>JAWQFL010000011.1:228026-864419 GCA_033442365.1 Creolimax fragrantissima
CACACACACACACACACCCACACACACACACACACACACCGACACACCCACACCCACACCCACACCCAAACACGCACACCCAAACACGCACACTCAAACACGCACACATGCACACACACTATTTGCATATATTAGGGCAAGACTTACGTGTAAGTAGTGTAAGAACCTGCGTTTCCCACACGTGGCGTACGTCTTTGTAGTTCACGGTGGCCGAACACGAGTCATTTATCATTATTTATCCATGTTTGAACATCACATAGAGGCATAAAAAGAATAAAGAAACGTACAGTACGTTCAAGGGTTTCCTGGAAGGTTGAATACTTGATTTTAAAATGTTCTTGTATACATCGTTTGCACCCATTTTGGGAAGGCAGAACATTTGGATTGTGTTCGCGATAACAAGTTTGGACTTCATTTTCGATCCTTAGGGTAGATGCAATGGACCCATCACACTCTTCGCTTTTTACGAACGAAAATTTCGGACGGGGGGCACCACCAGTTGGTGTAGTTAGTATTATATATGTAGTAGGTTTGTTCCGTATGTCGTTGAGATTGATTGATAAGTCACAAGACTGCACGCAGCAGGGTACAGTGACTCATTGGATTTCCGTTGGAGGAGCACGAGCTATATATACATTTCCACCCTCTACTAGGCATGGGGGCAGAGTTGAAGTTCACCCTAAAAAAATGAATATTTGTGCTATATTTTTTAATCTAATAGAAAAGTTTGTAGCTCTACATTCGATGAGAACAAGTGCGCAATTGATAAAACGAGTTACGGCTTGGCCAGTCTCTACTAACGCTGTAAGTCTTAAACCTATTGCGAAAGCAGTAACTATTGCTATCTGCAGAGGATTTGTAGCGACAATAACAACAGTTGAACACTCAGTCATGCTACAGTGGACGCTAGTATGTGCGTTGTGTATACGATATAGAGACCTCAAAAGTCCTACATTTGATCCAAAGCTTTACTATTCAACCTTCATTGAGATTTGTGTACACATTGCCCACTCTTTATCCCCTGGTTAGTTGCATAGCTTCATGTGCTCTTTTACTGGGAATTTTTTTGTTTCTCCTTGCACGAGGTTGTCGTTCTTTTCTCTGTTTTCCCAAGTTGCGTAGCTTCATGTACTCTTTTACTGCACATTCCAGTGTTTTTCTTTTTACACGAGGCTATCGGAGGGGGACTGCTTCGCCTGGCCAATTCACTTCTTCGACGACACGAGGCTATCGGGGGGGGAACTGCTTCGCCTTGTCAATTCACTTCTTCGACTCATTATGTCGTTTGCAGAACTAGCTCTTCCTGTCATGCGGGGTAAACCACTTCCTGATAGTTCAGCACAAAATTATAGAGAATAAAATGCCCCATGAGTGTGAACAAATCACAGGTAACTGTATATCGCTATATGAAGCACAGAATATATTCCTTTGGACACAAGTATTTCTGAGAGACGCTCTAATACGAAGACAATTTAATTAAGATGAAATCGACAAAACGATCACCCAAGTCCGTACACATGATACAGAATTCGCTTAGATGTAAATTGGTCACGATAATTATATAAACAGCGGGGAGCACGAATCGATACTTACGGGAATATACTCCTGTACGTGGGGCTATTGGAGGGCGTTTATAGGCGCCAATTCTTGGGGCCGTTGGTGGTGGGCTCGTACTGCTGTGCACATTGGGAGTACGTTCTATAGGCAGGTCTAGTCTAGAGGGAATAGATGATCCAGGCTTGGTGGTGCTGCCCATTGTCTGTTTAGGTGTATATTGTTGTCATATGAACGTATATATCGTGTACGCGTCGAGTATTCGAAATTGTCCACACATACATACAGGTCCTACTTGGGGGTTGCCTGTCTATTTCTACTTCTTATGTACACAGCAAAATGTGGCAAGCATCGGCATGCCAATGTACTCTCACATTTGCAACTCGTATGACGAACGTCATATACAAAAAACGACAAAAAACAACAAGGAATACTCTTATGTTCCTCCAGGCTGACACGCACGCATACATGTACATACCAGCGGTACAATTGCAGTGCGCGTTGACGTCGGTGATTGCTGAGAAGGGCTTGGGTCATGTTGCGGACGTACAATAAGACTCTGCGGGCGTGCGGAAGGCAAGCATAAACATATATGAGAATGAGAACACGTT
Source organism: Creolimax fragrantissima (assembly GCA_033442365.1). Lineage (NCBI taxonomy): Eukaryota > Ichthyosporea > Ichthyophonida > Creolimax > Creolimax fragrantissima. The sequence continues at coordinate 230,192 of JAWQFL010000011.1, forward strand.
CATGAACACATAGGTTCGCCGCCGTGTGAAAGAAGCATGTGTAGACATACTACCACAACCTCTTACGGTCAAGCATGAAGCGTACGAGTACATGTGAAAGGATGAAAGGAAATGAGAATCGAGAAGACGTGCATATGCTCAAGCTCATCCTACACACAAACCCTACAGACCCATCCATACACAACCACTCACATGCAAGCAAGCAGCATACAACTGTGTATGCATGGCTATCATTTATATATACACTTGGGGACGGTAAATAATAGTATAAACAAGACAGATACGTACCTCTGCACTTCGTGGTCGTATAGGAACCATGTGCTTGCGTTGCCTTTGCTGATCGATTTGAGCTTTACTGGCCGCTGGGGCTACACGTCTCATGGGAACCTTTGGTTTTTTCTGTGTCTGATGTACTTTTCTGAAAACATACGATTCGATTCGATTGTGTTATACTTGGAGACGGAGGAGGGACATTAGAAAGGACGGCAACGTTCTTAATGCGATGTGACTAAAAGTTTGACATACTCTCAACTTTCAGCCAAATACAGCATGGAATCTGGAACCCACACTTCACACAAACGAATTTTACAATACCATGTATTACATACGGAAGCACATGAATCAGACAACCATACAGCTGACGAAAACACACTCGCACACTTACACAACAGATTTATACACACCAATCTTGCTCGACCCGAACGCAAAGCCAGCCATTTACGCACATTAACAACACCTATTCTCACCATAACTATCCAAGCTCTACAGTACTTCCAGTGTACCAAACATTCAATACCACACATCTATACACGAGCAGCCGTACTAGGTGTAACAATAGCTCTATGCAATTTAACAATCATACACTGAGATATCCGCTCAGCTATAGTAGGCTTTTCCCATAGTTGACACTACACGTACTCATGTACACCAAAAGATGACAGATCAGCTCGAAAGACCATGCATCGGTATTGCCTTATGCATATCTCTTATCCACTGAACTCAATTTATATGGTCTTGGATGCGTCCCTCCGCAGTATATACATCATCACATAGAATCACGTTTGACCGCATCATACATATATACCTTATGCGAACAGGTGCAGCGCCTGGCTTTGACTTCTTCTCCTGCGCCTCTCGTAGTTTAGCTATCTGTTCAACAAGTTTACTCGATATTTCGCTTCCTCCCTTCTGGCTAACGATATCTACAGGTATATCCAGAGATAAAGAACTGCCTGATCTACTTCCCACTGGTGTTCGATTTTCTATAGGCGTGTTTCCTTGCTTACGGGTTTCTATCATAGACGAGGCCAGTATGTTGAGCTTATCGAGTCCGTCCATTTGTTCTCTGCGTACATGAGTATTAGGGAGACAATAGCATTGTTTATCCTCACATCTGATTACATATATATGAACTTACACTCGATGCTAAAGTTCAATATGAAAAAGTGTCTCTGCTTCAAGTTTCACAATATTTATACAAGCCAGAACAAAACACAGCGCTCGTTTCTGGTCTGTTGTGTCCAACAGATTATTTTGTTGATATGCGTTAAAAGTGAATGCCCATGTAGATTTTGCATTCCCAGAAAAGCTGGTAGCATATTAGTGTGTGACGTAACCTCATAGCCATACGCACACACACAACTATAAAACTCATCTTCTACATACTTATACTCTTGTTTCAATTTGGTCTCAGCCTCCTTCTTCTGTTTATCCAGCATAAGCTGCTTCAATTTTTGGCGATTTGCTTCACGTTGCTTATTTTCCTTCCGTTTCCGATCCATTAGAATTCTTCGATCGTGCTCACGCTGTTTTGAAAGATGAATTACAATATAGAATTAACAATTGAGGTGTGGTGTCGTTTGCCGTTACTGATCATGTTATTTTAAATAGTGTGCCACACCTCGAAATTTACCTACAACCTGTTTCTCTGCAAATTCTCACTTACCGACCCCTGAACATTCAGTTCGAGTACCGCGATTTGTGAACATATGACCGAATAATACTAACAAAGACACAATGACCCGTGCGAGCGTACACAAACAACCACCATGTACCGCTATATTTTGGTTGGCCAGCGTAGTCTTGCGTTGTTCGATTTTCGCACGCTTTTCCTCCTCATACATAGGTGGTTTCTGAGGTTTCTCGTATCTCTCAGGTTTTTGCCGAGTCTATGGTTTTAAGAAAAGGCGATTTACAAGAGCGCGTGAAAGAACGAACACACACACAATCTGTGACGCACAGCCTTATGGAAAGTTTAGGGCTAGTATAGTAATAGTAAGCTTGATTCAAAGATTTAACCAGTTAATTCATATTTCCATACATATCATACACTAGCATGCATATACATACCAGTGTCTTAGATCGGGGTATAGGACAAATACCCGTAGCGTTTGCCTGTTTAATACAATAATCCAGTTCATTGGCTACCGCCTGTTCTTCCAAAAGTTGTCTTTCAGTATCCTCTCGAGCTCCCTCCCCACCCATCGAGGGCTGTGTTCTATACACTACTAACAACTGCAATTGAACGTATACGTGTAATGATTTGTGTGTATATGTGTGGGTTTGCGTATGCATGCGTGCATGTCGGGCTGTGGGTGTGAGTGTATATATGCGTGTCATTATATATGTGTATATATGGTTAGTTGATGATGGACGCTAAACACTAAACATATTGATGAATATACATGTAAATCGGGCTATCGTCAAAATATGTGGTTACTTGTATGTTATCATGCTACATGCTATGTCGCCTTACATACTTGTTCTAAACTTTCGATGATCTTGTTCGACTTGCTCTTGTCCTTTACAACAGCCTCCAACGTAGAGTCCTATCCATTGGTGCAACCAAGAATGCAAAATGAAAAATGTAAAAAAAGGGTTATGCTGACTTCACTTGAGCACTCGAGTGATAGTAACGTGGAAAATAGGGTGGTGATGAGTATGGAAATATACTAATAACAAGTCTGGAACATGGGGGGTGACACACTTCTGAGTAGTGGACACACGAAGTGGTATTTAAATCTTGTTCAGCGTTCTTGACATGGACATTTCTAGTGCGTGGAGGCGAACTTTCGTTGATTACTCAAAATCACACGTGGCGGTGTACATGCATATGTGTGCTCGTGTACACATGTGCAACGAGCGCGTACTTCCTGTATATACCGAAGTGTCCATATGAAAATGTAACCTACTCACCTCCTTTAATTTATTGACCTCAACCTTGGATGATGTGACAGTGGGCGGGGGTGGAGTATGTTTTTTAGCTTTGCTCACTGGATTGGGGAATGATTTGACAGTTGGCGGGGGTGGAGTATGTTTTTTTACCTTGCTCACTGGAATGGGCAATGATTTGAAAGTCTCTTGTCGTTGTACTGGTGGAGATGAAGACTGTTCTTCAGAACTTGACTTGTTTCTAGGAGACTCCTGTGGAACTGGCATTGGAGGAGGATTTTTCGCGACTGTACGCGAAAGAATGGCAATGTTAATGTAACTGATTTGACTGTATTTTAGGTCTTTGTAGGGATAGCGGTTATTGTTTTGTTATTGTGGTAAATCTTGATCCATATGAGCCACTGGTTGCGCTTGGAGTTTTGGGTTGTTAGCACTACATGCATGAGAGTAATATTATTTATGAATAAACGTAAATAACGGTAAGATATACGAAGGATAGATGTACGAAGAAAATTGGCACGAGCAATCCATTCTAACATAAATGAATATTAGTATACTTATGGTAGGGTAGTTGTACGTATTTGAGAGCTCACTTACATTTGAAATCGAACGCCAATACATAAGGGAACACATATACCATTAAATATCTCCCACACCCTCCATATATATGACAAATTAGTAATAGTCGACAAAGCCACAGCTTCACCGGCCTGACGCATGTTTTCATTTTGAAGGGCATTACAAACACTAATATATATACTCTTTGTAGCAGTTGCAAGGGCCAACTCAGTCTTGAAATCCACAGGTGGTAGTGTACGTTCTACTTCCATATGGACTGGACTTATCGGGGGCACGGGAATCGATACTACATTCACAGCAGTGGACGTAGCGATTGTAGTAGGTTGCTCTGCTGTTTTTTCTTCATGGTTCATAAATGGTGAACGTTGCTGTGGAGATAATCCAATGTCTCTGCATTCTTCTGGCAGTTCTGTGGGAATATATATATGTACAGGATGTGTTTAACAAATAAATCGTACTCCATATACTAAAACACAACAATTATCATAGGACACAATTCTTACCTACGTCTTCGACGCCAGACACATCGACTTCACTCGCCTGGTCAGAAAACAGCAACAAAAAAAGTCATTTAAAATTGAAAAGCAAAGCAGTAGATCGGTATAAAAGGGCTCCCATGAGTACACTTTATGCCCACTACATATTTATGTAAACTACAAACAAAAAGTGCTCTCGCATGTGAAAACTCAATACGATGGTTGTATGAACTTACCCCTGTGCTAACGTTTACGTATGAGGCAGGAACGTATCCTGCAACGATTTTGCCGCCATATCTTGTAATTTGACAAAGAAGCCAATCAGTGTGCCCCTCAGAGTCATTCATTTGCAGTATTTCTACCTGATCTCCCTCTGACGTCGAAATTTGCGATGCCCGTATGTATATCCGGGTGTATTCGTATAGGTATATGAGTTTGAGTAGGGTGTGTGTGTGTGTGTGTGTGTGTGTGTGTGTGTTTGCTTACTATATTAAGAACCCTGATCTCTCTCTGAGGTCGAACCGTATTTGCGATGCCCGTATGTATATCCGAGTGTATACATGCAGGTATATGAGTTTGAGTACGGTGTGTGTGTGTGTTTGCTTACTATATCAAGAATCCTGATCTCCCTCTGAGGTCGAAACGTATTTGCGATGCCCGTATGTATATCCGGGTGTACTCGTACAGGCATATGAGTTTGAGTAGGGTGTGTGTGTGTGTGTGTGTGTTTGCTTACTATATCAAGAACGTTCCTAGGATATCTATTCAAACTTGAAATAAAATAAAAATCAACGCACCCGTTACTGAAAGCTCTGTCTCATCAGCAGCATTAAACGAGTACATGACGTCGCCCACCATACAGTTGTTCTGGCGTTGAAGGTTCTCACTTAGGAAACTATCTTCTGCCTTTGTACACAGAACGCACCGAACACATGTGGGTATAAACACGTAAGAATTCGAGTTGTATGTATTGTTGTACGTGCTATAGATACGCACTCCTACTATTCGCAAATCCTCTCTCGATATTATGTTTCGCATCACTGACTGACACACACACATATATACATCAGTATGTAAGTACCCGATATCATTTCTTGTTCTGGCGACACACTTCATCAAATGAGTTGGTATGTCTAAACCTGATACTTCACTTACATATAGAGACAACTACCATAACATACACAGACATGCGCGTACTTGCTACAGCCAATCGCATTAGTTTAGAATACTTAATACTTAAGATGCATTCGTAGATGGCTATGCATGGACATACACACCAAAAAAATACGAATACATGGATATAGTCATCTATGCCACATCCACATCACATCACATTCACTCTATGCTAATCACAATCCTACCTCTAGTTTTGATCCAGGTTCTGGCTCTACGGGCAGAGGCAGGTCATCTTGGTCGGACTGCATGTCAATCTCTGTCACATCCATTGGTTCTGCAGGTATTTCCACTAAAGCCGACAAGCTGGGTTCGGCAACTGACTCGGTTTTTGCAGCATCTGAGTCCAACAAGATATTACTCTCACTCTCACCGACATCATCTATGGCGTCTATTTCACGATTCGTATTAATTTCTTCCATACGCGCCAACAATTTATCTAGAATGCAGTATGTGAGTGTGGCGTTTGTGTGCACATGTTGTACCTTGTGAGTGCGTACGTGCATGTATACTACGTGAGCATATTACATATATGTAGGTACATGTATACCTATTTGAGAGTGGATGTGCGTTTATGCAAACATGCGTATTATGAATGCAAGGCGTTTACTGACTGTGAGAGAATTCTGCACATACATTCATTTGACTAAGAAAAAGAAATTACTTTGGTATACATGTATTGCAACAAGATATATGCACACACCAGCATATCTTACATACACGTACCTATTCGAGAATCCAGACTATAGATGTACTCGTCTTTATCAGCAATGTCATTGTACAGAGCATTGGCCTTTTCTCCATCTTGTGCGAACTCTGTACTCTTCTCAAGCAGCTCACTCGCAGCCATTCGCAGATTATATTCCACTTCCCTCTCTTCTTGATTACGATGGAATTCTTCGTATAATTCTTCATACGTAGCATTGGCTAACCACTACAGACAGGGAACAGTAGAAATACAGGGGTGAGTATATCTACATTTGGGAATAAGTGAGGAAAGAAGTTCTGGGACTTACTCTCAGTCACCAACACACAATATTACATGTTTATTTTTCAGGCGAGGTCCATGTGTTTTCTCGTATCACTTGCAAAGAATTGTTTATGAACGAATGTGCACTCTGTTATGTTCTACATAGTCGTTTCTATCTTATCAAATGTAATGTGTACAGATCGGTTGGCATAGTAGGTATTGCCATGATGATGTATAAGGAATTACTATTAAATCTTTCATTTACAACCAAACGCACAATGCTCCACCTCCCACATTCTTCTCTCATTTGCAAATAGTTGAGGGGCTAGTAGAGGGAGTGAACAGTTCATTTAAAAACATGTCGTTTTATCTTGGAAAACAGACACGAAAAACAACAGGCGAGAGCATATATACATGCATTCATCCAGACGTTCATAGACATCACTCTCATAGAAAATACATCTTGCTTTTAATATATCATAAAATGGTGACATACAAAACAACTCCTGAGTGTAAATATATACGTCACTCAGTCTCCTTACCGTTCATGTAAAAACTACTACATACTGTGAACACATACGTATTTGATATGTACATGTTCATTCATCTCCTTAATGTCATTGGCATCAGTGTGCGCTGAAAAGAGGCCTTGGTCATAAACATATCACATGTACCATACATACAAAGCATGCAAACCCAAAAGATACCTCCTTCAGCTGGTCACCAGTATCAACAGCATCAGACGTTTCGCTGATAGACATTACACTGTCCTCTCCCTCACTGTCACTTGAAAAAGAACTCTGCTCAGATTCGGGCAAATCAAGTGCACTCGACTTTTGGAATGTAATGTACTTGTGTAAGCATACTATGGTTATTTAAAGGACCCCAAGTTTACGAATATGTATGCATCTGTGTATTTAGTCTGTATGGACACTTCGGGTGAAACTGTACCCTTTTGCCATGTGTATGGAATATGCCAGAGTGTTTCCAATGCTAACTGCGCAACGCTATGTGCCTGCTTTCATATGAGTGTGTGTCTCTATCAATGTTTATAGGTATATGTATGTGGCCACAGTAAGATCCAATCGAAGCATTTTCATCTTTGCTTACCATAGATGCATGTGTGACATTGCAATGAAGCGTAGTATAATTGTATGTGCACTGTATGGTTTGTTTGTGGTTTAGTTGATCTAGTTGGTATGTACAGATGAATCTCATATGTGTATGTATATGTTGGCGTGTGTAATATGTGCATGTGCTGGACATACAGTTCGACTCGGCAAAGGAGACGCATAGAGGGAGTTAGATTCATTGGACCAGCCGAAAGTACTATGACGTACAGATAAGCCAGCACTCTGCCGTTTCCTTTTCCCACTCACTGTACATCGAACAAAATAGTGCACAAGATTGTAGTGAATACATAAACACAACATGTTATATATATGCATACATGTAATGCGAATAAAGCGTAGAGATGAGTGCTTTATTTTACATTATAGTATTTGTGATACATATGCTGGCATGCATACATACCTATATATACATATACGTGCATATGTATAGATTCGAGTACGTGCTAACATATACGCAAACACACATCCTAATGTACATGTATGTATGTATGTATGTATGTATGTATTGAGTGTTGGTTAATTGATGTATATACTTGTGCCATGGTTGCGATTGTACATGACGATATGTATGGAAATATTTACATTCGGGGCGAAAATTTGCTTTCACGATCTCAACCATGACCAGGCTAAGCCATTTCTCGTTTTCTTGTGCAGTATAATGGGAAAACACGTGTGTGTCACCCTTGTGTGTACACTCCCATGAGTGCTCTGGGAATTTTAAATCACGAATCTGAAGCTTACATATATCCATGCTATACCTATGAGTATGTGGCAGTTTTGTTGTGTCTGTGAGTTAATCATGCCGTATTATATGAGTTCGAGTGGCACAGTTTTCGGTGAGAGAACGTGATTGTGCGACGTGCAATGGATGAAACTTGCGCGCATATTATCGACCATCACAAAGAAATCGCAAACTGAGCTCTCATATATGTGGAGGCGACCTTGTTTAGATAATATTTGAAAATTACGTGAAAGGGGGTGGTAGTTGCGTACATGTTGAGTGAATACGTACATCTGTGGTATGAGAGAGTGTATGTGTGCATGTAAATTATTTTCCAGTAATCACACAGACATGTGCTTAGGTGTACGCAACAACATATATCATGTGAATACGGAAAATAGTAGTCATGCACTTCTTTTGCAACGATGCTCCGGTGGCGTGGGGAAAGCATATGTTTGTCTGTTACCGTAAGAGATGCTTTTTAATGTTTTTGTAAACAAGGGTTGGAAGCAATTAATTCTTGCACAGACCACCATACCACTGTGCATTCACTTATGGTGATGATTGATTGTCAATGTGTTATAATTTTCTTCACATTACATGAACATGTCGGTTTAGGAAGTGTATCACAAAAGATCCACTGAAAGTTTCATTTAGTACCAATAAGAAGCAAAAACGACAACGTCAAACACGAAACTATATTATGCTTACCGAAACAAGAGCCGCTTCCGGTTGCTATGGGTAGATAAAAAACTTGATTGGTGTTTACATATAACAAGTGCGCGCTCAAACAGAAGCAAATGTCGAGTTTTCTTCTTGCCCCCGTCATATTCAACTGATTCTCCTTCTAGTTGCAGAGACCCAAGACAGCCATTTCGAAAACGTGGGGGTATTCCCTCTATGTCATCCATAAGCTGGGCCAGTTGTTCCCGCTCACGTTGTGCTTCATTCACGTGTACAGCAAGCCCCTGCATATGAATGTGGATGGATATGTAGGCATGAATGCAAGTATCTTATATCTAGCGTCAGAGCTTCGAACGTACTCACAGATGGGTATAGAAGCTGTGATCACACGCTCGCACAGCCTTCGTTCGCTTACATTATAACCTTGCATGTACGAACGTGTTATGGTGTTGGGGTTGGTGTGCTCGTCGGTGAGTGCTCGGCCGTTGCTATTAAAGTAAGAGTCTGCCCGCACTTGCGATTTCAGAGTTCGCCAAGCGCACTGAAGCTTGAGCTACTATCCAGCAAATCACAATACACAAACAGCCAGTACCACCTCATACATCATATATGCCTACAATCACATTTATAAATATGTGTTCAAAAAAACTATATACACATACCTGTATTTCAGCGTATGCCGAGGAGATGTGTTCATAGTCCTCTGAATCCGCAGGAGTACACTTGAGAAGTTCTTTTAACAACAATGGGTACTTTAAAAATCGTTGTAAAGGTTTCAATAGATAGGCTTCAAGCCCTAGTCCCTTCCCACTTATCTGTATCATATTCATATGTATAATATGAGTGTGGACGTTTATGTGTTGTACGTGCTAGACTATAAGTCCGTAATCTTGGGCTCGGGTGTTTAGTTGGTGCTATACAACCAATAATTAGGTTTAAACAGACGTGTCTTTATCCTCTCGTCTTCCTACTATCAGCGATATATATCCCCATAAGTACAGTGGTGCGTTTGTAGATATATGTGTATACACAGATCTCTGCGGGGAATATGCAAGCTTCAGCTTATATACATTTGTCCTATGGGGCTACAAATACTGCTATCTCTCAATCCTATTCTCCTATCATATATGTGTCTATACGTGTGCGCAGGTACACAACTGGGTATGCTAATATGTGCATTTGTATGTGTGTATTCTTGTGTATGAATGTGGACGTGTGTGGCGTGCTCGTGTGCGTTCTTGAGAATGCGTGCAACAGAGGGACGTGTGTATGTAAGTTATGGAAGAATATATTAATATACCTACTATACATACTCGTATATGCGCACATGAGCGCGTATACATGTGCGAGTTTGAGGATGAGGGTGAGAGCAAGTGTAAACATATCTAATGTGGTTTGTGTAGATATTTCATACTTTTTGCTGTTCAACGAGCCATTCGTGAATACCGTCATCTTTCGATCTGACCTTCTCCAGTTCATCGGCCGCGTCTTTGAAGTTTGTGCAGTATGTTAGGTATACTCCGAACTCTGTCCTCAATGATAAAAAGCACTGTCCCACATCAGGTGACCATTCCTGTTTCGCATTCAAATCGACACGTGAATATTTGTTTCGTCGAAGATATTCGGCCCGTCGAATGATTATTGCTATCGTTGTTATTGCTATGGGTGTTCTCGTGTCCATATGCTTCACGTGAATTGTAGTATCTACCATGTCCGCGAGTGTGTGTGTGTGTACGTAATGAAGGCTTGCATGTGTACATGTGTATCTTACTAGTCCGATGTCAAAACATAACGCAACGACTCACATCCGACTGAAATTATATACATATGTAAATATTAGTATATGTGTTTGTTTGTACATCTACGAGTATATCTCAAGTTGATGTAACTGAGTACTCACAGAAGCTCGATAAGCACTTTTGAAGACTTGGTCTATCATGTAAGGAGCTTCACTAATATAAAAACACAATCGAGAATTTGAGTATACGTCTATAATAAACATATGCATATACGCATGCTCTCTAATTCATCAAGACTCCACATATAGACATACCGCTAGCTTCTGAGAGAAATAGTACGCAAAGTAATGTACATCCTCGATGTTGCTAAAAACAGTACTAAGAAAGGCTTTCACACCCGCAGCTCCCATGGTAGTACTAATAGTTCCGGGTGGAGCTTCTTCCGCAGGTCGCATGTAGTCATAGATGATCACTTCAATGTCCTCAACATATGACTTCTCGGTTTCAATTATCTCCGTCAGCACGAAGTCGCGCTTGGTCGCAAAGTCCAAGTCCATGACGCAGTGAATAAGATCTCGGCACAAATCAGTTGTACACGTCCAGATATTGAGACCGTCTTATCGTAGTGTCTAGTAGTAGTAGAAGAGATTTCGTTGTGTGGGGAGAGGGGAAAGGGGAGAGAGGTGAGCTAGTTAATGAAATTAGATATGTTAATACGCCTTGTAGGAAAAGCATGTTTACAAGGAGCCGCTTATCTGCCTCGTGCCATATACTAACATCGAATGAAACAACGTACACACATACACAAACACACAAACACACATTACACACACACCCACACACACGCCCACACACAGACGCAGACACAGACACAGACGCAGACGCAGACGCAGACACAGACACAGACACAGACACAGACATTAGACACACATACACACACATTACACACACACACACATATATATATATAAACACATTAACGCACTTATATATATATACACACACACATAAATATTATATATATACACACAAACACATACAAGCACGTATGTATACAAACACACACAAACACATACAAGCACGTATGTATACAAACACACACAAACACATACAAGCACGTATGTATACAAACACACACACATATATATATATATACAAACACACACTCGTGCACGAACACTTCAAAGTTTGTCAGTTATCTGGCCAAAGTGAGCAATTCCTTCCGCGTGTCTGCCTTCAAAGTTGCACACTCATACTTATATAGTCCGGACAGAAACGTCGATTTCAACTCAGCAAATTCACCAAGAATGCATTTATGCTATCCACACACATTTGACGTACACAACGCAATGGAGGGCATTGAAACCCCTACTAGGAGTGTCGAACGCTTCACCTTGTGAGGTGTACTATTTCAAACGATTTTTCAGAATATTTGCAGTACGCAATCATGTTTTTGGTGTTTTTCGCTTGTCGTCAAGTGTTCCAACTTACTTTTCATACAACAATACAGCTATCCAAGTTTTGAGACGACCACTGTTTGTTCAACAAACGTTTGCATTGACCGTGTTTCACTTCACACCCATCCGTGAAGCATCGTTATGCATACACCAATGCCAACACAAAACGACAAGCGTATTAAGCAAACATTTACTGCAGTAATTGCCCTCTTTTATGATCAGTAATTGCCCTCTTTTATGATCATTCACTTGGAATGGTGCCGATATTTTCTGTAAAATTGCTACATAGTTGTGAATCTGTTGCTTTGATGGAGCTTGTGTGATTATCTATAGCTAGTACAAAGTAAAACGCATTTAGTGGTCATCGAACTCATCACACAAGAACGCTCGTTCATTTCCATACAGTGTATCAACAATAGGCAAGCCACGCGCACCTTAGTACTACCTAACGTTTGTTTTACGCGACGATTTCTCATGAAGAAATCAAGTCTCAACCCATCTAAAGTAGAATTGTATTTCGTGTGCGTTCACACGTATATCATGACAACACCCTCCAAGTGTCGGTGAGTACATCGAGAAGATACCAATAATAAAACCAACAATACTATTTCTGTACTTGCTTGTAGAAAAACATATACGAACCCTCCAGCTATCAATGGAAATGTTATATAGTTAACAGAATATTGTAAGTGTTTCAAGGACAACAGGGCCGTATGGATACATACACACGCGCAATTTCCACACCTGTGCACATATAGTTGCATGCTTAACCTATCATATTTTACATATTTAGCATCATTTTTCATACGTTAGAGAATCTCATATTTATTCTTTCTTAGTCATGTCCGTACTCGCTATTTACCGTTGCACTGGAGGATTAGCTGGGTGGTTCTCTGTCTCATTCGATTCTGAATTCACTTGTCCACGGGGATTATTAAGCTTAGAAGGCCCCACCTCACGTTCGGGTGGTTCTACGTAAAATGGAGCTTTCACATTGCTGTCTACCATGTGCTTTTTCCAGTCAAGAACGTTAGGATCAGGCGTGCGCTCGTCTATGGCGTTTGTCATGCTGATGAGCAGGTCCATGATCTCTTTGCTTTTAATCTTTTTTGTTGGGATGACAATGTCTTCTATACCTTCTTCTTCTGAAATAAAATAATGAATGAAATAATACAGTAATGTGCTGAATAGACTGAAGTAACATACGGAGGAGTGAAGCAACATGTGGATGTGTATATGGATCATAACTTCACACTGATTTACTTGTCTTACTGCAAACAACAGGGAACGTGAAACGATGATCAAAAGTGGGGGTGGGAATGTGTTTCTGCAAACGTATATAAGTGTGATGTTTCCAACGTTAATCTATGCACAATAACAAAAGCAACTTCCCGGTTGCTCCCGGTCACATTCTTTTATGCTTAATACGCATATGCGAAATTTAGGATTTACATCCTCGCTTTGAGTAGGTGAGGTATGTATCTATACGTTCGCATAGTGCGTGGGTGTAGGGTGATTCACTGCTTGTGATATACATTCAGTATATTATACCAAAAGTGAAACAAATAAACACGCAAAATGTAGCGTGTATCTCGCCAGCATTTGACGGCGTATCTGATATTAGTTCTCATTACTTGTTCGAAAATTATTTTCTAGTCCCATGTTTATCGTGCAGGAGGCACTGCAAAGAGAGCGTGCCACAAATTAGACTGCAAAACGACTTGGCACACAACACACACGGACACACGCATACATGAAACTATTTTCCACTGCAATGATGTATGTTAATCATGTTCTTGATTAAAATTGCACATGCTACATACCTAGAATTACTCGTACACTTGTCTCTATCTCTTTTGCGTGGGTCAAAGTTACTTTCAATTCGGGATTGTGATACTTCAGCTGAGGCACGTTTTCGAAAAGGAACTTCCTGTAGCGGACAAAAAAAGGGTTCTGTTCTCCATCCAATATATATAATATATATATATATATATAAGTACGCGTATAGTTGTATGTTCATCTCTATTTCATACGTGGTTATGTATAAGTTTCAATGCGACCATGTCATAACATTTACGCTTTAAAAAGCGCATCAATCTTGCGCTTGCTTCTATGCTATCAGTAAACTGATAAAAATATATTCAACAATATTCCTTCACCTCATTCTAGATACGATATTCTACGACATCCATCAATCAGTTATGTGTTTTATGTTCTGCTGTAATGTTAACACGACACAACATACACCACAGAACTCATCCATTCATATCACGATCGTCAATGCATACTTTGTGCCAGTCTGGTTAACATTGTTACGATGGTATGCCACTTGCAACTCCTTAACGCCTTGGAGAATAACTCTACCTCTGAGCAACGACGCCATTGACCTGGCCACACCCGACTTCCCTAAATACACCTTTCGTACCATAATGGCAGCTGACGAAACTATGACACGTTCGTACTGTCAGGTTGGGTGGATGCTAAGTAGACCCAAACAAGCACACACACTCGTATTGTATTATAAGTTGTTTCTGTGTGAGTGTTATGTGTGAGTGTGCGTGTGCGTGTGCGTGTGTTTGTGTGTGTGTGTGTGGTGTGTATGTGAGTGAGTGTGTGTGTGTGTGTCTGTGTGTGGGTGTGTGTGTCTGTGTGTGTGTGTGGATCACGTTAACTTGTTGCGTGGGTTGCCACTAAATCAAGGCCCTTTAAAAGGCCCTCTATTTGGAATGTATTTCTGCCAACTGATCTTACTGATGTTTTATTTACGAATGACTTGAGGTCAGTTATTGTACTCAAAAAAAGGCCTCAAAAACAACCCATTATATTGTTTCAATAACGGGGGCCATCTTCTTTTCTTTATCGTACTTCCACCAAGTACAAAAGGCTTATAAAAAGACCCTCAAATATTGTATTAATTACGGGGATCAGCTGCTTTTTTGTTGCGAATGATATTGTCAATGAGTGTGTGTTACAAGTGTTTTTTTTAAGTTACTGTACGCGCTTTGCCCATTTTATGTTCGTTGTCTGTGTGTGTGTGTGTGTCTGTACTCTCTCTCCTCACTATCCCCTACTTGCACACAAACGTGCGTACAATTAAGTAATCCCAATCACACCATCGCAGGGCATGCATAGATAAAAAGTTAGCTTTAGTTTAATTTTTTCACATCTTCGTTGGTACGAACGTCGACATAGTTTAACATATTCACGTGTTAGCATTCATTGAGAGAGAGCCTTCACATGCACATGCAGACCTCTCGTTTTATCATAACTCAACGCAATTGACTACCGAGGACTTCCGGAGACTGTAATATTATCTGATTCGTGTAGAACGTGTACAGGCGTATACACGTAAGTCATACATATATATAGACATTAACGTCAGTATGGGAACAGAACTTGACCAGTGGGTGGAGATGGTGAAGGACTGCAAGTACCTTCCCGAGAACGATCTGAAGAAGTTATGCGATCTGGTAGTTTCAATTTTGATTGAAGAGTCTAACGTTCAGCCTGTTTCCAGCCCTGTCACGGTGCGTTCCTGTTTAATTGGTTAATTTTAATGTCTCGTATGCTGGACAATAATTTCGGAGATAGGTAATATAGATCCTAGTCTTGACTCTCGCGGTGCACCTAGTTTTATAGGAGATTAAGCTTATCCAAAGTATACTTGCGTACAAAACAGCATATAATAACTGAAATACGTTCCTAAATAGCCACATATATTGTTTGCTGGGAGAAGTGGATTCTACTATACTAAAACGCCCGGCCCTTGCTTATTTTTAAATATAATTATGATAAAACCGTGATGTTGCACCTGATTTATCTGTAACATTGCGCGGAACTCTGAACGTTCACGGATGTTATCTTACGTGTGGAGTATTTTTTTATGTGCAATTGATGTTGCTGTATATAAATATAGTTCCTTGCCTAGCATATGCAAACGTACAATGGTATTGGTACCTTGGCACCAATGTTTATAGTGTTTGTTCTTTATATTCTCACATTGTTACCAACTTCCTTTTATGTGTTTACGTGCTTTGTATTTCTTACTTGATAGATCTGTGGCGATATTCATGGCCAGTTTTATGATCTTGAAGAGCTTTTCCGAACCGGTGGACAGGTTCCCGACACTAGTTACATATTTATGGTACGTCAATGTCTAATGTACATGCATTATTTGTAATTGCCTATGCCAGTTGTTTAGATCACAAAATTTGTTTGATATGCGGACATGGCATCCAATCTGCGTTTAACAATATATGGTTGTTTCTGAGTAAGCTTTTATACATACATTGATGTAAGTTCTGGATTTGTTAATTGCAAATACAAGTTAACCACAACGCTTGTCTCTGAATCGATAAATGTGTAGGGAGATTTTGTTGATCGAGGGCACTATAGTCTGGAGACACTAACTCGACTTTTAACACTCAAAGCCAGGTATGTATGCAACACTATGTGCTTGTATACGCATCAATGTATGCGCATGAAACAATTTATTTACAAATTCCGGTATCAAGATTGTTCTGTGTGTGTATGTGTAGTAGTACGATGGGCCGCGTTTATGATTATATTTATATATATATATATTATACATATATTGTCATAATGCGTTTTCCGTGTGCAATGCGATAATCATAAGAGTATATAGTAGGATACAGTCGTGTACTTTATCTCACGACATTCGTGGATGTATAATGTGTGCACTTGTGAAAAAGTTGTGCATTGGTGTTGTACACTTCCGATGTCCATACGGTGTATCTACATTGCGATTCGTAAATGTAAGATGCCGCCTTTTAACTGCGTCTGTATTACCAACTTCAGATACCCTGATCGTATTCTTTTACTAAGAGGGAATCATGAAAGTAGACAGATCACTCAAGTTTATGGATTTTACGGTAGGTTGTTAAACCGTACAAGTGTCAGACTATCGGATATAGTGGTGCTGAACACCAAGTTACACGCACACTCTATACTCGAGGGTGGGAATTAGCGTGACGGTTTAATTTTCATATACATGAGTTCTGGAGGTGATATAATCACTTCCTCTTGCCAGTCGTTTTACAGTCTAAGCCCGTTTTTTATGAATTTCTCGTACTTACGTAAATCTAACTCGTCTTTTGTTTGACCGAATACTCAGATGAATGTATAGCAAAGTACGGTAACGCAAATGCATGGAAGTATTGCACACGAGTCTTCGACTACATGACTTTATCAGCGGTGTGTATTCTCATTATTTCTTATTTATCACGGAACTGTTAGTCGTTGGTCGAACGGCCTATAATATTATCTTGAATGTGTCTGAAATGCCTTTCCTGAGTGTGTTCACGAGAAGTGATACTTATCATTCCATCATATTTATCTTCGCAGTTAATCGATGATAAAGTTTTATGTGTACACGGTGGACTTTCTCCTGATATACGATCTCTCGACCAGATTGGTACTATAGAAAGGTATGCCTTTTAAGCTGTGCAAGATATGTGTTAATAATGCTGACTTCGCATCCTTACGGATGGCGTAGAATAGTTTTTTATTAACATAGTTATGTATTTGTAAAAGTTAAACTTGCTCTCGATGTTCTGAATAGAAATATGGAGATTCCGCACGAGGGAGCTTTCAGTGACTTGGTGTGGTCTGACCCGGAGGATGTCGAGGGCTGGGCTGTGAGTCCAAGAGGTGCAGGATGGTTATTTGGAGCATCAGTCACTAACGAGGTAACACAATCATCACAATTTTGATTCTACTGTCCTATGTTTGTGCTGTATTATACGAAGATAGGCGCAAGTGTAAATGCTTGCATGTGTGTGCTCTGGTCTATGAACCTGTGATACAATATTTCATGGGTAGAGGGGATTCTGATCGTCCAAGTTAACAAACCATATACTAATACACACTGAATACATTTCTTTCCGGCACTTTGTATATACAGTTCATTTATGTCAACGATTTAACCCTGATATGTCGTGCCCACCAGCTGGTACAAGAAGGCTATAAGTATATGTTTGATAAAGAATCACTCGTTACGGTGTGGTCTGCTCCCAACTACTGCTATAGGTGTGGGAATGTCGCTTCCATTCTCAAGCTTGACAGTGAGATGAACAGAGAGTTTCTTCTTTTCGACGCTGTATCTGACGATCAGCGTACTACACCACCCCGGTATACCACCCCATACTTTCTCTAAATAGTCTTGTCATAAATAGCACAATAGTGTAATGCTTTTAGTCATGCTACTTGTTTGGTTCATCACGAGGACATTGTAAAGGCAGCGAAATGCGAGTTTTGATCTTTTCGAGATACTACATGGTGGATTGTTGATTGCCCATAGTCTTGTTTATATTATTGTGGTGTAGCTGAGTACTTAACTGGACAGCCATTAGAGAGAGGGGGCGGGGCAATGATACTCCTTAGTCCCTGAAGTATATTAGCGCGCTAACCAGTAAAATTTCTGTACGTTTGTGGTCAAATGGTGCTTTGCAGACAAAACAACAATTGTCGTTAACTTTACCACCAGTATGACACACTCAGTTACGTTATTTGTTGACGAGCGCACGTCGAAAGGCACTGAATAACCTTCTATATGCCTATAAATAAACAGAACCAAATTAAACCATACTCTTTTTTAACACATCTCCACTTCATTCATCTCTTTTCTATATAATCACATTGCCGTGGAGGCAAGTTTACGACCGTATTCTGCTTGAGGAAGCTTCCATTGATTTCCTATAATTAATATTCATTAGTACTTGGACCTAATTTGCAATGCTGCAACATATCATACTTACCAAGGCCTATGTAAGGTTTGTTTGAGAACCACATACACGTGCTCTAAACACATAAAGCGTTTGTTAGAATAAAGTATAGGCGCAGTTATATACAATTGCGCGAGTTGTATGCACACAAATACACACATCTATGTGTATATACTAGGTAGTTTAAGAAACACGTTCTTATATTGCAAACGTAGTGGTAAAATTGCTCTTAGAAATGGCGCGAAGAGACCATTCTATCAGAAAGAATGAGTAGGATCGATCCACG
This sequence comes from Creolimax fragrantissima, assembly GCA_033442365.1. Taxonomy (NCBI): domain Eukaryota; class Ichthyosporea; order Ichthyophonida; genus Creolimax; species Creolimax fragrantissima. The sequence continues at coordinate 249,324 of JAWQFL010000011.1, forward strand.
GCTGTCTCCACCGGTAGGGGTCATATGTATTGCGGTGCGTTGGGGGGGGGCAGGAGAGCCAACAAACGAAAATAAAAACAAAATAAATCCTTATCTTGAAAGATCAGTGGCCAATCAGAACGTTTTTTCACGTAACATCTGTGGCTTCTCGCTGACGTGCAAGAAACCGAACGCTACCTGCAAGAAACCGAACACTACCCGTCCCTCTCCCTCCACCAACACTCACTCACTTGCATCAGTATCGCAGCAACCACGGCCGCGGACTATCACACTCGTACCCCCAGTTTGTAGTGCTTAGTGAATATATGATATTAAAGCTTATAAATCCTCTTCATATATTTAGAGTTAGCCGATCACACTCAATTTTAGAGTGCATAATTTTGCACTCACCTGCTCAGACTACGCATACGTCAACAAGCAATACACATTATACCACACATAGGCACACATTATACACGCTACACAAATCAAAAGCAACATGTCTAGTAATGATGAACTGAATGCGAAATATGAGAACCACACGGAGGGTATTACTGTCGTAGATGCAGACAGCGACTCCATTCAAGGTGGTGAGAGTCCAGGCAAGACTATTGCTAAACAGCCTGAGTCTATTCATGACCCCAAGTTCGGTCAGGCTGATTCTAAGCCGGAGGAGGAAGAGATTCCTGGGGAGCCTTACGAAACGGGCTTTTTCGGTTGTTTCACCAACTTAAAGGTTTGCTTATTGAATAGCTTCTGTTTTCCTTGCGTTGGTGCGCAAGTTCATGGTGCAGTTCAAAAGCAAGGTCCAAGTATCCCCGTCTGTTGCTGTCTAACATGTTTCCCTATCGGAGGAGGATGTATGCGTCGTCGCATGGTAGGCATAAAGATATCTTTTCTGCAAATGACCTGTATAATTATTTATTTTCTTGCACATCGTCGTCATGCACAATCGTCTGCTTGCGCATGTATGTGGAGTACTTATTTATTTGATGTGACATAGTGACCATGATGAATTCATCCTCAATACTTCATCAAAATTATAGAAACTGCTGAGTGCTGTAGCAACACATATGTTTTAGATTTTATGTTCAATATATTACAATGTATGAACGCGAGTATAGAGACAGTTTGTCTTCGAACAATCCGTATAGCGGTGATACCAATACATTTGCAATGGTGTAGTGCGTGATACTTGCCTTCTCGATTTACTTATACCTAGCTGATAAATTTTGAACTGACACGCATTGCAAGTCATTAGCATCCCTGAAATGCGTGTGGGTACTCTTGTTGAATAATGTCGTGCAAAAGTCGTATAGACATTACCATTTTGTAAAAGTCTACTACGATATTATATGGCAAACCGTTCTAAGCACTATATTTAGTATTGAAAGTTCATCCCTGTTGCCATACAGTATTGTTATTTGTATGTTAACTTGTTGCTTGTTTCTCACCATTTAAATATCTGTGGCATTTGATGAAAAGCTTCGTACTTTTTCTCGGTGACGTTGCATTACAGCCGACACTGTATCTTAAGAATTCATAACGCGTTTGATAATCCTCGGATTAAAACCATATTCAAGCAAGTCATGACAACCTTGCGCTACATTCTTACAAAGAAAATATAACATTGAAAAGGCTTTCGCTCAATTATCTGATTGCTAACTTCTCACACACAGGTCGTCAACTCGTACAACCGAGAGGAAGGAAACTGCAAGACCTGCTTGGTAGTCACTTTCTGCGCATGTTGCGCTCAAGGTCAAGATTACCTTGAGGCAGTTGCTAACGGTGACTTGTAAAATACGTCATCAAAGTGATAATTTTATGATACTGATTTGCTCGAGACATGAAACAACAAGGGGAACAAGCAATTGAATGAAGTAAAAATAATACACAACCACGGCCATGCATGTAAAAAAAATCCCTACAGAAATCTGTTTTTGGAGAAAAAAAGTTTATCGCGGCCTTGGGTTACCATATGAGGTCTGTTGAATAGCGCACTGACGGAGGGAGACGTTTGCGCGATTTTTGTTTGCCCAAGCATCATACAGTACACCCAGCAATAAACTACTCTTTAGCAATGCCCGTAGGCAAGTATCAGTGTTCACTGTTATAGCCTTCAACGACATGAAAATGCACACATAGAACAAAAGTGCGTCGATAAACTGATATACAATGACTGTACGTATCTTCCAAAGAAACAATAAGTTTGCTGTGAATTTATAAACGACAATCCGTAGCAACCGTCCTAAACGCATAATGGATTCTTCCATCATCGAAGTTACAAAATCCAGATTGGTATCTATTCTTTTATGAGAAAAGTGTACTACGCTATTTTACGATAATATCGCAAACACAAAGAAACACATTCAAAGCACCACGATCGTTCATTTGTATATACAGTATTCGGTATTTGGTCAGTTTAGATCTGATTCGAATTGCATTTTACCAACCGTTTACCTACTACACGTTCTCGGCCAATGTATTACTTAACGCCTATTCCACTTTTCTCTCTTTTTCTTTCTTTAAATCATACATGAGCGCCATCATCTCGTCGGTCGCCAAGTCGATTGGTCCTTCATTAGAAGAGTTCTTTACAAACTGTTTCGAAATAAAGGAAGTTATGAGTATATATGTGCGTATATTTATGAGTCCTTTTGTGTGGAATATATTGTGAATGAGCAAAAATGGCATTGAAGTAATATCTCCAGTACGTTTGATGACAATGGGGAGCCAAATCAAAGAAACTATATGAGCTAACAGAGTGTATTAGTAAAACGATGATAAACGGCCACACCATGATAGAAGGCATATTTTCGTATATCAAAGTGACGACATCACTGCTTTCCTCCTTCATAGCTGTATGCCTGGATAGTTAAAGAAGAGACACTTGAAATAAGCTTTTATTTTATATTCAGTATATCCCTATTTAGTATGTTGAGCTAATTCATAAACGCACAGAATTTAGGGACAACCTCCTTTGAAAGTAAACATATCATTGAAGAAAATGTTGTAAATTCCCACAAAAGGATTTACACAATGATGGCTTGATATTCTCGCACAAGATTCCTCTGTAGCCATAGTGCCAGTTACAGATATGAAGGAAACTGTGATAACGTGCGTGAAGTGCTAGGTAAACCCAAAGTCTCGAACAAATATCAAACACATACACACTTACATGCATGTATTGCCACTATTGTCTTTCGCGGCTGGGTCAGCACCGTGTTCTATGAGCAGTTTGGCAATGCGGACAAAGTTTAAGGCAGCAGCGCGGTGCAAAGGAGTTTCACCAACACGATCTTTCGCACTTACATCTGCACCCTGTTGTAACAGCAATTGCACTACCTGCATGATTCGTAAATAACAGTGAGAAATGTCTCCTTTGCACTATATTCTAGTGGATTCACCCGCAAGTATTGTATGTACATACACTGTATACGTAATGTGCACACGTAAAGGTGATTCTCTTGTTTTAGCAGCTCACGCTAGAATTGTAACCTTTCTTTCTTTTAAAGGAGATATCATCCAACGGACCTTTCATCCGCTCATTTTATATCCAAAAATGAAAACACGTGTATGTATAGATATCTTATGTAAGTGAAAGCATCGAGCTGAACATGGTCCCGTGTGTGAACCTAGTAATGAAGAGAAAAACACATACTTCGATCCTGTTTTTACTCGCGGCGTAGTGAAGTCCACTTGCCTGTGCATGATTTGTAGCATTGATAACCACCTACAGAATACCAGTGTACACCACACACGCCAAGTTAAAGCTTACGATCTAAGTGTGTCGACAGTCGATTGCATGTTTATGATGATGTGGTCAAAGAAGATGTATTTTCTACGTCAACTAATATATATACGGTCTGGCATATAGACGATATGCATGTATTGGTGCACTTTATAGCTTTTCGTTATCACATATAATACGAATACTGTTTCATCTTGCAACATGTACCACAGACATGCTAGAGGGAGTCTCCTACAAACTTTTAAAAAGTTACCTTGGCATCGAGCAGAGCCTGAACTACACTCGCGTTGCCAGATGCACATGCTATGATAAGCGGGGTCCACCCATCCTGTTCACATTGATGTGAGTATAGATAAAGGGGAATCATACAAAATTCTCACTATCAGCATTTATCCTCATTCGGGCGTGAGAATGCATTGAATCACAGACTGATACACTGTCACTATGTGAGCTTATCAACGTATACTCAATATACCTCGTCCGGAAGATCTGCTGTACGCGTTGCCATCGATTCTAGTCCGAGCAAAAACCGTACTATATCTACTTGCTTGCCAGACGACGCCCAATGTAGAGCTACACGCCCATCCTAAAGAGTTTTAGTGAGCCAAATGTTGCTGTTAAAAATAATCTCTTCCAGTGTTAAATTATTGCAGAAGAAGAAGAGAAAGGTAAACACCTGACCGGCTTTTATGTTAGTTTCACAAGTGCTAAACCTATAGTTACTTATGATGCCCTGGAAAGTTGCGAGCACACATCATGGGTATCGTCATTAAGCCAGTATATGAAATCTAAACTTTGGAATATGTCCTCCAAGTTTATGTTAATGTCTGCATACGAACAGATATTATACTGAGCTAAGACGAAATTTTTGGGTTCCGAGTGGCACTATTGTTGTCCGAATTACCTCATCCCTTTTTGCAGCAGCCTCTGCATCCGATTCTATCTCTTTCTTAAGGGACTCTAGATCACCCTCATACGCCAGACGACACGCCAATAGGTTAGACATAGCACGTAAAAATGCATGCACAATCTTCCAAGTATGTGTGTTGTGTGAGAGTGTGTGTTAAGAGTGTGTTGAGTGTAAGTGTGTGTGAGTGTGTGTGTAAATGTGTAACGCCTGTCTGTGGCATTTCGGTGACGTGTGTCAGCTTTTGAGTTTTTGTTTCAGAGCACACACTACACACACATACCACAATCACACTCACAGTCACACACATACGCACACACACACACACACACACACACACACACACACACACACACACACACACACACATACCCATATACACTCACTCACTCACTCACGCGCGCATCCCTCTCTCTCCCTCTTTAAGGTCTTCAACAGCTTTCGTTTGATATTATCCACCTTCCTGTTCAAGTTCAAAAAAATTCCCTGCACAACCTGAACTGTCGGACACTATATTTGCATAGTGTACATATAAATTATTGAGATTATGTCCAAGCGGTCGGCTGAATTCCTTGCCAGTGCGGATGCAGCGAGTGCACACCAATTCAATGTGGACGAAAGCAATTGTCAAACCGCGGATAAAACAACCCAAGACACAATCACAGACACCGTGGGTAACGACACAACAAAGCGCGAGTCGGAAAAAGAGAGCGAATCAAAGGTTGTGTCAACCTCAGTAGTGAATAAAACATCAGACGCTGTGTCGCCAGGCATGCCGACTAAGAAGGCAAAGACTTCAATTGAGTTCCCATTAGCTACGCAGCCGGTGTCACTGGTATTTTTAATATATTTATGTGCAGTTACTTGCGTTTATCATTGCGATTCCTGTGCTATATGCTATATGTGCGTGACACGAGTAAACTGGCGTCTTTTGTTCAAGGTTGTCTGCGCACTACCATGTTTTAGTGTGCTACAAATGTTGCAGTTTCCTGTGTATAGTGTTAAACTGTTGAGATTCTAAATTTGTGTGTACATGCCAAATGTTTGTTTAGTATATGCCCTATTGTGAACTTCATAGAGCGAAAGTCCATCCTTTTCAGTATACTCTTCTGGCGTAGTATATGATATGGGATATATTAAGATAAGCATTTATAAAAATTATGTACTTTGGTGGTTGAAAGTGCCTCATGCCCACACGCAGTCGTAGAAAAATTCCGAAACGTCTGTGTAGTGCTATCCATGCTGTCGCTTGCAAAATAAGAATACGAACAACTACTGTTTTATGTGCTTATATTGAGTTGCTACAAGCACTAGTACCTCGGTGGAATTCCATTCGAAGCTTTTGACAACTTTCTGTTAAACTGGATTGTTGTACCCACATACGCTTACATCATATCAGCTGTAATAGCCCTGATCCGAGTATTCGTCTTTGTCCATTCACCGTAATAAGTTTCGGCTGCTCTCCGATATTGCCGTTCTCATGTATGCAATGAGTGCTTATAAATTCATATCAGTTCACATTGTTCTTACAGAAACCTATTGCCAAGCAGTCAATTAGCATCAAGCTAGGTGGTGGTAGATTTAACACAAGGGCAAAGAGTAACGTGAGTGGCAAGCCCAGACTTGGGATTCAAAATCAACGGATAAAACCGTCCACAGCAAGCGTGTTTGGAAACCCTGATGACAGTGGAAGTGAAGAAGAAGAGATGCCTTTGGAAGCGCGTATGCGTATGCGGAACGTAGGTAAAGATACTGTTACATCGGCAGGTCCAAACTCTTTCGGTAAAACTAGTAAAGGATTTAGCGATCACAGCAGCCTATGGAGAGAAACAGCGAGTCGACTGGAGAGTGAGCATGCGCAGAAAGAGGTGGAGACGGCCAAGAAATAGACTATTGAGGCAAGCAGATAATATATTAATAGCGCCTCACAAATCTCACCTTCATCAGCATCGTGAAGGCCGGTAGAGGATTGCATGAAGCTAGTATACAGTAAATGTAAAAGCAGACGCCAACTAGTCATATGGAGTCAGAGTCCTTGTGTATGAGTCAATGAGGCAAATGTAATGTCTTACATTTATTAAGCTTATTAACAAGAGCTTGCTTATTGGTATCATTATTTATGATGTATAACCTCGTGAAGGCAGATAAATTAGAAATAGAGTGGAAGTGTTTTTCCTTGTTGTATAAGGGAGTACATCACCTATGTCGTCCTTAATGTGTTCCTGAGTTATTGATGATGTATCAATTTTCAAGGACATTCCTATGAATAATAACCACAATATAAAGTGAATTGAACAATAATGTATTTTATCCTATTATTGAATACTGCATATACTTTTCGTTATGCAGTAGTGCAGTTCAACTTCCGTCTATCTGAATTCAGGTACACGATATATACATAGCATAGATGAATCCCTCATGATTGAGAGATATGAACATAAATACATGGCGAGGCTGTCCCAGAAGCTTTGCAAACTCTTTTTTATTTCAAAAAGGTTGATGGCAAGGAGATATTCAATTCACTTTATATTGTTGTTATTATGCATTGGAATGTACAGACGTATTTGTCAGTAATACTACGTTCGACAACACGAGACTTGACCATCATCGCAGATGTCAACACTCAGCATTCACGACGTATGAAAAGGGGCCTATCAAGAACCCCACAGATACGACTCCTCATCTCTTAATTACCCCATTGAGAAAGAACGAGCAGATTCTATTTCTAGTATTGCGATAGCACAACATGCGACAAGAAGAAAACATGAGTGTTAAGTACAAGACCTTTGTATAGACCGCCGCATATGTGTGCCATCTAAATCAGTGATAACACTATCAACACCAAAAAAAGTATCTATCCACTTCTGGAAATTGAATTTCGACAATACCACTGATACATGTGTGGCCTGTATGATAAATGCGAATGACACCACTGACAATGTCGATCGGGCCATATGAATTGCACCATCATATTTAGAATGGTGACCAGATATGAGCGACGTAGTGTACACGAACTACCTTTAACTTGCATATTGATGAGTGATGCCATCGGTAGTTAAGTGTGTAATGAGGAACATGAAGTATTTAAAAACACAAAAACAAGATCGTCACGATATACTAATTAATACTTTGATAACTTTAGTATGAACTACAAATAAAAAACCCTAACTCACACGAAGTGCTCTGCGCAAGAGTATCAATGTATTTGAATTTAATCATGGACATCCCAATGCGTAAATAAGTTGTAAAGAACTACGACGATCAATACATCACGTAGACTTATTGCATCTAGTATTTATTAAATATATAGACCAAGAGAGTTCTAGATACTGGCCGGGAAGGAATTATTGTTGTATGTTCAGACACAGCTGATTGTATCACTTATTAAGATAATGGGAGGTATATGGGTCATGTTCTCTCTACATGGGCGGTGATGAATGTCACTCTTACTACGACGATGTGGTACATGCATATACAGTGTACGTTTCCTTCTCCTATTGCCTTACATGCCTCTACCAGGTAAGATGTTCTCTTTACTGCCGTATGTACATCTACATAAGGTGCGTCAAAGTCAGTTTCTATCATCCTTACTACTAATGTGTGGACGGACCTTTCAATGGGACGGACAATCTCGGACGTACTAGTGATTCACGAATACGATTGGCCCGGACAAACTTTCTTCATGCTAGTAAATAAACAACCATGTATAACACCCATCATTATACTATCCACCTTCACTTTCAAGCTTCTAGTAGTGCAGTTGACGTGTAAATATGGGAGACTTGATCCGAAATATTCATCCAGAGGTGGCGAAGTACCGCGATGAATTGATAGGTAAGCGATCATCGCGTACCTCAAATTGCACAAATGAAATATGTACGGTGTAAGGAAACAAGACGCACACTTTGTACATGTCACGCCAAATTCTTCAACGCAATTTATATATGTACCTGCTACTGTGAAACTTCTCATGGCTGCTACACCCATTCCCAATATTTACTACAATACCGCTATGAACGGTTGAAGTGTATAAATAGTTGGACTTCTAAATCTTCTTTCAGTGTATTGCAAAAGCTAACAATCGTTTTCAATTTCGTTTTCTGGGAATCCTTTTTACCAAGAAATCCGAAGACATTTTCACAAACACCCCGAGTTAGGCTACAAAGAGTTTGAGACAGCAGCGTACGTTGCTAAGTACTTGAGAGATCTAGGCATAGAGGTTACATCTGGTATTTTCTTATGTCTATTTTTTTGTGTACTACGTTTTATCGTAGACTTTTGAGTCACATTCTTTGTATCGATGCTTGGCTTGTAGTTCACATTTATGCCTATATTTAAATACTACCTGTTGTACACACGAAACATGGTACGAATCTGTATAGTTTATCTCAGATCAAAGGTGAGGATTTTGTCTCTCGTACATCATTCCATCGTGCGCTTTGAAATCTATGTACTGTGTATGTTGAAAGCAATACGGAAAGATTCAAAAGCGTTCTAACTGTGGTTGTGTAGGGGTGGGTGTCACTGGTGTTGTTGGCTTATTAAAAGGAGCGACTGGGGATCTGGAGCTACCGTGCGTTGCCTTACGTGCAGATATGGATGGGCTTCCGTTGCTAGAGGCAACTGGGCTTGATTTTTCCTCTGTAAATGAAGGTGTCATGCATGCGTGTGGACATGATGCACACATGGCTATGCTCCTTGTTGCTGCCAAGGTGCTAAGGTACGCGGATTGAAATATATACAAGTAATAAATTGTGGTATCCGCTTGTACGAATAGATGAACGAACATGGGCGCGTACACGCCTGTCCGTATGATCAAACTGTTGAACTGCTGATGTTGCATATCAATATGTCGCCAATAGTCTAATGATTTGTATTGATAAAATTTGTTGCAGTAAGATGAGAAGCCAGATAAAGGGTTGCGTGAAGTTTCTCTTCCAACCGGCCGAGGTAAGTAGCAAACTGGGCAAATCTTACATCTACCAATTTCTAATGTATACAGCATATATATGTATATATATATATTCGTACAGCAATAGGGCAACCGTGCTAAACAAAATGAACCACAAATACGTTCTTTGAGGTATGTACGTCCTACCGTATGAGTCTGATCTCCTCCTGTCTTGACTAATGAAAATTTGTATATGAAATCCGAAGCCGGTAATTTCATATTTTCTGATGGATAAGTGACTTGTATACTACATTCGAATCCCCATAACGAACTTGCATGCCTCATTATCTTGGCTACTTTAAACTTCATAATCTCTAGGAAGGAGGTGGTGGTGCCGTCAAAATGATCGAGGATGGATGCCTAAATAGCCCAAACGTTGATGAAGTGTACGGTTTACATGTGTGGAACTACCTACCCACTGGTAGCGTGGATGTGGTGGTATGTGCATGTCACTTGGCAACAGCGATTGTAGTCTTAGCAATGTAACAAACTCAGTCACATATGCTAGTATGTACCGTACAAGCATACTCACACGCACATGTACTCCCCGATGTATATTTTTCCAGTCAGGACCAGTAATGGCAGCTGTAGACTCATTCATAATTTCTGTCACGGGGTTAGGTGGCCATGGGGCTGTCCCAGAAAACACTGTCGACGCTGTACTGGTTAGTGGTCATCTTATCACTGCTCTACACTCTATTGTCTCCCGGTATGACTGATGTTACATCAAATTACATGTGTCACTGTGTCATAACATAACATTCGGCTCATGTGGGATTTGACATTGAAGCCTTACTTCAAACGCACACACCTTTGATGTATAGCGCTGTTATCACTAATCTGTTCTTGCTATACATAAATATCCTGTGACAGTGTTTGGCCAAACTAAGGCACAGTTGCACATCTGGGTAACACGACACTACTATATAGGATTCCCAGCCTGTTGTGAAAGATGCCCAATTATCTGGGAAATTATCCTATAACAATAATTTACGTACTTATAATTGCCTTCGTGCATATTCAGGAATGTGTCCCCCCTCGACTCCGCAGTGTTGACCATAGGAACCGTGAACGGTGGGTTTGCGAATAATGTTATCGCCGATCATTGTGAGCTCCGAGGCACCGCACGAGTGTTAAATCCGGACATGAAGGTTTATAACAAAAAAAAAAACATGTGTGGTTGTTCTCATTTGGATCTGGATACTTTCGCGTATAGTTTCATGAAGGCGTGTGTTGCATGCTGCTACCCGCAAACATGTGAAGGCCCATTCATGCTTGTTGTCATTCCCAATGTCTCTTTAAACGGTCTGCTTCCACCTTTTTTTCACGCCCATCGTTTTTATTTTGGTTTGTAGTCGCTCGTTAAGAAGCGAATGGAAGAGGTCTGTAGTGGCATTGGTCACACGTTTAATGCGAAGGTAGAATTGAATTTCCACAGTAGCTACCCTGTTACCGACAATAAGCACCTCGAACCATATGACAATGTATGAACGGCCAAAATGTATTATACAATGTCTTATATAATCATAGACCTAGCACACGTTAACAAATGTATGACAAGAATCGATGCATTTCCACCAGTTATCAATTTTCCGACTCTGTGCGGAAGGATACGCTATGCTGAATTGGCATTCGCGAATTTATAGACGTATATAGTCCATTGTTTTCATTTTCGTGCTAAGAACTTATATCAACATTGAATGAATATGCACTACATTTGTCACCGACTAGGTACGAAAGGCAGCAGAACAAGTCGTTGGTAAAGCTGGAGTTACAGCAGCTGGAAAGACAATGGCATCGGAGGATTTCTCGTTCTTCATGTTGGAGAGGCCCGGCTGTTTCTTTTTTATTCCGTCAAAAATCGCGGATGAAATTGAACGCCCACATCATAAGACTATATTTACAGTCAACGAGGATTGCCTCGAGATCGGATCGTCCGTGTTTGTCAATCTTGTTCAAAACATACTAACATAAATTGGTACTTTGTTCACGTACATGCAGGTTTCCTTATATAAAATCGTTGGTTAGGCGAGTATGGAAGTGAACAAACGAACAAAGATTTTTGTTTACAAACAAATATAAATAGTGTACCGTACTTGTATACGTGGCAAACTTAATATTCTCTGTGTAAGTGCAATCATTGCTATAACTATCACATATCATGTTAAACCCAACCTGACTTTTTCTTTTTGGCGGGAGTTACCACCCACGTCTTAAGGACATGTATACCTACACAAGCATAAAAATTAACTCTATATACTCTACCCGTGTGAATAGATGAGCATGAAATGCGAAACGGGTTGTATATTCTACACCTGTTTATTTTGTTAACCATTATACACTGGAGGATTTTGCACAGCTTGGATTAACGCTGTGACAAGCTTCCAGGGCTTATTAGGTTTCATGCATTTGGGTAAAAAAGTATGTACAAATACTAACCGCGAATGAGACCCCCTAACTAACCCCCCCCTGGACGACTTCTAAAGATACGCCATTCTCTACTGTACGATTACAAAGAGGAATATATAAATTATCATTGCTATTGTATCGCAACTTTCATAGATGTATAATTTACCAATATTCAATTCAAACCACTTATTTTTCGCTACGACCTACTCCCCCTGGTGTTGTTTTCCATCTTCCGGATCTAGTCGCTCAGCAAGTTGTGCATGTAAATCGGCATTCTTCATTTCCATGTCTGCTATCTAAATATGTATGAAGTCAGCACCAAGTAAATAACCAAAACCAAAAAAACACCTGCTTACCGTATGATTAACCATAAACATATCGTACACCAAAGCTTGCCTTACGTTTATAAATACGACAAACAGGTGGAGACTTGCACAAAAATTCCTGTTCTTTCAAACCAACGAGAACTACATCAAATGAAAATAGTACAACAACGTGTGGCACGTAGATTGGTTGGATACAAAGAAAGATAAGCTATAGCTATAGCAATCTTGCGTAAAAGACAGTTGCCGCCATACAGAACATATACCTCTACTTTCATATTATTAATGTTCTGATCCATCGCCGTGATGCGAGACTCGTCCCGTTTGCGCTCGTCTCGTATTTTCATAATATATTCTCGTAGCTCATTTTCGTCCATATCATCAATCGCGGTTTCTAATACTGTAGGCACAACGACCGGGGACGTGTTTACACTACCTAATTCATTATGTGCGTTTTCGGTCGGTGAGCTTGGTGCGCTAGAGTCTCGACCAATCACTGATACTTTCTGTGCGAGAAATGGTGCTATCATATTTGCTTCTTCTGAGACCTGTTCATCACTACCGGCTACGGTTACAGGAACAGCACCTTCCACGATAATCTCTGAAATATCCGCTGTTTGCAAGTAATACAAAAGTCAATGTTCATGTTTCACCCTTGTTATTGTGTGTAGAATTAGAAACACGTAGAATAAAATACATACACGACTGGACATAGGTAGGGTATTTACCTTGCGACTCCTCACCAGTCTGTGCGTCGTGGTATATTGTGGCAGTACTCACACGGCTCTTCTCGGCTGGTAAGGACAAAGGCAGTTTTGCGGTACCGCTTTTTGGAATTCCTTTTGAAATCTGTGAGTCTGTTTCCACCCCAGTGGTACATGGTGAGCGTACATGTGCCGTTGACTCATGCAGCGTGTCGTCTCGCCGTACAGATGAATCTTGTCTGTTCATTGTTGAGCCGAATAAACCCTCTTCGTTCCTACTACCTCCCGCTTCTATAGACGCTTGATCGTGTTCGCTTGGCACAAGAATTTCTAAAGCGCCGTCAGATGGGGTGCAGAGAAATAGTAGGAAATAAATAGTAGCACTTACCCTATATTATCCTCACGGTTGAAGGACGTCTGATGAATAAATATCTTCAACGAATCTCTTTGATCATATACCACACAATGTTGACCAACATATTGTACAGCCAGTGACGAACCGTACATGTATGCATAAACTTACCTAATGCTGGCAGCACAACAGACGCGTTTCCTTCATTACCTATGTTTCCTTCTTCATTTTGAAGGTCTGAATCGGGGGTTGGTGGGGATGAAATTAAGACGTTGGATGTTTTTTCAGTTGATGGAGATTCGACGTGCAATACTCTACTAGTGTGGTCTGTCGTTTCAACTGTGGTTGTCGAGTTAATAGTTGATTCCGCTGCTTGCTGGAGAGTCTCCTTATCGATTTCATTTCCGTCTGATTGTGTTCCCGATTGTACATTTGTTTCACTACGTTCTGGTTGCAAGGCGCTTGGCAGAGATGATGAGAGTTTCTCGTGAGTACCTTGTTTTGTATCATATTTGGGTTGATAAGGCGGTATTGGTGGCGGTTGGTTTATGGATCCTGATGATACGTGTGCAGAGCCGTTGCTGTCTTCAGCCCGATTCAGTTTGGGTTTTGCTGAGACCGCTACTTCGCAAATGATCTTCGTACATATTGATTCCGCATCATGGAGCGCAAGGGGAAATTCCATGAGATTGTGACACCAGTGAGAAAATAAAGTGGACATACGTATTGACATGTTGAGGTACGGTAACACTGCTGTGTTGCACAAACGACAATAAAAGTTGGGAAGAAATACTACGACGTACCTCGACGTAATTTTTTGGGATGAACCCGTACAATCCTCGATTAAAGCCTTCCCACCAACCTTCATTAGTCATACTATCGTCCGTGACATATACAATGTCGTCTGTATTCAGAGCAACTTCGCCGTCTTGAGCAGGTTCATAGTCATGAAGTGCACGGGCGCATACACATATTGACTGTTGCTCGGGATCCTATAAAAAGTCGGTTATGATCTCGTAAATCGCCTGATTTGGACATCTTATATTATCGACTTACCACATTTATTGTGGAAAATCAAATACGCACTAAACGAAATGACAAAAGATTAAAATCTCAACTATATCATATTGGACAACAGTACAAACAAACATATGTATATGTGAGTTGTACAAGCATACATGAAACACGTAACGAATAAAAATGGAAAACACTCTTTCACACACATCACCACGCACATTATATAAGTACATCTGTATCAAATATGAAGAATGGGCGCTGTCAATAACACCGTCAAACATACCGCGCACAGCATACGGTCAACATACAGAAAATATATCTTTTGAAGCAGATAACAAATCGAAAGTCGCCGAATTGACAGGCCCCGTCCCTGCTACAATATCAAACATAGTCTCCTCCTTCCGTTTGAATATATTTGGCCCTAAATCAAATCAAATAGGCGTGTGAGTGTTTGTAACCTCGGTCCAGGCGCGTGCTAGTGATGTATTCCATATCATGAAGTGTAGAACAATCACTAGAGCCATAGTGCATTCATTTACAAACCTAAAACTGTAGCAAGATTCTCAAAGTGCATTTTGGTAAGTTCGGCGTGCTTGGCGATCTCGTTAAAGAATTTACACAGCCGACATAGTAAACTACGATTTATCTCCGGCAAACAGGAAACCAGTCCACGGTAAAAGTCAATCCGACGGTCCGCATCGTAGTCTGGAGTGTGTGAGTGTGTGAGTGTGAGCTAGTTACGGGTAAGTATGGGTGTGGTATCAGGGAAAACATGAAAAATGTGAGAGAAATTGTGTACTATAATTAAGAGTGCTTTGTGTGTACTACAGTTCGACAGGACACGAATGAATACATCCTGTGCAGATGGATCAATCGTGTATGGTGTGCATACAACATATAACTCAACCAAATACACTGTCAGAGGACCGTCAATTGCCCGTGCACAACATGGCAATTCAGACAGTTCTCAAATATACAACACAAAGGTACAACGAGACCAGCAATTTTATGAAATAAAATCCAACAACTTCTCAAAGAGATACACAAATAGATCTGTATCAAATTTTCAGTAGAGAACTTTACGGCGTCTGATGATACAGCAGGCCTGTTAAAAGAGTTTTGTTCTATCTCAAAGTCAACATCAAGCAAGATTCCCCATAATTCGTTAAAGAATAAATACTATGTATACGCGTTTCCGGTGTTTAAGAATGCTCTTAACCCGAACATCAAGATGCTACCAGACGAGCACACACATATATGCATATACATATGAATATACCACACATGCATATGAATACCCCACATACATTGTTGCGGAACGATAAAAGGCTCGTACATATCCCAAGTCATGAGTGGCTCAGGCAATTCTCTGAGATACAGCTTTACAAGACCAGCAATGTTGTGAGGATTCTCCTCGGACTCAAACCCAACGTTGATACCGCGGTCTAACCGATCCTTGTACGATGCGATCTCAGATGACATTCCAGACAAGCGAAAGATGCCTTCGCACACACCTAGGGTATATTGAACAGTGCTGGTTCGTAAATCATGGAGATGGCCATGTGTGTGCGTCACAAACATGTACGTTCGCAGGATATGAGACACAGGTTTTAAACTCCTAGCGTGTGTTTTGGTGTTACCTGTGAACTAAAACAAAACAGTGCAGAGCAGAGAACTACAATATTCAAGGATATTACAGGTTGTGAAGAGGTGCATTGTTCACATACGACAAATCCACCACATTTGATGTGTATGTGAGTATGTGTGCAAAATACGCCTATCTTACATAACGCAATACACGCCAGGAAATGAATACACGCATCCTCAAATACAATACCTTCTTTCTCCAAGTACTGAAGAGCCTTTTCTATGAACAATGGATACGGTACTATGCTATTTGCGTTGTTGACTTTTGCGCCAATGGCTAAATCCACTCCAAACACTTGATTCTCCGTATGTACATCAGTAGTTTTGCTCTTGTCTGCTTTCTTGTAAGTCGGCTTTTGTTCCTTCAGAACATTCACCTTTGGGTCCTTCAGTAATAGCAGTGTCGTCTGTATTTAAACCGTAAAACCGCCGGGGTTCAAGTGTAAGAACACATAAGGATATGCGTACTATTTGAATAACGATAATCCGCGTGCCGAAAACCCCTTGAATTTTTGTAATGATACATGGCTATACACAGGGACGTACATATATGCATACATTGCCTTTAAGATGTGAATCAGCTAACACACGATGATTCTTCATAAATTTCCCATCCTTTGACACAATTGCAGTAGCTGGAACGGACCCTCGATCGCCACTCGGCACACCTACCCCATAGCCATCCTTCTCCGAGGAAGGTTTATATATTCTATACTGGTCTACTTCACTCAGCGGCTCATCAATCATGTTGAGAACCCGGACCAAGATCTCCCCAACAGTGTCTTTTTTGCAGCACAGTACAGGTTTCCGCCACTGTGTTGATTTGGTATTGTACGCACACAGGAATTAAAAAAAATCTTAGAAAATTCCACATTTTTCCACCCGCTGTTCCCGCCAAAAAAAAATATAGAAACAACAAAGGCCTTGCCAGTTGCCCAACTAATTTAGTCACTGCAAACTATCATCATCAACATCTCAACATGTATACTGTGTAATAAGAAAAACTCTGGCAAAAAAAGTCACTGTGCATGCGAATAATAATAGTAATTATATTTTCTATCTAAACGCAGCATACATCCAAATCCGGGATGTAGAACTGTAACAAGACTGACTCATTCTTCGAGGCGGCTTCGGGTTTCTCGCCTCCATGATCTTCCTTAATAATCTTCTTGACTATATGAAATGATATAGAACCAACATTTGGAAACGTGAAAGGCGAAGTGCAGGTAATGATTACTTCAATTTGACATTAGCAGAATTTCGCCGTCAAATTGTCAGTGATCTGTCAGTATTACAACACAAATTAACTATAAACGTGCCATGTGGTGTTCTATACCAATTAATGACTAAAATAATACTTCGTATATATTAACATGCATAATTTCTTTGACGTCTCATGTCATAATACCGCAATGCTATGATCGTAGACTATTGCGCAGTTTACAACTACACAATAAGCCACACGCCTTTGATTCACTAGCGTATAGCTTGAAAATACAATCAGACTCTTGCCAATCAGTACAGTTAACGAGTACAACCTATTGGCCTGTTCGGTATATCCATGTGCCTATCGCTGTAAACATCCCTCCCCAACATGCAATGAGATACCAACTGTGAAATCTATGTCACCGCATATGTACTACACAGAAAAAGGATACCAAGATATACTGCAAATAAATCAAACCACAACCCGAACCACAAAATAATGAGTAACGTACATGCAGCCTTCATTGTGCAGTGTAGAACTCAGTGGCTGATGGAGGTTTTCACTCAGTGCAATCTCACTTTCCGCAACCGACGCGGGTAAGTGAAGCGAAGCGGTTGGGTGCAACCAAAACCACACAACTAGTCAGTTTGTGTATAGAGAGTTCCTCTAGTTAGCTAATAACCAGGACATAGAAGTCGTTCTATTATATGCGATGAGGGTGTGTGTGAGTATATGAGTATATGTATGTGTATGTATATACATATGTGTGTGTGTGTGTGTGTGTTGCTTCAAGCGGCCCCAAAGTGTTGTGATTTTGTGGCGGTGTTGTGTTTGATGTGCACTGATTGTAACTTTTGACGCGTAACACACTCACTCAAAACATTCGACCCGAGGCCCAGTACCAAGGTCCGTTACTTCAGAATATGAGGGATAGAACCCAAAATAATTAGGTTCAGGTTGACCCACGTCGCCCACCCGTTCCCGCCCCATGCCCCTGCTCGACTCGATAAATCGATAAATCGAGTTTACCTTTTGGGTTTCGACTCTGGGTTGGCCGCACACAAACTTTCAAACTACCGAAGCCCTCAATACGCTCATATTGCGTATCGTGCGTGCAAAGGCAACCACAACACACACACACACACATACATGTAAACAGCACCACTCTAACAGACAGATACACCCATACATACATTCATCTAAATAGCTTACGAGAATCATCCATCTCACATACACCCTCTGTCCCATTGCAACGTCGGTATATATCGTAAATTATGGCAACTCCACAGTCTGGAAGTAGGGTGCTCATGCGCTTCAGTGAATGGATTGGCCGCAAACTTACACACGTAAGTACTGCTTGTTTACTTTTTTAAAAGCACGTGGGTTGCGCAGTTTGCTTCCCTGTAACGACTGGACAATAACTCTTACAAACAACACACTCGCACTTGTATATACTTGGAAGTGTCGTTTGTAGACAGGCCGTGTCGGGACACACACACACACTTGTTCGCACTTGCATACATTCGGTATTTACATTCACTCTCAGAAAATAATAACACGCGCATAAGGAATTTCTGTGATAGTTGTCCTTCGCATGTGTATTACACCGTCCGTACTTGCATTCCTGCTTTTAGACACGTGATTTGCTTCCATACGCAGAGATTGATAGTGCACCCCAAATACTTTGCTCTTTACTGTACTTATATAAGAAGTTTATTCTTGTGTAGACATCAGTCATGTTTACAAATGTAAATACACCCACGCAGCGTGCGCATATGTATATCCGTCACGTTTACATGTGTCAATACAAACCGCGCAACATGTGCGCATATATATAATATATATGTATATATGTATATCCAGACAGATCGAGACCTAGCGAATATTGCTCTTATCCTGTATTGTTTACAAAGTGATCAAGAGCTGCTGGCTTGATAATTTTGTGTAGGTTATAGTTTCATAGCATACTCCACCTTTGTGACAACTTGTTGATGAGTCAGTTGATTGCCAATCGTCTGAGGATAGTTAGGACTCTTTATGTTGTTCCATCTCTCTCAGACCTATTTTATCAGGTGGTACGTAGAAGTCGTTTTCACTAACGAGTATCTGTGGTGGTGGTGTAAATTTATTTCTTTATTTCAGAGCCAATTGCGTTGGGATAGACCGAATGGACGATATGAGGGAATCTCTGTGGCGCCCAGGTAAGTTGACCACAACATTAACCAAAGATATACAATCCTTTGTTGCTCTCATTATTTTTTTGCTGAGGTATTGTATTGTTGTACATGCCTATACAGACAACCTGCACACGACCCAGAACTTCCCGGTGGTATTAATCATAAACTCTCTAACAACCCCTACTGGAAGAGAGATACTCGACGAGCCATTGGTAGGTTTTGGTGTACCTTACGTATTCCTGTTATTTGTGTCATTTTTCATGCTGTAAATCATAGAAGGGTCTGTACTTAGTGTTGATGTTTTAGTCTTTCTTGGACGCTCTGAACAATATGACGAAAGGTAGAACACAACGTCATGTTTCTTCAACTCATACAAGATGCTTTGTCCTGCATTTAACCCAACTTACTGGCAGTGCCGGATTATGTTGCTAAATCCTCAAACCTGTTGTCAGCTGAAGGCGAAGCATCATCGGTCGTTACTGGGTATGTTTATTTGTACTTCAAATTTGTGTCTTACGCCGAACAAAAATAATATTGCTTGATACAATTATAAGTGATCTTACCAGTAGAACATGGTGAAGTTCTGAATTTTCTTTCTTATTTGTTTTACGTGAATGTTCAAGGCGGATGAAGCTGGATGTGTAGCCGCATATTGATTTTGATACGCATCTAGGGTTGCATTTATCGTAGAAACGTACAGACATCAATGTGCTTAAAAGTGTCATACCACGTCTGTTCCTCAATCGCGTGTCAAACAGATCGACCTATATGCATGATATGCTTATGTTGTTTGTCATTTGTTATTCCGCAAGATTCACGCACTGGAACAACAAACGTATTTTGTATATACGAAAACATGCTAACGATTTTTTACTTTTACTTCCGTATAGTAAACCACCTCGACCAGGAAGAACGGTCAAGTTTAGGAATACGACCGATGAATATTACCCGGACTACGAGTTTAAGGTAGCAACTCGACTTGAGGTTTACGGACAGGAAACCAAGTAGTATTGTAGGTCGTTGTATGCTTTCCCTAAAAGTTGGCCAAGTTTAGAATGAAGATCCGTACCGATCGGGATATGACGCTCCCGTGCTATTCTACGCCCGAAGCATAGCTTTATAAATATTATTGTCATGGTTTAGTTTGTGTAATAAAAACGTTATTTTCTCATCTTACATTGTGTATAGCTAGCCACGACTGTCACATTTGGATTCATTTTTACCAGCAATGGCGTACCCCCTGCCAACGTAAACTCTTGTTGGCTTATAATACAAAACTATACTATATGAGCACAACACATTCGTGTTTTCGGGGGGCGAACAGTGTAGTAGCGAACACTATTGTGATGCAATATCATATGTACTCCGAACGATTTAACCCTACCAAACTACCACAATACATTATTCAGTCGTGTACTAATTATTACACTCTTCGAACAAAAACTACAACCTTCCAGAATATGATAATTCCCAAGTTGTAATAAACGCAATACAATGTTACGCATTGATTGTTTACAAACAGCACTTCACGGGTGAAAGCAGTCATGCATGCTTATTGCACATGCATGCAAGTATTTATTGATTAATGTTAGCGAGTAACTACGAACAATATTAGCGTACCAGTCAGCAAGCACACTGCACGTTTCGAGAGGGCTAAACTTAAAAGAGAGTAAACAGTGTGAATCCTTCCTTCACTTTTTGAGTCCAATCTTTCGATTTGGTTTTCAATGTCAAGTAATTGTGTAATCGTTCCCAAAAGTGCAAACTCATAGCCGGTTACAGGACATTTTATAATAATTAAAAAGAGACATTGGCATTCAAGCATGTTATACTCTTGCACTTATTTTCTTTTTCGAGTTTCTCGAAAGGAAATCCTCATGTGAGTGATGATATGATGATGCTCACAGCATTGTAACGTACGCGTCCATGGGAAGAGGGGATCATATGTAAATTTTTATTTGTAGTTGATATTCGGTAAAGGATAAGGGAAAAAAAAAGTGAACCAAGCCAAAAACACAAAGGAATAGGACTTATCGGTTCACCAAAGCCAGGGCACCAAAGGCAGTAGTACAAAAGCGTATTGTATGTATGTATGTATGCGGATACAATCAAAGCAAAAACTTTGTATAGATATCACAACCACTACTACTACTATACCAAGGCGTAACAACAAGCTGCAAGCTGCATAAAAGTGCGCATCAACAACAGATGTTACAAACATATGGACGTCATACTGTAGTCGCCATTTCTTCTTCCCATGCCGAGCGCGCGCTCGATTACTATTTTTGAATTTTTGGATTGGTTTTTCATTTCTTTTCTACGAAAATCGATAAAAAAAGTAAAAGGAAAAAACATCCAAAAAAGACAAAACAGGAATAAAAAACATCGGGTCTGGTGGAGTCAGGTCAGGGTTTTTGGGGAGGAGATGAAATTCTCAACAATTTTGAAAAAAAAACGACTGACTACTTATCATAGTGGTAAGGACGGTTTGGTTTTTTTCTTGTTCAAGCATGTCTTTCTCGTGGTCTCGAATCAAATCAACCAGATTTATTATTAGTTAAACCTGTGTGGGATGATGAGCTGAGAAGACGGTTATAAACAATTAACCTGCCTTTGGCCCTAAAGAGGGTACTTGTAGCGTTGGCTGGGGTATATGAGAGTTTCAACTTGATCCAAGGTATTGTGGGTGAAAGTTGGGCCGACATCGCTGGTGTGCACTACTGGAATTCAGACTAATGGTGGGTGGTACTAGTGCATTTTATTCAATGAGGAAGATTAATGTTTTTTATTTTGTGGTTGCGAGCTTTTGTTTTGTGGTGGCGAGCTAGGTGTTCTCGCAGGGGCAGCCAGGTTCACTTAAATATATTTTATTCACCAAGGAAAATTATTGCTTTCTATTGATGTGGTTCAAGAGGAATAATGTTTATTCACAAAAGATAAGTGGTGCAAGTCGGGCTAGACTACAAGAATATATTTTATTCAACAGTGGAAGATTAATATTTTGTATTATATTATATCATGTTATTTTATAACACAAGAGGGGGAGTATTGTGGTGAGGTGAATTCTGACACATCCAATACGCCAATTAAATGGGTGTTATATTTAGTTTGGACCTATGATTGAGGATCTCCCTTCTCTATAGTATTGTGGGTAATGAATAGACAACACAGATGGTATTGTGGGTAGATAAGCCACCAATTAAAATTGGTGTTATATTTTTAGTTTGAAAGGATGATGCTCCTATAAACACAACACTTTTCTTTAGGAAGGTTATAAATGTCACCAAAGCCTTTGTTTTATGATTGATTGACTTGGAAAAACAAAACAAAAACAATATAATCATCATGGTAGAGACTGTTTTAGTCACGGGAGCCAGCGGATTTATCGCTCTTCATATGGTTGCTTAAGACCCATCAGTATCGAGCACGTGGCATCGTGTGAGTCGTAAACAATGTGGCAAAGACCGTTTTTATTCGACATCTAGTACAGGATCCAACATCCGATCAAGCTTGTCCAGGCCAATCTTTCGAGTGGTGAGGAATGAGACGAGGCAGTGAAAGATTGTGATTATTTACTGCATACAACATCGCCCTTTTGTTGCTGATGCAGAAACGAGAAGGGCGAAGCGAGTGTTGAAGGAGTGTGCTTCCAAGCACGTCTGTTGTTAAAAGGCTGGTTGTGACATCTGTTTTGGCAGAAATATGTCATTATGATGAACCGGAAGATCATATATATATGGAGGAAGATTGGAGTCTGCCGGCCAAGTATGAGGTTAGACATTCTCATGGTTTTGTTGTTGCATACGCAAATGCTGATTGGCTCGGCTGCGTATTGTACTACCGTCGAGCTCGCTTTTACATTAATCTATTGACGTCACATAAATAGTTGACTCGGCTGCATGACTCGACTGCATACCAAGTTCTAGCTCTCATCTCACATATTGTTTTTTTAGGGCTGACAGCTGAGCAAGTTACTTGCCGCGAAGGCCGCATAGGACTTT
This sequence comes from Creolimax fragrantissima, assembly GCA_033442365.1. NCBI lineage: Eukaryota > Ichthyosporea > Ichthyophonida > Creolimax > Creolimax fragrantissima. The sequence continues at coordinate 272,749 of JAWQFL010000011.1, forward strand.
GTAAGCGAGAATATAGGACACACGTTTGAGTTGTCGATAGCTAATCATGCGCTTGTGTATGGTCCTCTATGTGGTGAATCAGGATTCAGTGCGGGCATTGTACAAAGATTCTAAATCAGAATATACCGGTTTCGCATCCGTTGATGTGAGGGATGCAGCACAAGCCCATCTGCTTGCCATAAGAGAACTAACGGCACGAAGGTCACGCGAGTGCTGGGCTTGAGGTACAAGCCAATAGAACTGTCAATCAGAGGCACTGGATATATCTCTTAAGCAGGGAAGATTTGTGCAGATTAGGCTATAGTTTGTTTTTTTCCGAGATGAGCACGAAATGAGAATATCGTAAGCAGGACCACTGTTCGTCTGGACAATCTTGTGCTTATTATTCAAGTCAATAATAATTAAACTTTGTTCAATGACGAATAAATCCGTTTAGTCATTAGTTGTACCCTATATAATACTGTGACGCAGAAAGCACCGCTTAGTGGAACTCGCTTATGCTGCTTGATGTTGTACAGTCACAGTTCTATGCAAGTTCTTGGAGCAAGACTAGTTCTGTCCTGGTACATGAGCAAGAATTTTGACGGCAGTGTAAAATTAAATCTTGGCTCTCAGTAGATACCGGTACATATGTTTCAGAACTCACAATATTAAGCTTTCTCGGCTGGGCATTAAAAGCAATGTCGCGCTGATGGTCTCGCCACAAGTCCATGACACCTCCGCATAGTGTGCAAGCGCGAAAAAAGATGAAGTACATTACATCTGTAACAATCATTTTAGGCGCTCCCGCATTGCAAGGACTTTAGATTTTATCCAGGGCGTTGTAGTTACTGCCAGGGGTAAGCGTAAGGGCTCCAGAAGTTCGTTGATTCCAGCCGCAACCATCATATTTCCCACCTCTGCTTTCAGATTATCAAGGGATATCAGTTTGTCCACTCCGACAGCCTGCAGCAAATCTATAAGTTGATTACAAACAGATAGGGGTGGACAGAAAATATGATACGTTAACTGGAATACGGATTAAAAGTTCCGTGGCCAACGTCAATCGAATAAGAAGAATTAATGCCGTCTAACAGTTTTTGGGCAGCTTGTATACAGGTCCATTTTCAATTAGCAATACAGCAGGAGATCAACGTTTGAATCTTTACCAACTTTCACATTAATCTCAACGCTTTAGAACTGTATCACCAATCGCGGAAATGACCTAAAATCGTTTCAAAAAACAAGACAAACAAACACTTTCAGGCATATGCATGTTCATACCGATAGCATCACCACTACCGAATACATCGAAATGTAGGCAGCTGTATATCACACCGAATCCGCTCATCCAGATTAATTCATACCATACAAGAAAAGTGGCGCCGTATTTTTTGAACATGGCCACTACGCCCTTCTTTTCTTTGACAGGGGATTTCTCCTTCTCATCCAAAGTAACTTTAGGTGACAGTTTATCATTGCTTATTCGGTTTGATCGATTATTCGAAAATGAGTGATTATATCCGTTCTTTCTGTCTGAGTGTAAACTGCGAAAAACTTGAGTTGAGCTAACCGAATAGGTCTGTGATTTCATGTACGAAGATTGTGTGATCTGAGAAAATAATATAGGTCGCTTCTGAAACCTTCCAAACAATGCAACAGGAGATCCCAAACGAAGATGAGTCAATAGAACCATGCTTCTTATAGTGATAACTCGGTGCAAAACGAGGACACACTTCAATGCGGATATGAAATTGTTGTGTATATTTCAATACCAGCAGATTGTAGGGTCGTTTGTATATTTGTTGGTGTATGTGTATGTGCCTATCGATTAGGACTACTGTGTGATGTGCTGTGTTTTTGTGTACTTTTGACTATATCGTTTGTGTTTTAATGTGTATTTAGTAAAAATGCTCATACAGTGGGAGTTCGAGTGACCCATTCCGGGACTTATTCCGGGATATGTGATCGAAGGCTAGGCCACGGGGCCAGCCAACCTCACACATCGCCACACACACACAAACACACACACACGCACACACATAGAGCTGTGCTGCGTTCATGGTGTGCATGCGTGCATGTGTGCGTGCGCGCATGCGTGTTCATATATATATACATATATAAATTACAACTTATTGATTGTACGAGTGTGTATGTAGTTCATACGTGTTAACACACAACACATATCCTGCATTCTTCATTATTTCGTACATGTATAGCTAAGCACCTCACATGCACTGCAGCCGTTTATGAGGTGGAATTAGTGTCTATAACCAGTCCACATGAGTGCATCGGCATAAGTGCAATTAAGCACTAAACTGTGAGACACATTGTGCGTGTACTTTAAAAATATCAGTATCAAAAATTCGTAGTGACGGTCTTTAGTTGCCGGGTATAATTTTTAAACCATGTGGAAGTATATCACGGCGGTGAACTCTGAGAGACATTTAATACATATCAGTTTATTGAGAGGTTTTGTTCCCTATCGAAATTGGAGTTCCGTTTCATGTGGTACTAGAAATGTCAGCACCATTCCGTTGGTGTCTCCTGGTAAAGTAAGGGGTATAAAAGAGGTTGGTGGTGTGACTATCGAGAGACACAACCACTCTCTCGGCGTGGAGTCGAGTTTGTTGCAAGACGACTACACAGTTGCCGAGACGGATATGTGTCAGCCGGAATGGATCATGCGAGCCCCAGGCTTGGGCAAGTACAATGATCAAGTGCAGCTGAGAATGCGGCGAGGCCAACCATCATACACTAAAAGAAAGTCGACTCGACCATGCCCCCGGGATGAGTCTGCTAAAATGGAATTTGTTGATATTTCTGTATCTGACGCGGAATCTGACGCCGGTATTAAGGATAGATGTGTTACTCCCACCATCAAGGAATTGATCGTTAGCCCTCAGAAAGTTCTGGACTGGACCATGGCCAATGATCTGTACCGCCAAACGTTTGAAGAAAACTCTAGTGCATTCCATCCGGAAGATGATTTTAACTTGGCGAAATTACTTCTAACCTATGATTATGTGGACGAAATTGATTGGGTGGATGTAACGCGGAAGTTGAACGAAATGTCCCCGAACGGTCCATTTAAAACAAAGATTCTCGTAATGCGGAGATGGAAATTCTCTCTTCGGCCAGGAGTTAAGTATGGGCGTTGGAGTGCAGAGGAGGATGCGCGTTTGAGAAATCTTGTTGGGAGACAACAAGAAAAAAGAGATTCCAAAACTATCGCATGGAGTGATGTTGCCCAGCGCATGGAAACACGTACTCTTAAGCAATGTAGGGAGAGATGGTCTTGCACACTTGATCCATCTGTAAAGCATGGGGCTTATACTAAAGAAGAGGATGACATCATTCTCGATGCTGTAGAACGTGCTAAAAATCTCCCTAATGACCGTGGGTTCTGGACAAAGCTAGGAGCAAAGATGGGGAGGACATATCTTTCTTGCAAGCATAGATATGATCGAACACTAAACCCGTCTCTATCAAAAGGTATACTATCTGTGCGATCTTCTAAGAGTCATTGTTGTTTGATTTTATCGTTTGTTATACACAGGGACTTCCAAGTTGCTGGATGTCTTTGCTTGGTCGTCTTCGTGATTGTAAACGGCGACTCATGCAATGCACGTAGGCGTATACTTTGAGCGATATTTAGACATGCCATCTTTCGTGGAGATTTTCATATGTAGCTATGTCAATGAATCAGAAAATTGTGTAGATTGAATTTACCGACGCCCCTGTGATGCACGTGTGATCCTACAATAGCACACTTGCTCTTACGTATAGTCAATATACGAACACCAAATATCGTATAACATCACATGAAACAAGCGCTATGATTGTATCCATTCGCAAAGCAGCATCATTTGCCAAAATGACAAGATCACTTGGCTAAGTGTGAAAGATGGAAGCATGAAATAGCATATCTAAATCTGTCTGTCGCATTCCATTGCATGTGGGGTTATGAATTCAACTTGTATTTGTACATACAATGTCACTGGTTATTTTCAGGTAAATGGACTGAAGAAGAGGTAGAAAAGTTCAAGAACCTCTTGAATGAACACGGGAAGTCGTGGACTGTAATTGCACGCTATATGGGAACTCGCCAAGCGAAGCAATGTCAAAGTTTTTACCAATCACGTGGTTTGGGTCTTAAAACTATGGAGACTAAACATTGGACTGAGGAGGAGACCATGAAATTAGCGCGTACAGTTGCCAAGTACAAGTGCAGTCCGCGTGGAACGTGGACTCGGGTAGCAGAGGACTTTGGAAACAGGTGTGTTTTATTTTCCTTGTACCTGTGCGAGCATACAGTATTACACGCGTACGTATTTACAGCCTAGGATGCACACGAAACCATATACGCACACAGCATACACTGCGCATTATATGTGTATCTCCTCATACTTCTTGAACCTATTCAAAGAAAGCATTTGCACTGTTGGATTTATACCAGTAAGTTTACTTTCGGTGTACTAACTTGGCTAACAAACAGACGAGATTATCAAGTGTACATCGGATGATAGTTCTACAAAGCTCTTTACATTTACACTAGCATTTCAATCACAATTATATATAATCATTGCATAATACATGTAAGCTCTAGTGCGAATGCCTATATTTGTCCTTTGCTATTACCATTAATATGTTGTTTATGGTCTTACAGAACGGGTATTCAGTGTAGAGAACGATGGGAGCATATTTTCGAGCACCTGGAAAGGCATGCGTCCGACTCGGGAAACGATCCCGACGTAAACCTTGAAAAAACGGCGCCAAAAGAAGATTTAGATTATTATGTTGATGTGATGACAAAAAAAGTTCAAATGTTTAACAAATTATCGGCAATTAAGAAAACCGTTACTGAGGTAAATAATATGGCTATGAGGAAAACTCGCGAGCAGACTATAATAGACAAATTGGAGCTACGGGCGAAGAAAAAGGTATACTTGCAAGTTGTCAATTTCCATGTGCTTTGTGTCGAATTATCCTCAGTATGGTGTTTGTATATGTGTCTGTGCATTTATAAGAGTGAGGGATGCCTTGATGTATTTGGTTGTGTATCATGTGTATATACGAATGTCTTTGAAAGTATATTAATCTGTTGGTAGTCCATGTACGATTATACCATAGTTCACTAATAGGTCCTTTGGCTTTCGTTGTATGTTTTATGTTTTGCAAGGTTGACTTTCCGCGCATAATGTGCACACTAACATCTTGATATCAATTTACAGGATCGCAAGTCAGCACTTGATGCGTACGTTAAGGAGCTGGCGCAGACCATAAGTAAGGTTCAAGTTGCTATCCGAAAAATGGATATCAAACATAGGAAGATGTATTATAGTGCAAGACCTAAAAAAGAGATCTCATCAGAAGAGCGTGCCAGAATTATTGCAAATGACGTTGTAGAGAACATACTCAAATTCCAAGAGAAGAAGAAACAGTCTGCGGAGCGTAAGGCAGCTAGACCCAAGAGCGGTGTGTGGTTGCATACATATACTGTGTAGTTGAGGTTCAGCCAGTTTGATTGTAAATGATTACTAGATACTATTAGTATATTTGTGTATACTTAAAATATTCTTGTATGTACTGTCATAACCAGCTAAATTACAGGCTGCACGAAAAGCCGACGAAAAAAACATGCGACGAATGGAATTCCAAGTGCAGAAGCTATCCGAACGTTTGGACGAATCCATCTCTACGAATGATGATGAGAAGACGTATTATTTCTATTTCGCAAGGGCAATGATTTACGAGAAAATGAAAAACCACAATGAAGCACTAGCAGATTACCGTCACGCAACCGTCATCAGACCTAATGACGCAAGACGTATGTCTATGGTTTTCTGATGTTGCCCTTTTAGGTCGAAGTTATTCATCAATGTTCTAGTATATATATATATGGCTCACGATTTTTCTCAATACTTGATTCTGGACACGTTTCTAGCGTTCTTCAGTCGTGCCATTGTACAACTGCGTCTACGCCAAAAGGAAGAAGCGTTTTCTGAGCTAAACGCGGCTCTACTTCTCAACCCGGACGCACAGACCATCAAGGAAGCTCAACAGGTAAGACTTTATTTTGCTCTTTATAGCCTAAGTCGCATTTGCCATTGCTATGTTCGTATGCATCGCAGGGCTTCGTATTTTACATCCTATTGTCCGCAACATTCTTGTGGGACGCCATTCTTCCGAATGGTAATAGTCTACGGTTAACATTAATATGTTAACGTAGTTCTTTGTCCGGACTATTGGTGATAAGCAACCCTGTTTGTTATGAGTGCGTAAATGCTTCTATGAGTCAATATCTTGTGCATTTGTAAATATTTTGTAGTCAAATGCTACAACTCAATTGTAGTATATTGTAATACACTCACTATATCTTTTCATACACTATTTCGCGGGCTTACATCAAACTGTTTCGTGTACATAAAATTAACCGGTTTATGTTTGTACTACAGAGCTTTATGGCGGAGCTACAGTAGGAACGAACACCTTGTGTTGTATTAGCTTTCTGTTCCGACCCCTAGATATATGAAGATGATTTTAGGCATGAAGTACATCTCATACACGATTGGAAGAAGTATAATTCATGCATGCATCGAAATGAAAATAGAACACAATGTACAATAGAAGCAATACTGCATGATATGTCATTACGGACATGTGCACACAAACGGCTGTATGTGAAACGAACATATAAATAAGGGCCTGTGACATACACCTCTCGTACTCTAATATTATACATGCAACTGTATGTTTATTGGACGAATGATGGACTATAGATTAAAACGATCGCGTAAAACTGGCGAATCGCACGCACGATTGCTGTATGTATTCATCCTTGCAACACGGTAGCCACACTTGCCCGCTTTTAGGCGTCAACAATTAGCTATACGATAATCGAGTTTCTCTTTGCCTTAAATACTAAACATTGTAATACTGGTGTCTTTGCAAGTACAAGGCGTGGTTGTCATATTTAAGCGACTGCTAGCAAAGGATCGTCGATAGAGGCATCCGCTCTTACAGACAGAGGTGGCGAAGCTGTAGACCCAACGGTCAGTATAAAGTAGCCAACAGCGTTGGAAATCAACAGCAGGACAGATATAGTCGACAAGAATCCTATACACAAAAACACGGGGAGAGCAGCACTGCGAACAGAAACACATTCACGCATATGTATATACATGGTTATCAACACAGTTGTATTCATGTATACACTCGTTAAATCCTTGGAGACACTCGATCTCATATTTATGATTCCAGAACATCATACATCACAGAAAAAGAGAAATAGACCTGTGAGATTCCAAGCGAAACCCCAATTCCGAAAACTACCTAACCTCCAATGATGTTAAAAGACGAAAAACTGCGATTAACATTTTCCATGTAATTCAATTCTCTAAATTCTACACGAACAAATGAACCGATTTTCGTCAAGTAGTACCCTAGTGCTTCAATTATTTCTAAACGACACAAAAGTCAGATCAGTAGTTGATCGGAGACAATGACAATAGAAAAAAGAACAAAGTACAGAAGAGATATATGTGTGGTGATCTTCAAGCACAAAGCAATGTACCCGTACGTCCCTATGTATGTGAGCAAAGAAGTACAAACGTACAGATATATGGATATGCACATGGTAATACATTCTGTACATACATGATGTAAAAAGCTCCCTTCTGCCATGTTTTAACATCAGAAAATCTCATATGCAACTTTTGCGAGAAATCACTCACACGATAAATCAGGGGAGCCTCAATAACTGCTGTGACGAAACCGAGGAATCTAGTACATAGGATGAATGTGTGTTTACATAGAAAATAATGAATTCGATTATCATCACGTGGTAGGCAAGCAATGTATTGAAATAAACTATGTACGTTACACATGCAAGCACGAACATACATAAATCTATAAGCAGGACTACAGTGAGAATGAATGGACAATAATAAATTCTGGGTTATTCTCAACTTCTGACACACATATCTATGACTCAATTATTTGTATGCGTGTATGACAGTATGGACGCGCAACATACACAACGTAGAACCCGACCAAAATGCAGGTTGGATGAAATGACAGAGCGGTAAACAGCCCAGTCATGAACAGACCTGTATGTGATAACATGGGCCTCAGTAAGTAAGGTCAAGAAATTGTAGTTCAAGATACCATTTGTTGTAACTTTCATGTACACTACAGCACAGGTGCTTGTCGAGAGTACGATTAAAAGTACGTGTGTGCACAACAAGGCTGTAAGATACCGTAAATAATAATACAACGTGAATACTTGTAAATGTTTCACACACCTACGAGCATCGCACGCAAAAATACACACAGCCATGTTCCTTTCGGATTGAAACAGTATAAAAACATTTATGAACGGGCTTACATTTTTCATCATCTAGTTACTAGGTGTAATTCGAAAAACAGTATAACCGTCCGTTATTAAGTATTTATTGTAGGTGGGAAATATCCGATGCATTCAAATGTGTCCACAATACTAATCATGTCAGCATACCGACGGAACTGAATGTGGCCCATACGCTCACGATCCGTGCATGCGCAGGTGAGCTCGCGGTCGTAGTTGTGTCCATTGTCGTAATCGTTGTCGAGCGTGTGTTGGCTGCGTGTGAATGTGTGTGTGTGTGTGTGTTTGTTTGTGTGTGTATGTAGGAGTGTATACTGTATAGTAACGAACGGTTTGAGTTGAATAATAAATCAGTTAAAAATAAATTTCAAGAAAAGATGAAAAGCGATAACTCATCGTTGTTTACACGTGTCAAAAATATATAACCCACACAAGATATGAAATGCGAACACGACACTTGACACCACGTGACCAACCTTAGCAACGCAGTGCCATACATACTTATATACACACTGCTTATAGCTAGCTATTCTCTTGTCTAGACCTGCCCCCCCGCCCTCTTCTTCGCTACTACGCTTACTTCACCATCATCATGTATGTATTCAACGGAAACAAATACCGATATACATCTAGTGTGCTATTGAATGGAATCTAGAATTGTATTCTTGGTATGTACCACAGCAAAACCTTATAAAATTATACTTTACTTACACAAGAGTAAGCCCACGCATACTCCAATCTATATACATGAATACAATAAAAGTATGAGATGTTTGAAGTTATACGATTGTAGAGTGGGACGATTGTTACTACTTTATAGGCTGTACCGTACAAGTGTTAGACTATCGTATAAAGTGGTGTGTGCTGAATTGCATGTTACATGCACACTCTACACTCGAGCGTAGGAATTAGCGTGACGGTTCAATTTTCAAATACATGAGTTCTGGAGGTGAATATAATCACTTCCTCTTGTCAGTCGTTTTTTACGTCTCAATACAACAAAAATGTACATACATGTTGATACTATAAGAAATGACAGAAATAGCCATCGCTTTTGGTAATCGCATTTTACATACAGATACTATAAGAAATGACAGAAATAGCCATCGCTTTTGGTAATCGCATTTTACATACACACGCAACTAATATGTATACCTGTTGAGGGGGTAAGAAAGCAATGAAATGGCGATAGTTATTTACAGCCATATGTTTACACTGACAAGAGTATGTAAATGCTGGCTGCATAATATTCTTGTATTTGTATGTGCATAGTATTTTATATGGGACTATTATAGCTACTTTTATCGAATGCGCATATAAAATATGTGTCCCTGTCGTAATTTTCAATAATTATACGAAAAACTTTGTGATGCAGAATGTTCACCATTGTTATTAAGCCCACATGAGACAGTAACATAATATAATCAATACATCTTTATTTTGATATTTTACGAAATCAAATATAAGGGAATCCTTTCGACTACAAAATGTTAAAGATGGAGTATTGGTAGTTTGTTTAATTTTCCCTTTCCTTTCCTCTGCTCTCTCATCCCCATGCACCTACCACCAACCTACCTCTACCCGCCAACTCCGACAACGTAAAGAGAAATACGCGTTATAGCTACTCAAATCAGTGTAGAGCTGTTTAGTAATTGAGAAATCAACCTGGGCCTACGTAAGCTCGTTATGTACAACAGTTGGCAATAAGAAAGAAAAATATCTTATGCACTCACGAAGAAACGGATTTGAGTGATTGAGTGATTTTCAACAATCGATCGATCATTCACCACTGTTGACTGCACGAACAAATATATTTTCTTCATCATGTGTGTTCGACGTTAAACAGTTGGAAATCTGTTTGGCGAATAGTAATGTTGAATGCTCGTGTAGTTCATATTTACGAAAATATCTTTAAGCATATTTGACTAGAAATGTAAATACTCTAGACCTTTAGTGACACAAGTTTGTTTCACAGCTCAATTTTCCTCATGGTACTAATAAAGGTTAATTCTTGGAATTTTGTTTGCTGTCTGCTTCACCAGAATCTGTAAGAACGTACATTGGCGAAATTATGAGCGAAAAATTTGTATCACTTTGTTTGTGAAAAGTTCCTTTTTCCTTGTACTCGCAAACAATGTTTGGGATAACATATGATATTCATAGGAGTTATTCCCCTGTACACTCTACTATTGAAATAAACATGAAAAGAAGTAGCGGGAGGGTTGAGACAAACGATGAGCGTACGGCCAAGCAGAACATACAAAAAATCTAGGCGTCTATAACGTACACACACGTGCACTTACTTTTGAGATGCTCTCACGGTTGTGAAGTGTGCTTGATGAATCGTCATTCTAAACGTGAATTTACATAGCTCACACAACTCTAGGCTGCCCTCGACTTTTCTAAATTCTTCTAAAGTTTCTGTCTATTGTGATGTCATGGAAGTGTGACTGTGTTAAGAATGCGTGCGAACCACGTTTATAACAAGCAAACACCCAAACAGCTGTGCTTACTTACACATGAATTCTGTGTTAAAAATGATTAAGTGTGAATAAATGATTTTTCAACAAAATAAGCCTTTGTCGCCTCCTTTGACAATTTTTCTTTTAATGTTGACCACGAACACTTGCATTGTTGAGGGAGGAGAAAACCAAACATTATCAAGTATACAATAAATCTTGTACATTTAAATTTTAATAATGCAATCATCAAGCACTATGCATTCCTCTCGACGATAAAAAAAAGTCATATACCGTCCGACTCAAATCATTATTATATAATGTAATTTCACACCATGTAACTCCACAATGTAGAAGAAAACCTTTTGAAGGGCTCTCACAGTTTCTAATTCTAGAGCAACACATTTACTTCGGAGTAGTTATACTTGGCTGAAGCATTCAGTTCAAAATATCTCCTGTGACAAACAATGCATGGTGCAATACGCTACAAGTAGGGAAGTCCTTTCGATTGCAATAGGTTTCTCATTCTTTAATGGACACGTCTAGAAAAGTATTGTTCATGAGAACAAGAACTACAGCCGTACAATTTTAACCCATATGACCACTCAAACACACACTGGATGCTTTTCTCTCCTCTCTCTCTCCCCCCTTCCTTACCTTCTCTTTCCCTTTTTCTTCACAGTTCCATGTTTCTCTTAACTGAACAGTGCGAGAAAGCCTTCACAAATGCTTGAGCTCACCCTTTTATACCCATCGGACGATTTTCATAGCAACCCAACTCCGTAAGATGAACATTCACCGCACATGGCTGACTAGTACGCCATCAGAGTTGAATGATTGGTTAAGAGATAATGTACCTACAATGCCGTAATCCCAATTGAGTGCTTTTTTTTTTTTTTTTTTTTTTATGCAGGGCGGCGGCGGGGTGAGGGTGAGGCGAAAGGTAGAGAAGTAGAGTGTTAGGACAGAGGGATGAATATCTATGTGTCTGTCTGTCCGTCATGATGAACCCAAATTCACTTTGAACCAATTGTCCGTCCGTCTATCTCTCTCTGTCTCTCTGCGCGGCTTCTGCCCCGCTGCTGCGTCCCCCACTCGTCTTACGCCCTCCCCCAGTCACAGACACAGACACAGACACAAAACACACACACATCACACACTCCTACAAATACATATTAAACACGCACTTGTCATCTACCGTATAACCCCACCCCACTTCCACCCCCCCCCCCACCACAACCCCCACACACGCAGACACCGAATCTACCGCCCGTTGACCATCCTTCTTCATCCTCACTATAAAGTATCGTCTTCATCGTCAAATGTGCTTCAGTTTCATCCCTACGACATTCAAGAAGGTAGCAACCATCACTCTGTAGCGAGAAAAGCAAAAGAAGACGTAAAAGACATCCCCATTTTGTTTTATCTTTCTAACATGTCCGCTCAGGTACAGTGGTAATCGTCGTCGTTTCGTATTTTGAGTCGCAGGTTAATAGTAAGGCTCGACTTTCACTAACGCTTTTCGTTGTCTATTGTTACCCACAGAATAAAATTGCACAGCCCGAAGTGGATAGAGACGGACTGGTGGAGGCCCGTCTCGTACTGGAGGATGGTTCAGTGTTTCAAGGTTTCTCCTTTGGTGCCGAGCGGTCGGTTGCTGGTGAGGCTGTTTTCCAAACGGGCATGGTCGGATACCCCGAGGCCATGACTGATCCGTCCTATGAGGGGCAGATCTTAACGCTAACGTACCCGTTAGTCGGTAACTATGGCGCTCCCGGAAAGGATGCTGATTATACTGGACTGCCCCTCAAGATGGAATCGAATAGAATTCACATTGCTGCTTTAGTATGCCAGGTATCCATGTATATGTTTTTACTTTGGCGTTGGTTTGTAAGTTATACAAAGTCTTGATAATTGATGGACACGTATTTTTCTTTCTCGGTATGCTAGGAATACTCGTTCGTATACTCGCATTGGCAAGCGGTTCAGTCACTACGCGATTGGTTGGTCGCTGAGAACGTCCCTGCCATCTTTGGAATAGATACACGAGAGTTAACAAAGAAGATCAGAGAGTCTGGTTGTATGCTTGCCAAGATTATTGTTGGTGACTCGTCAAACGACTCTATACAGTTTTACAATCCCAACTCTGTTAACCTTGTGGCCCAAGGTGTGTGCATGTATAGATTCAGCTAGTATGACGATTGTGGAGTTGTTGAGTCGTTCAGTTCGTCTGATATATTGACTTATGTGAATTGTTTATCACTTTCAACAGTGTCCCAGAAGGTTGTCACGACCTATAATCCACCCCAGGGAACTCCTACTCGAGCGAGCATACTTTGCGTTGATGTCGGAATGGTATATAGTACTAGCCGTGTTCGGGTCGCTAATATTTACTCATTCTAACATGGAAGCACAATTTATGTTTTCATGACTCTGCTTTAACCTATATATAGATGAGCTGGAGCGTTTTTGTTGATCTCGATTTTACACACACTATTCCCTAAACATGAATAGAAATACAACCAAATCCGTTGCTTCATTGAACGGGGAGCAAAGGTTACGGTCGTGCCATGGGATCATGACTTCGCATCGATGATGGCTACGGATCAGTTTGATGGTCTTTTCCTATCTAATGGTCCAGGCGATCCAATTATGTGTGATGCAACCATTGAGAACGTGAAGAATGTGATCGCGCAAAACAATGCCAGCGATGCCGCACCTAAGCCTATCTTCGGCATTTGTCTAGGCCACCAGATCCTCTCCCTAGCTGCCGGCGCGCAAACATCTAAAATGTTGTTTGGGAACCGTGGACACAACATCCCTTGTGTTGATCAACGAACGTATGTCATACGGATTTAGTTGGTTTTGTGCGCAGGTTAGAGTAGGCATTTTGTTGTTGTGAAGGTTCGTGGGGCTCATCTAGTAACGTCGATCTTTTGTTATTTGATAGTGGAAACAGTTTAATTCTAAATGAAGAATTTGGCTAACTTGGTTCCCAAACCCCACATTATATATACGAATACAGAAAACGGTGTTACATTACTACCCAAAATCATGGATACCATGTGGAGGAGGCGACGCTCCCCGAGAATTGGCTACCGCTGTTCAATAACGCCAACGACGGAACCAATGAAGGTATCTACCATTCCTCCCAGCCTTACTTTAGTGTACAGTTTCATCCAGAGAGTCACGCCGGTCCCCGTGACACGGTGTACTTGTTCGATACTTTCCTTGCCATGTGTATTGAGAAGATGAGCTCTCTTCCCACCATTACGGACACGAAGAAGCCCTCAAGAGTTTATCCCAAGAAAGTGGTGATTCTAGGGAGTGGAGGTCTATCAATCGGTCAAGCCGGTGAGTTTGATTACTCTGGATCACAATGCATCAAAGCGCTGAAGGAAGAGGGAGTAGAGACAGTTCTTATCAATTCAAATATCGCCACGAACCAAACATCCAAGGGTTTGGCTGACAAGGTGTATTTCCTTCCTGTCACACCCGAGTACGTGTTGAAGGTTATTCGAGAGGAGAGGCCTGACGGTATTTTGGTAACATTCGGTGGACAGACAGCGCTAAACTGTGCTATTCTGATTCAGGTATGTGTTGAACAAGTGCTCTAAACATTCTTGTCGATGTACATGCAGGTAATTATCTAGACTACTGGTTTCGATCCTAAAATTACATAGGAGTGCTGTACTCGATTTCTTGTTTACGAAAATGTTATTGCTTTCTCACTTCAAAGCTATATATGATAATCGTACTTCTACTTACCCTCTCTGTTTTCGTCTTCTTCAGGATGAACTTAAAACCCTTGGCGTGCCTGTTTTGGGTACTCCCATTGCCACTATTGAGGACACAGAGGATCGTGATCGCTTCAATATGATTCTCGACTCCATTGGTGAGCATACTGCCAAATCAGTTGCTTGTGACAACACACCTGATGCTGTATTGGTATGTATACTTCAGCTACATTAGCAGTGCTATTGAATACATACCATTTAAATAATTCCGAGATATTGCCGATTATGTCTTGTCGTATACATGGGTGTTAATTGGCACGATGCATGGTTGGAACTAAAAAAATAACTCCTTCTTCCTCCTCTCTGTAATGCAGGGAGCCAACGAGATCGGATACCCGGTAATTGTGCGTGCCGCATTTGCACTGGGAGGACTGGGCTCAGGATTTGCTAATAACGACACTGAGTTGAAAACCCTTGTTGACCAAGCTCTCCAGACGTCCCCCCAGGTTTTGGTAGAGCGTTCTATGAAAGGATGGAAAGAGGTCGAGTATGAAGTGGTTCGTGATGCTTACGATAACTGCATCACTGTCTGTAATATGGAGAACTTTGATCCTCTTGGTATCCACACTGGTGACTCTATTGTTGTCGCCCCATCACAAACGGTACATACACCACGAAATTTAATACATGTGCACGGTAGAGTAACTTGTTTTCGCAATGGTAATAGACCTGCCTGTTCATGTCTTCCACACTACTAGTCTTTCAGAAATATTGTAAATATACACGCTTTAATACGCACAACTGAACACACAGCTTTCGGACGCGGAATACAATATGCTGAGAGATACTGCTGTCAAGGTTATTCGCCGTCTGGGTGTGGTTGGAGAGTGTAACATCCAATATGCTCTACATCCTGAGTCGATGGACTATTGTATCATCGAAGTGAATGCTCGATTGTCTCGTTCATCTGCTCTTGCTTCCAAGGCCACCGGCTATCCTCTCGCGTACGTGGCAGCCAAGTTAGCACTGAACATTCCTCTCCCTGGAATTGTTAATCAAGTCACCAAAAAGACCTGTGCGATGTTTGAGCCCAGTTTGGATTACTGTGTAGTCAAGATTCCCCGCTGGGATTTGAGAAAATTCGATCGAGTATCTACCAAGGTTGGAAGTGCAATGAAGTCTGTCGGAGAAGTCATGAGTATCGCACGTACCTTCGAGGAGGCAATGCAGAAAGCAGTCCGTTGCGTTGATGACAGCATTGCCGGTTTTCAGGTAGGCTCGTGATTCATTAATATATTTTTGTAGTTTTTTGCCCTTATCTCAGAGAATGAAGTGGTGGTGCGGTCTAGCTCGATTACTTAAGTTTTGACTAAACTTTTGTTTACTGTTTCTGATTGAACCTATGTCCTTTCATGTGTTTTTTTCTCTCGTCAGTCGCCCGAAAGTATGCAAGATTCATCCGATGAGACCGTGGCCGATCTTCTTACGAACGCCACCGATAAGCGTGTGTTTTATGTGGCGTTGGCCTTGGAGCGTGGATGGTCCATCGATCGTATTTGGCAACTCACCCGAATCGACAAATGGTTCCTATCTAAGTTGGCCAACATTGTGACATATCGGCATAAGCTGGAGAGTATCGGACAAGCTTTCAATCTCACCCGAGCGAACGTCCTACGCGCCAAACAGCTTGGTTTCAGTGATAGACAGATCGCAGACTATTGCGCCAACACCGAGATGAGCGTGCGTAAGATCAGGTATATGTTGCATTCGTATGAGAGTTGTATATGCGTATGAGATGATACCTATTGTCAATCTCACTGGTGTCGTTTACTTACACTATAAATCTGTTCTTCAGATCATCGATGAATATTATGCCATGGATTAAGCAAATTGATACCGTTGCGGCCGAGTTTCCGTGTGTGACCAACTACTTGTACAGCACGTACAACGCGTCATTCCATGATATCGAATTTAATGACCATGGTGTAATTATGCTGGGTAGTGGCGTCTACCGTATTGGTTCAAGTGTAGAATTCGACTGGTGTGCTGTCAGTGGCATCAAAGCTCTGCGCGAGACTGCCGGATTGAAGACTATCATGCTGAATTACAACCCTGAAACAGTATCCACCGATTTCGACGAGGTCGATCGTTTGTACTTTGGGAATATTTCTGTCGAGACTGTAGTGGATATATATACCCTCGAAGCCAGTGCTGGTGTGTTTATTTCTATGGGAGGACAGGCCCCCAACAATATCGCCATGCAACTTCACCGTTCGGGCGTAAAGATCTTCGGTACGAGCCCCACTAATATCGACAACGCCGAGAACAGATACAAGTTTAGTCGCTTGCTAGATAGCATGGGTGTTGATCAGCCTCTCTGGAAGGAGCTTACTTCATTCGACGAGGCCGCTAAATTCTGTGGCGAGGTCTCTTTCCCTGTGCTTGTCAGACCATCGTATGTACTTTCCGGTGCAGCCATGAACGTTGTACACACCTACGACGACCTTCAGGAATACCTAGGACAGGCGGCCGAAGTCAGTCGCGATCATCCGGTACTAATTCTTTTTTTTTCTAAATGTTTACTGCTCTTGTTTTTGTTACGTCTTGTTATCACAGAATTGACATTCTTATTGAAGCGCTCAGATGTGTGAGATTTATTAACCCCCCGATGTCCCAACTACAAAATGCTATCCACTCAGGTTGTTGTTTCTAAGTTCATCGAGAACGCTAAAGAGATTGAGATGGATGCCGTGGCTAAAGATGGGCAACTAATCATGCATGTGATCTCTGAACACGTGGAGAACGCTGGTGTACATTCTGGAGATGCTACTCTGATTCAGCCTCCTCAAGACTTGGACGAGACGACCATAAACCGTATTATCGCTGCTACCGCTTCCATTGCTCAAGGTCTACATGTGACAGGGCCCATGAATATTCAGTTTATTGCCAAGGACCAAACCATCAAGGTGATTGAGTGCAACGTGCGCGCTTCACGATCGTTCCCTTTTGTCTCTAAAACTCTTGGAGTTAATCTGATCGAAATGGCTACGTTGGCTATGATTGGGCACGATGTGACTCCATACCCCAACGCCAACCTCCCACCGCTGGATCATTGCTGTGTGAAGGTACCCCAGTTCTCTTTCAACCGATTGAGTGGTGCTGACCCTATTCTGGGTGTGGAAATGGCTTCAACTGGTGAGATTGGTTGCTTCGGTCGGGACAAGCACGAGGCCTACCTCAAAGGTCTCATGGCTGTTGGTTTTAAGATCCCCAAGGTCAAGAATTGCCTTCTTTCCATCGGTATGCCCTATACATATGTACAGCATAGCAATTTGTCCATGTGTATGTGCTGTTCCCATTGATTCTACGGTTTCTGAGCTTGTACACACATGACACATGATTTTAGTTGATACGCATGCATTCTCTGATTGGTTTCTTCTCATCCATTTCTCGCCAGGTTCTTACCAGGAGAAGAATGAGTTCCTTCCTTGTGTTCGCGAGCTGGTAGATTTAGGATGGGCAATCTATGCCTCTCCCGGAACCGCTGACTTCTTCAGCGAACATGGTGTTCCTACCAAGGTCCTCGATCACATCTCAGGTATGTTATGCTTACACTATGAACGAATATATCATTATTTTACATTAGTGTGCCATTTTTTTAAGTTGAGAATACAGGTCTAATCTTACGTTTCCCCATATGTTTTTACACACTCAAATGTCGAAGGTGAATTCGAACATGAAGAGAAATCCGAGTTCTCCATCTCTCATTACCTTCGCGAGAGTATGATTGGTCTATATATCTGTTTACCCTCACGTAATAAGTACCGCCGACCGGCGTCATACATTTCTCGTGGATACACCACGCGTCGCATGGCTGTCGACTACCAAGTCCCACTTATCACCAATATCAAGTGCGCCAAATTGTTTGTTGATGCAATCTACAAGTACCCCAATATTGTAGATATGCCTCTCGGTACCTACGATTCAAAATCATCTCTTGATCTCGTGTCTTTACCTGGATTCGTGGACGTGGCTGTGCGACCAACGGTCGCCTCTAAGGAGTCCATGGCTACAGTTACCAAGGACTGCCTCGCTGCTGGTATCACTATCCCTTGCATTGCCGTGACTGGTAGTGTTCAATCTGTGATCAGTGCCCCTGCGTTTACTGATTTCGCCTTGGGTATGTTGTCATGTCATCGTTCGTTGTCCTATACTTGATTTTATTAAGTATATATGCTCCACGCACAAAGTAGACAATCTGATCGTTCGTGTCGTACATTTTTATAATTTTATCTTTACTTACGTTCATATCCTCTAGCGGCCATAAATATGAATGAGGTTTCCTCGGGATCCCAAGCCAACGCCCTTTTCATTGCCGAGGAGAATGTAAATGTACCTGAACTGTTCACAAAACTCACTGATGTGGTTTCTGATGTCACCGTGATTTCCGACGCCACTGGCAACACACTCGCAAGTTTATTGTTCATGAGTCAGATGCAAGCACGAGCTGTTCACTTCACGCAAGTGTCGCAGTCTGACGATCTAAATCTCATTGCTGCGGCGAAGGAGGCCATGTGCCCAGTCACATGTGACATCAATCCGCTTCTTTTGGCACTTACACGTGCTGACTTTGAGTCCAAGACAGACCTAATCCAGTACTTAAGAACGAGCA
The DNA here is from genome assembly GCA_033442365.1 of Creolimax fragrantissima. Lineage (NCBI taxonomy): Eukaryota > Ichthyosporea > Ichthyophonida > Creolimax > Creolimax fragrantissima. The sequence continues at coordinate 291,964 of JAWQFL010000011.1, forward strand.
AGGCTGTCGTTGGTGAATGGGAGGATATTGAGGCAATCCAGTCCAATTTGCACTTAATTGACTGTTTCTCTGTTGGACAGTGCTCTGCCTTAGCAATCGAGGCTGTATCGTCTGTTCTCTCAGCCGTGAAGAAGGGTTTGCTTTCCATCGAAGACGTGAAGGCAAAGTTCTGTGACACGCCTCGGCGTGTTCTCCGTTTGCAACCACCTTCTGGTGGTCTTGCATTGGATATTGCCGTCGATTATGAGATCCCCACCCCTGCGTCTGGTATTTTGTCTGACCGTAAGATGTGGGGACGTGTACGTGCAGTGCGTATGAACGGTATCGCACTTTGTGAGCACAATGAGGTACTATGCAATCCCACTGGTGTCTTCCGGGCGTCTAAAAGTACCGCCGCCACCGTACCATATTTTGGAAGTAGCACTCCCAAGCCATCCATGGATACGTTCCCTGCTGCGTTCACGTCCGATGTACTCCAACAGGCCTGCGTTTCCTCACCACAAGTTGGAGGCCATGCTCTTGGTAAATGCATTGTGTATATATTTTTTCCTTGATCGGTTCTTATGATGTCTGTTAGAAAGAATTGTTGACGATTGCGTATCTATCTTGTTGTGCTGAGAAGCTGTATAGTAACACTGAATTGCTGAATATATATCATTTGTCGTTTTTACAATTTACAGTTAACAGCACACCGAGCATGACTGCTACTCCAGCAATTACAGCGTTTTCCTACACCGCTCCTGCCCTGAAGCATTGCTTGTCTATACGCCAATTCGACCGCAAGTATCTCCATAATCTGTTCCAGGTCGCTTCGGACATGCGAGTGATGGTGGAGAGAACAGGTATGTCGAGTGCGCATATCGTTCCTGTTCAAGTCCATTTCATGTTCGTAGTATACTGAACATATTTCTTCTTTTTCTTCGTACTATCTCTCTAGGTAATATCAATCTGTTGAACGGGAAGATTCTTGCATGTGTATTCTATGAGCCTTCCACTCGCACCAGCAGTTCGTTCCAGACAGCCATGCTCCGTCTTGGTGGACAAGTGGTCAACGTCGATGCCTCGTCATCGTCTGTCAGCAAGGGTATGTCAAAGTACTTTTGCAATATATACAAGCGTAAGGTTTTTCTATCATCATGTTTCTTTAATGCTGTGCTTTCAATGATGATGTTAAGTAGCGTTGTGCCATGAAGATTTACTCTGTACTTGTATTCCCGAACGTACGTTTCCAGGAGAGAGCCTCGAAGATACTATTCGTTGCATGGAGTGCTACGCCGATGCAATTGTGTTGAGACACCCCACTAAAGGTGCTGCCGACACTGCCGCTTCTGTTGCTTCCGTCCCAGTTATCAATGCTGGTGATGGAGTTGGCGAGCATCCCACCCAAGCTCTCTTGGACTTGTTCACCATTCGCGAAGAGTTGGGTACCGTCAATGGTTTAACCATCGCTGTGATCGGTGATCTCAAGCATGGGCGTACAACGCATTCTCTTGTGAAGCTACTTTGCCAGTATCAAGTCGAATTCGTGTTTGTTGCTGAGGAAATCCTAGGTATGCCTGACTACGTTCTTGACGTGGTGAAGGCTGCAGGACGTAAGTTTACCGTCACGTCAGATATTCGCGCAATCGCAAAGGCAGATGTGTGGTATCAGACACGTATCCAAAAGGAGAGATTCGACACACAAGAAGCGTACGAAGCGTGCAAGGGCAAATTTACAATCACGGCACAAACACTTCGTATTGCAAAAGAGAGGATGTGCATTCTTCACCCACTTCCCCGTGTTGATGAGATTAGTCCAGAGGTCGATTACGACCCTCGTGCTGCTTACTTCAGGCAAATGAAGTATGGTTTGTACGTGCGTATGGCCTTGCTGGCTGTGACTATGGGGCAAATGTAGGTGGAACTCTGATTTGCATATTCTAAACGATACACGTCTAATCCATCGACATTAACTCTAAAGCAGGTATTGTTTTCTTACTTGCATATTGTACATAGCAATAGTGCCGTTGTCCACTTGTAACGGTAAATAAAATTAATCTTAAGTATTCACGAGTTTTGACATCACTCATCTGGATAAATAAACTACCTGCATGAGTTACATACAAGTGCGTCATTGTATTGTTTTAATTAAATGTGCTCTCTTGCAATGTTGGGGTATACTCGAAGAATGCATTTTTGTGTCATTGAATTGTTTTTTAATTGCAATTATCTAGATTTATTTGAAAATTTGAATGTACCGTAAGTACTTACTGCCCCATACTTATGCCAGAACCTACTATAGTCCTAGCATTACAATGAAATATTTCACATATGGTAGTATTCTTCATAAGACAAAAGATGCCTGCCCTCAAAATATAAATCCGCAACAACACGCCTTAGCGCTTCACGGCGCGCACTGTTATGTATGTGCCCATCAGAGCCAGATGGTATGATTTGCAATGGTTGAGAAGAGAATCATAAATTCCCAATTGTGTTTGTTGTCAATCGGAATCGTACTTGATGTTGTCGTACGTGTAAACGATGTTTCGTGCATCTGCTAGATCTACGGAATTTGTGCACCAATGTAATATGGTGTTCATCATATACTTAATGTCACGATTGTGTGTATGTTTACTATTCTAGTCGTTAAAGAAACTCGAGATCTTATGTGTGACTAGTCATATACCAGGTGCGTACTGTTTTTCCTTTACTGCAACAGACGTTCAAGTATCCGCATGATTGGAATTGTGACTACGAGGGACATAAAGGCTGCTCAGAGCTACGTCTGCAGTATGCATAGAACTCTTGTGCTTTTTTTACGTTTGAACACACTGTTGTGCATGTAGTCTGACGTTGCGAAAGATGCAAGAGATGTAGAATATAGGAGACCGACCTATCCGGCAGTTAAATACCACGACTCAAATCACTATTTCTATCTTTGTGTACATATTAAGATTTGACGGACTTTGTTTCTCCCTGCTTCTATGTCTGCCTGCATGGACTGTGCATGTTATACATAACTCCTATACTCTGTCACTACGTGTATGTAGAGAGTAGGCTCAGATCGTTGTTGTCGTCCATATTCACGTTGCAAGATGCGAAAGTGGAAATTGTTATTTTGGCGAAGCAATTATAGCAAGCCATCCATCATCGAATCTGTATACCATGGACGTAGCAACCCATTCCATCCACCGAATTTGTATACTATAGACGTAGTAACCCATCCATCCATCGAATCTGAATACCAACGTATAGACGTAGAAACCCCATAACAGATCCCTATTTTGTTTACAAACAAATAGGAAATGAACACATGTAGGGCATCAATATGGTTTATTTATATCTCTATTTTCACATATAGTAGTGAAAAACGGAGTTGTCACCACAAAAAAGAACAGTGATCTAAAGAATATTCAAATTCTGAATATATATTAAATAATGTGAATTATTCATACTTGAACATAGGGAGAGGTATTCTATATCTACCCGTCCCCAATATAAATAGTTTCTGTTGAATTAATTAACTTCTATTCTTTATTAATTCACTTCACTTCATATTTTCTATTTTTCATAATGACTGGCGGACTCCGGAACATACAACGCCCACCAATGAAACACAGGTTTTTACGTTATTACTGCAACGAGAGTTTGTACACTTTTTTTAATCACTAAATCCTCTCTTTCTATGCCATTGTGTTTGCCTTGCCTACGTTGTCTGTTCGGGTTCATGCATGTGTGCAGGCAAGGCAGGCCAGTTAGGAAAGGTCTCTTCTGTCTGTGTATGTGTTGGTTGGCTTGTGTTGTGTGTAGTGTGAGTGGTGGTGTGTGAGATGTAGTTAGTTGTAGTAGTGGTGTGTGGTAATGAGTAGTTGTTTGTACAGAGTTTTGCGACATATATATACATGTATATATGAGAACAAATGCGAGGTGTGTATACTCATTCAATGGAAGTTAGTAATCTGTACAGTCGTAATGAATGTTCTTAAGCTACGGAGTGTTTGCGGTTCATCTATGAGAGTGGAATGCCGCCGATTCAGTCATGTCGCCCGTAGAAGTCTGCAGGTAGTGGTCATTAAAACATTTACCCACAGAACTCGATTGTAAAAGTAGTGTGAGCGTCTTTGTATGTATATTGTCGACGCATGGATATTTATCTCTAAAAGGCATGTTAGAGTTAACGTTCGTGTTGGGGTGTTTCGAATCTTCAACTGAAAACACGCTCGGGCCTTGTCTCCACATACACACAATGTTTCCCGTTTATTCTCATCATTTCTGTCCATAAATATCATCGCCTATCCAGTAATATTCTTATTATAATACAATATGTGTACATACTACAATTACATCAGTCAGCGCAAGGTGTCGTACGCACATCTTTGCTCCGATCTGGGAGGTACACTCCTATTTATTGTGGAAACTTGAAATCTACGCGCACATTTCGTACCAGTGCCGCACATTGGAAGACAATCTCTTTCAACTTGGCCGATATTGGAGAGGGAATCGCCGAGGCAGAAGTTTTGCAGTGGTTTGTTGACGTCGGCGATGAGGTAAGGCGCGTTTACAACTGTATATGATTTCAGTCACCTGCGAGGTGGTGTGTTTCTTAGTCCGCATGACCTTATAACAATTTCAGGTTGAAGAATTTGATCCAATCTGTGAGGTTCAAAGTGACAAAGCAACTGTGGAGATCACGTCTAGATATCCGGGTAAAATATCTAAACGTCACTACGAACTTGGAGAAATGGCAGTGGTCCATGCGGTATGTTGTCGACTGTCATTAGAATGCACACCAGTAAGTACGCAGCGCTGCCTGCTTTGAAATGTAACTGCTACATCATGAACTAGAGTATACGTTCGTAACAACGTTGCGTAAGTTCTTCACCTTCGCTATGCAAGCGTGCAGGTGTTGATTTTTGGTATCTTACATCAGCTTTCTTTCTTCCCTGAATCACACAAATCAGCCCCTGGTGGATATTGAACAAGCAGATGGCGCAGAGAGTTCGGTAAAAGAAGACAAACCATCCAAGCTCACGCCCACACCTGCGTCTGGTCCACCTGATACTTCCACTACCGCCCCAACACCTCGCCAGGAGCCAGATAACTTTGTAGAAGTTAGCAAAAACTTGGCTACTCCAGCCGTGCGTAGAATCGCCCGCGAAAACGATATTGATCTCAGAACAGGTGTGTATGTAGTTTGTTTACTTGCCTATACTCAAATTGACGCTATACTATAGACTATAAACCGACGCGAATGCTATAAATACAACCCAGACAAACCCAAGTTTTCTGTCTGTTTTTTTTGTTTTTTAGTGCCCGCTAGTGGCAAGGACGGGCGAGTACTTAAAGGAGATATCCTTGCCTTCTTGGAGAATGGGGGTGTAACGTCAGCACCGGCTACCTCTATGAGTACTTCAGAGCCAATGCCGGTATGAAAACATTCTGTTTGTTTGTGTTTGTGTGTATATACATGCGTTTTGTGTAAATATTAGACCCCTGCGGTTATTTCGTGATATCATGCGCACTCATTATATGGAGGAGAAGCTTTTCAGTTTTGACGTTGTGATTAAATAATTCGAGTTGTATTGTTGAAATACCTTATCTCCAAGTAAAAATACCTTATTTTCAAGTAACTTTGTCCTCAGTGATGGTTTTAATGTCATGGTTATTCTGCACAAATACAAATTCACCTTTTCCGTTTGCACTTTCTTATCCTATCGATATTCAGTCCTCGTCACCATCGACCATACGACCGCCCGCATCATCTACCCCTCGTGCAGATACAATGATTCAAGTGAAGGGCATTCAACGTGCTATGGTCAAAAGTATGCTGGCCGCCAATGCAGTACCTCACTTCACCTACGGAGAGGAACTACTTATGAACAAACTAATCGAGTTGAGAAATGAGCTTAAGCCTGCCGTTGCCGCCAGGTTGGTGCTAGTGTCCGAAGTTTGCTATACTTCTAATTCTACATGACCGTCCGTTGTTACGCCAATACGTAGTACGTAATACAGCCTTCTCATTTTTGTTATTTGTGTTCCATTTTCTTCGTGTTATAGTGGAATTAGTCTCTCGTATTTGCCCTTCATCCTAAAGGCCATATCCCTAGCTTTGAACGACTTCCCTATGATCAATGCGCACGCCGACGAGGACGCCTCAGAGATTACGTACAAGGTATATTAATCATCATGATGTATAACTTCCTGGACACCTCCCACATGGATTATGCTCCTACTAACTTGCAATAAGTCTTCGTAGACTTACTAGATTTTCTGCAAGACGTCCTAGAATTGTATATCACTCACTCATATTGTATTGGTTTTATATAATACAGGGCTCACACAACATTAGAGTTGCCATGGACACACCTCAGGGACTGTTGGTTCCTTGTGTAAAGAATGTACAAGATTTATCTGTTGTCGAGATTGCATCTGAGTTGAATCGTTTGCAGGTCGCGGTATGTCAATCTAAGAAGGCGATATTGCATTTTGCCTACGTATACACTGTCGCATATAAGCATATACTCTTAAAAGCTACTACAAACGATGTGGGCTTCATATGATACTTGTTATATTATAGAAATGAAAACTAATTGCGATATTTATTTACTAGGGAGCCGCTGGAAAACTTTCCACGGAAGATATGGCTGGCGGAACTATATCGTTTTCAAACATTGGGGCCATAGGTGGCACATACATGCGCCCTGTATTGGTCACTCCTGAGGTGGCCATCGCTGCAATGGGAAAGATTATGAGTGTGCCTCGCTTCGACAATAACATGCAAGTCTACAACGCTCAGATAGCAAACATCAGTTGGTCAGGTATATTTTATATCCGTATTTGTATGTGGTATTAGTTGTGATTTGATGCCTTTTATTTCTACTCGTTATTAATGTGTGTGCACAATTCTCGGTGTACGTACTCTTGTGTGTGAAGACCGTGGGCGTACCTGAATTTGACAGGATACATACCTTTCTAACATAATTACTCATGCATCACTAGGTGATCACCGCGTACTTGATGGGGCGACGATGGCCAAATTTTCGAATGTAATAAAGTCGTACATTGAAGAACCACAAAGGATGTTCTTGCACATGAAGTGAGCTGATAACAGTTGGTCTGCAATGACAATAAAGACGAAGTAGCGTTTTAGTGACGTTTTTCTGAAAACATCATAAATCAGGGTATGTCGCAGAGGTAGTTATAAAAATATGTACAGTAGAAGTTTAATATCAAATAAACTTAGGTAGTAGTAGATGACGACAGATTTCTTAAATTGTTCATGCATCATGCATGGCTGCAAAAAATGAGCATTAATAATCCTGTAGGTCATGATAATTGAACCTCAGGAACAAACGGTATAAATTACTAGGGATGAAAACATCAAGGACACTACATACTATTTAATGTAGGTGTGACCTACATGGTTATTAAAAACTGTGACGGTAGAAATTGTAAATTGTATATACTCCACGAATCCTACTTACCATCGATTTTCGTTAGCCAATATTCTTGACGGGCAAGTTTATACCACAAAAAAGTATTTTTGAACTGCGATGGATGCGAATAAGTTAAAGAACTATATTTTTCTTGGTATTACTTCTCATTACTTTTATTTTGCTACTATGTGATATTCCGTGGTATATATGTCCATTTAGTGTCATACATGTATAAACATACGCGTAGCGACTGCTACAACTATGATATAAACTGAAAGTAAAAACTAATCGAGATGATTTGTATTGTAGTTTATAATTCTGCTCTCTTTATCTGGACTGCCTCTTTACCAACGAGCCGAACAAAGTAAATAGTACTCAGGCTGCCCATATATGAACGTGGGAAGGTAGGAACACATCTGGCAATTGTGTAGAAAAGAGCGGATAGAACAGTCCTAAGAAGTATAAAGACCAACATAAACCTCAAGTATCATCGATAGGATACTAGTATACTGAAATGACGACATGCACGTATTCTTTCCTTCCTTTTTACAATATAATATTCGTCGTCGAGAGTAACAGAAGTGGGTGGATGATACCTTCGATATTGTTGCTCACACATCATCTTTGCGTTGTGTTTGACTGTCTTTTGATTATTATTAACACTGACCTGTGTTTGAACGTATGCATGCTTCTCTTTATTTGTATTAACACTTAAAGTGAGAACTTTTCTTCTTTTTATTACTATTAACTCGGACATGTGTTTGATTGAACATGCCTCTTTTGTTTACTGTTAACAATAACATGTGTCAGATGTCAGTCTGGACATGTGACACGTGTCAATAACGATGGTGTCAGTATGTCAACATGCCAACGTACACATACGAAGTACTGAGACTCGCACAACAATCAAAACCCTACCGTTCCGTTGTTAACCTTAGGGCACCCTTCGGCGACAACCACAACACACGTACTTATCAACCTGAGACAAAACTGCGGCGTGAGTGAAAGTATGGCCATTTCAAGTGGACTCGATCTCGCTGCAAGAGATGAAACAGCATGTCCAAAGCAAGACTTTTAGTAAGTTATTCATTTTTTGAACGGTACAAAGTATGGGAGTGGCGTCATTGATTCGTTGCAGTACAACTTTTTCTCTCTCTTCGTTCCCTTCAAATTCATTAGTTTCATACTGTTCGCGTAGCCAATACTGCAATGGAAACTGGAAAGAGGAGATCCCCGCAGACCGCGCAGAATGGTAAGAAAGAGCCACTGTCGTTTTTATTACCTCTGTCAATGCAGGCCGGTTTTATTTCGCGTACGTCTGGTCAAACACTATTTTTACGTTGATATTTCAAAGGGGCCCATTTCATACAATGCGTGAGGTGACTTTGACCAACGTTCACTCACTTGTGGAGGAAATTGCATCGTCTGGTGATATTGTAGGCAACGCCGAAGAGACAAAAGTAAGAGAAAATACGAAACATGACGCAACCAGTAGACAGAAAACGAGCGCTTTTCATAGCGAGACGCTGACAATACCTGACAATACCTGATGAGATTTGTTTTTTCTTGTATTGTGAAAATGGATGAAACGGTAACGAATGGGTTGACTTTTTGAAAGAACGACTGTGCACCATGTACTATCTGAGTTTGCGTGTAACTCTCACGTGAGCTCCTTTTGTGTCCAATAGTTCATCCATACGCTTGCCTCGATTCGTTTCGTTACATACAGGTTGGAATTTTCTGGCGCGCAGCCATGGACTTGGAACGCATTGAAAAGCAGGGCGTATCACCGCTAAAAGACATTTTCGCCGACATCGAGGCCATCGACAACAAGAAGCAGTTCATGGACATGACGGCTCGCTTGCATAGGTAGAAGGAAAAAAAAATATGTTTCACGACTTATAAGTTTGACTCTTTATTCTTCTTTCATAATGGAGACATTACGTTTGTGTAATTTGCTCAAGATTATGTTACACTACTATCCTATCGTTTTACTTTCGACGTCAAGTTTTTGACCACAATACCAGCTAATATATATACACACACACACCATATTAGCGTTTAACACAAATGATCGCTTACATGTAAGACCAAATGCACATATACATATGCACGCAGTATCCTCATCCTATCTTCTTAAAAACGTATAAATCTCAGACTTGGTGTCGGCATCCTGTTCAACTCGGGTTCAGAGAGCGACATGAAGGACAGTGATTCAACAATCATGTGGATCTCGGAAGGATCACTGGGTCTCGGTACCCGTGAATACTACTTTGATGCCGACAAGGTATTGAATCGGTGTATGTAGATGATTATATGTAATTATATCGTGAAGTGGGATGCTTTCGTGCAGCATGGTTACAACAATAAGCAGAAATACATAAACGTCTTGCAGATATACCACATAGTGGTAATATGTGATCGAGCGAACAATCAAAGAGATTTGTTCTGTTTGTATACGGAGGATTCGAAACCGTGCGTACGATATCGTCTTCTGCACATTGCGTGTCATCCATAACCACTGATTCACTTCATCGTACCCTTTATTATTTTGTTTTTGATTGTCGCGATTTGTTTTGTACGATCATCATCAGGAAGATAAGCGTGTGGCGTACATTAAGCATATGGAAAAAGTCTTCGACCTCGCCGGTATGTTACAAGCGTCACGCAGTTCGTTTTCAAATTTGTAAATTAGTTCGAACGATGGTGTATGAAAAATGTTGACAAATATGACGTAAGCCGTAGTCATGATGCGGGCGTATGTGTTTATGAATATAATACGTGATAACATTTGGTGTTTGGTGTACCGACCGACTGTATATCTCGATTACATGATGATGTACGTTTTACGCACATGTGCACAGTAGAACATTAGAACGCAACGTTTTTCACTTGTCTTGAAACGCTTTAATGAACAGGGTTTCCCGATGCCAAGCAGAAAGCCGAATGTGTCATGCAGCTCGAACTAAGTTTGGCTGAGGTGTCCAAAACTAATGTCGAGAAGAGAGATATATTGAAGTAAGTTGTAAGGCAGGGTAAGCGTTACGAGCACTATCGTTCTCCTTGATTGTTGATATGCATCTATCACTCTAGTCGAAGGTAGATGTGACAAAAATGAAAACTCGTGTGATTACATCGGGGCATCAAAGCTGTGTCGTTTGAAAGCTGGCACATGCCGTCTGCCTAATGAATTGAAACTGTGCTATAGTTAATGCATGACCATCGTCTCTTTGCTAATTGTTATATTTTTATAAATAGACTGTACAATCCAGTGGCGCCCAGAGAACTTACTGAAAGTTGGGATTGGAAGGCATATTTCCGCGTCGCAGGAGAGAACTGCATTAGTTTGGAGGAATGCAAAGTTATCTGTCTTACGAATCCCAAGTATGCAATTCTTACAGAATCCAGTACGGTTTCTGTCTGCTCTCCGTGTACATGTGTATGTCGTTCTGTGTGTATGTAATGGTCCTGATGTGTTATAAATTCCTCGTATACTGGCGCTCCAATTTTGGCCGACCGTCGTGTGCACTATACAGAAATATCATAGTGATTGATGTATCTTCTTGAGGGCTATATAAATGATCTGAATATCGATAGATATTGCGACGTGCAATAATGCATATATTCTTTTTTCTGCATATGAACATCTTATCAACAATCTACTAACACACTGCAAATCAGGCACCTCGACTTTGCGTGCTCGACAGTGACCGACGACAATGTGAAGGAATGGAAGATGTACATGCTTTGGCACGTGCTTAAAACCTACTCACAATTCCTCTCTTCCCCGTTCGTTGATGCACATTTTCAGTTTTACGCCAAGGAGCTATCGGTATGTCGTGCATGTGCAAGCACGTTTTTCTCGTTGGTAGATATATAGCTACCTGTGCCTTTCTCAGTTTTCTATTACTTTGTAATGGCGATACCCGAAAATGAATTATATAGGGGCAAGAGGTGATTGAACCGAGATGGAAGCGAGTTTTGTCATTCCTGAACAGTTCAGTGGGCGAATTGCTAGGCTTGGTTTACTGCAACAGATTTTTTCCACCATCATCAAAGGTAAAATATAGCTGTTCTTTTCATGTTTGTGAATTGATTTGTAACGTGCAGCTAATAATAAATGAAATATAATTTGGTCTGAGGACGTTGTGTACATACATTCCTTTTATCTGGAATATACTTAAACTCTATAAACCGACAACTTCCGAGTGACATTTTTATACATTCTTCTCGTGCAAGGATGCGATGATGGAGCTTGTGGGTAACGTCACAAATTCGCTAAAGGGTATGATTGAAAATGATTTGGATTGGATGAACGTTGCCACACGCACAGCGGTATGTTTGGAGAGTGATAGCGATTTCGTTATATGCACTATACGAATTGGTAGTTAAATCTGTTCTAATTTCATACTTTAATTTATCGATTATATCCTGTATGGTAGCATATCTAATTCCATTGTCATATCCCTATGTATAGGCTTTGAAAAAGCTTGAAAGTTTCCGTGTGAAAATTGGATATCCAGATAAGTTCATCGACTATTCTTCGTTCAATCCAGTAGACGGGGATGGGTTTGTAGACATAATCAGAAAGATTTATGAGTTCGAACATGTTCGTAATTTCAACGAGTCAAACAAACCGACAGACAGAGAGAAGTGGGGAATGCCCCCTCAGGTAGTAATAAATATCAAACGCAACAAATGTAATTCTAATGTTGCCTTTTCTGGAGAGGATACACGGTAACAGAACAACAGTGGAAGTTTACTAATTTCCATCGTCTACCTATAAGAACTAATCTCTTTTCTACTTGGTTGCTGTGTAAAACATGCATCGTTAATTTAGGAAGTCAACGCGTACTATCATCCGCTCAGAAATGAAATCGGTTAGTAGTTTCTTATATTTTTCTTCTTTTTGTCGTTTTTTAACTTAATTAGCGCACTAGATATGTGTATTAATATTTTGGTTTGTCTTTAAATTTTCTTAGTGTTTCCCGGCCGCCATACTGCAAGGTGCTGCATTCCAGCCAGACAGAGATATTTGTGCGAATTACGGTATGTATGCAACTGTAAAGTAGTGTCAATGACAACAGCAACTAAAAATATACACGGCACGACAGGTCTTTCTGAAACTTGCTCAAAATATGATTAGCTGTTCAAACCCCCAAATCCATTTGTCACACAAAGGGGCTATTGGTGCAGTAATCGGTCATGAGTGCACTCATGGTTTCGACGATCAAGGCAAAAACTTCGACTACCAAGGCAACATGGTCAATTGGTGGACTGACAGTGATACCGAGAGGTTCTCTCATAAATTTTCAAACTGTTTCCGCCGTTGATTTATCCATGTTTTATGTCAAGCTACTTGTTTATTGTCATACCCATGCGCAGCGAGTGCAGTAGTATGGGCTTAAATTCGAACTGTGTATGTTTATGTATGTAACGTTTATATGAGTGCATTCATGATTGCTATTCCAACTACTCAAACAGTGGCAAGGAGGATTATAATGAGTTATACACTTAAAATTGGGTGAACCTATCGCCCCCTTTGCAATTGCAGTTTTAACTCGCGTAAACAACACATCATCGATCAATATTCGGCAATTGAAATAGCACCAGGACAATTCATCAATGGAGACTTGACTCAAGGAGAAAACATCGCTGATATAGGTATTGCTTACTTCAATTTTTGTTATTCGTTTGTACATATCCTTAAGCATGCAATTACCAACAACAGGTATAGTATCAGTTTGGTATATCGTGGCACGCTAGTCTTCTGCCTCCCCACATCGTACTGTTTTCTGTTTATAGGTGGCCTAAAATGTGCGTATAGAGCGATGCAAGAGGCCTTGACAAAACATCCCGAAAGTAACAAGGTAGGTTATTGCTCAGGAACCTTGTAAGCTTTTTTGTACAGTATATTCAATAGAGGTGCTTCGAATGTGAGTAGTCTACTTGTACATATATGTACCGTGGTCCGTGTGGTTGTCTATCTTTTGTTACGTTGTTAAAACCTGTGCGCTCAATCAAAGCTATGCTCTTTTTTAGGTGATTGATGGCCTGGAACCTGCCCAAAGATTCTTCATCGCGTGGGGACAATTCTGGCGAACAAAATCCCGTCCTGATTATTTAACAAAGGTGAGTAAACATTCGATTGGTGCAGTCTGTTTACTTAATAAATAAATAGGAAATTTATTCTCTACCTGAGACGCCCAACGTGTGAAAATATGCTGTTCCGAAAGTACGCCTGTATGAAAGATTTTGTATCATGAGCATACATAATTCCTGGACGCATCTCTGCTTAAATACTGAATAGTGTTGATTGCTTATTTTATCAGCAATTGGCGACCGACCCGCACTCTCCAGGAAAAGCAAGGGCCTATGTACCTCCATGCAATCTGGAAGAATTCCTCAAAGCCTTTGGCATAGGAGAAGGTGACAAAATGTGGCTGGCGCCAGAGCTTCGCGGTCATGTGTGGTAACGACTCGTGTGTCCCAAAGTTGAAATGCTGTAAAATCTATTTACAATAACTGAAGTAGTACATACATAAGAGCGGAACGACTTGGCTGTAATTCAGAAATAAATTTCTCAGTTCTCATGGAGCCATTTGTGCAAAATTGATGCTTTGCACCTAGAATATAACTTAATAGTGAAAACTATACTTGGATCAACATACAAGCTTGTTTTATGACAAATTTATAGCTTTATCGACAATATGTACAAGAGAATGCTAGATATAAAAAAGTACGACGTTTCTCTTACAAACGAGTACAACTGAATATTATATCAATCCAAAGTAATCGTTACTCTCCTTTCTGCTTCTTACTCTTCTTCAACTTCTTTGACGACTCCTTTTTACGTTTTTTCGACTCGGGGACTTCCTCCACCGCTTCGTCTTCGACATTCTCAGCCGATTCTACAGGCTTGACAGTCTTGGATTGCTTCGATTCTTTCTTCGACTCCTTAACTTTCTTAGATTCTTTTTTACTTTTTTTGGACTTCTTGGCTTCTTCAACAATTTCGGATTCGTCTTCTGGTTCCACAACTGTGACGAATCAACAAGGGTTGCAATATTAATTGATAATTTGATTTGTTTTACGGTACAGTATATATGTAGCTTGTGAAAACAGTATTGTCGTGACATGGTCTCCAACTAGAAGGTGACTGTATATCGACAATTTGGTAAAATGACATACCCTCTTCCTCGATCTCAGGTTCTGATTCATTGCCGTCCTCTACAGTACTGGCCTCCTCGTCGTCAATGTTCGCGCCAACGGGAATTTTGTTACTGGAAGATACAAAAATTGTGAGTGCAGAATGGCACAAAGTCTGCACCTTGCAAAAGACCTACTCGATTGTCGATTGTTCGTCAAAGAGGACACTCATTTTTTTTTTTTGGAAAAACATTTAACACGTTTATAGAAATGCAGGATTTATTCTATACCTAATTTTCTTGAACTTGGCGACGAAAAACCCATCCATATTGTGCGTATGTGGATAGAAACGTTTCGTGAGCTTCACTGAAGGATGATATTTCTTTCCACGGAAGCTGTACAAATTAAATACAGAACGAACATTAGGAACTGTAAAAACTAAATATAGTATAAGCTTACTGAAGCTAGGCAATTTGTCTTCTTTTCAACATTCAGCTTAAATATGGGCACAGCAAAACAAACGAAATATTATATTAACACACCTTGTGAAGCCGTCAGTACCGAACTCGATTCCGCTGGCTACAAGTTTAACATTACGCTTTTTAAGAGCATAATTTACAACTTCTTCGTTCTCCTCCACCATTATGGAACATGTGCTGTAATGGGTAAATGGGCGCTGCATTAGAAGATGGAAAGATGCGCCGAACTCGCATGTCTAAATATTCATACATATGACATGCAGGTAAAATTCGACAAAAAAAAATACAGACATCTCAGTAGTCTAGACATGGAAATTGCCAATCTGACTCTCAAGTCCGTTTGGCATGAATACATACGCATCATAATGCTTACCTATATGCGATGATTCCGCCAGTTTTACTCTTGGCATCGACACTATCAATAGCGTGGAGCAAAAGCTCCTTCTGTAAATGCGAGAGCTTCTGGATATCTCTGTCACTCTTGTTAACTTTCACAGATGGATCCTTCGAAATAACGCCTGTACCACTGCACGGGGCATCCAACATCACGCGATCAAAGTTTCCAATGACTTTGGGAAACATTTTACCATCGTAGTTGCACACAATCGCATTACGTACACCCATTCGTGCAATGTTTGCTGATAAGGACTTCGTTCTGTTCTTGTTGGAATCGTTGGAGAACAGGATACCGGAATTCTTCATCAAAGCAGAGGCGTAGGTTGACTTACCACCAGGCGCCGCACACATATCCAGTACTCGCTCGCCTATGCAACAGTGAATACGAACAGTTATATGCATTAGTTACACCACTCAGTGATGCCGCTACATGATAAATAGATGATTTCTTACCAATGTGCTTGTGGTATGAAATTATAGAGCAGGAAGATATATCCCTGTGTCGAACGTCTGAAAAACCACATACCTTCTTGAGGCGCACATGCCATGACAGGAAGGAATGACGACGCCGCCTGAATAGTGTATTGGCCACTGAGGTATTCTGGTGTGGCGCCGATAGGCACGGGGGAATCGAACACAACCAATCCAACCTTGGACCATTTACCAATAGGATCAAGATTGACACCTCGTGCAATAAGTGACTGAGCAACGTCTCTTCTACGAGCCTAGTAACACCAAATAGAAGAAACGTATCTTGATGAATAGGAGCACGAAAGAAAAATATATCTCGACATAAAAAGAAACAAATCGCAAAACAACTGTCCCACTAATATATAATATTCTATTACCTTTAACGCATTCACACGGATAGTGAGAGGTCTAGGAACCTCACAGGCCTCTAGGAATTCAACAATGTCATGCTGTGTGAACATCTCGAGCAATTTCTCCATCATGAAATTGTTGTATCCGTAGTATGTGCACAAATCCTTGATGAGTCGGTTAGTGTAATCCACGCGTGACTTACCCTGGATACGAAAAATATGGTCATAAATGCCAACATTCACGAATTTTCATTTCTATAGGCTGCTAACAAACATCATATACTATAATAATATCTACACACACAAGTATTCATGTACACATAACCGTAACATCTAATATGTGTGCAGCTGTATTTGGAAGATAAACTAATGTATACCTCTTGTGCCAAATATTTGAAGTTATTTAGAACGGCAATTACGGAGCCAATTCGTGCTTGAACTTCGTTGAGATCAGCTGAAACGGTGTCTTCCTCTCCCTCAACATCCTCGGGAAGAACGAATCTAATATTGTGATAGAGAGTGAGCAATACGTCTATTATGATGTAAAATAAATATGTCGCTTAAGTCTCGTATATGTTCTCGATGTATAAATGGTACAGTCACGACGATTAAGCTTCTGTGAATTACATGCACGGCACATTCGTACGTGTGTATGTGAAATAAGTTCACACTCTTCATTAAAATCAACATACCTCTCGGACTCTACATTTTCGTCTTCCATATCAACTTGTTCGTCATCCTCCTCATCCTGCTTTCTTTGGGCGTCGATCTTACGTGCCTTTTTCTCGATGTCAAGTTCATCAGAGTCACTATCACCTTCAGAAGCATCGGCTCCGTCAAAATCATCGTCCTAGCATGTAAACAATACGAACTAATAAGTATTCGATTCTTCCCTCTACTCTAATAACAACAAACATTCTTGTCTCGCGAGTACAAGCTACTTGAGCAAATTTCACATACATACGAAAGAAAGTAACACATAATTATCTCTCCATGTCCACATACCATCATATCATCATCGCTAACACCTTCACCGGCACCCTCCTCATCGGAAGACATCTTGTGGGCATTCATAAGCTTAAGCCATGACTGGTTGTTATCGCTGAAGCCTTTCCCAGCCTGAGCTTGCATCCGTTTAGCTGATGTAGCACCATCGTCTTCTTCTTCGTCATTAGATTCTCTGTCGTCATCAGAAAATAAGTTAGATTGATCCACATTAGCGTTATCCTCTTCTTCGCTCTCGCTGTTCAACGCTGCCTCTTTTGCGGCTTTTGCTTTCTTAGCAGTTGCACTTCCTTTGCGCCCAGGTCCCTGCTTCTGCGGAAGCTTGGTGGGAATGGATGTGTGAGTGCTTGCGTTTATCTTCTTCTTTTGAAAAACCGGTCGGCCATCTAGGTATAAAAGAATCACGAATTTGAATTTAATTATTATTCATACTACAGTTATAGTGAAGTATGACAATATACGTACACATCATTTGCGAGCATCAATGTGACATGTGTATGACAACTAGGTTCCTGATCGTGATTGATATACAATTAATTTAATTCGACTTGGCCACCTACCGTTCGCACTATTCATCACCAAATAATAATCTAAGCATGAGAATAAACCAGACAAGATAAACTTTATGGTATACACAAGATGAGTTGCGTGCAACACAATAGGAAATGGGGACCAGGCACTTCAATATCCTTTACATTCGTGTACAGTACGGATCATTTACTTACCCTCTGTATGACCGAGAGGTCCCTTTTGGGCCTTCTCTTTTCTACCGGGACCTCTTCTAGGCATATTGCATGTGTTTGTGTGAATATGAAGCATGAGAAGTGTGTACTATAAACTACGTTTATGATCATTTCCCGTCAGGGACATGTGTTGTAAAATGCCGCGACGAAAGAAGAAAAATAAATCCAAGATAGGGGCCTTTAAATGAGCCTTTCGCAGGACCTTTCCCAGACTGGGTGGTACCACGTTATCATGGTTTTTTTATGGCTGTACTTCAAAACATGAGGACATGCCTGTATTACTAGTATGTATAGTATATATATATATTCATCTATATATATCTTTTATCTATTTAGGGTTCAATATATATATATATACATGTTTTATCCGTATACATATATATGTACGTACATGTATGTCACCCTTCAATGTTCTATGTGTATGTATGTACATACAAGTAACCGTTAAATGTTCGTGAGAACCCATATCATACAAGTAACCCTGGAATGGTCGAGAGAAAGCCTATCATACAAGTAACAGTGGAATAGTCGCGAGAAGTAGTATATCCTTGACTATTCACGACAAGTATATCATTTAAATGTTTGCGAGAAGTTTCTCCGTTCGATGTTCATGAGAAGTATATCCTTTGAAAGTTCGTGGAAAGTATATCCTTCAAATGTTCTTGAGAAGTACCTGTTAACTTGAACCTGTCTCATACCTACTAAGTTGCATAGATCCTTGGTGATTTCTGATGGCACCATGCATGAGAAATTGAATTCAATTGTGACAGTTTATTGGCCTTCTTCTGAAGCCAATAATATCTGTTATAAGTACACATGGATTAACATTGTGGGCGGTATAGCTAGAAGCTGTAGGTGGCACTTCTTGATTGAATTAGGTGTCAAGTCAATAAAAGAATCAAG
Source organism: Creolimax fragrantissima (assembly GCA_033442365.1). Lineage (NCBI taxonomy): Eukaryota > Ichthyosporea > Ichthyophonida > Creolimax > Creolimax fragrantissima. The sequence goes on from JAWQFL010000011.1 coordinate 310,875, forward strand.
TATATAGGTACACCATCTTACTATCAATGACTTTACAATAAACCAAGAATAAGACAATCGTGCAACCTGAGTAGTTAGTCCCTTACAGCAATTGATCGGCATACAATGCCAAGTCAAATCCAAAGTTACTGCTTATTTACGAAAGATGAAATGCATGATAGTGATTACTGAATCCAATGAGCATTTTTTTCTGTATATATGACATTTGAAGTACAAAATTCAAGTCAATTTTCTAGTCAGCCTTGCATATTGTTTTTGCAATCCTTGGTGCCTACCTGAAACGTTGATGAATCCGCGCAGCGTAGTGCTATGATCGAATCACTTACATGACAAACGACACCAACAAGTCGTTTTATACCATATAGCTCTAGTCCTTATGTCATTTCACAGATATAGGGAATTAATTCTGATATCAATTCTTTGATACGACAACTTTCTTCTTCAACCGTATTGGCATTAAGTTTTGATGACATCGGCCTCAATTAACCAGTATTCGCTTACACTACATTCTCATCTACTATCTGCATTGGCAATGAAACTGTGATGCGTTCGTTCATAGGTAACCAACACCATTAATTTATTCGAAATGTTGTCATACCTATACATCGTACGAATTAAGTTTCTTTCTTAATGCTCGGGGAATCAGGAATTCCACCCCCTTTTAATTATAGTACGTATTGTTTGTCATCTCCCCGCTTAACGCCTGGTAGAATGCTACAAGCCATTGAAACAGCATTCTTGATTTGCTATATATACTTGGCATACATAGGAAGCTCTCTATTATACGCCAGGGTCTTTCTATTATATTGGTGTATTCATTTTCTTCCGTAGTAGAATGCTACAAGCCATTGAAATGGCATTTTTAATTGCATATATACTTAGCATACATAGGAAGCTCTCTACTATGGACGCCAGGGTCTGTTTTCTATTATGTTGGTGTATTCATTTTCTTCCGTGCTGCACGGGCCAACGAAATGATATGGGCATCCAGTCATAGGCCAGAACAATACACCATACTTATGACGTCTTGTGAATAGTATAGTTATGGAAATACTGTACGTACTGGTATTAGAGTAGTTGTCTACCATATTACATTAGCGATTGGTAAATGTACGGACCATGAATAAAACAATATGCAGGCCGAACTACGTACTTGTTGAATCGACTGTGCTTATTATTCTCTTTTCATACAGAAGAGCGTGAAACACAGTGTCTGTGAATAGTACAGGTTTAGCCCTATTTACCAAATGAGTATCATCACAGTTTATTTAAATGTCATAATGCTCTGTCCTGTTTTAACACTCTCGCCCACATCTACACGTACGCTACATGTAGAATAGATGAAGACGCAACTTTAACCGGAAAAACCAGTTGAATAGGTTGGTCTCAAACAGGTTGTGAAATGATGTAATGATTGCATTATTGCTTAACGTATTTAGTACTCACAGTTTCTAGTGCACGTGGATTGGAATAAACAAATTCATTCGTCTTTCTTATAGAAGAAATATATGACGCGTGGCCGTACAGAACATGACAGTCTAAGGCACTAGCAGACCTGATATTTATTAAATTTACACTATTATTAATGGAATTTGTACTCTTCAGATTAGATATTTGGTTATATTTCGTTGTTCAGTATAGCACGCTGTATCTTCATGAAATATTTTACCATGTATGTCATGTTGTGGATTGTCGCGAGTAAAGGCCCACTAGACTCATACGATTTGAACAAATGGTGTACATAAGCCGCCCTGGTAAACAAATCAATATAGAAATATAGTGAGAAATCGTCCATGTGCAACCAAACATACCAAAAGCAAAGAACGGGAACAAAAAGCTATTAATCTGTCTTACTGGAGTTCGTATTATATGGACTCAATGTCTAAATAATGTAGCAATTCCACTACAATAACGTCTTAACGAGATACATTTATGCATACGAGAGTACATACGTGTAATTTCTGCAAGTCGAGCACTCGCATTGTATGTCGATCGGCTCGTGGACATTGGCCCACTTTCCGGAACCAATTTTCACGGTACCTCGACTGTAAAGTTTGATGAGTAATAGTAAGTAATGAGATGGAAAGCGCATTGACGAACATGTAAACGTTGGTAACAGGCTTGTCAGTGCAAGAAATTACAACCTTGTAAAGAGGGTACCATGTCGACCTAATCGAGAAGGATAAGCAGAGTCGAAAGTGTCGATTCCAAGAGGAACACACAGAGCTGCGGATGGCAAATCGGCAATTCCTAACAAATGGCGAGGCTACACATGAAGTGAATGTAAATTATTTTCCGTCAGATATCGGGTACATGAGAAGTGCTGGGACGAACAACATACTAGATTAGTTTTGATAATGTGAACAATCCATACATTTCAACATTGGTCGACGAGTTATGTGTTGAAAGTACGCATGCATCGTAGTATGTATACATGAATTGTACCTGGTGATCGGGTAAGAATTGAACTGTGTGCTTGACAATATCAACTAGCTCTTCGATGTTTTTGCCAACACTTCCCCCAATAGCATGTCCGTCGAATTTTTCTTGTACTAATGCCTCTGCACTTTTCCTTCGTAGTTCGTGGCTTATACCACCATGAATGACCTATATATATATATTGCATGTTTGGGAAGTTAGAATATGCGATTCCACATTTGTACAAATATGTCATGGAATGTACGTCCAACTACACCATTTTGTTCGAGTGTGAATCGACGAGTCGTAGAAAACTTACCCAAGCTTCATATACTGCCCGGGTTGTTGACAGGTTTACAACCAAGGAAAATCATCAACATAAACATATTTCAAAACTTACACTATACATGGCCTGGTTGTTTGGACTTTTAAGATGCTCCTTTAGGCTTCTCATTTCCCAGCGATGCGTTCGATTAAGTTTCTCAAGGAGAGTAGTTTCGTCAGTGTGGTAAGGGGGTAGTTCGTCTAGGGGTATTATGATGTCACTTCCGTAAGCCTTTTGACATTGCACAGAACTTTCTGGCGTGAGAGAGATCTACTAAAACGAAGCAATTAATCAATAGGGAATATACGTAGAATGCAGTATTGGCGTCAAATATCGTGTTTCTACAAAAATATTCACCGAGTGTCAGGAAAATCTCGGTCTACTATATTCAGTTGTACGTACAGTAGAAACCTTTTCTGAAACGTAAACGTTATTTTGCCAATTGGAGATTGTGCTGTTGTTCTATGAAACGAAAACAACGACCGCGTTGATAAAATACTGTCTACTTACTTTAGCACCGTCGCGATATGATCGAAAGATAACGCCCTCCTCATCAATCTTCAGTACCAAACTATTCTGTTGCTTCTTGCCCTTACTCTTAAGTTCAGAATGGACGCTGTGGTACATAAGAGAAAAAATCTTCCCAGTACGATAGACACAACGTTCATCAATCACAAGAAAAGGAGAAAAGCAATATAGATGTAAGTGTAAATAGTAAAGAGGGAGTACCAACGAGACGTGATAGTTGAGTGGAGGAGGGGGGGGGGGAGAAACAACGCTAGTACCTGGAATCCTCCGCTGTCGGTGATGATCGGACCATCATAGTTAGCGAATTTGTGCAGTCCGCCAGCGGCTTTGATTATATCGGGTCCTTCAAAGTGACAATGCAATATGAGCGTATATTAAGTGTTACAACTTGGACCATGTTGAGGAGATTCGAAGTCGCTTCGCTAGTTGAGACGGTCATAAAACAATTAAATATGCAATCTAGCCATTTCTAGCATGGATGGTATGTGACGCTAAATCACTGCAATGTATGCAATCAACGAATATCATTTTGACATACATGCTATTTTCACACTTTAAGAAATAAACATAAAACATCAGACACTAATGATGTGGTATGAAAACGTAGGAAGAAAATATATGGATGCTTGGATCGCTTACCCGGATGAAGCAGAAGATGATATGTATTGCAAAACATGAGTTCGAGACCCACATCGCGAGTCATCTCACTTGTAAGACCTTTAATTGTCCCGTTAGTGCCCACACCAACAAAGTTTGGCGTATTTATAACCCCATGTGGCGTGTGTATCATCCCAACACGTGCTCCTGATTTCGTGGATTGATGGACAACCTCAAATTTAAAAGCTCTTGCGTCTTCGTTCTCCATACCGTGCTCTTTCGGCAAGATAGACTCGGTATTGTCACAATGATTCTCTGCGTGGCATGTAAGTGTGCGAACTTGTGGCTTGTTGTGGCGCAGTGTAGGAGATTCACATAAGCTCACAGATCGCTTCCAGTGTATATTGTGATGGAACAATGAAGTGCCGACAGCAACATTCACGTAGTTAAGATGTAATCGGTAAGCCAAACCTCGTCGAGTGCGCGTTCGCAAGGCCCCAAGAGCTGTCATTTTTTCTCGACGACAGAAGAACTAAACCTAAATAAATGTTCTTTCTACTAGTCAAAACGAATCAACGTTCTCACTCATGTGCACCAACTTCGTTTCTGGTGTCCGGAGTGTTATCCCATAGCTTATCACACGGACACAAAGACAAGAGTTGGCCCAAGGTTGGCGAGATTGTGCAAACTATGGAGTGAGTTTTAGTGTTGCGTGCACAAAATGATCGCAATGATAGCGTTTGTGAACAATCACATGTGCACAGGACAACCGGTTTGTGGTGATGGATGAGCTGTGGCAAAAAAATATCAAAGGTACAACACGTAACGACAAAGACAAACAAAACCAATACAAACGATGTTAGGCCTGATTTACTTTACAACGCTGATAGGTGCACTATGGGTATGCATCAGAGAGGTTGCGCGGTTCTTGCGGGTTGAAGGCGCTACATCCTCTCAGCTTGTCGCTTGTGTTCTTGCGTCTATAACAGTGGCCATTACATGGAAACATATTCTTAGTTTCATGGTATTGGAAGGAGAAGGGAATATTAACAACCCTCAAGAGTATTTCTTTTCGAATGAGTTTTTCGTGTGGCTTTTCTCCTGGGACAATAAGAACAATATTCTAAAAGTCGATGACCAATATGACGAAGGTATGTTTACAGAGAACATCTTCTTTGTGGCCTATCGAGAAGTATCGCGTACGTGGTTTGGCTGGTGGTGGTCACAGAATCTACTTGTGTCGGCAGTAGTACTGACGGCGTTCGTCGGTATACTCACAACGAGGACTATACCAGGAAGATCAGCGGCTGTACCTGGATTCTCTCTATTAATTGTTGGATATCTAGGAGCTATGAGTCTTTGTTTATTCTTGGTACTTGCATTTTTGCTCTCAGCAAAGAATATTTCTGGCAGATCTAGCGTTCAACACAAGAAAAAGGCAAGAAAAGCTAAGGATTCATCTACGAGCGAGGAAAAGAATAATACCAGTGTCTTGCATTATTTCATAATGTGTGTAGCACTAGCCTGCTATTGTGCTGCGATTGCGAGCATTCATTTGTTTCCACAAACAGTCATGGATCTCTCAGGCGCAATGCCTAGCAATGTTAATATTGCTGCTATGTTAACAAGTGCCCATTTCCGCCCGAATCTAATATTTCTGCACGTTATCCTTCTGGTTGGGTTTTTCATCACGACTGTACAGCCGTCAATTGGTTCAATCGTAAACATGCGAGGTAAAGGTAATCAACGAATGCACAACATTGGCGATTTTGAACGCAAACTGGTTACGTTTTCTTACTTAGTTCTAGCAGCACTTGGACTATTTGTGCATATCCATTCTGGTTATGTGATATTTCAAATTTCTGCTAACGACTGGGTCGCCACAGACAATAGTGTGTTGTCAATATCGTTCTGGAAGCATGCTTCTCACCTCTTAGTGAATGACTTCTGGCTTAACGACTGCCAAACAAGTATAGCAGTAGATTGTGTATTTATGAGCTTGGGAACTCTTTTGTTGGTTATTTCCGAAACGAGTATGGTGCACGCTTTGATAGTAGGACTGTCTATGCCATTTTGTGGCACTGGATGTGCCCTTGCGTGTTACTTGGCTTATAGAGAAAAAGTAGGTTTTTAGATTATAGCTCATTGATGTTTACAGTATGCCACTCTTTCATAATGGATATATTTCACGTTGACGGTCCAGATTGCTAAACGAATGTACGAAATAAAACATCTATACGAAAAAAATCAGGTTAGGGTTACACAACGTAGTAAATACAACCATAGTTTCTTTCCCTTTACAATTCAAGGATACATGGGCAAATGCTTTTTTTTAACTTGTAGGACATGAATAATAGTAATTTCACCTTTATATATATTACAATTTATTATGAGTAACGAACTGGTAAGATAAATGCAGTGCATACGCCAGAATATATGATCTTCGTTTCAAGCAGTAACTAAACATCGACTATTGTTTACCAAAACTTTATGAACACACACACATGTTGAATTCAAGTAAGTACAAGAAAAAAACTTCCAACCTTCACTTCTTTTTCACTCGAATACTGTCCCAAATGAACAACATACCCAATTTTCTGGGATCTGTACACTCTAAATTCAGTCAAAGATAGTAACACATGCTGTTTAAAAAAGATATCGATAGAACAAGTAGCAACGTACAAATCTCACACCGAAGAGGTAAATACCTACCTACTAAATAATATAGCAGATATTGTATAACAAACCACTTAAATTAGAACAACTCTCGGGTATTGAGAGGAGAACGTTGACATTCTCTATCAGAACAACTCTCGGGTATTGAGAGGAGAACATTGACATTCTCTATCAGAACAACTCTCGGGTATTGAAAGGAGAACATTGACATTCTCTATCAGAACAACTCTCGGGTATTGAGAGGAGAACATTGACATTCTCTATCAGAACAACTCTCGGGTATTGAAAGGAGAACATTGACATTCTCTATCAGAACAACTCTCGGGTATTGAGAGGAGAACATTGACATTCTCTATCAGAACAACCCTCGGGTATTGAGAGGAGAACATTGACATTCTCTAGAAAACAACTCTCGGGTACTGAGAGGAGAACTTGACGTTCTTCATATCGATATTATAAACTTTGGTAACGCGACGAAATAAATTGGAAGGCAGGATTTAATTTCTTTCCTATCCTACTTGTTAAACTACTTAAGCGGTAGTCTTGTGTCCCAATCGACGGTCGCGCTCCTCGGCGATGGTCAAACGTACACCCTTACCCTTGGGGAGGGAGACCCAAGGCTTGTTACCCTTTCCGATAACGAATACGTTGGTCAGACGGGTGGCAAACTCGTGTCCAAGCACATCCTAAGATAAAAGAAAAATAACATGTTCACGTTAGTCACATTAAAGGAATAAGCGAGCACAGTAATAAAAGTTAACAGTGTCTGACGATATCTTATATAAAAAGCAAACATAATAGAGGGTTGCATACGTACCTTAAGATGCACAATGTCGAAACCTCCGTGGTGACGCTCAGTGTGAGTGATGATTCCAACACGTCCCAAAGAGCGACCACCGTTGACCATAGCAACGTTTCCAGTCTCGAACTTGCAGAAGTCTTCGATCTTGCCGGTTTCGATGTTAATCTTAACGGTGTCGTTAACCTTGATAAGAGGATCGGGGAAACGAATGGTGCGTGCATCGTGGGTGACGACGTACGGGATACCCTTGGGTCCAACGGCCACCTTCTTCACCTGGCCAAGCTTGTACTCGGACTCCTCGGTGGTGATACGGTGAATGGCGAAACGTCCCTTGTTGTCGTAGATAAGACGGAAGTTCTCACCGGTCTTCTCGAGGGTGATTGTGTCCATAAATCCAGCAGGGAAAGTAGGGTCAGTGCGGATACGTCCGTCAACCTTGACCAAGCGCTGCTTGACAATGTACTTGACTTCGTTTCCAGTCAAAGCGTACTTAAGACGGTTACGAAGGAAAACCACAAGGGGCATACACTCACGGGCCTTGTGGGGTCCAGCGGATGCCTTAGGAGCCCACACACCGGTGAGTTTGTCTAGCATCCAGTGCTTGGGGGCGGCGAGCCGCTTCATGTGCTTCTTAGGTCCGCGTGTCTGCGAAATTTTACAAGAAACTCTTAAGATTAGAGACCAAACAGGATCATACTCGAAACAGCTAACCAAATATACAAGGGATATATGACCCTATAATAAACCACCCATTCATAATTGAACATAGCGTCTTAACTATGCTTACACATAACCGATGCTAAGCTTACAACTCATCAACTACACTCACTACGCATCGTGTGCGTCCTATACGGAATACTCTATTGTACCAATTTCCACAGACACATACATACCATGTTTGCGTTTGTTTATAACCCAAAGGCTGTGGAAAAGGACTTGAATGCAATACGCGACAAGGCCTTTACACTCAAATGCGATGCGATTGCTGATGGCACACATTTCGTTAAGTCACGGGGCCGGGTGGTATAAGTCCTGGGCCTGGCCTTACCTACCCACTCACCCACTACGCTCCTCGCAGCCCCTCGCAGCCCCGCCCAGACCTGCCCATCCCCCGTGCGGCGGGCGTACAGAGATATTTTTTTTTGTTTTGTTTTGCAATTTGTGTACTAAACTCCACGTGTACAATATTGGGGCTAAATATTTAGGTCTTCTTTTTTTTGGTTGACTAAAATCATGTCTGGGTTCACCAATTTTCATACCTCGAAGTTAAACTTTTTTGGGTTTTCGGTTTCTATATATTCCTGATTATGGACTCTAAAACCTCCGATAGTCTGGATTTCCAATTTCTAATCCTATTTCTGACACGAATTCACTATCAGAATATGAGGTCAAACGTAGCATTAAAAAATAGTTTGGAAACGACTAAGTGATCCAAAATCGACCCGCGGCTTGAACCCGTTGAATGGTAGAAATCCCAATTTCGTAGGTAATGCAGCCGACACCGACCTTCCCACCAAACCATGTGGAGGGCCGGGGGAGGGGAGGGACGGGGACACACAGGCAGCTCAATAGGCATGATACAGATACCCATATAACACGTAAAACATACTCATAACAATTCCTTTTCCTACATCGTTTAATTGTGGTGTAACTCTATAGCATTCAAAATGGTGAGTAATAGTAATCTATAATAGCTTGTATACATATATGTGTACATTATTGTTGTCGTCAAGGATGTTCAATAATTATCTATACCCAAATTTCAGAATTACTTCAATGTTGAAAGATATGACTGAGGCGCTAGTGCAAGATTTCCAATTCGTAGTGCATTGTGATTGATACTTACGGTATATTTGATGCACCAAATTCATAGGCTCCTAAGAAAGGAAGCAAGATTGCCCCTGCCCCTTTGGCGCAGAAGAAGAAGGTGGCGTCCAAGAACACCAACCCTCTTTTCGAGGCCAAGGCCCGTAACTTCGGAATCGGTGGTGACATTCAACCCAAGCGTGATCTTGGTCGTTTCGTAAAATGGCCCAAGTACATTCGTTTGCAGCGTCAGCGTGCCATCCTAATGCAGCGTCTTAAGGTACCCCCTACGCTCAACCAGTTTTCCAAGTGTCTTGATAAGCACACTACCTCTGAGCTGCTTCGTTTGTCCGACAAGTATCGCCCCGAGACTCGTGCCCAGAAGAAGGAGCGTCTTACCAAGGTCGCTGAGGCCAAGGCTGCCGGAACTGATGCCAAGCAGGCTAAGCCCGCCGCCGCCATCAAGTTCGGTCTTAACCACATCACTGCTCTTATCGAGAAGAAGAAGGCTAAGTTGGTCGTTATTGCTGCCGATGTCGAGCCCGTAGAACTTGTTCTATGGCTTCCTTCCCTTTGTCGCAAGATGGGTGTTCCGTACTGCATCGTCAAGGGAAAGGCCCGTCTTGGAGCTCTTATCCACCAGAAGAAGACCTGCGCAATTGCGTTCACTGATATTAACTCCGCTGACGCCCCTGCTTTCAACAAGATTATCGAGTCTGTGAACGCCAACTTCACTGAGAAGTGGGAGGAGACCCGCAGATCTTGGGGTGGAGGTATTATGGGAGTTAAGTCCATTGCCGCTACCGCCAAGGTTGAGAAGTCACGTGCTCGTGAGGCTGCTTCTCGTATGTAAATTGTTAGTAGCGCTAGATTGTCTTTCGTGCTTTGAGTTTTTTAATCTCGGCGTGCGAACAATGCAAGGTGTATCATTTTGAGCGGGTTGGAAATTACCGGTTCTTTATGGATGCCTTTGCTTAATTAAAGCTACTAATCATATATAGTTTTCCATGCCGATGCCCAACTTAGCTTGGGACAGGGCTACACCTCATTGAGGATGGTTACTATTTTTGTTCACTTTTTGTGATCATTGTCTCGTTTTGTTTATTGATTGAAGTTTATGGCAGGAAAATGAAGGTAAGTTTTGAAATCTTTTAAACCTTGTATGTTAGCTTACTTCTGTGTCGCTCCAGAAACAATTGACATTTCTTAATCATATAGGCAGATGAATAGAAAATTATCGAGGTTTTATATGTTGAATTGGAAGTAATTCTAATATTATATGCTTATTCGACCTGGAAAACAATAAACTGCAAGAAACAATTTATCTCGTTGATTTACTTTGATGAATTATGATTATGTTGCCCTGAAGGCATAATGGTAAAATTGCAGTTAGTTTACCGAGTAGTAGTTGAAAGATTCGAACTGTATGTATGGGATTCTAGTGATGGATATAATTTTGTAGTGAATTTCGATGCGTCTGTTTCAAAATGACAACTGTAGTCCTTTGGAGAAAATTTAATGTGTTGTCGAGCGTGAATTTTTATGCATCTGTTTCAAAATGATAACTGTAGTCCTTCGGAGAAATTTTAATATGTAGTCGAGCGTGAATTTTTATGCGTCTGTTTCAAAATGATAACAGTATATTGCGGACTTCCGTAATAATGACTATGATACACTCAGCGCTTGCGCATACTATTCCGTTTAAAGACAGAATTTGTGTCAACAAATTTCAGCTCATAAGATTTGGACAGATTGACGATTCAGCATTTTTAGTCTACGAAACTGTCGAATATCACAACATATTTGACCCAAAATATATATAACGTGTGCGCTCCGCTCACGAAAGTGGCAAAAACAGTATTTATGTTTGTACCCTTTTTCTATATGTTCGCTTTCCTCTGACCCCAGCCCGGTGTATTTGTAGAAAGATGACCCGCGTTTAGCTGTCTTAAGTTGGATTGTATAGTTGTAGCAACCCTTAACTATGTAGTTGTAGTAACCCTTCGTACAGCCCTTTAGCGGTAATGGTTGCAAGCGGAACCTCCAGTAGATGTATGTACAAAGCCGAATTGCATAGGTCTGAATTAAGCAAAACAGTTGTTGTGTGTGCGTATCGATCAGCCTGATTCATTTATTCATGTAAAAAAGTAGTAAGTAGTAAGGAGATGAGAGAGTGGCATCTATCTGCCGTTTCTCCATCGCTCCTTCTTCCTTCCTGCTTCTTCTCTTCATGGTGCTAACTAACAGAAAGGAAAAACTTGGTTTTTAAGAAGAAGAAAAAAAACCGCAGACAAAAAAAAAACCACGCGCCTGCCACACTGGCACGTACACATACAAACACACACACACACACACATACACACACACACACACACACACACACCACATACACACATACACACACACACACACACACATACGCACACACACACTCACACATACACACTCTCTCTGTCACTCTCTCAGTCATTCACCCATTCATTGTCTATTCGCGAATAGTCTAAGTAAGAACCTCGATAGTCTGCTTTCGCTTTGTTGTGGCTAGTCAGTAAGGGTAAAATTCCTTTCCCAATCTGACGTGAACCACCTCGTACGTGCCTAGGAAGACATTTCATCCTACTTCCTAAACTCTGTGTCCGAAAATGATTCCTGTCCAAGACCAATCGTTTAAATGGTGGTTGTTACAACTAATCCAGTCCACGTAAGTTGTGATATCCTTACAGCATCATAACGGATTTTGTGAACATTATGCGGTGTCTGAATACAGAATGATCCCTTATATGTTGATGTACAATTTTCATCTCACACGCACCACTATAGATTATTTTGTACCATGGATATATCCGCATGCGTGGTAGTGCGAGGTTGTCATTTCTTTCAGTATTTTCATAATATATTTGCGTAGTGCCTATGGTATGTGTGTTTTTATGTCTGTTGATGTATTCTCTTAGATCTTAAGTTTTACAAACGATATGATGATAGTTAACGCATACTATCCTGTATGTTCATGAAAGCTAGCAATTTTATAGTATGAGGTTTTGATCTTTTCATATCACTTTTTATTCTCTGGATTTGTAGTGAGGTGGATTCGGATGCAGACACCATGTTACAGTACGTTCTTGCTCTTCTCGGCACTAGCCAGAGTGATGATGAAATTCGTTCTAACTGCATTGAAGAACTTGAAGTATTTCTGGGCGAGGCAACTACACAGTTTGTGGATAAAATTTTTCAGCACCTGCGAGAACAAGACTACAGCGGTATGGGAACTGATTTGTAGCTATTTGTACTGTGGGTGTTCCTGTACTACCGTCCGGGCACTCTTTCATTTTGCCTTGTATACTCTCTTTGGCTTTCACTTTCTCAATAGTTGTTATTGGTGTGTAACCGATACACTATTGACTATTTTCTATCCGTTGATTTGCGTATTTGTTTCTATGTTCAATCCTCTTTTAGTCGGAGTAGCTGCTGGTGAAGATGACGAGGAACTCGTCTATGAAGACTACCCTGATGAAGAGGAAATACCTGACGTGCCTATCGCAAGCGTGGTCACTCAACCGGGTACGTTTTCTAATTAGTTTAGATACGAATATATATCTTGTCACAATAGCTCAGACCTTTCATAAATATATGTGGAAATAAAGTCGTACAGTTCTTACACATCTCACAGTTCATCAGCCTGCGTGAATAGCACAACGAACTAATTGAGTTAACTCATGTCTCTCGCCTAATCGTAACACCGATGTCGAACAGGAAAGCGTCGTCGGTCAGAGCATGCAAAAATGGAGGATACCGAAGAAATTACTTACAGAGCAGATGAGGATATGGACGACAGGCGAAGCGGAGAGGTACAAAAACGTGCACGTCAGTCGTCTCCAACCATGACGTTTGTCGTGAAAACAAATTCACAGGATGAGGATAGTGATGATGATGGATATGGGGCGAGAAGGCATAGAAAAGATGATAGCAGACGAGGAAGTAGAAGGGATTATGGTGAAAACGATCTAAGCGAGCAGCTTCAATCACGAGTAAAGCCACGTAGCTACAATAGAAACGGCGGAGAAAGTCCTAACGGCCCTGTGGATCTTAGGAATTTATTGCAAAGTAGAGGCGGGGGTAACAGAATGCTGGATAGAAATGTAGACCAAGGATACAATCCAGATTTTGCAGCCATGCTTCCGCAGAATCGCCGTGAATCCAATGTACTTACTATTACACAAGGCTATGAGCCAACAATGAAAGATATGCACATGCGACCCCATTTCGACAATTTCGACAATGGTTTTGGACGTGGGCGACGAGCACCGTATCCCAACGGCCCTCCCCGACCAGGATTTAGACCACCCCATCCAATGGACATGCGAGGTGGTATGAGGGATGGTCGGGGTGGTGGAAGGGGTGGTTCACCACGACCTGGATGGGGAGGTAGACCTCCGTTCCAGCAACCCCAGGAAAGACAAAGAATGTTTGATCTTCGGTACTTGGCCAATACTCTACTTGAAGTCAAAAATATTGCTCCGGAGCAAAATAACATGGAGTCTCTGAACGCGTACTTTAAGCAATTCGGTACGATTGCGAGGATGGAACCGTGCATCGAGGGAGATCCAAGTCGTGCAATTGTGGAGTATAAGCTGAACTCAGAGGCGAAGGCTGCCTTCAATTCAGATGCTTTGGTTATGGATAGCAGTTTTACCAAGGTATGTCGCGCATATCTAAAGTACATTGCAATTGCTTTATTCATTGAGGATTCATGGGTTATTTAATCCACCGTATGCATTTATTCGCACTGCATTTATTCGCACTGTTAACAACATTCAAGTAAACATTTGTGTGTTTAACAGTTTTTCTTGAATGTTTTTTTGATTTTTTGGGGGGGGGGTCCATTAGGTTTATTTCGTGTCCTGTTCTCTTCAACCACCAAAAGACGAACAAACAATGATCACACAGATGGGTGGGGTAGAAGCGTATGAACAAGCTAAAAAGCAGTATATCGAAGAGTATCGCGAGCGTAACAATGGTGAAGACCCGCCCGCACATTTCTTAAGTGGTGGTCGTAAGAATAAGCAGTACAAGAATGGAGAAGAATGGGTAGATAGACAATACACTGAGGAGGAGATTCAAAAGTATGAGGAAGAGGAGAAGAAGAAGAAGGAGGCATTTACGCAGAAGAAAATTGAAGAATTCAAAGAGGCGCAGAAGGCGAAGCTGGAGGCCGCAAAGAATACACAAGTCCGATTGGCTGAGGTTAGACACTGTACTTATTTGCTTGGTTTCAGATGTTATACTCTTACGTTGTAAAGGGTACCCTTTGTTTTCGTTGGATATGTAATAACTACTTGATGATTTGTAATACAATTCTGTATCGAATTGTGTTCTTGTGCGATCTGCGAATGGTTGTTACGTAAATACACCAAATCGCCAAGTTCGCCAAATGTCATGTGGAAACTCTATACAAGTTGGAGGACATGTATTTAACTATTTGTATTGTTCGTTTATAGCTTCAGAAAATTCGTGTGAATGAACTATTGAGCGAACAAAAGAATTTGTTGGCGCAATTGTCTGAAGGTAGTTTAACCGCGGCTGAAAGGAAGGAGCGTATGAAGAAGTTGTCGAGTTTAGCCGAAGAAATGAAAAAGGTAATGCCCACTCTCTTTAGTGTGACTGTTGCTTCAATGATACTTTTGCACAAAAAAATACTATTAAAGTACCTCAAGAGTTTACTGCATATGCTTACAAACCGGTTTTCTTTAGTTGCGAATCATGGTGGAAAACAGAGCGGCCGTGACTGCACCGAAACCAGTCAAAACACCTGCACAGCTTCAACAGGAGCAACACGATATGATAAAGGCTGCAAGTGCCAATGCTTTGCCGAGAGGCAGTGTCAGCTACAAAAGCGCTGGTAGTATTGCTGTCGATGCGTTGAAAAAGAAAATGTTAGATAAGGAACTCAATGATATAGCTGATTCGAATATGGAGACATCACCTACACAATCGCCCACTCGTACTCATGCCACTTCCGTTCCGGCCAACGCTTTAATGACAACCAAGAGGATATACATTAGCGGAGTATCTGCACCTTCAGACATACAGGGACTGAAAGAACTATTACAAACGTATGGACCACTAGCCGAAGACGCCGTGACAGCAAGAGGGAAGGGAATCGTAGTACACTTCGCAATGAGAGAGTCTGCCGCCAAGGTACACGTTAATTTGTATCTCTCATCTTTTGCTCCTATTCATCCACCTGTATGACTCAAACAGTTCTTCTTTTCCTTTGATCAATAGGCCTTAGATGCTGGCATTACAATGCATAACAAAAAGCTACCGATGGTTTGGTTCGTGCCCGACTCGCAGGTATAGTTTGCAAGGATGAACTTAAAAATATATGATTGTCTTGTCGGTCGGTTTAGTGTTTGTTGGTTATAAGGTCTATTGATAGATCTTAAAAAACGAAATGATGTACATTGTCTTAATTCACCTTTAAATTTTTCTTTTGCATAACAGGCTCCAGCGGTACAGTTTGACAACACACATGATGCAATTCAATCCGATGACGTCCTTATGTGAAAAATATGATGTTTGATGATACTCAGTATCCCTATATGAATGAGACCACTAGCAGGCTTTATCGAAGCCACCAAGAGTAGAAAACTTATCATGACAATGCGAGAAATAGCCATAGCTGTTGTTAAATGATCTTGGTCTTTCCTTCAGTCATTTCATGGTCATGCCATTCTTCGCGCTTGACGCTCAGAATATAGGTCATATCAGATCGAGAAGCGGTCAGTGCTTAACATAATGCTCGAATATGCCCTTCATACTTTCAGCCGAAAGTATGAATTGTGTCGAATAGATACCAATTTCAGATCAGTTGTATTGTATTCCTAAATGTACACAGTTAAGGAAAAGACGACAGACAGAAACGTTCTTTTTCATGTCTAATATATCTGTCACTTTATAAATAAAAGAATATGAAATACTGTTTTATATGAATTGAGTGTTGCTTTATCAAAAGTTTTCTATTCTACACTTAATTGTTTGTCATTGGACCTTCTTCTACTAGATTACGCGCAAGACTTGCGAGTCATCACACGCTTTCCAACGTTGCAGTGTAACTCACTACACACATACTGTAGTATAGGATCTATGATTTAGCTAAATCAAACATACATTGTCGCTTACAATCATCTTTCTAAATGTAGAATCGCGCATTTTCCGATTCTCGAATACATTATTGTTAGCACCCCCTGTTATAAATTAAATTTTGAACCACTTCATTTGTCCGGAATACCGCCTGTTGCTGACTCACTGACGAAGAGTGCTGAGTGACGCGCACGCGCTGCGCTGACGTTCACTAAGTAACTTTTATCCGTGCTCTAAATGAAGTCCATACCAACAAAAGACAACCTTGGCTATCAGAAAGTACGACTATAGGAGTAAATAAAAGATACAAATTAGGTTAGTGAACCATATGATGAAAAAATTGTGCGTTGCAAATCTTAACGAATCTCAAATGTTTAAATATTGTAAACGCACATGTATAAAAAACTTTGTCTTCTCTGTATAACATGATATCCAGATCAACGATGCTGTTAAGAGGAGATATACTTCTGTGGAAATTTTCGCAACAAGTAAGTCAATAAGAGCTTATGCTCACCACAAACCAAAAATCGAACGAAATTTGTGTACACGTAGATGCCAGCCATTCCAGCACTTACCACGAGCCCGAGAACATCCACAAGAGTTGTCATAAGTGGTGCAGCAACAACTGATGCATCCAAACCAAAGGCAAGACACATAAACGGTAGAAGAGCAGCGAGACCAGAAGCAGTCACTGACAACACTGGAAGAGTGGCGAAAACGACCATGGCCACATGATGACTCACGCCCATAACTGTAGTTGAAGCAATCGCGGCTCCTAATCCTAAGGCAGTTCCTACAAGTAATCCAGAAATGGATTCTTTAACTAAAACAACAACTGCGTGATGAGATGTAATTTTCTTCGCGCTTAAAGCGGACAATACACTTCCTACTGTCTGCCCTCCTACGTTACCTCCATGACCGATCATCAATGGCACGAAGAATGAAAGTTCGATCTGAGATTGCAAGATGTGTTCAAAGTTTTCCATCACGACAGCTGTCAGTGAAAGGGACGTGAGGAAAATCGACAGCCAGATTACACGGCTACGCGCAAGGGTGAAAGGGTTGGTTTGCAAATAACTGAGTGGAAGTTCG
This sequence comes from Creolimax fragrantissima, assembly GCA_033442365.1. NCBI lineage: Eukaryota > Ichthyosporea > Ichthyophonida > Creolimax > Creolimax fragrantissima. The sequence continues at coordinate 328,259 of JAWQFL010000011.1, forward strand.
GATGTGTCATGGCCGTGGAAGAACTGGCCACTCCCACCTACATCACTCGCCCCAATCTCCTCAGCTAAGACCATTGGAAGCTGATTAATTGTCTCACAGTCGCACTTGGACCTGAATTCCATAATTGCCTGAGATAACTTACGGTGTTCTACTTGCACTTGACGGAGCTGTTCCACTAGCTCATGCTTCGTCATAAATTCAACCTCCTGTACGACATCCCTTTCGTCATCGTCTAATATTAAACCTGCTCTGGAGTCAGGGTCTTGCCGGCGCATGCGTACGACGTCCATAATGACGGTCTAACCCGCACCGTATGTGACCCACACAGTGTAGAAAAGGATTCGAACTGTGTGAGATACAACACTTTTGAATGTTTTCGTATACACAAACACATTATTGAGTTTTCATTTACTATGACTGTTTTTTATATCATCAGGTTGTTTATTTACTTCACAACGTCTTATATTATTAATATATATGAGAGTCAGTCGTCTACATTTTACTGCATTTATTCGTATGTTAGGGTAGAGACGTTGCAGTGTAGGATGTGTGCGTTGTTGTATTCTTAACGCAATGTGCGTGTCCAATCCACCCCCCCTGTAAAAACTACACACGCATCTCGTTGCTTTAGAAACTTGTAAGTGACGAGATAGTTGGTAAGACTAGGTTTGCGCGATTGCAACAGAGGATAGTAACTCGAATATATAAGTAGAACGAAGTGGCGAAAAAAGAAAAGGCTTACACTGTTACACTTCCCTTTGTCAGTATTAGTGAACGGTTGAGGTACATTCGAATTACAATCTCCTGATCTTGCAACTCGGCGTGTTATACGAAAGAATCTCAGATGGAATGCTCTGGGTGCCCAAATCAGTTCAATAAGAGAACAGCTCGATAGAGGCTTTCCTTGCCCCGATTTAATAGGCGTGTGAGGTTCGCAAGACGTGCACATCATATTTATTGTCGTGCGTTTGTCTTTCTTCTTAGGATGTTACAAGGGACAACGAAATTTGTATACCGTCAAGGTACCAATCACTTGAACGTGGCTTAGGTAGTTATCTAGATGATGTTCGTACTGACGTGTACATATTGCAGTAAACAAATAAACGCACGAACACGAGTGTTCGTAGATCTTATAACCATTTATAAACTTGTGTGGCGGAACATTAACATGGTTGTGAGCTTTCGTGACTACAGTGAAGCTTGACAGTCACCGGACACCTGCACATGCTACCCTTCGAACGCTGAATTGTTTTACTCAATCACTTGTGTATCAGGTGGCTACTTTTGTTTTTTTTTCTTTGTTCAAAATGATGGGACTCGTTTCAAAACGTACCCCAATCTCTCTAGCTCGTGTCATGTAAGCTATTAAATGTGAGAATTTTACAGCTTAGAATCTGTTGCTTCTCTTCACCTTTATCGCACAAAATGGGAAACAGATACCCGGGTTGTTTATATAGTATAGGAAATTATGGAATGACCCAAAAAAAACAACCACAAGACGTTCGTTTCTTTGTCAGTATAGTACAATCTATGTCGAGTGTTTTTAAAGCCTTTGTTTTAACAGTTCCTGTTTTACATTATTCTAATTAGAACTGATGGTTACTATCAAAGTTCAGGACGACGAGTCGTCATAGCCTTGATGTAGGGCAGACTTCCGTCCATGAAAGTCTACATAGTATGCTATTTGAATGGTATGTGAGAGAATGTTGACAACACAGTACAAATACTTCTCGATTTCACTTTTCGGCCACATTGTTTAGCGTTTACTCTTCCGTAGAAAATTTTGTAACACATCCGAACACTGTCTTATGGAAATACCGTAGGGAAGGTATAAAGGCACCCTAGCACTAGTGCTCATTATTCCCAGTATGACCGACCACAACGTAATGGTAAGACTGGCATGGTGTGATAATGACCATGACCATGCAATCGTAGCACTTTACCATGATTATCATACACTGTGGAACAAGTTGCGGAAGAGAAATATATATAACCCATGTTTTGATTCCTCCTTTTCCAGCAAAAAAAACTTCACTGCGGCCCTTGCCCTTGGGTTTAAAATTTATTCGGAACATTGATCAACAAATGCTAGAACTTCTTGTCAATGTGCAACAGAATTGCTGTATTGCAGATGATTCTAACTGCCAAGGTTTGTATAACAGATCAACCGCTAGACAATTACCTTAGTCGTAGTAACCATTGTTGAACGAGTACGCTGGCTTTGAAAAAACAATAAAATATAGGGGGACTCTTTATCAAGCACTTTTATACCTGCGTAGTTGAATTTTGACATAATGTTTGTGGAAAACAGATGGACAAATTCATCAGTACCGTGCGGAACTTAACACGGACCTGACAAACCGCCCACATCACGTGAAATAGCAGAGCAACCGATAAACACGAACAGACGGTCGTAATTCTGAACGGACGCAACATCCTGCTCTGCGATTTCATACGTGTGCATGACATAACCGTCAAAACGGGGACAACGCAAAGCTTTGAGATATTAGTATCTCAAGAAACCTGTGTAATACACAGGGTCATAAATTTTCCTACAAGATTGTTAAATGTCCAATCGATCTATAAGTAATAACTAATAGCAGCAACAACCAACTAACACGGAGAAAGGAAGTCCATTTCTCGTCATATACAGCATGATATAAGTAAGCACTCTTAAAGTCTAATCGATATATATTTAACAACAACAACAATAAGAACAATAAATACACAAACAAACAAACAAAAAGAACACACAAACAGACAAACGAACACACAAACATACAAACAAACAAACACACAAACAAACACGTAAGGGAAGGAAGGACAAACACGTAAGGGAAGGAAGGGCAGGGCGTCCGTTTTTGTGTTCACTTTTCTTTCACATTCACACTCACTCACTCCACTCACTCACTCACTCCACTCACTCACTCACTCACTCCACTCACTCACTCACTCACTCAACTCTACTCAAATCACACACTCACATGTGTGTGTTTTGTTCTATGTTATTTTGATTACGCACGCCTCATGTGTTGAGAAAAAGAAATAATTACATCACCTGGATGGTACATACATTTTGTTTTCCGGCACGCATAAGATAGTTGACTTAAAACGAAGTGACCTGATGGAGGTATATAGATAGTCATAAAAAACGTATAAACATGAAGATAAAACCGTATTTATAACTATACGTATTTATACGTTTTCCTTTCTGAGTTGAAGAATAACACGTTACTGGGCGCGAGTACTGCAGTACTACTACTGACCGGCTGACTGACTCACCAGCCAACCAACCCGCCCATCTGTAGGTAACACATGTGTTCCCGTATACCGTAATACCTGGCCACCTGGTTCACTGACCCGACCCGAACCCCACCCCCAACCCCAACCCCCACCCCAACCTCAACCCAACCCAACCCCACCCAACCCAACCCAACCCAACCCAAACCCCAACCCAACCCCAACCCAATCCCAACCCAATCCCAACCCAATCCCAACCCTAAAACCCTAACCCCAACCCTAACCCTAACCCCAACCCTAACCCAATCCCAACCTTGACCCCCAACTCAACCCGAACTGACCCAATTGAACTCACTACACCCACACACACCTACACACACACACACACACACACACACTATTCTCACACACACTGCCTGTCCCCCCCCCACCGCCGCCCCAGTCGCCACCCTCACCGCCACCCATCCAAACACCGATCGATCTACAAAACCACACGCCAACCTTGGTTTTTCATCCTTTTTGTCATCATGTCGACGTATGTAGTGAGTACTATAGCTTTCATGTCATGGTTACTTATGTGTTAAGTGGTCGCACACGCTCGCCCTATCTATCCTACATGCTATCGTCTGACTCATGCTTAGGGAGTGGGTGGGTGAGGTAGTAGTATAGTATAGTTCATGCACACGCGCACACCAGTGAGACGGAGATGACGATGCAAGGCTTGCATAATCGCCTTCTTTCGCTGTTTGTTATATATAGATTGGAAAATCAGTTTATCATACCAAGGACTTCGCGGCCAAAGTAGATGGAGGCATATAATGAGCATTTGTTGAGTGTATAAAGATACATGTAACGGGCTATTGAATTACCTTGATCTTGGTAGTTTAGACAGTCATACCTTCTTCCCAGAAGCAGACTTGAGCACCTGGTGTACTCAGTATGAATTATGCCCTGCATCAAGTTCTATTCATTGACCATAGGTAGATACTCTACTCTTAGCACATACCACACGACTCTTTCGTGTACAACATCATGTTACAGTAAATGTTATCCTCACTAAGTGTCTTTTTATCCCTATTCCAACAGACCCGGTGTCCCTGAGTCTTTCGCTAAGAAGCAGAAGGCGCTCGAGGCCGTTCAGGCCCAGCGTGCTGAAGCTAGTATTGCATCCAAGAAGGTATGCACAAATATGTAGATTTACATTGTTCTTGCATGTGTTATTTATCATTCATCTCTTCTGCTACATACACGCACCTATCACAGGAGTTTTATGCGGGTTTGGGAGATATAGATTACATTCTTCCATTATTTTGAGTAGTAGTAACATTGTTAAGAGTTTGTTCAAATGTACTTGAGCCGTTCAGACTTCATTCTGATAATTGGGTTGATTTGTTAAGTTTGTGTTTTCTATTACTCATTGAGTGTATTTATTTGTTGTACTTGCAGGCGCTTAAAGAGAAGCGTCGTAACATTTTCAAGAAGGCCCAGAAGTACGAGAAGGAGTACACCTTGGCCGACAAGCAGGAGGTGCGCTTGCGCCGTCAGGCTCGTGCCAACGGAAACTTCTACGTTCCCGCTGAGGCCAAGGTTATGTTCGTTGTCCGTATTCGCGGTATCATCGGTGTTGACCCCAAGACCACAAAGATCCTCCAGTTGTTGCGTCTTCGTCAGATCCACAACGGTGTGTTCATCAAGGTCAACAAGGCCACAATCAACATGCTCCGTCGTATTGAGCCTTACGTCGCTTATGGATACCCCAACCTAAAGACTGTTAAGGACTTGATCTACAAGCGTGGTCACGGAAAGGTTTTGAAGCAGCGCGTGCCCTTGGTCAACAACGAGATCATCGAAACTTCCCTTGGCAAGTACGGTATCGTCTGTGTTGAGGATCTTGTTCACGAGATCTACACCCTTGGCCCCCACTTCAAGGAGGCGTCCAACTTCCTATGGCCCTTCAAGCTTTCTTCCCCATTGGGAGGATTCACCCACAAGCGTCGTCACTTCATTGAGGGAGGACAGTACGGAAACCGAGAGGAGTACATCAACCCATTGGTTCGACGAATGAATTAAGTGAAAGGAGAGATTATATATTTTCTCGGTTGATAAAGATTACTTTCCCAGTGTACGAGTGTCTTTTCAACAATTTTTGGATTATTATATTGATTTGGAATTATGTTAATAATATTAACCATAGTTGTCTTTCATGTGTTTGATGGACTTTATGTTTGGTCAGCAGCACCCGAATGGCAACTATTCATTGTTAGTTAAGTTATGTGATGATTGACTGGAACAGATAGTCTTTGGTTTTCTCGCTAATTGTACAAGGTTAAATTATTGTGTAATGAGGATGACCTTTTTACCTTTTGATATTTTTATGTTCTACGCAAGTACCTCCTTCAGTCTTCATTATTTGGAATGTGGCTGTAGATTTATACACATTTCCTAAGTGCGGCGTACCTCATTCGTGTAGGACGGCAAATACATATAAAGTAGATGCATTGGGAGCATGATTCAGAACTTATACAAGTGTAGTTTGCCAGCTGTCAGGCGAGGTCCATAAAACAGAACGCCAGTATAAGAAACTACCACTCAAGGCTGGTATTATAAATAGTTGCTCTTCAGAAAAGGCTACGAGAAGTGCAGGCAAAAGGGTTTATTAATTCTAAGTATTCGCTATTCGCTCTATCAGTTTGTGAATGAATATTTGACAATTTATGAGGTAGACGTAATAATGCCCGCCGCTATTGTTTTCCCCTTGTCTCTGAGCATGAAGCGACCCAGTTCTCGAAAGTGTTTGTACTCTTCCAAGCACACTGTTCTGCTTAACTTAATGCGCACTAATCCAGTCGAATTTCTCGTCAGTACTCTGTTTATGAAGAAATAAATGTCATTTTCACGGAAGAATAAACATATTTTAACGTACACAATCTCACCACATCTTTTACATAAAGCAGTCGCTCTGTTGATGTATCTATCTACCTATACAACCACACCTGAATCACTGCAATAACAAAGAAACAAATACCTTGGCGATTTCTTAATGACCTCTCCAGTAGTCTTATTCAGTTGATTGATGAGTTTTGTTACGTAACCAGATTCATTCACCGACTGGTAATGTAACAAGACTGGAAAGCCTTCGTGAATATACAAAACGCAGAAAATGTGGGTGAGGTTGCATAGAATTATCTACTATAATATATTTCTTGCAGATCCAACATTTTTGGAAAAGCGCTATTGTGTTCCAAGAAAAAGGTGTGGAACGACGAGTGATAACAACGAGAAGCAAGTCCAGCTCAGTTTATAAGAAACACTGGCGACAAAAGATGGATCTGCACGCATACATACCTCTTGTGATGGGTACATCGACGTCGAATAATACTATTTGCGCTTCGAATTTGTCTGTGCATTTGACAGGATTATGGGGGTCACAGAAAAAGTGTCCAGCACTGTACGTACCACACACGCAAAACATAAGACAAAGAAGACAGGTTATTAGACATCAAAGACTTCTGACTAATTACTATTGTCAAGCCAAGAGAATTACATGTTGACGTGCACTAGAAAATGCAGTGTTGTCAAGTTACTAACCTGACGTGTTCAGTGTCAATACCGTCTACAACCATAGTAACTACATCCCCAGCCACGGCCCAATCCTGGACGTACTCTTGCACTTCCAACTCTATTAACGAAATCACAACAAAAGTTATAAGTTGAGTCGCACGTACACTATTTCGATTGATAATTTCATAGATATTTGATAGTTGGGTTATTATAATATAATTATTACGTTCGCTACAACAAAGGAAACAAACTATTTGGATCAACAAACATGTCAACTATTTGGATCAACAAACATGTCAACAAGCACATATATACTTTTGATAACACCAACGTTGGATCCCGGCATGTGCATGATGGGGTCACCCACTTGCAACTTCCCACAGTGAATCGTGCACAAGATTGACGCGCCACCCACAGTGCTCTTGAATATATCGGAGACGGACATCCGCAGAGGTTGAGAAATCGGTCGAACCGGAGCACTCAGTTGATCTACAATGTATAGAACGCTTCTAATGTTAGAAAATTTTAGGAACAATCTCATCGTCAGGAAAGTGGTCGCCAGGGCAACATGAGCTTACCTATTTCTGAGACCAATGTGCCACCACTGTACCATGCCTTTAATTTAGGTTCATTGTTATCAACAAGATTTGTTCCCTTTAACCCACTGCATGGTACATACTTGATGTTCATCCCCTTGAATCCCACCTGCCAATCAAAAGAGTTAAATCCAAGATGAGAATAGCAATACAATCGACTTAATCTTGTACAACATTTTCACATTTGTACATATAATCACCTGTTTTAAGAAGGGTTTGAGCTTTCCGTTGATTTGATCAAACCTATCTTTAGACCAATTTACTGTGTCTAGCTTGTTCACAACTACAATTAACTGACTAACTCCTAGTGAACGAATCAGTAGAGCATGTTCGCGTGTCTGTCCACCGGATTCGAAGCCTGTTTCAAACTCATTGTTCGTGGCATCTACGACCAAAATAGCCACATCTGCCTGTTGTTCAAAGTTAAATGATGGAATACGTGTGGATACATGGACATCCTAGATTTTGCTGACACGTGTACAGGTATGGCATGGTTGGTATCTACAGATGTACATGTCCTACTCATGCTTTGCATAGATGAATACCTTGTCATGGTTAGGTTTTTGATCAACATGGGGTATATTCAGCACAATAGTACATAGTGGCGACAACACAGAAAAATTCTTCGTAAATACTATGGTATGTACACTACACTAAGATCCCGTCCAGAATCCACCAAGGTTCACCATTTTACCTGAGCAGCGCCTGTAATCATGTTGGGGATGAAGTCTTTGTGGCCAGGGGCATCTAATAAAGTCACGTCACGATGTGCAGTCTCAAAAAACGTCTTAGCAACGTCCACAGTAATTCCTCTGTTCATGCACAAAAAAAAACCGTTCAAATGTTTACAAATGTACAAGATGCACAAGCTCCTGGATATTAAACGCTACACATCGTTCATCATTTCTTCTACCAAAACACAGTGATGTATTACACATTGTTTACTTGCCGTTGTCTCTCTTCGCCAGTTTCGTCCAAGACCCACGCAAAAGCGAAGGAAGACTTTCCGATCTTCTCAGATTCACGTTCGAATTTGTGCATTGTCCGCTTGTCCACCTTTCCGACAAGGTACAATAAATGCCCCATCAAGGTACTTTTACCCGCATCCACGTGTCCTAGACATAATTATAAGAAACAAAGAAAACGAAGAAAACATGCACCACGAGGTAAATTTTCTTCTTCTTCCAAAAATCTATCTTATGATAAAATATTTCCATGTATAAAAAACCTTCACTCGTATCTAAAGTCTCTACATACCTACAACAACGACACTGACTTTTTCTTTCTCGTTCTTTTGTCTTTCCTGGTAGGCGGCCTCTACATCGATTCTCTTTTTCCTCTTATCGAACTTGGGGATTACTACCTTTGGTGCCTCCTGTATATTCATTTAAACCACAGTATAAAAAGATACAGTATAAGACGGCGAGTTATACTACACCAATAATACATCAACAAAAAATAACAGATCGAAAACAATTGGACTAGAACGGACTGTACAAGGGAGTGTACAACATACATCCTGTTTGGTCCAAAACCATACCGGAGTAACAGGTGCTGTCAGCCCTAGGCCATCCATATCAGAGTTCAACTTGGAGACTTCGTGAGTATCATTTTGCTTCGAGGATGGTGTTTTGGGCTTCGCAATGTTTTTCTTACGAGCTGTTTTTAAAACGGAGGACCAAAGTGTAAGCCTATATCTAGCACCACATGCAATTTCCATATTGCTTTATGAAACATAACATACCATGTGCAGGTGTATGAAGTGCATTGACTGGAGTGTTAGATTTCTTTTCGGTCCTGGCAGTTTGTTTTTTCAACACTTCGTCGTCTGGGGATAGCGTATCAAATGCAAATATTAAATCATTGGGCGATCGTACATCCTCTACAGTTCTGCTAATATCCATTGTTGCTCTCTTATCCCTCTTGCTCGCAACATAATAAGGCGTTCGTTGTTGACATGATTGGATTTTATCCATTTTGTTGGGATCGTAAAAAGACAGCCACGAAACACTGTCACGCGATAGACACCCCAATATGCGAGATTCTAATGCCTTCATGGGACACGACACTCGCCGAGTGGATACACGTGTGCATGTGCCACCCGTAGAGAATGACTTCGAATCAGAAGTGGTTTGTAGTTGCCCACAGAACGCACGTGAGATAGTAGAAGGTTTAGCACGTTTAAAAGTGTGAGGTTGTGCGGAGGCTAGATCCGACTTACGTAAGGAAATATTCATACTATGCTGTACCAAAGGTTCAACTTTGCACTGCTTGCGTTGTGCGTCTAGTTGGTAGGCTGGTGATGAGATAGACGGGGAACTAGATGGTTTTGTTTTTGGTTCTTGTACTAAATTGGTTTGATAATGTTTTGACAACTGTGCGAGAGAAGGAAGCACAGGTTGTGAATGGGATGTAGAAGGAGCTGTATGTGCCGGTAATGATTGAGATAGAGATGATAATGTAAAAAGAGAAGAGTTTGCAGGATGAGCTGGCGGGGATTGTACGTCAGGTTTTGATGAAAGCGAAAGAGATGCAAGTGACGGTTGTTGGCTCAGTTCTTGTTCACTTAATGGTGCGAAAGAGGAAGTGGCCAACAAAGGTTGCACTTGTTGGGGTTGGTTTACTGCATTTGTCTGAGTGATGGAAGATGGTACAGGAAACCCACTGCTCGGGGTCTGTTGATGTTGAGGTTGGTTTGTTGTATGCGAGTGAGCAATAGAAGATAGTGCAGACAATCCTCTGCTCGGGGTCTGTGATAACGATACTAGCGACAACTTCGGTTGTGATTGTGTGGTTAAGGAAAGTGACACAAGTGTGGGATGTGACAGCTGTGCTTGTTGTGGTAAGGGCGCGGGCGCATTAGTATCCATTCTTAGTGAAGAGAGGAATGGTAATGTGGAAGAGGAAGTGTGTGTATAGGCTACTGATGGCTCCACACGTGTATGTTGATTCCTTAATGAAATCGAAGAAGTCACTGAATCTGCAGTACGCGAGGGTTTAGAAACAGAACTTAACGAAATACATGTATCTTCTTACCTTAGCAAAGCATGACAGGGTTAATAAATCAAGCAGGACAGGCATAATTTGGATCAATCACAGCGATAAAATGGAAGAAAAAACGAAGATGATATGAGAAACGGACTGCTTTAAAGTCTTTGATACATGCAATATCTTATATGAAAGTTGAAGCAATGTAGAACTGGCGTACGTGAAGTATGAATCATATCAAGCGGGTTAGCCAGCATCATGCGCGCAAGGAACTCAGCCATACTCCCTATATCTAATTACCAACGTAACGAATGCAGGATAGTCATATTTATGTGCTGCTTTCCTTTACAATGAGAGTATTACCATACCTTGTGTACGATTGTTTGCTAACTGGGGGGGCGTGGTTGCTTTCGCCATGGTAGCAGAGTGTTGTTTCCTTTCCTCGTCTGAAAATAGTGCGAGACGTATGTCCAATAGGACTGATGTAAGAGCGTGCGTGACGAAATAGCACATGCCACGATGCAGATCGAATAAGGAGCTTTACAGTATTCAGTTGGAAAAAACGTGCACGCTATGAAGTTCGTATACGACCATGACCTAATATATTCAACTGCTCTTTGTGTTTATAACAATCAATTCTCGCAACTATAAAATCAAATCTACATCATTCCCAGTGAATGTATTAAAACATTCGAACACATACATTATAGCATACTTTACCTCTAGTGAGCAATAGTTGTAAAGATTTCTCAGCGTCATAATCACATCTCTTTATCGCGTCCTCAGCATCCTTTTCTGAGAATGTGTCACCTAAAACCGATCTCAAGTATTCCTTCCCAGACGCGATGAGAGCTATATAATGAGGACACAAAGACTATGAAAACAACTCAACTCATAGAAAAATGCAGACAAATCAGCACTCAGCACACCTATAGCGCACTTCCAAAAGTACCCATTGACGACTACTCCTTGAACAAATATATACGGAACAACCACCAGGTACTATATACGTGCCTTTCGGTCTCGTAAGCAACAAAAACAATACTATTTTTAACTTCTCACGAAAACATTGTAGCATACCATCTTCTTCTCCTGGAAATCGAATATGCGCTGCGAGTGAATCGTTGGCTTGATGACTGTATAGATAGGACTCTGAAGTACAAAAGACGCAACGAGCGGTTTTAGATGCTAACAAACGACAACAACAAGTATATTCGACAATATCATACTTACCACCACCATCATCATACTCGTCCTCCTCATCGTAGTAACTGTTGTCGTCTTCATCGTCATAATCTAAATACCCACAATGACACACAGAACAGGGACGAAATATATATTATTGCGGAGTATGTGGAACGACAATCATTTAACTCAATGTTACAAGAAATAGGAAAAAAAGCCAAGCACAACTATGTGTTGCATGTGTTGTTTTAACTCACAGGCCCTTGGATAATGACACATAACATACCATCATAGTCCATATTACGGACATTGCGATGACGTGACATGTCTGCACCGAAATAGCAGAATTTACACTTGGAATTGACCTTTTCTCTTTCCGTGTATCTGGCAGTAGTCACGCACTGGAGTCTGACTGCAGTACGTTCGCTGTCAGGGGTTGACTATGAGAGTGACTGCTTCGGAAGGGTTGGCATATCTATATATACATATCCCATCCATTGCATCGCATCGCATCCCATTGCATCCCATTGCATCCCATTGCATCCCATTGCATCGCATCGCATCGCATCGCATCGCATCGCATCGCATCGCATCTCATCGCATCAGAAACCGCGTTGAGCCAAGTCAGTCAGTCAGTCAGTCAGTCAGTCAGTCAGTCGGGTGGAGCGTGCGGCCGGGTGGGCGGGCGGTCGTGTTGTGAGCATTGAAACGAACTCACACCCGTGCGAAGGTAAATAAAAAAAAACATTTTCTTTTTTTTTTGGGCCCGCGAAATAGTGATGACGTTGCAGTCAATGAGTAGTCGTATTCATTTTTGGGAATTGTTTTTTTTATTTTTTGGGGACTATTTTTTTTATTTTTATTTTTTTTGGCTTTTTTGGTTTAATTTCGATTTCGACACGCACACATTTTGGCATACACGACACATACACACACACACACATAACACACATACAAACATATATACACACACACTATACCATAACACATACTCATACAAACATATATATATATACACATACACACACACACACACTCTCTCTCTCTCTCGTCTCTCCCTCTCGTCTCTCTCACCGCAGTCCTTCTCACCCTCAAACGGTCGGCCGGTCCGCTCGATATGCGTTCACAAAAAAAAAATCGTTAATTAACGCCAATAGATCTATTCCTCTATGCAACCAACCTCAAAGGCACACATTCTGTCGGAATGTTGTTCTGAGAGTTCGAAATAGAAGTACGCTTGTTTGGTTTGTTCTTGTTACATTACCTGCCAGTCACACTCTCTGTAGGCTATACACCCTAATGCCAAGTGGGTGAGCTCATACTGGGATGAGCTTACAAACCGCCTTCTCCTTCCAAACGCTCCAAACACGATGTCTGATCTCCCGTCGTTACGCTACGCGCAAATGCCTATCCACACACAATTATTCTGCCAGCCTTGAGACGTTCGGAATAAGATCCCTCTCTCAATATACTTGTCAATCCTGTACTTGTACATGTCGTAGTTTCGACGCCATCTCACGGTCTTTGCGCTCATTAATCTTTAGAGTACGAGTGCCGTCGCTCGGTTCGTCTATAAGACGAGTTCACACTTCTTCCATAATCACACACGCACAAACCAAAGCTATTCTAAGACGAACGGTCAACAATGGCCTTGTGTCAAACACATTTATCGCACACACAGCCGTACTTGGTGCTTGTATTGTTTCAACAAACACTCGAGGACCATGCATTTCCGTACCGGCTCTTACTGCGGCGAAGTCCGTTCGTGTGGCCATCCCAATGCGCATGAACACAAGTGTGAGTAACGTGTTGCCAAAGATGGTAGGGCATTGCAGGTATGACAGTGCTACTTTGTACGTCCTTTCTTCTTTTTATTCCATCTGCCTTCACCGCTTCGTGTATGCCTACATGAATATTATGTATTGCGAAAGTAATATTTGTGCGGATCATGTAAATCGGAAAATCCACGTCTCCATATGCCTCGGTTTGTCCCATATATGTTTCACTGAGCATTAGAGATTGTTAAGTATGTATCCTAAAGACACGTAGATGCCAATACGAGCTCTTGCCATTAGGCGGGAAGTGAACTACATTGTACGTTTAATGTGTTTGATGGTCTCATTTTGCGGGTCCGTGTTAGTCATGAAAAGCACCCGTACTTACAATGGAACTCCTATTATTATGTAGTATTATCAACCGGCGACAACATCAGGAAGATCGCTTGACAGTTGCTAATCTAGCTCCAAACCTTTCTTATTTTGGATGCTTCGATGGTCACAATGGGTCTTTTGCAGCCGATTTTGCACATAAGAATATACATACTAAACTTTTTCAGTTGGTTGAAAGCGGTGCGCCCGTCGATCAGGCAATCAAAACGGCGATATCGGAGGTACCTGTATTCGTTGACGAAACTATGTATTTGAAAAAACAATAGCAAGTACATGCGACAAAAAAATGAGAATTCATAGTTTATTGTTCTCTTTTTTAACAAGAGGTTTACAACAACACGTGCGATCGTATTGATGTATCTATGGGCTCATGTTTCAAAGGATTAATACTTCGCCTGTCCTATTGCTGCATGTATAGAAGTTAAATTGTTTGATGTGTTGCCGTTGCCCTGATTTTGTCTGTTTTCTAAATATCGGCGCGGATATCGCGAAGGTGGTTCAGGAGTATTTTTGTGTGGTACACTGTACTTTCTCCCATATAGGCATGTAACTAAACGTAGTCTTTCATATCCTGCTGAAGGTCGATCAACAACTTAACTCGTTGGAACACATGCAGTCGGGTAGCACAGCATGTATCTGCGTGGTCCACCATAATTCATTGATTGTGGCGAATGTAGGAGATTCTGGCGCATTTCTTTGTCGAGAAGCCAAGGCGGTGAGTTTGACGGAGCCACACAGGCCAAGCGTAGTCGAGGAAAGAAAACGCATAGAAGCGTCAGGTGGGCGAGTGTCCAATGGATTGGATGGTCAGGCACGAGTCAATGATCGCCTTGCGATGAGTAGAGCGTTGGGTGACTTCAGTTTTAGAAAATATGGCGTGATTGCCGAGCCGGATATCAAAGTGTTGGAACTGTCGAATAAGGTCTGATAAGTGAGTGGTAGAGTATTGAAATAGCTAAAATCGCCTTATATATTGCTGTTGTAGACAATTATGTGACAGTATTCTCAAGTATTGTTAAATTTTTGGAGAATAGGTTGAGGGTGTCGTGATGATAGTTTGGTAACTAGTGCATCCCAAAAGCTTAGCTTGTATTATGAAGAACGTGTCCTATATTAACAACACTCGTTTGATTCTTTGATTTTAGATCATCTTTCAAGTACGGCCCGGTACTTAACCGCTTTATCACCTCATTCTCGTGTGTAATACAGGATTGTTTTCTTGTGATTGCGACAGACGGAGTATTCGACGTGATAAATAATCCTCAAGCCTGTGCTGTGGTTAATTCTTGTGAAGATCCAGAAGAAGCCGCACAAGAGCTAGTTTCGCTTGCCGCACAATTAGGTAGTCATGATAATGCAACTGCGGTAGTCGTACGTTTGCATGGATGGGGACGCTTTGAGAATCCAGATGACGTAAGATTGAGAGCGCAAGCTTATTCTTACAATAGAGGGGGGCGATTCCGACCATTGTCTGCTATTTAATGGAGTCAATGGATGACCATGGTGTCGTGTGCGTGGCATCATCATCGCTAAATATCAATGCGCAAGAAAAGGGAGTCAACAAACCCCCATGTAGGATACACAGACATCAGTCGTTGCATATGGCATGTTCTTGTGTATGTGTGCGCGTATGGGCGTGTATCCAAGTCATTCATGATCATAAACATTCAGCGTAATCGTAGTAACGGAGGTTGTTAGAAATATCGATTTCACAGTTTCAACACTATCCTATGAATTCGAAACTTGCTCCTCAGCTTGTGAAGTTAGTCCTTTTAAAGACGGCTGGATTCGGCATGTTTGTATACTGGTTTGCGAATTAGATAACCCGATTACCCTTCTTGCGAAGTGTCGTTTAACCTTGCATATCTTGCGTAATTACGGCAGGTTTACGGTAAAAATATCGGCGACCAACGTCCAAAAAAATGCGCGGATTCATACTATCCAATACGCTCTACTCAACCAACCTCTAAAAGTAATCTAACTTTCCCTTTTCACACCAACCTAGTATGAAAACAATTATATATAAACCAAAGATGGGTGTCAAATTATGTTCACCTAGTTGCTATATTATGCACTTCACATGTATCTTTTAATCAGACTAGTCGTACTAAATGACGCACATGTATAATTTCTAAACTGTGGGTAAACAAGGTTGTACAATATTGTGTTGTAGCCCTTTCTAATTGCTGAACCATCTTCCAAAGAAATTGTTATCTAGGGTGCACACTACTTTGCTACTATAGCAGAATATATGAGTACAAAATCTATTCATGAGGAATGACGTCACCATAGGTAGCCTTCTTGAGGAACTCGACATTAAGGTCTGCAGGCAACTCGATATCACACAGTGACTGGTCAGGCACGACATGCATAATCAACGCCTGTTTGATCTGGGTCAGGTCCAACATCAACGACGGTTTCTTATTGCTATCTCTGCTACTCTCCCTATAGTCTCGCTTGCGGCCCACCTAAACAAAGAAACAAAATTAAATGCCATTGTATTCATCATTAAACAGAAAACAAATTTTCCGTCACCAGATGGGCTTTTAAAAACCGTCAAAACAAAAGACCAATACATTTGTTTTTAACTTACGCTTTCAATTTCTCGTATCACATGAACCGGAACACGCTCATCTGCAGTGTCGGGCGTATACATGGTTAGAATCTTTTGGATTTGCATGTAGTTGAGTTCAGTACAGGTTTCTAGAATTATGCAGACATCTTCCTTAGATTGCTTTTGCATCTGCAGTAGCTTAGTCGCTTGTGAGATTGACACTAACTTGTTCTTCGCTTCCGGAAGTTTATGTTCGCTGAGCCATGCCTCAATCTGGTCGCAAGAAAGACAACGAAAACCAGGTATGAGTTTCGTGGGGAAATTAGAACCAAGGAGACTACTTTGAGAGTATCGAAAGACTAGCTGATTGTAATCATCACCATGTACATACCGAGCTATGGCAAAATACAAAATACAAAAGTCGCCACAATACTGGCTGTTCAGAAACAATACGTAAGGAAATAATGTTTGGTGTACCAGTACCTGAGAGACATTGTATTGAATCTGCAAACCCTTTGACCAATTACACAAGTCCTTTCTTAATAGTAGGTTATTGAGACATTGGGCCGAAATGAAATATGACAATTGCATAAACATTTGCGAGATGATATGAAAGTCCACTCCGTATGATAACAGTGTATCATAGGTATCCTATATTAAAAAAGGTATGGAAAACGTAAGTTCATGAAGGTGAACTTGGACGACAAATGACGAGCACGGCCTACTACTCATCGAAATTTACAGCAGAACATGGTAAAAAAGCGATTAACGGTATTTTTATAGCTTAAAGTGAGTAAGAATGATTTCGTGGTGTGCTACACACCTGTAGTTCAGCAATCACGTCTGCAACCGTCTTACTCTTGCCAGAATGTGACTTTTTGCGTCCACCGTGTATCCCACTATCCATATTGGGAAGCGCATTATGTTCAAGTACCGCAGATGATACCATTCCACTCAGACGCTCCTGTACGGTCTTAATTACAGCCAGATACATTTGGGAGACGAGATCTTCCAAAACGGTCCGATATTCCGCGAGGTCAAAGTTTTCCAACTCATATTCGTGGGGATCTGTACATCCAGGATATATATAGTAACTTCAGTACATATATATGAGTCATTGTATAGAAATAATGTTCTCTCCGCGAGCGTATGACAAACAAAATGAATAGCAATAAAATCGGAGAAGTTAACAAATATATCGTATGTACCATCCTGGATCTCTTCACTAAACTTCATCGCATTTAGCAACACGAACGAGTTGGCAATCCAGAAACTGACAAGGTCTACTTTGTTATGGTTTTTCTGTGATGGCAAAACAAAGGGCTACTTAGTTTCTTGCTCAAAATATAAGGCACATCTTGCTATGAATAAGGTCCTCCGAAAACCGAAGATAACAGAAAGGGTGAGGACATAACCAATTTCAAAGTTTGGCAGAAGTATCCACAACAATTTACAACCAACACAAACTCGGAACCCCGACTCAATTTTATCGAACAATAGAAACGAACCCATAATTGCTCAAACACCTATCTCAAATCTAGGGCGAAGAGAGCGAGAACAACGATTTAAAGTGCGTTCGTAACATGCATAGCTACAATTGCAAACGTATGAAACGAGATTACACACTCTGTACAAGTTAACAAAGTGTAGGTGTGAATTAGGCTCATACCGTGGCGACATGCTTGATTGAACTAATAGAGTTGGTAAGCAAGGACTGTAGTTGGCGCGGGTTGTTCTTGTGGTCAGCCCATCGTAGACACATGAAGAGAATGTATGCGATAATACCGTGGGGACGACATTCCCGCAGAGTAGTTGGGTCGACACCAACAATCAACTCTTGTACAAGAGCACGCTCGTCACTTTCTTCAAACATGAACATACCTACCGGTTCAGATAGATCTGCCAATGCATTGGAAGCTATAGTAAACAGCCCACGAACGATAGTAATGAAATCAATGAGGAATAGACAAGGGTTAGCACACAAAAACAAAGACCAAAATCGGTAACGTTTGTCTCACGTCTGTATCTATATACTCGCACCTGGAATATGTTCAAACTCCTCTTCCGCAAGATCATCCCATTGGGCAACTGCACTTTGCTGACGCGATAGAGAACCAGTGAATTGGCCGGAATGATGATCCATCATATCGACATCCTTAGGTACGACCATAGCCGAGTTGTGCCGCTGTCCAGGTAAGTGCTGATCAGTCGACGTTAATCGTTGAAGTGCCGCCTGCAGTGAAGCGATCTCCTCCTTTAGTTCTGCATTCTCCAACCTTAAACGTTCAGAGTTACCGCCATCCGCCTGTGTAAATCAAATGGCATTATGTCAATCGCAAATTCTCATTGACATTATGTTAGTTTTATTGGAGGTGGGTGGATCAAACATGTATAAATGCAAGTAAGATGATGAACGTATGAGCATATACCTGGAGAAGAGTAATCGGATTGCCCTCCACCGCGTCATGTAGTTCCAAGTTTCTTTCCTGCAGCTCGGCATTCTTTGCCTGAAGTTCGGCGACGGTGGTTCGTAATTCTTCGATCTCCAAATTGAGCTGTGGGTCTGTCTTATACCCTGAAATAATTTTTGTCTCTACTATAGCGTTTGCATTGGCTGTAGATGATATGTCTGCTCTTTCAGTCAGATTGTATGCTTCGTCATTCTCCTCGGCAATCTCTGAAACTGTTAGTGAGGGGAATGGTGCGAACAATAAACTCAATGATAGCGTGAACTTCACGCAAGCGAGTGGATGCAGAAAAGAGATATCGAAAGACTAGGAACCCATGTGATTAATCAGAGTGCATGCTCAACTCACATGAACGATTGCACACAAATACATCCCACACACAACTACACAGAACGCGCACTTTCTTTTGTATCATGCGCAAGTATACCTGCAGCACTTGCACCAACTGCGCCTGCACCAGCAAGGACAACCATGTTGGCGTCACGTTTCTCCTTTTTCGCCATACGTTTCTTTGTTCTTTCAAGTCCTCGTTCCGCCTACACAATGACAAATAAGAATGTGTCTTATAAGCTGGTGTAAAATACGTGAATATGATTAGTTTTCTATATATCCAAAACTACATTCCACGCAAACCATTGCATACTGAACAGACAACACCTCGAATAAACATGGCATACTGACGTTAAAATGATGCGTACCTCTTCCACACGCGCAGTTAGGGCTACGTTTGCTTCCTCAAGACCAAGCTTCTGCCCAATAAGAGCGTTTTGTTCGGTCTCATGAGAAGCAGTAAGTTCAGTCATAGCAGCTGCCATTTCTGCAATCTTCGCAACATGCTCAGCCTAACCACACAAGACGAGTACATGAGTAAGGTCGAAATATGAGTGTCCTGTAACGAGTAAACTACTGTGCAATTAGGAAGTACAATATAAGCCTCATGAAGGCGTGAATCGAAACATTTCAAATTTGCCTGCGCCATTTGGGATGGATTTACAGACCTGTACAAGTAGTGCTTCGTGAAGTTCTTGCTTGACAGCGTTGAACTCGGCCAACTGATTTTCTTGCTCTGCGGACTTTCCCTGCTGAGCGACCAGTTCTTTCGCTCTATAAGGCATAGGAAGTTGGAGATATTGCATTAGTATAGTATACTCATCACATCAACCAAATTGTGTTTTATGGGCATGAAGAAATAAGTCTACATTCAAGTGATTATCTAAATATGTCTATATTTGGCACAACGACACCTCCCTATAGATTAGACGTAAAAGTTGACAACACAAAACCATGTCACCTACGCGTTCTCGGCGACTTTCTTTTTAAGTGCCTTAAGCTCCTTGCGCATGTCATCAAGCTTGCTCTGTTGAGCCATAATCTTATTCTCAAGTCCCCAGTTCTTTTCCTTCAGTTTACTTACATCCTTGTCAGCCATCTAACGAAAGTGTAAATTACAACAAAGCAAGCTCAGATTAAAATGATCACAATGCATGCAAATCTCTCTAAAAAGATAGTTGCTTCGAAGTTGTCTACGAGTGATGATAAGGACTGAGAAGAAATTGTTTTAAACTCTCACCTTTAGTGCCTTGAGTTCTTTTCGAGCCACCTTCGCACGCCACAGATTCTGAATCTTAATTATGCGACGTACATCGCGTTTGAATGTGGTATGCGCACGATATCCTCTCCAGATTGATTGAATCCGAGTTGCCGAGTCATTCATCCTCATGTTCATGTACTCTGCAGGTGAACATTAATAGAGTTAGAGATTCCATGGCAATGAGTGTACGTGCAGACAACGCAACGCACGCTGCGTCCGTCGGCTAGTATTCAAATTGCCGTTGGGTTACATTGGGTGGCTTTCACAATATATGTGTATTACAGGAAGTAATCAATGATAGCGAACATACGTTTCTTGGCAAAATATGCCCTAGCCAAAGCCTGTACTTTGATCACGTCGGTGCGCAGCTTGGTGTAGCGCGCACGTGCCAACCACGATCTATGATAAGAGAAAATAGAGCCAGTTACAAACGAGAGGTTGGCCACAAGAACAGAAAACATGCACTAGACAGACCGGCATGCATGAACATGCGAAACTGCACATCTTAGTCAAGCTATGCAGCATGCTGAATGCAAACTAGACAAAGCCCAATAATTGCGTAACAGGTGTACAACATGACGTTGATAGGCGCTGTATCGTATACCTAATAGAGGCCTGCAAGCAAATTGCAGCTCTGAGCTCACGCAAATGCTGAACCCTTCTGCGCGCAATAAAACCACGAATCATCTTTTGGCATATGAGCGTAGCATTCTGCGTTTTCGCATAACGCTTCCTTCCGATTCTTCCCCGAACCTTGCGACGATATGAAGTCGATGATACAAAATATGTTGTTATTAAATGAAAGAAGAAGAAAATGAGTGCAAATATTATTATATATGGGACATAAAAAAAATAGCTATTTCAATTGTAACATGGATATATAGTTTTTTTTGTTACTTACAATCTTTTGAATCATAATTACTGCATCTCTTCTCTTGTTACTTCGCAATTTCTCAAGGTGGGCCACCTACAAGAATAGTAAGTGTTTGAGAACATGCTACCTTCACCATACGTAATCCACATAAGAAAATGTGCAAGTAAATGTGAGTACAGTGCAAATGTAAAGCAGCACATGTAGAAGAAAGCATTGGCAGTATGCTTAAATAAGGCGAATTTGGTTACATGGTATTTCAATACTCACCTGCCCGGCGCGGAAAAAGATTTTCGTTTTTCCGAACTGGTATTTATC
The DNA here is from genome assembly GCA_033442365.1 of Creolimax fragrantissima. Taxonomy (NCBI): domain Eukaryota; class Ichthyosporea; order Ichthyophonida; genus Creolimax; species Creolimax fragrantissima. The sequence goes on from JAWQFL010000011.1 coordinate 349,799, forward strand.
TGGATCATTTATCACTGGTGGTGAAACAAAAAGTACACTGTCAGCATTCAATAAATACAAAAACAAGTATACACCGTGAAGACTCTTAGCTAGTTGTGGGAGGTTAATAAATCAATATAAGCTATTCATAAGCACCTTACCCTTCACTACAATTGCCATACACACGCTCTTAAGATCCTTGTCGCCAATTTCACTTTTTGTAAGAAGCCTTTGATAGCGCTCTTTGAACTCTATGTACTCCCATCGTGAGGGGTATCCTGCAGCACTGATACGGACAGTCTCTAACACACCACAGGCACGAAGTTGTTCCAACGAACTTTCTTCGTCAAATTCGAAGGCCTGAGCAGTATACACAAACGTAGATCATGAAGTTTCTAATGTGCACGATCTGAAATACAGATTGTATCCTTTGTCTACGTCAATAAACTTCGCCAAATGTAATTATGAACCAACATACCCTTTTCGTTTGATTGGGTTTGATGCATCGACAATAGTGGGGAGATGTGGCAGTAATCGTCGTCATCAGGTTCGTGAGAGATGTCTTGAACTTCGACCCGACAGTAGAGAACTTCCCTGTAGACTTCTTTACCGGCGCAGAGCCAGCGGGTGTGGGTGCACTTTCTTTCCTTATGAACAGCGATTTAATAAATGATGACGACGACTCTTCTAGCAAGCACAGCTAATAAAACAGTTTGAGAGTAAAATACCAGAGCGAGGATGTGGAAAAAACTTAATGAAATGAGACTGGACAAACAACTAGGTAATGAATATATATAAAAAATATAAAGTCTACCGTACTGGTAAGGCGCATGTGTGGAGATTTGACATCAGGTACTCCATGAATACGTAAGAAATAGTACCAAAAAATCCAACTATGAGTTCTATATAAGTTGCAAAACATGTTCACCTACCAATTGCTCGCTTACAGCATCCTTGTTTTTCTCGAGAAACCCGTCTACAGTATAGTCTACAGGACAAGTAAAATGTTTGACCACGAAAACGTTTTGTGCAAAACGGGGAACGTCAAAGTGGTCTTTGTCTTTGTGTTGGCCCACTAATTTCTGCAAAAATGAATTGTTGCTACCCTTGGGAAGACGTGCTTCCTCGTCAAGAATAGCTGTGATGAAAAGTTGGGCAATACAAATCTACTGAGATGCGTATGGCGTACATATTGATATGAATGCCATCTTTCTTAGCTTAATGACTTTCGTAGAGGTATTGTAAATGTAAATACCTAATGACTTTCGTAGAGGTATTGTAAATGTAAATACCCATTTGTTTCGCAAGTGACTGATGCTAAAAAATATCACTTGCAATAACAAAAATACTGTAGACAAGCTCATTAATCAGGCTCCTATCATGAATCAACTTGAATATTGTTTGCAATTCTTGAACAGCCCGCAAGGCATTGAATGATAGAAACAGCACACTTGCCGATAACAGATGAAGTGCATCCATGTATGCAGTTAGCTTCAATCTCTATTTCACTACCACACAACTAAGCATACCTAAAACTCCCAGTTTATCTTCAATTAGGTCGATGCACGGTTGATTATCATAGAAGTCGATCATGGTCCATTCAATCTGTTCGCGGGTGTATTCCTGCACAAACGATTACGAATGAAGAGTCAACATACCAACAACTAAATCGACTACTAAAATGTTGCCTACATGCAAAGAAGGGAGAAAAGAAAATGAATCAATTGTCCATATAGTATCTTACATCTTGCTCCAGCTTGAATACATGTAGATTGAACTGTTGTTGAAGTTTCTCGTTGGCATAGTTGATGCAAAACTGCTCAAAACTGTTTACAGCAAACACTTCAAATCCATAGATATCAAGCACTCCGATAAACCGGCCTTTGTGACCTGGGGACTGTTCATTCAATCGAACAATGAATTTAATGAGAGAAGCGCAAGCAGAAGCTGTCGATTTTGCATGCTACAAGCTCTCAATTATGGCGAGGACAAAATAACATTGCTTAAATAAAATGACCATGCCACTTATATGTACCTCTAAACATTTGTTGATCTGTACTACCATCCAATCGAACAAGCATGCGTAAATATACTTGGCGAAGGCGTCTCTGGCAGCTAATGCCTGCGCACTGGTTATGTTCTTTTGCATAGTATCCTTGCCAGCAACTATGAGTGCTTTACTTAGCCACTTGGCAAAGTCTGCGGGCAATATTCCCAACAATGTGGTGGCAGATATTAAAGCAGGGTCCTCTGCAGAAACCTATTTTATTGATCAGGAGAAGTTTAAATATGTACTTGGGCGTCTCTGATGTTTCTTACAAAATTTGAATAAACATTGACCATTTCCATCAGGAACAAGAACTAAAAAACCCAGTACATATACAACGAGTGATACTCTGTTATTCATGTGAACTTGGAATAACGAACCACCAATTACCTGTGCTTCGTCTGCCCTGGATTTGCTAATTTCAATGTTTCCGATGTGTAAAATAGAAGCTACCAATTTCCATATTGAAAACCTCATATCATCGTTGACACCACAAATCGTGAGGGCTCTATAAGCAAACATCACAAGTATAATTAATATCCTTGGGATTCACGATATCGGCAAGCAACAGCACAAGACGAGCAGCACAAGACGAACGCCATTGTCCAAATATTTGGGATTTCTAACTTGGATGAACTGGAGGTCTCAGTTCAAATAAACTGAAGAAAAAACTTACTTATTGGTTTCCGCGAATTCATAGGCGTCATCCATTCGGTCAACAGTGGGTGAGTTGCCTTGGTTGATATATTTGTAGTCCATACAGTTGCTAATTTCTAGTTCAGCCATATCCGGGTCGCTTGTCTCAAAAGCTGCAGCACACAGCTGGTAGAAAATGTGGTATGACCGCTCGTCCTGCGCTTGAAATACAACTCGCGACTTCTCAAGCAAGTAGGTATACATCAATGCGCTGTGTATGAACAATGTTAGTATTCACGTCAGACAAGGCATACTTCGCCAGTGACCCGAAATACTCTCGTTTGAAGACCTTCACACAAAGTACATACATACATTGCAAGCACACAATCATGTCAACTCGTTGTCATGGAATAGTTTATATTAAGTATCCGCTACAGATTCTCTGCCGTGCATTCTTCTATTCAAGATTTGTGCATGATTTCTCAATCACAAACGATAATATAGGGTAGAGATTATCTCAAACACATACCCGGTAATCGAATGATGTGTGCTCTCGAATTGAATTGCTATGTACTTTCCAAAGCGGGAACTGTTGTTGTTGCGTGTGGTCTTGGCGTTTCCAAACGCTTCCATAATAGGATTGGAGGCCAGGACACGCTCCTCCATTCTGCTTTCTCCACCTGAGCCACCAACAACTGCAAAGTATCTCATACAGTACTTCGCACTCACTGTCTTACCAGCACCTGACTCACCACTAATAACGATTGAACTGTTTTTTTCCATATCCGACATTAGACTGAAAGCATTCTCTGCTAAAGCGAAAATATGTGGTTGCAGCTCACCAAAGGATTTTCCTCGATACTCCATTGTAAGCTCCTAATGAGACGAAAGCAAATAAGTCCGTGCAAGTTAGAGACAACAGTTCCGACAATTTAACATCCATACATGCTATGTCCAACGTACTAGTAAGGACCTCAAAATACTTGCTTGACTGTGTACAGAACATGCACATGGTAGTATGTAATACTATTGGTGTATCCGAGAACACAGAAGTATTAAACAGACACGCGTGCAATGATAAATAGCCTTTCTTTTTTTGCACCCAATGCATACCTTGGAGTAAATATCTAACGACTGGAAAGGATTGAAAGCTACCAAAACTATGCCACAGTACGTGTAAATTTCGTGTTGAGAATACCGCGATTTAAGTGTATGCAGTACTGCAGGTTCGTGCAGGTAGCTCAGTTCAGTCAGATCATCAACACATTCAAGAATATCGGGGTTGCGCAGGTGTGGCTCATCTTTCACCTTCAGATTGTAGACCTGAACATTAATGGAGAAAAACACCCCCCAAAAAAACTCCACAATGTTAGTACACTGCCAAATATGTATGATATTGATACCTGACCGAAACCATGTACCATAACACATAACATTTATACTCAAACCACTAATGCACTTGAAGTCTCATACGTACTAGTGTACGAAACCATTGCCAAAAACAAACCTCCCTCCCTGAATGTACGTAAACAGTGCGCACTCAACTTATTGTCTGAACACACATATAGATGTGTGAACACTAATAGACTTGAAACAACTACTCACCATCATATCCTCATCATCTTCGGCTGCAATATCTACTTCATCGGCGTTCGTAATTGTAGCACTCTTCCAGAGCTTGTTTGCATCTTTGACCCAGATGCGCACATCCTAGGTAAACACAACGAGTTATGGTAGATTTATATCAGGGAAATCCTCATCAGCACATTTAACAAGAATTTTCATAGAATGTAAAAAAACTCAACACAAACGATGTATGAAAATGCTGCAATATGGACGTGAATTGGTGTGAGGAATTGTCCCGCAACGCACAGCATGTCACACGTAACAAGATAAAAATTACTCTATGTAGATGTTATATATATATATATATATATATATATATATATGTTCACCAGTACCAACGTGTAATCAGATGAACACATCGTCTGCATGACGGCTATATTACAAACTTTACAAGAATATACGTACCAAGCAGGTATGAATAGTATGGAATGTGCGTGATTCTGAGCCTTGGCGAAGTTATGACAATGCTGCAGTTGTCGTTAATGAAAAGTGTATATATATACCTTCTCGTAGGTGCGTGGACTCATCTCGTCTACGGCTGTACGGCGCAAAATGAATATAAAGAATTATATAGTGATATGAATTACATTCGGTCTTACGTTGATTACATTGATAGTTGTTGGTGTGTATGTGTGTGTTGTGTATTACTAATGCATCTCTAGTCTTATTGTTATAGAACACTGCTTACTATTCGGAACAAGTTTAATATGTATACACAAATGTGTATTTAATTAAACTATGAAATAAAAACAAAAGCTAATTATATCTTGTTCTAAATGATAGTCATATCCTATATATGGAAAGGTAGGTGCTTTCTTTATTTGTGTTCTCCATAAGTCATTAGAACCCTTGGGACCTTTTGCGACAGAATAAACGCAAACCATGTATACAATTGTACTATATGTGTTTTATATACAAGATGATATTTAAAATATATTTTTATTTTAAATCATGAGTCTTGAGTCGCTGGGCGGGCGAAGGTAGTCTGTGTGTGTGTGTGTGTGTGTGTGTGTGTGTGAGATTGGTGTTTTGTGTGTTTTGTGTGTGTGTATGAATGAGGCTGCAGCATTTTTTACCGATATTACCGATATTACCGATGTGATTGCTTAAGGAACCAATCAATGTCACTCAGTTTTAAAAACATTTCCTTTGAGTTGAACACTTGGCAGGTTTATCTTGGTGACTTTTCGGTAGTAAGTTGTTTGTTGCTCAATAACTAACTAATTAACGAACTAATTAGGACGAACTAACTAACTAACTAACTAACTAACTAACTAACTAACTAACTAACTAAGTAGGACTATGTAAGTAAGCAACTATATGCTCATGTTACCAACACTATGTAGCAATGTCACCTATCTAACCCAACCAACTAAACAAGTAAGTGACCGTACATAACACTCAACTACATAAAAGACCGTTTTTTGTGTCTTATATGAACAAAAGGCATTCTTAATAATATTAGTATTGCTAAGAATTCGTGCTCAAACTTCACTGTTGGTGATTCAATTCACTACACTATATCACCTTTACCACTTAATCACTCATCGAGAAATGAATACTATTAGAATGATGTTATTAAGAAGAACTGGATCAACGTATGTAGTCGACGTACTGTAATTCTCTCTCTACCCTACACCCACTGTAATGTTCATGCTGTCCATGGGTAGTAGTAGAGCTTCGCATGAATTTCTCTGTACTTACTTTTCATCAATACCTCTTTTTGTTCCTTGCATTCTATCTACTCTTTCTTGAAACATTCTTTTACAATAATTTGTGGGAGTCGAGTACAAACGGTATGGACCCCTCCAAGCCCATTTCGGCATCCTATTTCATCTAGCACAAATGAGCATCTCTTTACTATAATCATTTCTGTTTACTTTCCTTTACTAGTATCAGCTTTTATTTCTTACTACTAGCCAAAGACCTACTCGTGAGAAACAATAGAAGCGGTAGTTCACACGTGTTGGATTAATTTGTTTGTAGATGACGTGGGGAAAGGATCGCTAATAGATCTGTTGTTCGTGTGCACTGGCTTGCCAGGATCCTTTTTAGGCTAAAGATCTTCAGTCTCGCCATTAAACTTGATGTGAGTCCTAGGCGGTGCTTTCTTCTTCCGACGTCTTTTTTTATTGTTTGTACTTTCGTCCCTCTAGGTACCGATCAATTCGTGAAAGAGAACGAAAAAATCGTTACAAATGGTAAAAGATAATCAATCCTACGAAGAAACTTAAGAAAGGTATTCAGAAATAGTTTGGTGTCCTTTTACCACATGAGACTTTCTAAAATTTGTTAAGGAACTGAATACCTTGACTAGCATGAAGACAAGAATAAAATCGCATACACACCTTGCGACATTGTTATCATCTGCCTATGCCACTAAACATCAAGATCATGCAACAACAATGAAATAAAAATGGACTTTGTCAAGCATCAGATAATCAAATCAAACATGGATATCAAACCATAAAACACATCTCGTTCACATTGGTCCCTACAATGCGAAAGCTATATGTATGCACAGACAATGAAGCACAATTATGTACCTCTCCATTCTGATCAGTTGAGCGGTAGACTTCTAGGCTATGCCTTTTTCCTCTAATTTTAAAAGTTTCCTTGGCAATTGGTTTAGGTAAATTTGACGTAGGTCCGACCGCCAGTGATGCTTTACCTTTCTTATATTTTTGCTTATTAAGATTTGCCCAATACAGTTGCTCTAATTCTCCTACATGTGAGTTCACAAAATAATTAGATGATTTGGTACAAAACTTAAATAATCGTAAGAAACATCACGGCATTTGTAAGTAGTATATCGAAAACAAACAGACATTCAACATATAGAAAAAGACCGACGCACGTTTTCACATTTCCAGTGCCCCATAATATGTTGGATCGCCCCAATGCTACTCGATACTACATACCTTCCAACAATGTCGTGACAACCTCCTTCTCCCCATCTTGTATACTAGCTGTGGACTTAAAACTGTTTAGAAATAGTTGTGCTTCTTCTGCGGAAACGAAACGAACGTGCCCCTTGATATTCGTGGCGAATAGAAGCACAGTTTAAAGTAGGAACAGCACAAACTAACAAATCCTCGAACGTAGACTTCCAAGAATAATGTGAAAAATGAAGAATATGACATTGCCTAGAGTTTTCCGAAAAGTAGTGCATATAAAAAGCAGCCGTACCACAAAACACTCATGGAATCGCCTACTTCAAACATCACATAGCGTTTGAGCTCATTTCGATGTATACATAAATAATCAAAATAAATAAATACTCGAAAGGAGTTGTCCGCTCATACCATTCTTACATTTAAACTTCGGTGCAGCACATTACAACTAATTTTGCATTGGAAATGGTATGTAGCTACCCATTGAGACCGGGTATTGCAAATAAAGATAGCACCATTTCTCACATGTTGTTGCTAATAGAACACAACGAAATACCAAAGATTTGCGATCTCATTTCACGTTTACAATCTTCCAAGGCAAGTCAAAATATTGTAGTTGACTGGTACGTCTGAACTTCTCGAACAAATACCAAGAGACCTCGGGCATGAAAATTATACCATGATAAAAACTGGGTATATCCGTCTGACATTCAATCAATCAATTCAATCACACACTCATCAATATCCTGTCGCACTACAATAATAATAAAAACACGATGGGAAAAATATGCATACCGTTGTTTTCCCTATTATAAAATCGACGAAGGCCACTTTTGCATACGGCATGAACGCTTCCTAGTGATGTGTACCCAAACCATATATTTTGTAACATAGAAACATACCAGGTTGGCGTGCAAAGTAAATAGCGTCTTGGGTTAGTTAAGAAACCATTTAGAAGAGCGGCACAGTAAGTGCGGACAAAAGCAAACAGCACTGATGGACTTGGTCAGCTTGTCTAGCGCTCTAAAGTGAGCAATAGTGCAATGCGGCAACCCTTGGTCATATAACGCGCAGAAGTATTATAGTCATATCAACGCAAAAACCAGTGAACAAGCATATACCTTCAGTTTGGACTTCCGCGTATTAGGGTTTAAATTGTTCAGTCGTACAATCACGCCTTTGGTAAAACACCCAGTGTCGTCACTAGAATCTGTTGTGCGTCCTTTCGTTGCGATACTAGTGTGTGAATCATAGTTGTGCTGTACGGTTTGATCATTCGTTACCTGCAGCTTCTTAACGGCCTCCCTCTGCAGTTTCTTGTACTCCTCCTTCAATCGAAGCCATTCCATCCTAGTGTATGTGTGTGTATTGTAGAGATCATTTGAGACTCTCTAAATCTTGTAAGTACAACAACGAAGGTCAGCACATAATTATATCCTATGACTTATCTTTGCTTCTATTCTTGAGTATTGCAATACTACTGATACCCAAAGATATATTTCGACAAGCAAATTTTGGGAATCTAAGACATGTTGGCTAACTTGCAAAACAGTGGAAACACGTGTGGAGAAGTTACTGGAACAATACGTAATGATCGATTTAAGGACTTACTACATACACTGTAAAATTTGTTGCATTGCGAAGAACGTGGTAAAATAGACTATTGTATTAACAATAACTTACTTGGGTAGTGCTTTAAGAAATACTGGCTGTGGAAGCTCACTGTCAGATTTCACGATCGTACGTCCGTGACTGGTACTCTTGGTGGACACGTAAGCAGTTTGATTTTGTGTAGCTGCTCTTGCCGCTTCAAACGAAGCAAACTCAACGAAGGCAAACCCCTTGATAGAGCGATCAGGAAAGCGGGGTATACTCACGTACAGAACTGGCCCATAACATGAGAAGGCCTTCGCGAGGGTATCGTGGTTTGTTGTTAGAGGAAGGCCTTCAACATACACCGTACGTGCGTCTACAGCTGGTGACTCCATGCGTGGAAGTGGTTGCACACGACCAACCAGAGTAAGTGCGACACTGTGTGAAGGCGTATACAAGTCATGTTTAACATGTGCTGTGCCGTTTTGTCCGTCCCCTATAGATTGTTCTTTAGATGGTCGTGTTGATTGTGAATCTTCTGGTGTCAGAGATGACCCTTGGACCGGCAGGTTCAACGGCGCAGGGCTTGGGAGGTTAACAACCACAACTTTTAAAAAAGAAGACGATCTTGCTGCAGCTACAATCGCGCCAAAATCTTTTGAAAGATCTTTCATACGGTTGAACTCTGCTACAATACGCAGGTCAATCATGCCACGCACATCCACCAAACTCTCATTTATAGTCCCGTCCAAACCCTCTGCTAAAGCAAGGTGAGTTGGTGTTGCATGTTTAGCAGCGATAATTCGTTGTCTGAGGAAGCGATCCTTTGACAAATTGGCGTCACCAAAGTAAAATTCGAGCTGCTTGCGAAGCTGATCGTGAAGCGTATCGGCTGACTTATTCTCGTTTGGCTCCATACTTAAACTTGTGTACTTTGGTACTAAGTTAAATTGTAGTTATAGAACCATGAGCAGACTAGCCACCATGTCCGTCAATGTGTGTGTGTGTGTGGGTGTATGTGGTGTGTATGTGGTGTGTGTGTGTGTGTGTGTGTGTGTGTGTGTGCATGTGTGCGTGCGTGGGCAGATAGATCACTGTGAAATCATGGGAACCTAATAATCGGGTTCTTATTGGGCAACAGTAGACAAAATGTCAAAGACGAAAATGTGCTATGTGTATATATACAAATGTATGTATCTGTGTACCATGTATCTATGTATCTATGTATCGTATGTATGTATTTATCTATCCATCTATCTATCCTTCTATCTATCCTTCTATCTGTCTACCTATCTCTCTATCTATCTGTCCGTCTGTATATCCATGTATATATTGATACATAAGGTAATCGCGTTCTCGTCGATCTTAATCCTCCTCAGCAATAATAAATGTCTAGCTAAGCAGTCTCTTGTAAGGTAGTAAGTTGTCTGTCGATCCCATTCTCTTATTTTGGTTTATTTGTATGCATTGTACACTTGTAATACAACAGGGGTATACATGTTTGTACGAGTACGCTTTTCCTACGTCTACATCGGTTTTTGGTGTGCATAGTCGTATATTTTGAAACATAGGGTACGTTGACTACAAGCACATATCCAGTCTACCTTATGTTTTAACGTTATATCTCCCTTGCATGTATACTGCTGTACGGAAGGATATGCAGTCGTTTGTAGGCTGATTTCTATCCCAGATGTAAGACACATGTATGTGCGCAACTTCAACAGTAATAACAAGAAGTCTGCACGCATTGCTGTATATATACATATACACCAAGGAACGCTATCTATGAAGTAGTAACTTATGCGCCTTTTCTCTCTAAGAATAGTTGAGAGATGGCCAAGGTGATGTGGAACAACTGATGAGATCTGTGTACAATGAATTAAGAGGATAAGTGTAAAATATTAGCGATTCCTTGACCTTTGATATTTCTGGCGACCGACGAGTGGGTCTATTGCCTCGTGTCTCATTTCCTCTATTGTAAAGTTTTAACACAAGGTAGGTGGTGCCAGTATGTATGATGTACGATCAATAGTAGCCGACGGGTGGTCTCCAAATGAACAGAAGTTTGAACAGAGGTATTATCATTTACATATAAAACAAATCGGCCAAGAAGACGACGACCCACATGCCAAGCTGTTGGAACAGGTCACCATAAATGGTGAGGTGAGATGCTGTGCACAATCGTGTGAATCCAGTTTTGAATGAGTGGATACGGGTAGATTCCTGGACATCGACCTGATAGTTACGGCAGTAGAAGGTGGAAAGAAAGTGAATAGTATTGAACTGCAACTGTGACAGAAAGCCATAGAAGTACTCTATTACATATGGTCTCATAGCTCAATGGTGCGTTCCACTGATAGGTAGATGCTTGACTCAAATAGAAATTTTTTGACTTTGTTTATTCAAGTTTTCATTAACCTTGTCATTGTGAAACGCGTTATGACAGCACACTTTATCTTTTGCGAAAAGATCAGTTACACTATGGCCAGGATATTACATATACCCATATATGTGAACATGCCTCACTACCAACATTTCGTCCGTTCGAAACTTGAACGCACTATAGTTCCACGAATGAACACGCCTTGTCTGCTATTGCCAACTAGAACTCTAAACGTTAGAAACACTATCTTCACTACAAAATTTAACGCAGGAAAACGACAAATCTCACTACATATCTGCTATACAACAGAGGATAACAGTACTCCCTTAATCTAATCTTACAATTACTTGTTGAGATGCCATTTTAAGGTAGGAGTCATTGAAAGACACATTTCATATCATAATGAATATGAATTGTCCAGTGAATGCCTCGTTTGGGTCTACGTAGGAGAGCATACCTAGTGGAGTATGTCTACGGATTTGTATGGGTGGTAAGTACATAACGATCATTTTCTCATTTCCACGCGTCACCGGTTGGTATCAGCGAACTTGTTGTACAGTGCTTCGGTTCATGAGCTACACAATTTCACTTCATGATATCCTAGATACATTTGGCACTACGCAATATGCTTTGTATCCGAAAAGAGACAGGCAGCTGAGAACACTATTAAAGCACTCTGGCTCTCTATCTTTGGGAGCGTTCCTCTAGATATTGGCATTGGCGAGCGCACGTAAACTTCCTACTTCACAAGTTTTGCGTCGGACCAGAAAGGTAAATAATCCCTGGTATTGGAACAACGACTTACTCATGGTTGTAAAGAGATGTTTTCCTATATATCTATGTCGGTATGACACCATACACCTCAATAGATGCAATATTGAACTGTACTTTATCCTCACCAGCGAGACATTCATTGTCGTACGTGTCAGTAGAATATGATGCCCCCCTTGTAAGAGATTGGTCAATCCACAAACCTTGAAACCCGTCGCTCAATCCAAGATGTAATCCCCTCCTGTCTGTAAGCATGAAATATTCGTTCTTCCTGTTCATCCATGCAAAACAACAAACAGTGAAACTCTAATGAGTGTTTTGTCGTAATATATAAAGTATCGGTCATTAACAGCACAAGAATACGTCTTCCATAAGACTCCATGCCTTCAAGAAGACAACCGGTAAACCATTGGTTCGCAACGTTGCATAATGGTTTGAAAAATAAGCATTGTCGCAACTCACTGTAGGTGGAACAAACGACGATCGGTCTCAACAAGAACGTGCCATAATAAAATTGTATTGATGTTAACAGAGTCGTCACCTCATACATAATTGTTTTCTGAGCTTTCAGTGCTTACCCTGACCACGGATAGATTCGAAACTGAGGTTGCAAAGTAAACAAAAAGCACGTGCCGCATCCAAAGTGAGTTCGATGGGGTAAACCATTGCTGTCAGTAAATGTCCATGGGTGTGAGGTAAATGCCCCCACAATATGATCCTTATCGATCTTCACTATGGAACGGACGGTTTTGTATGAGTTAGTGTGAGGCGCCAATAAAAATTATGAGGACGTTGCATGACATGTGCTTCACATGATTGTACGATAAGACGATAAGCACATCATATATATAATATAAGCAGATCACCGTCGCGGACTAGTTGTAAACTTATGTTAAAATTCTGTTGTAAAGACGAACAATAACATTATTATGGAACTTACCCACAAGAATATTCGGACCACCGTGTTGAGAACAGCGGGAGTACAGAGTCGACGATGTAGTGCCATGCTTGTTGGACGAGTATATTAATTTCCAATCATGAAATTGCTCCTTCATGGGCATCATAGTAGCTAGCAAACGGAGCAGCTCGGTATTTAGCAATTCACACTCTCCTCCTTCATCCTTCACGCTCACGTGATTCCATGGGCGGTCAAATTCCAAGGAGTACTTCTTTCTTGAGGATGAAGTTGGAGATGTCTGCGTCTATTCAGAAAAGTAAAAATGTGATATAAGTAACACTGCTTCTCTCAATTTACCAACATGGAATCCATGCGTCAATCCGTGCTAGAAATCAAAGTCGAGACAGTAAATCTCCATCTCTGAGACGGTTTCATATTGTCTACAAGTTAGAAGTATAGTCTCTTAAGATAAAATTAAAGGTTCCAAACTTATTCACTCTTTGCTTCTACCTGTTATGTAGAACAGTGAGGTTGGTAACATTTGGCAACTCGAACCCCCAAACACCATGCACAAGCAAACATAACTTACGCTTGGAGGTTTTCCGTTTGGTGATTCATAACTGTTACTCAGTGAATCTTCCAATTTGTTGAGGATTTTCTTAAACATTTGACGCTTCTTCTATACGAACAGCTTGATAGGTAGGTGTTCGTGGTGTCCAGGCAAGTATCCTTCCTATATATGCAGTCTGCTTGTTTCCAGAAGAAACAAGAACTGATTTTGACTTACGTCTGCGTGATTTGATTCCGCTGATTGTGCCGATTGCGATTATTCGATTTTTAGGAGTTATATTTATGTGATTTAAGGCCCCAACGCACGTCCCCTCTTTCCTATTATGACGGACGATTCGTTCGAACTGAACCGAATGAACCATTCATTGTATATAGTTGAACTGTGGGAGAGAAGTATTTTGCACGAATTGCAGAACGACAGTACACTCACTCACTCATAGATATCAAGACGAACAACCATTTACATACGAAATGTTAGTGTTACGAAACTCTTAAGAGTCAGACCCTCGTTCACAGCTTTTTCTCCATGTCTACCTCCGTCATTTTCCTACAGGTGCAGTACTTCATCAAAGGATTCGCGAACGTAATATTGTGCAATCCTATGTTGAAGTACGTGCATACATTTCTTATGAATTGCTCTAACACTCAAAGTGGAATGAAAAGCACGAGTACGACGGGCACAGTTATGTACATGCACTGCCTTTGTACGAACAATTGAACATGTTTCGTGCTCACTGAATGCGCGTTTGGTATGTATTTTTTTTTATAGTCTCTTTGAAAAGGATTCCGTTGTAATTTGTACATGTGACGGACAGATTTGCACTCGAACTCCAATTTGTATATCTCCCTGCTGTTCTTTGCGCAATTCCCATTTACAAACATTACAGGAACAGTATTCAAACTTTCTGTCCATAATCAGCTTACTTGTAGTAATATTGGGTACTAACGAATCGCGTTTGCACACCATCTGCTCACAACCGAGCACCCATATATAATTTTCTTGTGTTGGTTTGTCTTCGTGTTATTCTGTATCATGTATAGAAGTATCGTAACATGTTCAGTCATAAGCTTGCGGCAATTGACTTCAAGAGATATCTACCATCCTCTCTGTGCATTAGCGGCGTGAAGTAATATTCGTTGAACGTATGTATATGTTTGTTCAAAATACTCCATACTCCAGACTCACACTCGTTTGGTGAACTCGCGTGTCTTACGACTGATGATGCATACTATTCGTTGTATACACGGTAGTTTCTCGCGTCGAGATTCCGATTATAGACCAACGAACACAGGTCATTTCAAGTAGACTCCCAATTATTACGAAAGTGGACAAAGGTTTATTCGTGGCTTGTTCCTCGTATTTATAGCTGTTTCCGTTAATCAACACTCCCAACGATTGCGCACAAATCTAAATTACACGTAACAGTCACATTAAAAATTACACCTAGTTCACTGTTTTATGCCATCAGTCGTTACATAAGTACATACGCTTAGTTACACGAGTTATAGGCTATTCAGAATCCATCAATACCATAACTATACAATAGAATTTCTGCGCTCAACGTACAACTTTGTGCGTCAAACAACTCATGGTCACTCGTACGACAGAAATAACCGCGGCTGATCAAAAAAATACATCATAAATTGTGCAAACGCCAGCAGCATTCGTACCAATTCACTACAAATTGAACTTGTTAAAAAAATGGTTGGAAGTTAGAAGAAACAAGTGTGCGTTCAATTATAACGGTACGCAACTATTATATCATATCTTTAGGGTCCCGCAAAGTTCAAACACAACAATAAATAGCTTCCATCATTCCGTTGTACACACCCTTCCTGCGTATGGTTTTACGTAGTATGAACTTGGCGGAACACGAGCTCGCAACTAGAAAAAACACTCCCTAAATTTGAAAGCATACCTTCGAAGAACACCAACTCACCAACAATTAGAAAACACAACAATAAATAGCTGCTCATAAATCCGTAGTACACATCCGTCCTGTATGTGGTAGGTAGTATTATGTAGTGTCTTCTAATTGTTGGTGAATTGATGTTCTTCGAAGGTATGTATGTCTTAAAATTTAGGGAGTGTTTTTTTTTGGTTGCGAGCTCGTTCATATTATCCATCTATCATACACGTTGAGTGGTTATATTCAACAATTATACCCTTCATGGGTAACAGTAGTATTTCATGACGTCTGTTGTATTATTATCTACTTTCCGGCCAAAATAATTCTCTGCTAACGGTCAGAAAACTTGGAAACATATGTGCCCATGTGTGTGTGTCTGCTTATGTCTCCATGACGTGTTCTAAAATTCGTAAATTCCTGCAAAAACTTCCTAGATTTTTGACTCTGCAATCTCTCGGCGACGTTGGCTTGAAAAAATCCAGATGCTCGCATTTCCATGAAATTTATAAAGACTACCTACTATGAACCAGTCTTTGCATATGTCCACGCTGCATAAGTCAATGCAGAAACTCGACTTGAAACACAACTATCCATGTATCTAATTACTGTTTCTTATTCAATCTGCAAATAGCGAAGGGGCAAATATATATACGGGGATCAATTATGTACTGTATGTACTGGTACCTAAATGACGAATCGTGGATATCATCTTATAAGTAAGTTTATACAGTTGATCATTTATTTCATGGTCAGTAAATATTAGCAACAATATGTCGAACTAGTCGTCAGTGTGTACATATGAGAGAGAGTGCATCCTTAAGTATTTAGTCGCAGTCTTAAAATTAGTGAAAGGAGGCGGCCAACTACTAGAAATTTTCGTTCAACTATTACGAGGATAGATTTTCTT
Source organism: Creolimax fragrantissima (assembly GCA_033442365.1). Lineage (NCBI taxonomy): Eukaryota > Ichthyosporea > Ichthyophonida > Creolimax > Creolimax fragrantissima. Next base: position 366,013 of record JAWQFL010000011.1, read on the forward strand.
TTTCGAATCAGGGTAAGAACACTAAAGCCAGTGACGTTTTGAATAATATGAGTAAGTTTCTTATATCATCGAATAGGAATCATCATTATACCGACTGAACTTAATTGATCAATGTATAGCTCAAAATTAACATACACAGGCAGAGACAGGATTTCATATGGATAATGAATGTATCTACTGTTATAAAGAAAATCAGGACGGACTATTTATTACAACCGTATTTGTTCTTTTATAAATGTACAAAAAAAAATACTCCAACAAGTAAACAAGCATCTACAACACATTATTCATTTGATTCAAGTTATGTTAAAGTGTACATAGTTTCTATTTATGAGTCCGTATTGTTATTCAATAAAATTAAGCAGTGACAAAAAAGTCAATGGACACAAACAACCAACATCAAAAGCTTCGTGGCTCTACGCCAAAATACAAAAACCATCAAACAGACGATCATATATATATATATCATCAAGGATTGTCTGTGCTACCGACAATTTCATGACTCTCCTGAATGTGACAGAAGTCACGAAATACTTATTTATTTCAGAAGCCTTTTGCAAAACATCAACGACGCCAAGAACTAAATAATGTTCACCAAATCAACAATGGTGACAATCACTACTAGCGAAACAATAGGTATTTTCGCATCCGTACATACATTTGTGAAACGACCGACGTAGTAGTACCGTACCATTTGGCGTGGCGGGACACAAGTTGTATGGAGTAACGGCTGGATGTGGATTCAATTGTTGGAGCGAGACAGTTCTTCTTCACTGCTCTGTCTGACATTTGGTATCATCTATAATAATTTGCCGGTCCTCGAATGTTTTCCGAGTCACTTTTAAGTGTTTCAGAGACCTGGCACATGCATGCGACGTGAAGAAACATCATTCCTACATAATAAGTTAAAGAAGCATTTGAAAAGATCTGTTTGTGTTGAGTTGCCCATATGTAGTATACTAGTCATTTTCTCCACGTAAAAGATTCACTACACTGTAAGGTTGCTTCAAGAAAGTTCTTTTCTGAGTAAAAATAACCGCGACTTGTAAAATTAATCATGAATAGTAAAGGAATAAAGTTCTAACCCACAGTTTGTGCCGTCTATTATTTTACGGACGGTGGAAGCTGACTAAGGTATTTTATTTACTATGGGAGATCAATTTCTTATCATTATTGGTAATGAAAGATAGTGTGTGACTTACGTCAATTAAGATGGCAGGCATACCCAGACAATCTGAGTAGAAAAAGAGGATGCTTGGTGCATCGTTTTACTCGAAAAGAGAAAAGAATAAAGAAATGTTCGGAAGATTAACATAGCAGGGGTGGTTTGGTTTGTTCAGCACATGCCACTTGAAAAAAAAATTCAACACCTGAAATTACTTATGCATAATTAGAAAGTTTGACTCATGTACAAGAGATAAGCAGGTAATACACAGCAAGCCAAGGCAAAAAGACCCAATGGGACGACGGTAGACAGTATATCTACTACAAAAACCAATCATAAAACGTATACAGGAGTAGGTAGATTATGAAATACAAAATGACGAGTATAACACCAAAAGCTAAAGGAGCGTGAGATATGTAAGCTGGGTACTGAAGATAGTAATCGGTGCAGATGACAATGAGCACGACCGAGAAGTAGCCTGCTCTGCTCGAGGACACTCTTCTTGATTATCCATGTTTGGGCTACCCATGACCAACTAACTACACAAAATAAATCGCCAAACCGAGCTAATCTGGATGCTTTGACGAGACGTTTGGACAAGAACCGACTGCATGCAGGCATTAACATCTATCTCATCCTGGCGGACTATATTTGTTCAGCTGCAGCAGCAAGGTTACCAACTAAACGATGCAAGAAAGCGCTTGTATTATATAGGGGGGCACTTACCAAAATTATATAGGGCACTTACCAAACAGCTCCACAGCTAAAACAGATCTAACTAGAAAACGGCTTTAGGACAAACCAACCAACAATCTTAAATACATAATACTGGGTAACATCAATCTAGATACTTGACAACATGGTGATTTACATACATACCTGCTTGTGTAAAATCACGTACGTAGACAATCAATCTACTCAATAAGCGAGTATTGAAAATTATATATTTAGAGTTGTAGCAGTTCAGTCGGAAAAGCAAAATAGCTAAAGTTTTAAACTTGAGGTTAAAAATGATCTGAAAACGACGCAACACGATCAAGTAAGTACAGATGCGGAGAGAGGCCTTGAAGTGAATATTATTTTTCGCCTCAGTAAAAAATCACAATCTCTTAAGAGAGCAAACCCCAAATAGTCAGATAGCTAATGGAACGTGCGCAACATGGGACAAAAATGCGACTCAAGATCAACAGCAATATCACTACCACAATGGTTGAAGGAAGTTATTGGACTGTGAGTTTACCATGGAGAGACATCCATCGTACGTTTCTTTGAACCAGACATATATAATAGATGAATGCGTTGTGTTTCGTTCAACAGAGTTTATAAAACGTGGTGAAAAATGTACACGTACTGGCTCGGACACAGACAGTATCTAACGCACATGACATACGTTTAAAACAATTATACGAGAGAGATGCAACTGATAGTGTGATGACGAAATGTCAGCGACCGAGGCTAATATGGACACTCTAACAAGACGATTAGATAAGAACCGACTAGACAGACGCAAACGAAAATGAATCCAGCCTTATGAATGTTTAGAAATTATGTGCGTTAAACTGCAATAACAAGGAGACGAATTAACGGATACAAGAAAGTGTCTGCCTGGCATTACAGAATGGCAGGCACTTCCCACTTCACTCCGCTAAAACCGGGCATGAACTTAAAAATGGCTTTGGGACAACTATTTATTTATTTACCCATGACCAGGTAAAACAGCTACGATAGTGTTGTCAACCACTCTAGATGAAAGCAGGAGTGAAGATGAAGAAGACGCAAAGCTCTATACTGACAGACGTCGGCAGTGCCACGGCAAAATCAGAAGCACCCAAAGCCAGGTAGGTAGGCAATGCCTGGACTCCGTGTAACGTTTGGGAAGCGCACACTGGAGTGGGCGGGCGGCACACACAGTACGACGATTGCATAGGCGATAAACGGAACCATATATCGAAGAGGAATGCTTCAGTTTTAGAGCTAGTAGTGATGGTATGCATCATCGACATAAACGAGGTATATATATGATTTGGGTGCCAGTTTTCATGTGACTACCTACATTCAATAAGATTGAGTACACTTGTTAACAAAAAAGATACTGAAATGTTTCTCACTGGCATAATAGGTCTAGAACTGGTGCGAAAAGCAACGAGAATTACCAAGTATCCTGGAAAAGCTCTGCACATCATACCCAGCGCAGTAGTAAACCTGCTCTCCGTGTGTCAGCCAACCAAATTATGCTGGACTGCGACTACTATCAAAGAAGAAATCCATTCTCTCAAACCCAGTAGTAACATTTATCGAGGGGCGATTTCAGAAGGGCAGGCCCCTATATAGGCCTTACAACTACGAATAACCCAATAAAAGCTTGTACGACCAAGGAATTTGTCACTTGGATCATAAGCTCGGTCATACAGCTTTTGATGGAATTAAAAACAGCACTTAAAGGAAAATGGTGGATGGATGGGTGGACATAAGTAAATGGTCGAAAGGGGACACTGTGGAATAAATATAATGGAAATATTTTGGAGTATTGTTACGGAATACATTGGGGTTATTAAGACCCACCCAGTCATGAGTAAGATGCACGGTCAGTTTTGCTAGGTCGGAATGAATTCTAAGGTTGAATCCCAAAGATTTTTAAGCCAGCGTAGTCCGGCTTGTTTCAAGTCATATAGCCCTTGTGTAAGTCACGAATAGCACCCTCATTCTTAATTATCTGAGTGTTCTGTGATGACAATTATTATATCCCCCCCCCCAGAAGGTATTCAAATCTACTCGGAATTCTTCCAACGTACCTTTCTTTCAAGAAGGCGCTCGCTGTCTTGACATCGAATTGTAAGATACCCGTTTTCTAAGTGGCTACAATTGCAACGCAGGAGCCAACCTTCTAGACGAGACACACATCATGTGATGGATGATCTTGTGGCAAAGTTCAGTCTGAAAGTAAACGGAATTCAACTCGTAAAGTTCACATTCTCCCCCATGATCACTATGAGTCCTCATATCATGTCTTCCCGTGAGTGCAACTCACTGTATAATAAATAGTTTGGTCATTGCAGTAGCGGCATATCGCGTTTCTTTCTCTGTCCCAAATTCCATGTTTCACGAGTATTAATATCGACTATTTGGAGGCTAGTTTGCCCATCCGAGCGAGGATGGTTCCACTCGGCGCAAAACTATCCAAGGACGTGTCCTGGTTTGTACTTGGTCAGATCATGTCTCGATGCCCGTGTTTTAGTATCATTTTTCCCTCGACACATGTGGTGCAAAAGGGTAGCAGCTTGCTCCTTCGACTATTTACTTGTATCCACTTTTGATCTTTTAGGTACTGTTTTCATTGTATCAAGAGCGATATGACCAAGCTTGTGATAGCACGTCATTTACTTGGTTGTAAAAGTTTGTACTGAGTAGATGTGAGGTCTACATAGTAGTGGGTGGCCCTTCTGAAGTCGCGCTTCAATAATTCTTCCTTCTGGGTGGGCTTGAGAGCATGCATGGACTTTTGCTTGTGCACCGAGAGCAGATTACTCCTGCGTCTGGTGTATATATAGCTGTTACAGAGATACCTTACCTGTTAATTCTCCTTCCGTTTTCCCACCAATTTCTAGTATTTTCTATTCCAGTCAGAAAGATTTCTGTATCTTCAGTGCACTCACTTTTGGATGTAGTCAGTCAGTCATACGTAAACTTGCTTGTGTATCATGTGTAAAAGCATTGACGCTGATGATACCTTCCTTCACTTACTCTGAGACCGAAATATTCCTCTTTTAGGTCAGATGTGTGGCCATTCTCCAATTTTTATGCATGTGCCCAATGATTCGCATTTTATACACATTAAGAAGTTCCTACGGCACTGAGTTCTGGCCTGTTATGCATGCATGGCTTTAGGCACTTCATACTTTTCATTGACTTGTTTGTACACAAGGTGTTCCGTTCTGTTCTGGTCCTTGTTGTCATTGGCGCTGCTGACGTTTATCCCCATAGAACCCCGTGTCCACATCTTCACCACTGCCTTTGTCTAGTGTGGTTTATAATACTTTCGCAGCTCGTTTTACGGGGCCATATGTAAATAGATGTCCCAAAGCCAATGCTGAGTTCAAGTTTGGTTTTAGCGGAGTGAATTTCTTGGGAAGTAGTGTCTTCTGTAGTGCCAAACACTTCCTCTCATCCGTTAATACCTACCTCCTGCATACTTTTTTTTGGGTTATTTCTTTCTTCTACAATTCCAGTAGTTTGTTGTTTTTGTTAGTAGACACTCAATTTATTGTCGTCCCACCAGGTTAATAGGACTCGGTGGGCTATGGAGAGAGGATCACAGATCGTTGTTCTGATGCCACAGACAATAATGACGAAGGACGACCTGTAAATAGAATGTCAACACCCTAAACCGTAACCTTGCAGATACATACTACTTACTACCATTACTTGATTTACATCCAATACGTCATTTTGTATATATAACATTTCGATCGATTATATTCGCTATTTATAGAGAGAAAGAACTAACTGTATCGAAATAGAATATCTGCTTGCTAACGTAAAAAAGTCACTGCCAGTATATTTAATGTACAATTATCATTTAAATGCCATACTGCACGCGCATACATAGTAGAACGCACGAAGTTTTGTGCACTGCCGTGCAATGGTAAATAAGTACTTGGTGAATCATCGTTTATAACCAAGTTTACCTGTCCCTCCGTGAGAAAGCTCAGATGTAAGCTGCTTAAAATGATATCAGTCAGTAGTGAGAGTCACAGTGATACGGCAGTCCTTACCAAACAACGCTGAGTCAACTACTGATGTGGCGTATTGTTGTGTATTTGCGTGTATAATCGTAAAATATGGGTACAATGAGTACAATTAGGATTATGCTCGTACACATGTGCGTGCGACAAATACTACTACTGCGAGTTCCTAAAAACGAATAACAATAAAAAACCGAAAGTAATCATTTTTTCAGGTTTCACATCAATGCTTTATTAATTATTAGTATATGGCAACAATTGTAGTAATAATTGTGTTAGTATAATGGCAACAACTGGATCAATAATTGTATTAGTAATAGTATCAATACGTAAACACGTGAAATAGGATCTTATAACCCACAGTGATAAATAGTGTGATCAGATATAATAAATAGTATCCGCATATGCAATATATGATAATAGTTACAAACCATCTAATAGAATTAAATCGAATACAGACATATTCATAATGATTTGATATCATATTCATTTATATCACGACAACAACACGTAAGATTTAACTCAACGTACAATATAATGCTTCCGCCAGATCATCATCCGTTGTTCGCATGATGTAGCACATGATGATGTCTACCAAGCCACTGGTATTTTGAGTCATGAAACATGTTGACTTGGTCCAATATGATACAAGTATCTTGCGCATGGCCGGGTCATTATACTTCAATACATTCCATAGTACCAATTCCACTATATTATGCAGTCTCCTACAGGAAATAAATTCTGGTCAGATTGCATCTTGCAACAATAGTAAATGATATATAATAAAATGTATGATAACAAAACAACATAGTTCGTATTATAATAATAAACAACAGCATCAACGCAAATCAATAGTTACTAATAACAGAATAGAAACAGAAAGACTTAATCCAACAAACGAACGTCCTATACAATATTTCCACAACACCATATGATAGATATGGGTGATGTCTGCCAGGCCACCGGTATCTTTGATTCTCATAAAATATTCTTACTAGTTTGGTCAAGTTTTGAGTCAAGCGTTTTGCGAATGGCTGGATTATGCAATTTGTTCAACTGCAGTAGCGAAGATGAATACGCTGAGTTTTTGTAGATATGAATACGGCGGTCATGGTATACACGAATCCGAAGGTTTGCTCTTGCGTTGTTCGGTATTCATATTGGTATGTCTTCTTTTCGCACCACCAATATCATTCTAAACGCAATTTGTCTTGACCCTGACGTGGTCGCTCAACTTGGATGACAGTGATTCAAATGATAGATGGCCACGAGGAGGATAAACGAGAAGGAAACCTCTCTTTGTAGTGCATAAAGTGTTGAAAACATGACGCTCAATCAATCGATGCCGAAGAACTAGGTTTTGGTCACATGGGATACGTACGATTGCTGATATAAATAATCAATGGTGTAGTTTAAAGAACTTTATTTCTTTTACTTTTCAAACTAAACTTGAACATTATTAGACATCCTACTTCTATACTCTTGGTAAAACGGATACCAACATATATATGATTTTCCTTACTAGGGAGGATATTTAATCTATGCACCTCCATCTCCAGCAACAATACGCAATTCATAAACTCTAATCTGTACTTCCATAGTGATAAATACCCTGATCCAGATTTCTTCGTCCAATAGTAATTAACCGTTTAAACAGCATGTGATAATAACTGACAACATTATCTATACTGAAACGATCAATTTGTGATGTATATATTATCGAGCGTCAGTCATCCCAAACCATCAATCCGAACTTTTTTAAGCATCTTGCGCATGGTAATATTCCAATATATTTCACATTGAATCCTGTGTTTGACTAAGAAAAGGTATACTTGTATACTGTCACTTTAATAAATCTGCACAAATCTAGGTGCACTTATTAACCTATGAACAATGATTATTTATACTTATGATTCTATGTATACTTTAAACTTGTAGAGTGCAATAGTGTTTAGTGTTTAGGGCTATGGTTTAGGGTTTAGGTTTAGGGTTAGTTCGTTCTGCTGCTAGTAAAGACGTTATCGATGTAAACTATTTTTATACATGACACAAGAGCAGATTTATACATGACTAAATCTACGCGTGTCAACACTAACAAGACACTGAAAAGTTTTGACTGACATAGGTAATATTCGGCTTGGTGCGAATGGAAGGAAGGGGATTGATATACAAGGTGACGAAGGCGTGAACCCACGATACGGCCGTCAAGTTGCTGCGTTCGGCTGGATTGCAATGTTTGAGTCACAAATCCATGTCTATCCCAGGCAGAAGAACAATTCTTGAGGAACATATGCAGAAGGAACTTTCACGACCAAAGAGGTGGTCAGTCACATGGTGTAGCAAGCTTGGTCGTATCGCTCTTGACGCAATGAAGAGAGCACTAAAAGGGACGATCGACACTATCGCGATTAAGGAGTCCATATCGGCACACATACAACCAACCCTTCGGTAAAAGAACATAAAAACAGAACACCTGCATGGCATCTAAAAGCGATCCATCCGACCAAGGACAAATAGGACAGCTGCTTGCTGTGAATATTTGAATTAAGTACTAAGGACACGCTCTCTGGGAGAACAGGAATTTTGTCTTCAAATAGTCGCGATTCAAACTCGTGTAACGTAAAGAAAGAAAAGCGATGAGACAGACTACCACATTGATTAAATTTGGACTGGAGTCGACAATCTAGGGGAGAAGACAGACATCCTATAATAATTCATAGTGATAACTAAGGGGAAGAATTCTGAACACCGAATGAAACGAAATATGTATGTATTCTATGAGGCGTCAAGTATGTATTCATAATCGCTCTTACACCACCAGAACATAGCAGTATACGCGAACGCGCAGCGAGCTGACATAAAAGATAATTATTGGATACAGGCTCTCTAGTACCCTAAACACCCTGGCTGGTGAACTGCGTAAGCCCGTCGTCGAAAGGGACAGATTTCTCCTCAAGAACGGCAAACTATGTATGGACAAGTGATAGATAAACCAGACCAATCAAACCAACCCACCGGTACATTTCTTGAAACCTGTTCGGTCTATAATAGATTGATATGTATTTGATTACCAATTTCTTCTTGAAAGAATGGCAAGTTTAGTAAGTATACTGCTCAGACTAAGCAACTAGCAAGACACTCAAGTAGTGGTAGCATAGTCGTGTTCAATGTCAGTGCGTCGTCATCTACGCACGCGATATATTATGCATTAACGATATGAGTGTGATGAATGAACAGATAGTGATGGCGGGATTCCAGACCTAATCGAATAATCCAATTAATTATGAATATCTATCTATATGTGGAATATATCCTAGCCATTCGCGAAATGCTTGAACTGAACATAACCTGTAATTTATGGGACTCAGAAAGAAAGACACCAGTGGCTGGACAGAAGAAAACATCATCACATTCTTGTTGCCTCCATTTTTTATCATACGATAATTACAATGAAAGCTGTGAGTTAAATCTTTTTGTTTCTCTAACAAATGGTCGTGCTAGTGTCGTTTTAATCATGGTATGAATCCTGTTGTTTGCTATTATCATACGTTGTACATGCCTTTTGATATTATTGCAAGATGGAATCTGTTCATATATATTAAGATCCGATTATAATACGTATTTTAAATATTGCACTGGAGAGGAGTTGCGCAGATTGATGATGGCTTACGTCGTGTAAAGAATATTATGCTATGTAGGCTATGCTATCATTTAATCTGCAAGCGAGCATAGAAAGTGGATATTTAGCTTGTATTATCCCCTTAATCTGAAAGGTAATAATTGAACATATTAAAATTCGAACGAGTTCGAGTATCCCATAAGTTCTTTTCGCTGTTCTCTTATCACATGGCTGGCATCCATATAAAAAAAATACAACATCAATATTTTTGTACTCGATTTTTTTGTCTACTTACATAATCCCCGATGTGGGAACGGACATTTGGGGAGAAAAAAAGAAATATTTATATGATGTGTTTGTGTTGAATTACTCGCATACAGTATGAAGCTGCTTAAAAAATGCCCTCGAATGTTGCTGCGTATAAAAAACGATAAAGTTGATGCAAGAAATTTATTTGGACACTGGAAATGCATGAAGCTTCAATATTCACATAGTTCATGTATGGTTTAGATGCTCCACGAACGAATCAACATCGGCTACAGGAAGCGAGCATACAATAATATAACAGGTCAAATGTCGCTTTATTGTGTAGTATTAACAGTGCTAAAAATTAATATAGTTTTTAACATTAGAAGAGCAAAAAAACATGTACAACAATAATTACCATCATGGTTTCTATCATGCGTGTAATCGGTTAAAATTTCAGTGAGTCTGTCGGGAGATTTTTCTGTCAGTAGTGTAACAGTAATAAATAGATTATTATACATTTGATATCATCTTTTTACCTTTACATTCATTTTTGTGTATATTATTTTCTTTAATAGATAGGGTAAATAAAGTACTGTCTCTTCGATCTCCGAAGCGTCATCCCCTGTAACAAATGTAATAATATACTCAGATCTCTTAATAGTGAGAAATTATCTTATAAACTTCTATCGTCTAATAATACATACATATCATAATAATAAACGACATCAACCAATCAATATATGGAATATATTCCACATATATGATGAGTCCGTGGCCAATATAGAAACATGAGAAACCAGCATACTAAAGCTGAAGGGAGTAAGAAAAGAAGGTAGGGGAAGACGTTAAACGGGCGAAGGAAACTAAGATCATTGCGACGGAGACGCTAAGTTTTGACATATTTGCGAAAACGGAACTTAAAACGATGTACAGTTTTCTGTCCCTACCTCAACTCGCATTGATAACCTTCAGCTGTATGTTGCTAATAGAGTGATAAATGCAAGTAAATAGATATGATCAAATAAGAAGTGTTTATTGTTGGTTAGTAGTAGTTCTAATCTTTTGGGAATGTGATTTTCGTAATTCTACAATATTCAACAAGAGAACTACGATGAATAGCGACAAGCAATAGAAAGACTGTGGGCGGGCGTACAACGATTGAGCACACATACAATAAAAAGATCGAGTATGGCTCAAGCATGGTTAAGAATTGATTTTCATTGTAAATTATGATGGTTGCAGTTGAGACACGTGGAAGAAAGTATTATAGTCAATAAGTGGAGCGCAAGAAGTAGGAGGAAAGAAAGTAAAATAATATGATAAAAGATAGATAGATACAAGAACACACACTGGCAAGCACTTCGTCCACCGTTTTGTTTTCTTTACATATACCAATAGTAATAGTTGTTTGAGTCCTATAAATCTATTATATGTTGATGTAATTAACATTGGAATAACCCTAACCAAGAATAGAAAGAAGTTTTGAAGATATTTTTTTGCGCTCTACCATATATTTTATACAAAAATTATACATAAATAATTATCAGAGGATAAATTTGATATCTGAGTGTTGTTGCCTACTACAAAAGCCAGAAACACGAATTCACATGTAATTGGATCAGGACTTAAAACGCGTAACCCGTGTGATTCTTTACCGCAACGAATTCTTGTGCTAGTCAACAAGTCGAACTAATTGAGACCAAGGGTAGGAGCGAACAAACCATCAGCGCATTCATACGATTTTTCGCAGAAAACTCTTAACAACACTTGTTGCTGTACGCAAATGCTAACAATGAAAAGGATCTACTTCAGTACGAAAGTATGTATCCTACAACCAAAAGGACAAATATAACAAAAATTAGGATGGTTTACGGCCGTAGTATGTGTAAATATCAGACACTAAAGTTGAAATTGGATACCTGCGTAGTATTCACAAGCTTGATAATACCATAATCACTATAACGCTGTGATTCAAACATGTCCCACAGAAGAAACTAACATGGTTCATAAATGGTGGTTGTCATGGTATGAATCCGATATAATATAACCTCGATCTACCGCGGAAATATCAACTGAATTCAGTCGCCTTCTAGGCCGATTGCTCCACCTTCCTCTTCCCAACAGAAATGACTTTCATCTAGTCTAGAGGGGGAGACTTATTGTCCATCAATGTAGTCGAATCTTGTCGCTAGTGAGTATGTAGATTTCGAAATCAATATATCATGAGTCAAATGAAGCATTATATTCCTATTTCAATGCTTAACAAAAGGAGTCTTCTAGATACAATACCCAATTCGTCAAGTTCATCGTCATTAAAAAATAATAAAACCGTATAATTAACACGATATTGTTGTGATGGCTTTTCGGCATTCTGAATTGTGTAGTCACAGGAATGCATGCATGCATAATTTTCAAAACATAAATGTATTCATATGTTTAGATCACTCTCATGATACAATGTGGATTCTGACTCCATATTTAATTCAGTTAAACTACGAAATAGTCCTGGGTAACCTTCCAAGTTGAGTGGGAGGCACATACCTGTTGTGCGTACTAGAAACGCGACGTGTAGTCGTGTAAAACGTAGCAAGCCAAATAATTTTATGGATATATTCTTTCTAGAAACTGTGAGAATTTTGGTTTACGAGAGACGCCATGTAGTTGTTATCCTATGCCAAACGTTTAGAGTAGAATTATGTCACTAATCGCACCTATGGATGGGTATTTACACATCGAGTTTGGTGGCCTTACTGCTTCAATAACGGTAAATGCGCTCCATCAGCGTACAGATGCATATTCGTTTTTATGCCTCTGAAAGATACTTTACTTTTATACTGCTGCTTGTCCATTGTTACTCTTGCATCTCCATTTTTCATTTTTCATGATTGTATAAGTAAGTTGTAAATAGTATATTTGAGAATTCACCTACTCCAAGAACAATTTTCACCCATTTCTGTAACAACAAAAAGCTTGAACGAAAGCACAACTCACGTTTTTTGACAAATTTCAAGAAAGTATTAACACATCTCGAAAACACATATACAGAGTATAAATATGTACGAACCACGTCTATCCTACTTTCACACAATATTTGCACGTCATGCATAGAGACAGTGAGTTCTTTATGTATACGTTCCCTGGCTGAAAAGTTGCCAACGTATTGATTAGTTTTTACGAACGCTGGTAACACTACACGCAACATCATAGCGATTTATGAACTCAAGAAACAATATAGTATAATGTCCTTTTTCTTGTGCACGTGCTGATGCTATATACGCACCCAGAGGCATGAACTCGATGATTCGTTCAAATTTCGATACTGGAGAAGAACTATTGTGAAGCCATGCACGTGGCATCAGAGGAACAGGATACACTTACACAATCGTCTGCGTCTGAGCATATGCATTATTTGTTTTAAATAGGCTTGATCTTGAAGTGTAGACCGATAAGTGAAATAACCAAGCACTTTAGATCTTGGACAAGATAGTAGAATGTTCTCAAGCCCTCTGGATCTATTTGACATAGACGCAACATTATAAACAAAGTACACATGAAGATTAATGAAGGAAAAAAAGTGAACATATATTAAATAAAAAGTAAGAACATGGGTTAAACGACCAAAGCTTAAATAACATAACAATAATATAAATGTGAAAGCACATGCCAAAGTCAAGTTTTCATCACAACCCTGTCAACAGACAAATGAACATCAAGTAGTCAAATGCATCTCTAGACTAACCCATGTCTACATCGTTCCAGGCCGTTGAAACAAGCATGCAGACAGAAAGACAGGGGAAGCATTTGCAAACAATGAAAAAGGTGAACAGCACTTCGTACCTTTGCTCTCGTTTACGTTTGTCAATGACCCGATCTTGGAAGTTTTGAAAGAAATATGTTCATCTCCAACCATTATTTCCAATTCCTGTGTACCTACGCGATCTGCAAGAGGCCATAGATTATCATCTTCATGTATGATATCTGAATCTTCTACGATGCGTTTAAGCTCTTCAACAATTGTGTCCGAAACAAACACCTCCTTTCGAATCATTATATCATTCTTGTAGTTAGAATTGTTAGCGTACCGCAGTTTGCCGTGATCAAGTTCAAATTCGAGAAACTCATGTCCGAATTTTCCTCGGTGCCCAACATAGTATCTCAAGTAAAAATCCTTTGTCATGATGTATGTGTGAATTACTGTGTGAAGTGTGTGTGATGTGTGTGTTTGGTTTATGTTTATTAATTTATGTTGCAATGCATTTTTGGGATTTTGAAAAAAAGTTGATTTTACACGCGCCGCAGTGTAGGTATCCCGCTAAATTTGCATTCACCACTCACGACATCTATTCTAGCTATTATTAGTTGACCGATAGTTGCATATACGCTGTAACAACTGTACTCTTATTTAGCAAGCAAGCAATCAATCAGCTTTAATAGAAGCTACATGGGTTGTTTGTTATTGATGTACGAACTTTGAGAGATATGAACACTTCCACCCTTGATAAAGTCAGCCACCTTCTACGGTCGGCTGACGATGCTTTCAAGTTTCCTGGCGCGGAAGAATCAATAGCTTCTCTCAAGGTACATTTAAGTCTGAAGCACTCGCCCATTCAGAAAATATGCGAACAGAGACCCGAGTTGTACTGAAATTGGTCTACTTGTTTGCTTCCAAACAGTTTTTCCGCAAGAAATTAGCGTCGATCAGCGAGAATGGTATAATGTGCACGAACAGCATGAGAGCGAATTTTTCTGCTCAAGTGTTTTCAAGAAGAAATTCAAGAATAACATTATTGTTGAAGCGTTCGAGGACAGCCAGTCATATTCTTCTCCAAACAACGTTGGATTTAATTGAAGATTCAACACAACAGTCTAGCGTTGTCGCCATACTTGACATTCTCATCTCTTTGTGTAAGTCTAACGGCAGTTATTCTTGATATTCTACTTACACAAATTATATTCACCGAAATCTTCTAAAGATATAAGTGCTCACTCTACTTCAGCCCAAAACGAGAGAATTGCGTCTTACGACGCAAGACAAACTGTAGCGATCGAGCTCATAACTGTGAAACTTCCGGAGGAGGTGAAAGTTAAGGTTTGTTAGATTGGGCAATGCGTGTTGGGTAATAGCCGTACACAATCATATATTAAGACCATCTCATTCAACAGCATTATACTGTTCCTCTGCTACTAATTGCTATATTTTCAGCTTCTTGTTTATCATCGTGCACTTACATTTGGAATTTGCACTGATCGAGGTGTTGTAAACACTGCTACATACCAAGAACAAGATGCCGATCAGTCCCTTGCTGATGCCTTAGTTGCCAAAATGTATGCCCGGTGACTCCAGTACACACAGCTTAAATATCGTGTCCACTTAAATGCAAGGTATATTCTTACTCTACCAGCTTATTACTGAGGCCTTTTGCTTTGCTAAAATATATTTCTGCTCTTATCAGATTACACGGAACGTCACGCCATTCAACATTGATTGTGAATGTACTGTACAACCTTGTGACAGCCCGGGTTAGTGAACGGGTATGCAATTTAGAAGTTTCATGGAAGTATACCCCGCTTTAGCGCAATTCATATATTCATATACATCTTACATAGTTTGCAAGATATCATTTACTCGATTTGCTTGCCCATATAGTACTTCTTCAGGTTACGTTGTAATAAACATTTGAGATACATGAGATGATTGTGTGCTTACAGCTTCTTTATTAGTATGAGCTGGAAATTGCACGTCCAGCGTATAGGTTGTAGGTTAAATGCCAGTACTAAAGCGACGGGAGTTGTTGAAATATTATTAAACTTGTTTGACACATTGAAGCTATATGTCCTTTCCTTAAATATTTGTAATTAGGATCGTATTTCGGAATTTGGAGGGAAACCTTTGTTTGTCACATTAATAAGGATGATATCTGATGGAAACATCGCATTAAAAATATCTTCCCTTCTTCTGTTGATAGTTCTGTCCTCCGAAAAAATTGGCCCAAAAGTGAGTTTTGTCTTTTAATGATATGCTTGTACGAGAGTGTGGTGAAGGTTTGCAAATTTCGACTTGTTGATGTTCGTTAATATAGAATGATATCTGCACTAGAACTGCGTGTTCATCATATGGTGGAACTGCGTAGTCAGATTGCTCGAATAAAAGTCGAGATAGAACGGACAAGAAGAGCCAAAAGTTTTGGGCTTTGTTTCTTGCAGTAATCTTCCTATTGGTTCAATTCGTAGCTATTTCCGCAGCAGAATATTATGAACGCGTTTCATTTGGCATTTACTTTTGATGATTTGGACGACTGGTCGATACTGTATGCTGCAGATTTAGCATGCCTTATTTTGCAGACGTCATGGACTTTCTCTAGATTGGATATTCTTGCATGGTATGATTGTAAATAGTTTTAGATGACGCTCACAAGCTCAGGACTTGATGATTTTTTCATTGCGACAGTTTTATATACTATTCACTAGCAAATGTTGGTTCTTTCGAATAGAAAAACAATATCATAAAATTGTTTGTTCGTCACTATAACTTGATGATTATAGGAAGTTAATCGTTTTTAGCTTCACTCATATCGATATATTGTAACAATTCACAATTGCGGATTATCCTGTTGTAATAGCTGTGAAATATTACGTCGGAATATATCCAAAGTCCATCTTGCACTCGGGAATTCTAAATTTGGTTGGAGATATATAATTAAGGTATGATGCTCCAAGATTTGCAAGATGTCTTAGTTTCGCTGTCGTTCCAATTCGAAGTACTTCTTTTTTAATTTCGGAACGACAACTCCCGATTACACTCCCATATACAGCTTTCACACCTATGGTCTGCCTTATGTACTGCACCAGACAATCGAATTCTCCAATGCGCCATGGATGCCTTGTCATGCTCAGATCTACACTGTGAAGAGTTGGTGAAAGTGATAACAATCACCACTGCAATCACAACTAGTACAGCTTCACTGCTACAATGTAATGCTGGTGTAGAAAGGCAGGACCTTTCCAAGTTATCTAACTTACTTTGGATACTGACAGAATGTTACTCTAAAGGAAGCGAGAAGAAAACTATCGAAGCAGAATCACAATCACTTCTTAAGGTCTGGAGTCCTTTACATGATTCGACGGACACAGAAGGTGTGTTTTCCATATATTCGATATGTACCTAGTCTTGCGGTGTTCGGTATTCATATTGGTATATCTTTTTTTCGCACCACCAATATCATTCTAAGCGCAATTTGTCTTGACCGTGACGGGGTGCTCAATTTAGATGATAGCGACTTAAATGATGACCGCGAGGAGGATAAACGAGAACGAAACAAGAACGCTGTATCTCTTGCGTACCATAAAGACAGAAAAAATGTCATTATACATTCAACTACAGACAAAACGCGCTTGGAACTAGAGCTAGAGCTTGTAAATTCAAAGGTAATACGCTCATCTCGCTTTGAAAGATATCTTGGCATTGCATTTTCTAGTTTATACATTCCCATAATCATTGGACCTAATGAAAAGATGTATTCTCCACTAGATGGAAACCCTACGATTTCGCAACTCTGAACTAGAGAATAGTGAGATGTTGGCTCAGCAGTACAAACATAAACATTTTGAACAAGTAAGGACTGGACATTACGTTTCATGCAGTCTTTACGGCAATGCTAACTAATGACAAGTGTTGACCGTATTCATCTAGTACAACATTCAAGTAACTCTCTATATTTGTCTCATGTTTTTGTGACCGGATTAGTCGCAAAGACTAGAGCAATCCATTCAATGTCTTATGAAGAAAAACAATGATCTAGTTGCATGCCGGAACCAGATGGTCGATGTCACCGAACGACTTACTGCACTACAAAATCTTCATGAAAGGTAAATAATTTTATACAGTCTAACTGCGCATATACACTATCCGAGCCTTTTAAGCATACAGTTACACAGTGGAAGGCAAAGTATATATCTTACCTTCTTATGCCGTAAGTACTTGCTTCGATTCATGTGATCACTTACGTATAAAAAAAGGTTGTATGGAACAGGAATCAACTTGGCACTATTAGTTTAACTATAGATTTTGACCATGTGATAAATAATGCATAGATCGTCGTCTCCGCTGTTACAAGAAGATAAATTTCTAATTCTTCAATCAAACAAGTTTTGCAAGACGTATAAAATATATAATAGCTTTGTCTTTTTATAGAGCTCGTAGATGGCTAAGATTACGATGCAAGGAGGGCGTTTACGATATATATTATTTATCGTGTATTATAATATCCATCTACTGCTATTTCTGCTGTACGTTAACACGACCTCTTTACAATGAAAAGTACTTTAACAGAGCTTTGCGTCATACGTAGCCGAGAAACAGAACTTCGATTGGAAGTTCCTAATCTCAAGTCGACATTGAAGGCAAAGGACAATGAGCTCGAAAATATGGGAGCTATGAGTAATCAAATTAGCAATTTACAAAAATCATTGGATGAAGCTGTACGTACTGTTAGTGACCTTAAAAACGAGATTGAACGTACACGAGATGATGCCTTGAAGCGTGAAACAAATATGGTACGGAAATGTGAGAAACTTGTTGAGGATAAGCGCTTTGCAGAAGAGCGGACGCGAGGACTAGAGGAACGCCTATGTGACAGCTCTACTCTTGTGGCTAGCCTGCAAATGAAAAGAGAAAGAACATGTGCGCAATTGGCAGACTTGGAAATAGAGCTCCGACATGCCCATGTGCATGCAGAGACGCTACAAGCAGAAGCAGAGAGTGGCCATGCCAGGGCCAACAAGCTCGAAGTTGAAGTGGAAGAACTTAGAAGATTCAGAGCGTTTATTCATAACTTATCTGGCGGGGCGTTAGGAAATGTGGCTGAGGTTGTACAGCCACAGCAAATTGAAACTAGAGCTCTTGTTTTAAATAATAGCTCGACACGTACCCCTCTTGCCGATTTGCAGAATACGGGAAATATAGTTTCGCCAGACGAAGGGGTCAGTGAGAGTTGTTAATTTACTTATTGCTCACATATGGTACAGTACATTTGTATGTACTTGTATAACATGAAATTGAACAAGGAAGAGTGCATAATTCAATCAACATCGACAGAGATATATATGGAAGGGAGTGAACGCGCAATATTCCAAGGTCTGGGAAAGTTTTTTTTTGTGTTGGCAAAGTTGTTTGGTTTTGTGTCAAGTATGATCCACTACGACTTGAACATAAAGAGTTGGGATACATAAAACTTTAATATACAGAAAATAGAGCAAAAGAAACGAATTATTCTCGTGTCACATTTCTAGTCTTACCATGTAAATCAAGAGAGCACAGCACGTGTGCACCACACATGGCACTTATTCATTCATCCTCTCCCGTTTCTCACCTGTTTGTTACAGGTATGTTAATCATTATATGGGTGGAGAATTTCGAGAGTCAAGCTTTTACAGTATACATGTATAATAACTAATAGACAAATATAACACATATTAAAAATATATATGACTGCTAGCTAGTTAGGAAACTAGGTAGCGTTCGGTGACACGACGATCGATTGATTCAAAGAGCAGATTCTTGCGGACTTTTGCCCGCCATTTTTTTCGTTCCAATGCTGGACACGAATAGAAATGCCACACAATACTTCTATAAATATATACATAATTAAATTACCCAGGACACTAAATCATCTCTATGCGTTTCATCTTGGATCTCACATACATATATACATACATAATGCACAGATTATTGAATCATCTAAACACGCTCCAACTCGCATGAGTGACCTAGGAGAGTTATAATCTCACTTATACGAGAGACAACAAAGAGCACCTTTAACGTTGATCGAATCTCAATTAAACATGAACAATAAGAAAAAGAAAAATTCTGTTCCTGATAATTCAAGAAAGATCTCTGAATTCTTTGCCCCGCGGCCTCCTAAAGCTCAACCAAAAGTATGGACAACTATTGGTGATCTGCCAAGTTCTGCGGAAAGCTCGCAGCTCAGACAGAGGGACCGATCTTCAGTCTGTAGTGCAACGGTCAGGAAACAAACAGATGGTACGTATATATCCAAGCAAGGGCTGAGAGACAACGGCAGAGGGACGCCTACACTTTTACAATCGACAGGACAGAGTTCCAGTTTGCAGATGGCAAAGAACTTTAAAAAACAACCGAATCAGAATCAACAGCGTAGCCGCGGAGCTAAGCCGATGTTTACTTCTTGTTGCAGTCCTAGCTCTGACAATGATATCTTTGAACATAAACTTGGTGGAACCAGAAAGAACGCACACGACAATGAGGTTGATCCGAAAATTGATCAGGAGGTATGCGGATTGCGTGCATTACATGGGCATTTAGCACGTTTAGTTTTCCGACAGACATCTTTCATACATCACGATTAGAATCTATATACTGGAAAAATGTTTAATTTATGTTTCTCACCTGGCTGTACAAAGATTGAGAGAAGCAAGCTCTTGTAAAATTTTGGAGCAGCCATCAAAGCATGTTTCTAACTCAATACATTCTGCGAATCGTCTCGAAATAGAAATGCACGACTTTCACCTCAGATCTAATTTATTTGGCAACTCGATAATTTAGTACCTATCAATGATTGTACGGCCTAGAACATTATCGTTGACTTTGGAAGGCCCCACTAACATCAAATTTACACATTACTGTATTGATGACAGGCCGTTGACCTTATTGCACAGCTTTTTGATGACCATGATGCGGTGAGTGCTACATTGAATGAACGAGCAACATCAAAATGCGTGGAGAATAAAACCACAGGTAAGATTTTTCAACCTGACGATCGCGATCTTTCAAATGAATCTATTTCGGAAGATGTTTATCAAAAAAACGAAAAAAAAACAAACTGTACCATGAAATGCTCAGAACCGGGTCTGCTACCAAGTCAACATGTCATCCGCAGATTAGAAGAGTCTTCAAAACATAAACGTTCTTTGCCTATACGTGATGAAACTCGATCACACGACACAACAAATAAACCTTCAACTCCATCGAGCCAATCGAGCGTCACCGGCTCGTTGACGTCACATCCTTGGGTATATTCGGATGAAAAAAATGTAATTGTTGAAACACCCGTGAATACATTGACAACGACCCTACTGCGTACTACCAGCTTGAGTCCTCATCTATCACATAAACATCAAAGTAAGAACCATAGAAACGGCAAAGAACTAGTCGAACATCAAAAAAATGCGTCAAGACAGCAACAGAGCGTTGATCTTAGCACTTTCGCAGTAAACGAAAGTAACAGTGATACTGTGAGTCTTAATAGCCAACCAAGGCCGTTTACATCCCGCGCATATGAGAGGACGGAAGAGCTATTCACCGCTGATTCAGAACTGAAACAAAATGAGTTATGGATGTCCAGCGTTGACCGGTTATGCCAATCACAACCCTCTCTTGAATTATGCGGGCCTTCACATCAGCTAGTTCAACAACGATCAAATATTCAAAAGAAAACGTCCCCCACGATAGCACAACAGCCTGCGAAACACGAACAGCCCGTATGCTCCCCTGATCGTGGGCCACTTGTGCCAGTCAAAGACTCGACACAATCAGGTATGTCTGTTCACTGCTAAAGATGATATGGAAGTCCATTAATTTGTATCATACGAAACACAGTTACACCTCTCCATTTCTGAAGTAAATGTGACTACGATTCATGAGACCGCCTTCGATGCAATTTGTACATAGCGTTTAGTTTTACTATTTGTTAATACGTAAACCATACGGCTGTTAAAGTATTTCTATTGGTTCACCGTGTATACAGATATTAGTAAGGGTGAATACTACAAGCAATTGGCAGAAAATCTCTTGTATGGTTTAGATGATGACGACTTCTGTATGGATGAAGCTGAAGATGGTACACAATCTTGTTGCGTGCCATATGCGAATCTGTCGGCAGTGGCGTTTGCGGAGGTTTTTTTTTGCATATTTCTTCATCATACAAACATTATAGATACGCCCACGTAGCAATGCAGAGCTCGCTACATACCTTTGCTGTCCTCTTTTCTCATGTCTGATCATTTCTAAGTCTAATTCTCTGAATAATTATTTGACTCAAGATGCAAGAAGACACTTGGATATACCGTACCGTCGGTACACTGTTGTCAAGTGGTCAGATACCCAGTTCATGTCACCACATAACCGACGATACACTGACACGAAGGAAAGGATCTTGGAGTTACGAGACGATATGTCTGAAACTATAAAGTGCGCCATCATTTTTATACATGACATTACTCTTCTTGTTTGCCTTGTGTCTTGTGTTTGTGTATCGATATGAAGGGCATTTTATTGGTGTTTGCAGTTGTGTTGCAGCTGTTTTCCCTAGTGGGTTTGGGAAAACGAGATTGCGCTCACTTACAAAAACAACAGAATACATTTGCAATTTCATACGTGACTGAAGATGGTCGTGGCAATCAGCCCTCTTCTCACAATGCATGTAGAAAGCGCATATTCAAACAGGATCAATGCTCGCTACATTTAATAAGTGATTGAATTGATTATATATTTTCGACTTGCTAGCTATTAATAGGCCAGCATTTTGTTTTTACAACCTATCTTTATATATTGTACTTTTCATAGATATTCTCATACAGCTATAATTTATTGTACAGAATTGGGCACCTTCGAGAAGACTGGCGTTTGACCGATGTGATCGAAGGTAATATAGTACATATAGTATTTGATTCCATGGAGTCGATGACAAAAGGAGAGGAAATAGTCGTAGACAATGAACAAGTATGTGATTGTAAAACATACTTTCGTATGACATAATGACCTAAGCCAATGCGTATTCGACTGTCAATATGCATTTTAATTCTTAACGGTGTTATATTTAAATCTCGTTCTGTATTTATTCTTACCAATCGTCCTCATTCATTATGCAGAATATGCTTATAGTTAGTCCGGATACGTTACTCTCGGGAACCCAGATCGCTGATAGTGTCACATGTGCACGAAAAGCCGTCCTGACTACCCGAGTCAAGACTAATGAGTCCTCGGCATCCCTTTTACATGGCACTATCATTCATGAGGTCTTCCAGGAATCTGTTTTGAATGTACATTTTCTGTAAAAATGTCCGTACACTTGTTGTTGTAGTTTGCATACAAAATTACACATTTATATGTTAATATAGTATCATTCTTAGTAGTTAGGTGCTTGTATATAAAAACAAATTAGTGCTTCGTACGGACCTACGCATCTTTCATTTTTGCACAATATATACACAACTTACTACGCAAGTAACCTGTTTACGACTGCAACTTCTATTTAGTAGTGTCTATTCGCTAAAAACGTATTATCAAAGTCTCGTAAATACACGATACTATGGGTATTCCGATACTACTTCTGAGCAACAAGCACTTACATCAGATTTTGTTAATTAACCAGAATGATCTCTCGACGTCAGCCATTGCTAGGGGCATTCGATTACGTGTTCTCGGACATCTCACTAACCTAATGGCGTTGAACACGGATGAGATTGAATTCATTCAAAAACTTCGTATGTCTCGATTGATGTTCAGTTGTTTAGTTCATAGTTCGTTATGTGAGTGAATATGTCGTATGCTGAATAAATTTCGCAGGTACGGCGTACCTCGTACTAACGCAAGAGTTTTTCTCAATTATAGTAATGTCTCCACGTTTCATCGCTATTTCAGATATGGTTATTCCTCTAATACAAAATTGGGTACGTACATTCTGCAAAGAGTCAAATTCAAATTCACACTCTGCTAGCGTCGTGAACAGAAGTCGAGAAAGCAAAATGCTGTTCGATGGGCAACAAGTCGATTTTGGTCAGAATACAGAGAAGCTTGGCGTAAAGGTATTATTGCTTGCTGTGTAGAACGAGCGCAACTAGTGATTGTGGAATGTGAATGTTTACAGATAATTGTATAAAACAAGGCTCATTCACACTTACAGGATGATACAAAAATATTGCGTGGTATGTCCAATATCGCTGTCGACGGTTTCCTCGATATAGAAGAAAACTTTTGGACGCCTAAGTATGGCATAAAAGGTGCGTAGTTAAACTAGTCTGATTTTACCCTTCAATGTAACATTTATAGGCAGTCAATATAATGATAGTGCATACGAGCCTTGACGTGCTCGCAACCCAATGCAACATGTACACGTGTTCGAACTCTTCGATTGCACATGCGAATTTATATCGCAGACCAAAATTATTGGATGGTTTGTCAATGATGATTGCTTGCCCTCGCTGCTCATTCAGGAAAAGTGGATGGGTCCATACTTGTTACGGCCAGAGAATCTCGAGATCACTCTAATTCATACGGTCAGCGAATTATGCCATTTGAGCTTAAGACTGGACGTCCGCCTAGGAACGGCATGTCAATGAGTCACAGGGCGCAGGTATGAATTCCAAGTAAGACGCATTGGTATAGCTTGGAATGTCGTTGACTACCTCTGGTTCACTCGTAGATAATAAATCGCTATGGTTCGTCTCATTTATCATCTTTCTCTAGTTGGATTGGGTATCTGGAATGTTGCTGACCCTAAAAATGTCTGTCTCACTTTCTTGTCAATTCTTCAATGAAACTTAAATGTGAGCCGTACTTTACTTGCTTTCTGTATTTATAAATGACGTAACAAAGATGGAATTCAAAACGACACCGTACATAATACTGTTACTAGGTTATACTATACACGCTGATGATGTCCGACCGCTATCGGGAGGGTGTAACTGAGGGGCTTCTGTGCTATTTGAATAGAGAGGGTATGGTGGGTGTCGCACCTTCAAGGTATGTCTGTCTGAGTGTGTCCTTTTATATTAGTTGCAGTATATTATCTACTCCACCAACCATATTGTTTTAGTGCATAAACTTGAAATCAACATATTATCATTCTTCGCTGTAAATTTAGGCACGAGATTCGTTCTCTTTTGATTGCACGCAACAATTTGGCCAAATATATTGTAGATCCATTTGCGATGCCTGAGGTAATACGAAATGAATTTCAATGCAAAAATTGCTTTCAGGTCCAGGTAAGAATGCACAATAATAGCACTATATTATCCAATATGAATGTTGCGTGTCTGCTTGTGTTATTCAGTATAATAACCAAACACAAAAGTAAGAGAGTGTTGGCCATTAAACCCAGTGTGTATCATAGCCATAGTAGAGAAGCGGTATAGTCGGCATTGCGCGTGTATACGGCAGTTTCTGTGTTTCTATTGCTGGTTATAATCTCAACGCAGTTTCATATAGGTTGTAAGCACTTCTTACCATACAGAGAGATTTCTTGCATTAAAAAAGAAGGAGGTTATAGAAACAACCCTAAACCAATATTAGAGAAAGCTCACAGTCCAGGTATTCCACATTCCTTTCTTTTTTCCTTACGAAGACGTGTGCCCAATATCACGCTGCATGCGAAGAAGGAACGCCAAAAACCGCAGGGTTCAAAGAAGGAATGTTTGAAGAACTTACAGGCCACCTCAATACCTCTCACAAGAACTTCATTCGCTGTTGGATCAGACTTATTGATATGGAGTCCAGGGCCACAACAATGTATGAGTACCACACTATACCAAGTTTTCTGTTGTTGGTCTTTTAAGGTGTTGCTTGTTTCAGTGTACTCAATCTACTTTCGATGAGAATCTAGTTAGCCCACTAACTCAATTTGAACTCATAATCAAGTCGACTGAAAGAGATATGGAATATGGATCCTTATGCTAGAGAACGGGCTCGGCGATGTATAAGCCACTTAATGCTGAGCTATGAAGGTAGACTTACGAGAACATTTTGCGATCATGAGCGTACGTAGTTTTGCAACCCTAAACTCTCTTGATGCTTTACAGAATTTTCATCGTACCATGAACATTTTTTAGTTAATAGATTGAAGATATGTATGCACAAACATACTTTCTATACATATGGGCTAAAGAGATGTAAAAAAACTGACCTAAACCGTGTTCTGCGAATATTAGATGGATCACAGGCGCCAATTTGTGATGCAATGACAGAACTGGCCAATTTCTCTGTGGGTGAGCGCTTTATATACCGTATGGTTCGCCACCCATCATATCCTAGGAGTCGAGATGTAAAGGTAGGGTATATGGACATGTTAACTACTACATGTGCGATTTTCAATTAGGAGGTGCACGTTTTTGTTTGTACTCGAATGAAAATTTTGTAAACTCCATTGGTTTGGGGTAGAATTTTATAGCAAGGCAATAATAGCAAATTTGACTTTACTAGTTCGTGTGCATGCCTTTTAGTTCAAGGTGTCCACAAACATCGAAATATTATACGAGTTGTTCCTAAGTATGGATTCAATATTTCCCAACTCATTATATTCATTTATTACTAAAGCCGGTTTGTGATTTAGCGCAATTGGGCTTTTCAGTAGGTGATCTGGTTACTGCAAGTACACATTCAGGAGCCTATGGATTGGCATCCGGGTTCATAACGCATCTAGGATCTAGCTCGGTAGTTGTCGCCACAGACAGGCCTCTACGTATTCCAGAATGGGCAAAGTCTGACGGGTAAGATAATCTTGCTGCGCCATTTACGATCGAATATTCAGTACTGTCTTGTTGGGAATACGACTGACGAATAGACTTGGCTAGTAATGATGTCCTTCTCAGTATGAATATATTTAAATTTGCGATTCCATAAATTTCTTTACAACTGGTAATGTTGGGAAGTGGAAAGAGTGATGGAGAACAGAACAACTAGAACGGGTACTGAATCGATCTTCATATTTTCTGTTCTATATATACATTTATGCAATGTGTTCTATCGTTTTTGCGCTTTTTCATACCGGTATTCGAAAGGGGTCACTAGCGCTACACCTTTCAATTATTTTACAAATTGGTAAAGGTAAAACATTGGTACACACGTTAGTATACACAGAATCTTGCAGAACCTCTTCCAAAATTGCCTATCGTATACCTAGCAACAGAACTTGGTATATTGTCTCTGGATACACCCACAGACGTTTATCCAACCATCCCAATTTCTGTAGTCTCAAGTTTCGCATTTCTGGAAAACTACTATTAGCCACCTGTGAACTATGTAGACCACACCTTCGAATGGATGCGATACATCAATAACTCAATTTTATATATATTTCGTCACCGTTTTAATGTACTCTTCAGGATAGCGATTATTCGATTGGATAGAGTCGAATACAGTGGAGGGCTCGGTCTTATACGACACAACATCCTGTCTTTGGCGAAGGCGTCAATAGATGGGTCCTCGGAATTTCTCAGAAGATTGATCATCGATTTAAAGACTCCAAGGTTCGTCTTTGTTTTAAGTGGAAGTTCAGATTTTGAGTTTCATTGTTACAATGTTGATGCTAAATTTCTGGTTCTATGCATGTATAAGACGTAGACTGCTGCCGATTTATCCGTATTTCAAATACGTTTGCTTTATACTCAAGATTAACATCTTCCTTGTAGATTGCATGACAAATCCTGTGTTTCAACTGTCATTCCTTTAACCAAACGTTCAACTTAGATGGGATCGAGCAGCAACACAAAATCATACGTTCACACCAATCCCTGATCTCAACGCTGATCAGAATGCAGCTGTAGCTCGCTGTATTCAAGTTGAAGAGTATGCATTAATCTTGGGGATGCCAGGTAGAGTAGCCTGCTCACTCTACCCCCACTCAATTCACCAACCTATGTTTCGCTCTAAAATAACTGAAAATCGAAAATTTAACAATGTATTTAATAGTCACGGGATAGGGTTCTTCTTGTAAAACTCACCATGCTCTACGCTCGCATGTTTTTCTTGTTGTATCATCATTGTATTTGTTGCCCAAGATTACTGTTATGAGACTGTTTTCACACACATCCTATCTTCGCTCCACGTCTGATCCATACTCACTATAATCCCATCTTCTGGGTAAAAAAATATCACAATCATCAGGTACGGGGAAGACAACAACTATTTCTCATCTTATCAAGGAATTGGTATTGGGAGGCAAAACTGTTCTGTTGTCATCTTACACTCATACGGCTGTCGATACAGTCCTGCTAAAGCTCGAAAGTTTAGGAATTGGTACGGGGGAAAATTTCAGCAATGTGCAAAGCGACTTATCATACATAGATTCTCCTACGTATTTAGCATGGACTCTACTAAGGAGAGCATAGTTGTACTGAGCATATTGGTGTAATTATTAAGATTTATGCCGCACAAGTTGTCTCAAATTTTTGTCCTGAAAGCACAGGATAATCTTGAATGCATTATTGTGCACCGTATTAATTTGCGTCTCTCATCTCCACATCAGACTTTTTTCGACTAGGGAATAAATCACAAATCGACGTTCGTCTTCACAAATACGTGCCAACCTGCGAGGGCATCTTACAGGCAATGGACACTATCGATGGGAAGAATGCAGTGAAAAGTGATGCTGCTTTACTGGAAACTATAGCCCAATTCAAAACCTTTCTAAACTCTAAGAGAGTCGTGGTGTGTATTATACTAATCCACTCCACCATCTCGTGACATATGTACTTCTGCATAGTATATACCAATAGATATAGTAGGTGTTAATGAAGCCGATATAATTTGATGGCATGTTAAGGTTTACCATTGTCGTCGTTTTGCTTGTATGATATATAACTGCGTACATTTCATTCTCATGTCCCCACCGTCTCTCTTTTTCTTTTTGAATTGCCTCAGTCACAAAGTGTAAACAACGACTACATACTTTTCTACATATACAGGCAGTGACATGCCTTGGAGTAAACAATACCCTTCTTTCCAATAAAGTGTTTGATGTTTGTATTGTAGATGAAGCTTCCCAGGTGACACTGCCGGTATGTTCTGTGTTGCTTCCCTGTCTGTTCACGCATTTCATGAATATTTATGTGTAGCGTTTGTACTCTTGAGGAAATTACATTGCACACTTTCATGACGTTCTCGTTGTCCTTCCTTTTCATTATATATGCATCTTGTTAATTGTACAACACACAAATTTACAGGTGTGTATTGGACCATTGAGATTTGCTCGTAGATTTATTTTGGTCGGCGATCACAACCAGGTATGGCACATTGAATATGTATTGTTCCTGCACATAGTATCTGCGTATACCTTTAATTTCGTTTTTTGGGTATCTCCATTCCCCACCCCTTTGGTTCATTCTTTACATCATAGCTTCCGCCATTGACGCTCGATAAAGAAGCTAGAGAAAATGGAATGGAAGATTCTCTGTTCAAACGATTATGTGAGGTTAGTATTATCTGTGGGCAGTTTCTTTCGGAATTTATTTGCTGCATAGCCTTCATCAATATCTTGAGCACAATACCCAACGCAAGTGGAGAGGACAGTCCCATTTCGTACTGACTCTCTCATACGCTTCTCGATATCTAATATATTTATAGCAAACCGCATTGCAGTAGACATTGATTGAATCCTCAAGTTTATATATTATTCATTGCTTTGAAATTGTTTAATTGGATGGGTTTCTGTTAAAATTCGAAGTGCAATATCAGCTAGTACGTAGCTTTATGGAAACTTATCGATCTGAAAACAGGAGAGTACCAATTGTTGTAATGTTCCAGATAATCGATCTCACAACATGGAAAAACTGTATCGTGTTGTTGCACTTTTTTAATGGCGGTTCTTCCATTCGTTATGTCGCAGGCACATCCGTCAAATGTCGTTAGTCTATCAACTCAGTATCGTATGAATGAAGATATTATGTTATTGGTATGTTCACTCTTGTCTGTTCAGATGAACAGGCAAGTAGGTTCGGACTTTGAATATCTGCTTTGTATACATGTATGAGTAAATGTTGAATGGAGATAATTGATATGTTTTCAACTGACAAACACATTTTCATCAACAACCGATTCCTTGATAGCTTGATTGAGTCGGACTGATACAATAAGTGGCTTTGAGAGGGGGTTTTTTTACAGCTTTGACTCTTAAGTTCTCTTTTGTTTACAAATGATCCCAATAGTGTAACACACTGGTATACAATCACAAACTGAAGTGTGGGAACAGCGATGTAGCGAATCTAAGACTTGATCTACCCCGGACCGATACAGTTCAACTCTGGACCGATAGAATTGTATGCGTTAGTTTCTACATCCTTTGATATAGTTACGAAATAGAAAGTGTTGTTTCCTATCAAATATGTTCTCAAATTGACCGGGGTGTTCTGAAGAGGTTTCGATATTTATTAATTATTTCACGTTTTGCGTTGTATTTACCAGTGCAAGCACGACTCGTGGATAACTGATGTAGTGGATCCGTCAAAGAGTGTACTATTTCTTGACACGGATGCTGCCAACATGTTAGAATCAAAGTATGTATCTCATGTAAGAATAAGAATTATGTTGGTTCTAATAGTAGATTTTGCTGCGATGCAAATTCGCTTTCCTACCTTTTGTGATATAATAATCCTTCGACCAGGTTCTGGACTGGTTTATTTGCCAGTCCCTTATAGTGGCAACCTAACTGAACTAACGTAGAAATCATTGCGATAATTAATAGAAAAGATCGTAAATTCGCTCACGTTGGTAATTTTTTTTTTTGTTGTATTCCGTTCGCTATGTAATGGCTGAGTACTGACGTTGGGCAATCATTGCAATATCTTGCAGGCATACAGATGGAATATGGAACAATCACGAAGTAGATATATGCAGAGCGATACTTAATGTGCTGATTATGGTAAAATGCATTTCACTGGCATCTGTGGTCGTTACTGGGACGATCTTATCTGATTCTTCTTTGTCCTATACATGCTGAACAACTATTTCCTATTTGTGTAGGGAGGAATATCTACTCGCAATGTAGGCCTTATCTCACCTTACCGAGGTCAAGTTTCATCGCTTCGTACAATGATCACCAAATACTTCACACCTATCCAAGCGTATGTATAAGATATTTTGCATCTAGTGCTAGTGGTTTGTTCCTATCGCAAATTAATGCAAAGATATTCGCTGTGTATCATACGTGTGGTGAATTCTTCAACTTTTTCTCTTATTGAAAGTATTTGGATCATCGATTATTGTGCATTTGGTAGTGTGGTTTAGCTGTAATGCAAGTAATACTCCAGCACTCTAACCCGTTTAACACATGTATTGATATCTGTCACAATCTTACTTTGTGATGAGGGATTTGCAGCTCTCGTCTGGATGTATATACTGTTGACAAATATCAGGGAAGAGATAAGGACGTCATTTTATTGAGCATGGTTAGGTCAAATACCGCTAAAGAGGTACAAAGAGTGTTTTGTTTGTTTCTGGTCACAAATTGTAAACTGGATTATATTTAGTTTATCGAAGTTGTGTGTATGTTTCGTATTTTTAAATGTCGTACAGCTTGCTTATCGCCAATGTTTATCAGCGCAGCTGCTATACACAGAACAACTCGATATATTCTTTCTTGTTTTACTTTGCAATGTTGCAATATGTAGGTAGGGATGCTGCTTAACGATTGGAGAAGACTAAATGTCGCATTTACACGAGCTCGTCGTAAGATTGTCATCATCGGGTCGAGAAGCACACTAACGAAGTCCACGGTGATGAATAAGTTTTTCAATTTAGTGAGCAGGTAAGATACTCCATATCGAGTCTACATCGTTTAGTAATGACATGGAGCATGATATACTACGGCTGAAGAGCGACAATCGGCATATCCTGTGAGCGCTTCGCATACGTACTTCGATAATTATCTAACTTCGTTGTTACATGAGTAACCTGCGCCTTTAACAGTCTGTTTGTTGTATAGCTCAGTATTGCACATTGGTTGTCATCGCCAATTTGAGAATAACTATACTATGCGTTTGGACTTATTTGTTTTATAGCAAGTCTTGGATTCTCCCAGTGATGTCCTCACCCGACTTCACTAGAATGACTCCAATAGTGCCTATTGATATGGAGAACGATGAAAATGAGAACGATACGAAGTGCGGATGTACGTCTCAGAGTAGTTGTAACGATGGCTGTGGCTATACGAATAGAAAGCGGACCAAGGTGCACCGATATAGACCTCGTGTGTTGGGGAGAACACTAGATAATACTATGGAGTAAATAGAATAGATCATCTGATAATTGCACAGGACTAACCCTGTGTGCATGGATTCTACGAACGTATACGTTCTGTGTCACATTTCTCATTTTACACACTAGTTTCACACACTCACGCCATGTATTGAACTTAAAATGACACATTGGCAGTAGAGTGAAAGAATAATAGGGTTGAGCTGGGCATGATGTGTGAGTACAATCAAAACAAGATAAGAAAAGGTTGATATAAGTAAATCAAAGCGAAGAAGCTCAACTCGATAATCGTCGTACAAAATCTACTGTGCCACGCAAGATGTTAAACAAACAAGTATTTTTCAGCTCGTGTATATTTCATTTCATCCCCCTGCGTCTTAGCAACTCGGTTGGAAAACCAATTTATGCTTTGCGCTAAAAAAGAAAGAAATCGTATGTTTCAAGTTTATATACTAGCTTGTCCCAAGAAAGTATCCTATCAGGTTTTAATTTAAGCTTTGGGTATTCATGGTAGAGTCGCAGAATAGATACAAGGCATTCGATAAATTTGAGTTCAATTTGTCGGTGGCAACAGTTTAACATTTTTGGTGCTGTTCTTCGTTCTTTGGTCTACCAAATATGGCCAAGAAAACTACTGCGAATACATAATAACTATTCAAGCCGCTACCAGTCCAACATAACACTGATCACGTGTGGTTTCAAAATTTACCATACAGCTTCGCATTTTTAGGATCATTAAAGGAATGGAAGATCCCAAAGGTATCGATGCCTGAGTGAGCTACAAGGAGAATGTACTGCTCGCCAGTGAAATGCATCATCTATTGAAATTGTTCGTGTTGCTCATCGATCAGGGTGAACCAACGTATTTTCACTGCCGGCTTCCGAACTAAATATACTCACTCAAGGATCCATAGCATCATGACCTGCGCTAGTGTTCACATCTATGGCTAGCGATGTCGTGCTTTTCGGGTCAGAACTTACTGGTACAAACGTGAATCGACTGAGAACCAGAGGCAATGACGCGATGGTGTAGCCGTATGTTGTGGAGCTCTCGTACAACTCAAACAGAGGTGCAGCTACCAGTTTGTAATTTTTGGGAACGGCGAATGTACCTGTTTTTACGAAATATCACAGTCAAACTCGTCTACTTATTTATTTGCCAATACCAAGCAAAAACAAATCAGTCATGTTAAGAAATCTATTAAATAAGGCTGAAACGGCAATGTACTTTCTAGATTAAAGTGAAGCTTTAGCTCCGACATACCAAATTCTGGAAGCTGTATCATCATCACTATCGTGTGCTCTTTGGGTTTTGTGATATGTGCAGGGCAGTACGGATACTGCAGCCAAAATTTGTAAGAACAATTTTCACGATTGGCATTGTATTTTGGTAAGAATAACAGTTCTGACACAAAAAACTAAGCCAAGTACAATTAGCCTCGATTATACAACCATTGAAATGGCCACTAAAACCACATACTAGTTAGAATTCCCGTAAACACATACAAAACAGTGAAGGCCTCTTCTACAATAATCTGTTCCAGACATGCATAGATGCGTACATATTGCATACTATGTATTTCATCTTGGTCATGATACATGTGTTAGCACAAATCAAGTAAATTGCCAGTATTGAAAAAATCTAGAACATGAAAATGAGCCAAATAGATATTACAC
This sequence comes from Creolimax fragrantissima, assembly GCA_033442365.1. Taxonomy (NCBI): domain Eukaryota; class Ichthyosporea; order Ichthyophonida; genus Creolimax; species Creolimax fragrantissima. The sequence goes on from JAWQFL010000011.1 coordinate 399,465, forward strand.
ACACATGCATAGTTTTCACCCACCCTTGTGATTTCAAAGTTTGGCCGGTACCAGTTCGACAGGATATCCGCTACTTCCCACTCAATAGCATCGACACCATTGTCGGGTGATAGACATTCTGTCAGAATTCGCTTACATCCCTCAATCTCCCCCTCTCCCGGATGTAGCTCGCCACCCGGCCTGTGCTCCGTAGTATGAACGGTAGAAGATCCAAATACAAATTTGGAATTATAATATGGCAGTGGGAGTTTTCAAGTACTAGTTCACTATATCCGTAGAGGTGTAGTTAACGATGATATAGGTACTTACAATTTGTTGAAGCTTCCAAGCTGGAGTAATAGTACGTGTGGGTGACCATGTTCGTGTACCAGAAAACAAGCTTCTATGTTTCTGCGCATCCCATATTGTGCATACTCGTCTTTAAGGCGGACCAAGCGATTGTTAACCGAACTATCCTTTTCATACTGAGGTGCTTTGCTAGCGAATGTGTAGTTTTGTAGCTTGTATAGCTTAATGTTTCGGGCAATGCTCATGATGATAAATGATTCACCCTTCCCCTCTGTTCTACTTCACGTGTGCTGTTTTATCGGAATATCAGACACCAAAAATATGTTTCAACAAAAATACACACAAGAGTCAAATGTGTTCGTTGACATCTATCTGTTCTTTTGTAAATTGCTTAATAACTCTTCGCTCGTAGATATCAAGAATAGTTACAAGGCAAATCAGCAATATATCCACAACACCATAAGTGAATAATTCATGCGCAGAACCACTCAAGAATCTTATTGTCAACAAGCTTCTTTATGAGAAAATATTCATGCTTGAACAATTGTTTATGTTGTATAGAGTATATGGGTTTATGCCCTTTGGTAAGCCAGTCCCCTCTACAGAGTCCACCAGCGTTGATCGATCCCAGCAAGCAAAGCATTTCTACATATGTAGAAAATGTTGAACTAGAAACGGCTCTACACTACCTTTTGTCACTACCCACTTTGTTAGCCTTTCAATAAAACTGAATTGCGGTATACGCACACGAGAAAGTGTTGCTTTTTAATTAGTGAGATGGAGAAATAAGGTTTTCAGAATCGTACTATATACTCGCGAAAGTTTATTGGTGATATCTGTTCTACAGTTTGAGGTAAATTTGACTATGGCCACCGGAAGAAGTGCCACTACACAAGATTGAGGAGTGCTACAACCTATATTCTCTGGTATTTCGTTTTCGCTTGTATCCGAATTTTACGCCGGTAGTTGTTTATAATATTGACCGAACCATTCTCGTATGCATATTCATTTCCATGCTTGAGTTGAACTGCATGTTGCACTGCGTCCGTAGGTACGAAGTGCACTTGATGCTGATATGGACTTTGCTATTCCACTTAAAACGATAACCGAATTGTATATTGAGTAAGTAGATGGTACCGGCAGGAACATAAACCACTTTCAGTTCTTGCCTTTTATTATCAAATTTGCTCGCACACAATTTCAGTAATATAGTAGTAGTACACTTTTAGCAATATATCATGTCCTCCACAACGAAGAGAGTGCTTTCAATCCAATCTCACGTGGTATCCGGTTACGTCGGGAACAAGGCAGCCACCTTTCCCTTGCAGGTAGCACATGAAAAATGAATGAGCGTACTAGTTGCAACGTGTACCTATTGCATGTATAAAATACTACAAACTCCTTCCTGACTTTATAGCTATTAGGATACGAGACTGACTGCATCAACAGCGTCAACTTTTCCAATCACACTGGATATGGGAGGTGGAAAGGCACGGCCATGAATGGCCAAGAGCTAGTGGACCTCATTACAGGATTGCAAGAGAACGGAATCGCGCACTACGATTACCTTTTAACTGGTATTGCAATTTTTTTGTCGTACAGTGACATTATAGTTGTCCTGACTGCAGTCTAGTCTTAAACATTAATCCCTCTTGAAACATGTAGGTTACATCGGATGTGAGACGTTATTGAGGCAAATTGCGCTTGTGGTGAAAGAGTTGAAAACAATAAATCCGGACTTGACATATGGTGTGTATTCAGCCGATACTTATTTATCCTTTACTCTATGTCCATGGCAGAAGGAATTAACTTTGATAATATTTCTCTGTCCTATACATACGGACTTGTTTACAGTATGTGATACTGTTATGGGAGATGATGGTGTTGGACTATACATTTCCCCTTCCTTAGTGCCCGTGTACAGAGAACTAGTTGTTCCAGTTGCCGATATTCTCACTCCGAATGCATTTGAAGCAGAGTAAGTATATACATTGATGTATGGTAAATTTGATAAGAAAGTGGTCTGTACATAACAAGACTTCCCATCGTAATGCTCTGTTGCAATCTGTTAAAGACAACTTACAGGATTGTCTATATCTTCGATAGAGGATGCCGTGAAAGTTCTTGACGCTCTTCACTCTATGTCAGGTTTGTTTTATTCCACACCCATATCCATACATATATCTCTCTGCCTTCTGTCATGAGTGTGAGCGACAAGAGAGATACACTCATACACAATCAATAGAATAAAAATGTTCTGGACTACTAGGACTGATTACCTTTAAATTTAAGTGCTCGAAGTCCTGATTATGACACTGAGCCTGTGTGTTTATGAGCACAGGTGCGCATACAGTTGTCATCACTAGCTCGCATATCAGCAACGACAAAGAAAATATATATCTGTTTGGGAGCGATAAGTCCAGGGACACCAAATTTTGGTTCGCAATTCCGCTTCTAAAGGTTTGTACGCGAAAAATAGAGCTCGACCTACTGGGTATGAAAGTCCACAGTACTTATTTTGCTTTATGCCACGCTGCAGAATTCTTTTACTGGTACGGGCGATCTTTTTACCTCTCTACTGCTAGCTTGGTATGGGAATACGGAGGGAAATCTTGTAGAAGCAGTTCAAAAGGTATTTTTTCTCGGTGGTAGCCGTTTAGATTCTCAGATTCCGAATGCAGCAATTAATCCATTCCTCGATCACCGTTCGTGACAAAGGTTTTAGGCACGATGCAGTCAGTGTTGAGAAATACTAACGATTACGCCGAGCATGGCACTGGATCGGACAACAAAATTGGGGCAAAATATAAAGAATTGAGGCTGATTCAAAGCAAGGATGTAATCGAAAGTCCCCCGAAATATGATCGGCCTTGCGAATACATCTGAACGAACCACTCACTGATAGGTGAAACCGATCATGATATTGTGCTGTGTCATAAGTTTCAAAGAAGCAAAAGGTGACAAGGAACTGACTGATACCTAGATAATATTGTAACCACTATAGATCAATCAGCCTATATTAGCTTAAATATGTATCCATACATGTATGTATATATATATATACATATGTATGGATTAATGGATGTCCATCTAGATCAAGCAAAATTAAAACCTATAAATGAAAAAACTAGTCCAAGAGTAAAGTTTTTCAATATATTTCATTTCGTACAATATATTGGTTTCACAGTTGACACGTCAAGTTACATCGTACTCGTTCATACCGTATGGCATATGCACACTCAATTCATTAGATGCAGTTAAAAGAATTATGAATCCTAACGAACGTAGTGAAGAAAAGGCGGATTGGTGGGGATGGGGTGCTGGTATCTACCATGACTTGCAAAAACAGGTGATAGGATAATCCAGTCGTGTTTTGCTGTTTTCCATCAGGCATATTATCAAGGCTCATGAGCAAGTATCTTGGCGTACTGAAACGCTTGTATCTTCTTCATAGAGTTTACTCTTTTTGGTTTCGTCTCTTTATTGCTTAATTATTCTTATAGACAGAGGAGCTTATAGTACTGGCGAAGCAAGATCTGGGAGAATTTGTAGACACGGTAGCCACAGAGTCCCAGGCCGCGGCGAAGGAAACCGTGAAAGTCGTTGCTAAACGTATGTTGTCAGTTCGCATTTCTCTATAGCTAATAAGTTGTGTATGATGCATGCTTGTATCACTGGCATGTAGGTTTTCTGATTTATGTTCTTGTTACATCATGCTGTGTTCATTGCTAGACGTACCCATTGCTGAAGCGGAATCGCTGTTGTCTACGTTGGACCTAAACGGAAGACTATCGATGCCGGAAGCTAAAAATAGTAATACTGAAGTACGACCAGCTCCTGTGCAGCGTTTGAGTTCCCGAAATAAGCCTCCTGTTCGGTACACAAGAAGAGACATGTATATACTCCAACTCCAGTCGTCACCAGTCATATTCATCAACGAACCCGATAATTCCGTAGCGTTTGCTGAGTGGGAAACTCAGAACTCAAATCTTGAACAGAGAATCACTGAACTTGGACAATTGCGTTCCAATTCTTTGAGCCTTGCTAACATGGAATCTAATCTCGTTCCAAATGTTGTTACTCATGATCTGTTCTGGAAGAGGTATTTCTTCCACGTTGACCAATTCGATAAGTCCCAGTTGCAACGGGAAGAGATTAAACGTAAGTTTTTGTTTGGTTCTATTTTTTGTGGCAATTTAAGCACGTTAGTGTGCCTGTAATGCATGATTTTAACGTACTATTTTCTTCTAGGCGCCATGGAAACTGATATTCAAAAACCAGACCACAGTGAGGATTGGGGTGACGATGACACAGAAGAAAGTGATATGAATGACAATAAACAGGAAGATGAAACTTTGAATAGTTTAGATATACATTTACCAGACCAGAGAGTGGAGGAGGAAAAATCGAAAGTATGTTCAGAACTGACAAATACCGTATCGCCAGTGTTAAGCCAAAGTGCGACACAGCAAGATGATATCGTAGAAATGGGCGATGACCCAGAAGGTCCTAGCCATATCCTTTCACAACCCTGTGATGGTAAACAGGGAGTCAAATCTGTAGATAATCACATAGCAAGTGGCGAGGTTGGTAACCTTGACAGAAATAATGATAGCGAAGAATTTTCGATCGAGAACGGCAGGCTTGCATGTGCTCGTGATATCCACAATGAGTCAATGGTTCAAAATGCACACAAAACAGAAAGCGCGGGCGAAACAGTAGAGAAAATACAAGAATCTGGCTCAGGATCTGACTCAGAATGGGAGAAGTGGGAGTGATTATTATAGTTTTATTTATTCACAATCTTGGTATGTACGTCTTATAGGCGTTTTACAATTCGAGATATATTTCAATCGAATAGCGACGAATAAAAGTGTAGTGCACAGCAAATAGCTCATAAATATTCGCTATCTATCACCTAATCATTTGGCCAGTCCTCCAAAAACAGCGTTTGGAACACTCTGTGCTTCCACCCGAACTGTAGTGAAACACAAAAGAGAACATTAGTCGAATGTACGCTGTGGTTCAAGAAAGAAATACGAAAAACAATATTCAGATATACAATATACTATAATAAAGCATACCACGAGTTTCCTTTGGCTTATCTTCGTCGCTTCCTTCCCCTTCACTGTCGCTGTCGTCCAGAGAGATTTCCAGAGGATTTGCTTCAGTGGTTTTCTCAGACGCTGAAGCAGTAGATGCTACAAACTTAACATTAGAAGTATCAGTCGATAACGTGCTACTTTCCAAAGCTTTCATGGGGTTTATTGGAGTAGAAGCGACATTGCTTGCAGTGACGAACGTTTGGCCACCTTTTGTTGCTTCAGCCAACTGTTGGGCATATTCCGCACTTACAGAAGTACTAAATAGAGCCTGCGAACTTCGCTTCGTACGTAACATATCTCTGAAAGTGTCTTCGTTGCCGTGTTTCACTTCAAAATCATGCCAGGCAGTCCAGAATGGTTTAGCCGTGCGTGGATCGGCTATTTGGGACCCGTAAGAAAAGAGTGCTCTGGCGCGATCGATTTCTCCAAGATTTAGCTCCACACCCGCATATTGCAAGCATAATGTCCAAGCATATTTGTCCGGAAGAAGTTCAATGGCTAATTCGTATATCTCACGGGTTCTAGTGACTCCAAACATTTTGGCGGCGAGCCTAATGTACATTTTAAAGAGCTCAAACTGGTCTTCACCCGTTAAATAGCGTACTGCCCTATCGAAAACTGCCATAGAATGACGTGCCAGCCCATATTCTTCTTCCATACGAGCGTACGCCAAAAAAATTTCTTTTGCGTATTTGGATGGGCACCCCTCGAGAGCTTGCTCGAAAATATCACGGGTGCGTTCAAGTTTCTCACCAGCATATCGAGTAACAAATTTGTTGATATACATGATGTAAATGTCATACACATAAGGCCACTGGAATAATCCGATTCCCCGTTCATAGATGCGGAACGCGTCCTCAAAGTATTTGTTTTCTTCTAAGTACATGGCGTAGTTAATAATGATCTGTGGTGTTGCGATGCGGAGGTCCAAAATGCGATCATATACCGCCTTTACTGTTTGTAGCGAACCCAAACTCTCTTCCAGGTCAACATATAGAGACCAAAGCTTTAACGATGTGTGTAGACGGGCTCGCAACGAAGCAAACGAATCGCTTGCGTTGGTATTACCTCTGTATTGGCTGGTAGCTTGCTTTACTAGAGAGAGGGCTCGGCGAGGATTGTTGTGGCGTAGTTCCATTTCTGCATACTCGCACCACACAGTCGCCAAGTGCTCCACTTTTTTGAAGCCAGACATTACTGCCTTATCGTAGACGGCACGGGACTCTGCTATCTGTTCATGGTCCTCATAGTATTTGGCGAAAGTCACCCACAGGTCACTGAGTTTTCCTGTTGCCTTCGCAGGATCTACAATGTGAACGGCCTCGGTGAATGTCGCAACCGCAAGTGCAGGTTTGTCAATAAGTAGCTTTGTTCTCTTGATCCATTCTGCAACGTTGTGCGGATTTTGTCGAAGCAAAACAGAGTTGACCAACAGAGGACGTCGATCCATCAAGGACTCAAAGCGCGCCATGTTCATGTCTAACTCCAGGGTCGCTAGTGGAGAAGCGAGATCATTCCCGTCAACAACATCTGCATCCGATGTGTTTACTGTCTCCATTTGTGCACTTATCAACGTTTCTTCAAACTGCGAATAAGCATCAAACACGATGCTGAAGTCTCTCACTGTCATGACAGTCTGTATACCTTCCTCGTACACATCCCGAGTTTTCCCAAACTGTCCCATACGCGTGTAATATTCCGCAAGTGACACCCACAAACGGCCCACCATATCTGTATACCTTGCTATGCCTGCACGGATGATTGGGTCAACACGCACGGAAGTAATGTCGGAACCGTGTTTGGAGAGAAGCTCGCACATCTCTGTCCACAGTTGGTGGGATGTTTTTCCTTTTTTCGAAACAAACTTCTCATCATTAACAATATCAGTCAACCAAGTTGCTGCTTCGTTCATCAAGTTGTGCTCACTGCAGTAGTCTACGTAAGCCTCTGCGTCTGACCGTTCCAATTTAAGATACCTACGGTAGGTACGCATGGCAGTTTGTGGAATATTATGTTGCTGTACAAACTTGAGGAATAACGGCCAGATTCTGTGATGTTGAGTGACAGGAAGTGCACGAAGGCATCTGTCGAACGTGTGTCGAGTTCTAGTGATTTTACCCTGCTGTGTTAGCAGCAAAAGATAATCAATCCAAATACGAGGCATCTTATGCATGAAGACCAACGCTCGCTCATATGTATTATTCAAATCTTCGTAGGCCGGATCAGTAGCCGGGCATTTGTCCTTTACGGCTCTACGACGCTCCCGCAGGTAGCTATACCAAAGCTTGTAAGAACCAGGTATTTCTTTAAGCCCACGTTCGTACAGCTATTAAAAAACAGAAAAATATTAGAATTGAAGAACAACGCAGTCACCAGCGGAACAGACCACATCTCTTGTATATTTCTGCTAGTACATTGCGATTCAAACAGAAACCATTGAGATCCAGACCATTTTTACGATATTGCTTACCATGTTTCGTTGGGAGCGCGTCGCTGATTTCTTATGATCCAAGTACCGTAGCCATGCCTTGACAGAGTAGGTATTACGCAGTAAGTCTTCCTCAAATGGCACATCTGTGTCCTCGATAAGAAAACCATGATATCGACTCATCATACTCGCGTTGCTACTGCCATCAGCGACAGACGGGCTTACCATAGTGTTAACTTCGTAAAACAAAACAACTATGATGTTTAAGGCAACGTGTGGTGTTTATATACACTCAATTGTACATTATTAGGAAGAAGAAAAAAAAAGGAAAAAAATGTGCCACACGGCAACACACACAATGTGACTATGCTATGCCCTCCTCCACACCTATAGTACGACGAACTAACTAACTAGCAAGCCTTCGCTCGCGTGAAACTGAACGAGAAGAGAGGTTCTGCAAAGTATATTATATGATACATTATGAACTGTCACATATCGGTGTAGATAAGATGACCTTCGTGTATGTCACTACAAACAGCGCAAGTATATTAAAAATCCAAATTATTGAACGTGTGCCGACCATATTGGTAGGCATCGTCGGTTGGTGTTACCCTTTTCAAATCAACACTACTTTAGATGATTTGTAGTCCAACGTATGTCTTCCATTGTATACCAACTAGATGCTAGTGGCGTGTCGGTTTAACGGGCTATTTTTCCACACAAATCATATATATCAACAAAGAAATTTATTTAGCATTGTTGTAGTTCATTCGGTTTTTTTCACATAACACTTCTGGCTCTTTGTTCGTCTTCTTGGGTACTTTGTCAGTATTCTTAAATGGTTTTCATGATATTGCTTGACTAGAAGAATTCGTCTTTATTGCTTAAGAGTTGTAAATTGTCAGTATAAAATTTCCTCGTAGCCCTACACACTAAAGGTATACCTTGCCAGTGTAGGCCGGTGGAAGCTAACAAGAATTTATATATATGGCATCAACAGTACCACAATTAAAAGTTCCCATTGATTCTACACTTTCAATGATGCTATTGTATTAACGGATTGCCGCCAAAACTAATCAGCCCATTTATATCTGAGGGCCGTACTTCGAGAAGTCTGTAACATCAGGATGAACATACTGTTTGTAGTTGTTGACGAATTTTTTGGCAAGCATCTTAGCCGACTCATCATACGCAGCCTTGTCACCCCAGGCGTTTCTAGGCACTAGTACATCAGGGTTGATGTCGGCAAGCTGCTGGGGAACTTCGAAACCGAAGATTGGGTCCTCCTTAAACTCAGACTTGCCAATGGAACCATCGAGAATTGCGTCAACGCAAGCACGCGTGGTTTTTAAACTCATACGTTCACCAACTCCATAAGCTCCACCTGTCCATCCAGTGTTAACAAGATACACTTGAGTGTCGTGATTCTCTAGCTTGGTGCGGAGAAGGTCAGCGTATTTGGTAGGGTGAAGGGGCAGAAATGCAGCTCCAAAGCAGGCAGAGAAAGTCGCCTCAGGTTCCTTAATTCCACGCTCAGTTCCAGCAACTTTAGCAGTGTAGCCGGACAAAAAGTGGTACTGGGCCTGACCGGGTGAAAGACGGGAGACAGGAGGAAGAACTCCGTAAGCATCACATGTCAGGAAGATGCAGTTCTTTGGGTGACCTGCCATAGAGCTAGGCTCGAAATTGGGGATATGATGAATAGGGTACGAGACACGTCCATTTTGAGTCTTGCTGGTATCGAAATAATCAGGTTCATTGTTCTCCTTAAGGATAACGTTCTCTAAGAGGGCGTCCTTACGGATGGCGTTGTAAATTTCAGGCTCAGTCTCCTCAGAAAGATTGATTGTCTTCGCATAGCATCCACCTTCAAAGTTAAAGATACCTTCGTTATCCCATCCATGTTCATCATCACCGATCAAGAATCTTTTGGGGTCAGCGGAAAGAGTAGTCTTTCCTGTTCCCGAAAGACCAAAGAAGAGAGCAGTATCACCCGCCTTTCCTACGTTAGCGGAGCAGTGCATGGCCATAATCTTCTCCATCGGCAGCCAATAGTTCATCATAGAGAAAATTCCCTTCTTCATCTCTCCTCCATACCATGTACCACCAATAATGCCAACGTTCTTCTCGATGTTGAAGGATACGAAGACTTCGGAATTTAAGTTATCCTCCTATATAAACAGCATTAAAAGGGGTTTGTTATGGCCGATCGTTCAATTTGAGGCAGGAAAATAACGCAACTATACAAACATTAAACTTAAACTACCTTAAAATCGTCGTTTGTCACCTTGCAGGCGTTTACGATGGTAAAGTCTGGCTTGAAGTCTGAGAGGTCCGCACCGTCGGCAGGGCGGATAAACATATTACGTACGAAGTGATGTTGCCAAGCTAGCTCGGTAATGAAACGCACTACAACGAAAACAACAATAAAAAGTTAAGAAGTGGACAACAACTGCAACATTACTACCAACTATTTCATAATAACAAACACTTCGTTTACCCTTTTTTTGCGTTGATTTGTTAGCCCCGCAATAACCATCAAACACGTAGATCTTTTCGGCGTTATCGTTGTAGTGGTTCACAACTTTATTATAGAGCTTATCAAACACTTTGGTGGTCATTGGCTTATTCACAGGGCCCCACCAGATGTCATCTTTGGACGGTGACTGCTCAACAATATACTTATCACTGGGTGATCTTCCGGTGAACTTGCCCGTATCGATTGCGTATGTTCCGTTGGCAGTTGAATTACCCTCCTTGTTCGCAATCTCATGCTCATTGATTTCAGCATATGTTAAGTTATGGTGAAGAGGAACATCAGTGCTAATACCAACGTCGGAAAGTAAATTGGTTGCAATAGAGGTCTTATGTCTCAAGAAAATGCTAGGTACAACACGCTGCTGTGTAGCCGTGAAAGGCCTAAGCCTGCGTATCGCAAAACTCATTCTCGTTTCGTTTTACAAGAAAAACACGAACACAAACAAAAAAAGTCTGTTATTGTCAACTTGTTGTTGACATTGAAACGTATTTTATACGCTCGACTGACCTTCTCTTAAGTGCCATTAAAAAGTATATCAATAAACAATGCATTGGCTTTTTTATAAGAAGAATTAAATCACCCGAACCCAGTACTGTGACCCAGCCTACCGTATATATATGTTTGTATTTGTATGTCAATTCAGTATGGGGCCATTTCAAACCCTTACCCCCAACTGGTTTGGATTGGGTTGGGTTGGCCTGGGCTGGACTGGGCTGGACTGGGCTGGCCTGGGTTGGGTTGGTGGGTTGTGAAGGAGAGGACCGGTGAGTAGTGATCGCAACGATTATGATTGGAAGATGCAGGTAGAGATGGCATATCCGTTGCGTATTTTGTGCTTCGCCCACCTATTAATTTCAGATACACAATTAGCAAAAAAAGCATATTGACATAATAATATCCTTATGTATAGAAAATCAAAACTTCGTTTCATTTCGTTTTACGGCTTACCTGAATGCCTTAGCACCGCACCGCATCATACGGAACGGCACGGAATCGTACCCCTCAACCTACTGTCGTAGTAGTGTTCCATGTATGCAAGATGCTGTCCTCTTCCCTGTTGAAACCATTAATTAACTTGTATATTCTTATCCGGAATGTGTTGATGCGTTTAGTTTGTCAATACACCGGTTGGTTAACTTGCATTGAACCGCCCGTTCTAAATAATGGGAAATCTGTTGAAGACACTGAGAACAAGAATAAAGTTGTTCCATCCCTACGTACCAGACTATGGGGATTATGCTTGTACCTGCTTACATACTTCGCCTGCACTAGAACATATCAACTTCAAGGTGGTCTACGTCGATTACCTGTACCCTCTCTTAAGTTAACAATAGATACTTATGTAGATTCAATGTCACCTCTGTGTTCAGAGAAGGAGCATGCCAAAATATTACAAGACGCAAATAATTTTCTATCCAGTCGAGGAGGATATGTTCTTCAATTCTTCCTGATTCTCAGGTATTTTAACTGCTTTTCATCGGCTTTCTTTGGTGTAATAATATCAAACAAGATTTCACATTGATCAATGGTCATCTCTTTTGTAGTGCTGGGTATTTTTCTAAATAACAGAATGTATAAATTCCATTTTTTTGTCATGATTCTCATACAGGTCGTGGTTAACAGACAATTACATCAGCTCATGGTGGATCAAGTACATATACCTCGGAAACAGAGCATCACTTCTTATTAATTCCAATTATTATGGTCTGGACTACGGATTATGTTGGCCCAATACTTCACAGGTCGCCCGCGCAGCGTTACTAACTCACATTCTTACTAGATGGAGAGATATGTTAGAGGATGAAAGCCTTGAGCCTCTAAAGCTGCGTGGATTCATTCCATTGTGTATGGATCAGTACAGAAATATGCTAGGAACGACGCGCGTCCCGAGATTGACCCCTCTCTGTGACGAGATTGTCCATTTCCGAAGTGATCAGGGATCGAGACATGTTGCTGTTCTAATCGATGGATGTTTCTATCGCCTTGGTTTATATATACAGGAGAAGAAAGGAAAGGGAATAAAGAGCACAGAACAACTAGGAAACGAAATTCAGGCAATGATCGATGATTCGAAAAAAGGTATAGTGTAATATTTTATAGATAGTAATATTTTCTTTCCACACTATAATATCTTTAATATTCTGTGCTTCAATCCAACCTATTCTGGATGTTACGAACTAGTGACGTATGATTCAGAATACCCTTGACGGCACTATCAACGTTTTAGAATGCGTTTTACTAACCCGCTTCTCCTGGCGTTCAGTACAGCTCCTGCAAGAGCCAAAGTTGCCACGCTGACGGCCTGGACTAGAGATGATTGGGCCATAGCCCGTGTTCAGCACGCCACGAAACGTGTACTAGATATGATTGAAACGAGCGTGTTCGTGCTGTGCCTGCCAAGTTTAAAGGTTTTTTCTTTTGACTACTTAATACGTTCGTGTAATCGTGCTGGACATCATATGCTGTTTTTTGGACCAACATTGGCTGCTTTTCCACCATGATTTCACAGCCGCGTACAGACCATAAATACGCACTATATTACAATACAGACGCCAGGTAGTATATCAACCAGAGGAGAGTATCTATTGACCGCAGGTACCGGTACCGAAATGTGGCTTGATAAATCATTGAATCTTTGTGTTTTCGAGGATGGAAAAGTCGGTTTCAATGCAGAACACAGTAACTTTGATGGGACAGTGCTGGGCCACATGTGAGTGCAAATATATATCATGGAAGGCGAACGTTTTCCTACGAACTTCGTTTTTATTTGCCCATCAATGGGAAACGAAGAATAATACGTGTGTGTCTAGCTTTGGAGAACCCTAGATATATTGTAAATGAGTGTATTTTCGCATTTCTTTCTTCTCTAGCTGGAAATGTAGCGCTCATATTTCTTACTAGTATAATCTTCAATTTTCAATGGGTAGGTGGGAGTGGATGTTAACAGAAGAGCGAAGAATAGGATACTCTGACTCCACTAAAACGGAAAATCCGGTCCAGGTAAATTGAACGATTGCTCTCAATGATCAACGAAATTCGTAGTAATGCAAAGTGAGCGTATTGCACAGCCACGAAATTGCACGTGTAAGATGAAAAAAAAATAGCTCAAATTGTTTATTTGCTTAGCTATATAGCATTTTTATAAGTCACGAAAGTTTCCACGTTTATGTCAGACAGTAAATCGATCACCAGTATAAACTTTACAGTATGTTTATTTAGCAATATCTTGATTAGCAAGTATATAGCATTTCTTTTTTCATGTCACCGCAATTCTCAATTTCATATTACACTGAATCACCAATACAAACATCGTATTCACATCTACTCACAGCAAGCTGTGAGCTCAGTGTCTACTATCGAAGTTGTGCATAGGTATGACTTTGAGGAAACATCAGAACTGCTCGACAGTATTGCTAAAGCGAAGGCATCTCTGGTTGGATTTTCAGGTTAGTAGCGTTGCTAATATTCGTCGAAGATGATGAGTGTGACTGTACGGCGATTTTTGCTTCTACTTATTTCGTTCATGAATGGACTTGTATACGAATTAATGTATATGTTTTGAATCTACGTCAGTTCACATTTCTTAATCAGTCGTACATTTATACGCAGATGATTTGGACTTGCATCAGTTCCTTTACGATAGGTACGGACAAGGAGTTATTAAAGCAGTTGGAAAGGTACGAAACGGTTACCAATTGGAATACTTAATAGTTGTATGTCATTCCATTCTAATTTACCCTTTTTCATGTTTCAGGTCTCTCCGGACGGCTTTGTACAATTAGCAATTCAGCTAGCATGGCGTCGCATGTATGGAAATGTCGTCCCCGTCTATGAGGTATTATGTATTCTTTCGTTTTCGGAATCTCTTGTTGAGCATATTGTACTCATTAATTGTTGTCTTCACTGAGTAATATTTTACTTTTTTTTTTTAAGCCATGTATGATGAGGCTTTTTCTAAAGGGGCGTACGGATACTATTCGAAGTGTTACGTCAAACTCTGCAGAATTCACAAAGCAATTCGACAACAAAGAAATTGTACGTGAAAACAAAATATTCATATTATATGTTAGTTGCTATAGTGATCTGAAACTTAACATTTGATAAGTTACGCCCACTGAAAGTCTTCCACTTGGTGTTATCGGACAGTCGGTAGAAAAGAAGCAGGAGCTGTTACGCGAGGCAGTTTATCGCCACTCACAAACGACGAGAAATAATATGGCTGACGGAGGAATTGATCGGTAATCATTACAAATTGACATGCTTTGGTCGCTGCATAAGTCAAGTTTTTTCATGATATATTGTTTAACGTCAACGTTCGTACGTGTCGCTAGCATGAGGTGCGTGTGGTCACATTTGTCTCTGATTCACATGCGTATCTTTTAATTTGGTTTAATGTACTTTTGTGTGTGGGACTTTCGCTTTACATTATAAGTTTAAACTACAATAAATTCAAAGGCTACTTGTGATCGTGTAGGGTGATAGATTGGATTTATTTAACTATACTTCTATACCACGATGTATTTTTTAGCTGTACGTTATTTCACTACGTATAATACACACTGTAACCCAAGGCACCTGTTTGGTCTTGCTGTAATCGCAACGGGCATTCATGAAAAGTTTGGCTGGATGACTGAAGAACTTAGGTTTCTCAAAGAAGCCCTCTCACGACCTTGGACGATATCTAGTAGCCAGGTACTCTATTTAAATGGTCCTTTAAAAACATAATAGTGATTCTTAAACGAGACAAACTGGGATCGGATGCTTATATTTTAATGTGCTTTATTCAATAGGTACCGCACACACAACTGAATGCAGAGGACTTGGACGCTGATATCAATGCTCCTGGAGTGGGTGGGTTTGCAGCTGTAGACAGGTAAATCAGAATATTCTAATTTAATCACATTCAATGCCTAAAACGCTTTCTAACGTAGTTGCATCTTTACGTCTTCAATGTAATCAAATACAGAACACTTTAATCGAAATATATTTGTAATCGTAGAGTACTATGATTATGATAACGTATTGAGTGACAATCAAATGGTCAGTACAAGAGTACGCACCAAGGACTACGTACTATAAGGGACTGCGTACATTAAAACTGCCACACTTTAAGCGAGATATAATGTGAAAAAATGTGGGGTTGAAAGACCTGTGCGAATCTAAAACGTCTATTGTGGCGTTGGGTCTGTATTAATCAATGTGCATTCGTCATTCTATTTTTACTCTCTCATACTTTCAGGTCTGGATATGGAATCGGATACTGCTTTGCAGGTCAAAACAGGTTTGCCATATTGATGTTACCTTCAAAACAGTTTTTATCATTATAGATTTTATTTTCTACCAGTCAGTGCTCCGTATATCTAGAACGGCTATTTGGCGTACAGGGTAATGTATTGTAGACTCCCTTGCGTGAACAGTTAACTATTTAACATGAAGTTGCTAATGCAAAGGTAAGAATTGGTTATATACGCCTCCCGACCGAAGAAAATAGGGAAATGTGTTTCCATTTGATGTAAAGATGAGAAATTCTGGTACTCATATATGTACATTTGTTACGTTTCTGTATTTTGACTTTTGATACAATAGAATTATGATCACTGTGACCAGTTTCAAAAGTTCTGATAGGACCGATTCTAAGCGATTTGCAGAGTCACTGACAAAAGCTATTGACGACATGATCAGTCTATGCCGAAAATAACGGTTGCACTCCATGCTCACACATACTATGTTATACCAACGTAGTAAACAGAATACAGAACATAATGAACAAATGCACAGGTTCTTGTGTGTTTCGTTAACTGGTGTAGTTGTTCAGTCCAGGCATTTACTTCAATACAATTTAAAATACTACAATAATACACAAGATATGCATTTCAATACGCGAGTCGAGTTTTCAGTCTCAAATGTCAATGACAGCATTGGCCACCATTACACTTTCACATGTACACGCTCAACTTGGCCACTTGCTCCGGTATACAGCTCGATAACATTCGTACCTCATCAATCATTTCCCTCGTTATGTCTGATGAAGAAACGGATGTTGTTCAATAAAATCGATTAGTAAAAGTCTACGTGAATTGCAGCAGACGAAGACTCTGTCACATGAATGTACTATCATATGGGCAAAAAAAAGTCGGATATAAGTTACTGAATGGAGAAAAAGAAAATTTGAATAAAACAGCCTTCAACATATACCTGGAGAATTAATGTTGCCAGAACAAGCTTGATGATAGTGCATGAAGTGGGACATTTCCATATCTGTGAACGCACGAGTTTGTACTTTCACTAGCGCTGGTGTTCCGTGTTTAGATTTCTCTGTATGAATAAGGACAACATAAGTTACCACAAATAGTTGCATTCTATTACTCTATCGGTCTCAAAAAACGAACACATTCACTGAAAGCGCGTGTCAAAAATGGGCTTGTGTTTTTGTAGCAGTCATGTATATGTATCGATCACCTTACACATGTGACTATCTAATTTTTTCCAATTATCATACCAAGCTCTGGGTCAACTACTTGCGCTTCCTTAATCATTTTGAGAATTTCTGGTCCGTACTTCTGGTTCGTCCGTATGCCTGTGTTGGTTAGACCAACGAGAACTGCACCACGTGCCTGACATATGATGCATTGTTTTACAATAGATTTTACAGACATTATAAATATATAATACACAATGCAAACTACTTGTATCTGTTCTCTCTCTCTTAATAAGTTAACAAATACAAACTTCCTACATGAACAAATATATAACTTCTGACACATACCAATTTATGGCTGTCATCCAAGAATCGGATTAGCAGTTGAGATGTAGCAAGATGCAGGCCGTGTAACGGACGATTTTTGGAATCTGAAAACAATGTTGGAAGCATATGTATGAGTAAATCAAAGAATACAATTTAAGAGCTAGTACGCTTACTCAACATCGCTACACTCTTAAACTTAGCCTTCCGGTATATTCCCGTGTATTCCCCATCACTAATATCTATACTACCATTTGCACTGTACACTTGACGAATATTTCATTTTAACAACAAATATGCTGCTAATTACACACCTTTCAACGGGGTGCAATTATAAAGTGCGTTGAACTCGTCCACGGCTACCAAGACAGGGGCTTCCGTAACACATCGCAGTTCGTCTAGAACAGCCGGAAACACTTCTCTTGCTACTGGATAATCCTCCAAGATTTCCAAATCTAATGGCCCAGCACCAAGTCTGGCCAGATCTAGAAGAGAATCTTTCTGTGACTCAGGTCCGACAGTTACTCCCTCGATTTCGTAGGTATTTTTCAATTTGATTTTACTCATGAGCTCGTTGTCGTTGGTACGGATGAAGTAATTCAAAATATCAGTCCAGTCAAAAGGTTGGTCGAACCATGGATGCACGCGTGACTTCACTACTCTTTGTGCATCGTACATGAACGTGGTTGCTTTTGGTACGTGGAATACTAACCATCCACGATCGACTGATGCTTGTGCAACATGAGATATACTCGTACTCTTTCCTGTCCCCCGCTGACCGTTTAGCACAATTACCAGTCTGTCATACAATGGGTATTAGAACACGTTTGCATCAAGATTTGATAACTATGCGAAACTGATGAATCGTTTTCAGCTCACATTCCATACGAGGGTACAAAATCGATCAAGTGGCTAACTAGTATTCATTGATTAAATAACCACGATATATACTTCACTGATATCTGAATACGGACATACTTTTTCGATATGTTTTCTGGCAATTCTTTGTTCTCGAGATGCTTCATTGCCTCGACTGTGGGTTGTCGAATCATAACAGAAGATTTACCGAGTAGTTTGAACTGCGTACGGTGTGGGTAGAGAGGGTAAAGAGAAGTATGGGGACTGACGTTGGTAACAAGCTGTATGTGTTCGTTGATACCTCTGTTTCATTGAGCAATGCCTTCGTTGTGAAAAATAATAGACTCACCTGGTCAACCATGCCTTTGGGCCATTCGATATCATCTTTTGCAACTTTAACACGTTTTTCGTCGTCAGGGCTCTCTGATGTAGTTTCTTGGTTCCACTCATAAAACTGACCCACATGGTATAGCTTATGAGCACGGAATGTTTTTGCGGTTGACAACAATTCCTTGTCAATATTAACACTTGCCCGTCTCGTTCTGTGAAGTAATTAGGGCAATGACGAATGCATAGTGAACAAAACATGCATAGGTACATAATAAACGCTGGAAAAATATGTATCTCTACTCTTTTCTGGCAGTCACCATGTCACAATGGTATATGTAGACAACGTGCTCAAGCCAGAAAAGAGTAAAAGCGCATCCAATATAAAATCGTGTAGAGAAGTAAGAATAGTCAGTAATCAAAGAAGTACTGCATTCGAGTGATGGATAGCAATACAGGGCCCAAAACTGAGTAAGTTATGTTTAGCGTACGGACAGTATTCACTCAAAGGAAGAATAAACACCGTATTGATTAATTTGTATGTTGTTTTTACATATTTCAAAGATCATATGCACCTTTTGATTTTTCGAAGTATAAACTTAAACCCGAACATGACAAAGATCAGTAAATCCTTACCACAAGAAGCAGACAACTACACATGGTTGAAGTACAATAAACTTAAGCTATCACTCTAAAACTATACAGAACGAACTAAGAATGGAGAAACAGGGGATTTCTGCAAGAAAAGTTTTAACAAGTAGAACATTCCAATATTTTCAAACGAAACTGCGCGATAGGAACAATATCTACTACAGGAGATTCGAGCAGGACCAACACAAAACTATCCGCAACTTATTGACACAACATACGATTCATGCACATCGGTAGGTTTGTCAGTCGGAGGCGCGGCGACTAGATGAGGATAAGTAGGCGTTGGTCGAAGACCGATTGATGGTTGAGGTTGTCTAGAAAATAACGGTGGTGGTTGGGGTGATTGCGCCAACGTTGGCCGTGACGAGGAAAGTGGTGGTGGTGGTAGAGTGCTTCTTTGTGAAGCAGTGTATGGGGGAAGAACTGAAGGACGCCGAGCTGATTGAGTCGGAGACAATGACTGCCTGTTGGTTTGGTTAGAGGGTCTCATAAAATCGCTGGATTTGCCAGTCGAACTACGGTGCGCCTCCAGTCTTCTCCGAAGCTCGTCCAAACGAGAGCCCGTGCCCGGCTAGAATGTAATGCGTATAATAAAACAGACATGCAGTATATGTGCGAGAAGTAAACAAATGGAAGGCAACGTGAACAGGAGTCGAGTGATCACAAGTGAAGAAAGTTTGACTGTAGAATAGTATATACAAGCCTAAAGTCGAAATCTGACAAAACCTCACGGAAAACTTAAACATCAAATGCTTGCTATTACAATATCAAGGCAAGGCAAAATATCACTAGAAAATTGTTTTGAATTTGCTTCGTCATGAAACACACACTTTACCTTCTTTGTGTCATCTGTATAATAGCGCTTTCCTGGTTTAAGTTTGAGCGGCAACGTACAACAACGGTGGGCCCCCTAATAATTGCGAGATATAAAACCACACGAAGGTCAGAGGGACGAACAAAAAACCCAAATGAAAGGTAAGGATACCAAACAGAACAGATTACATTATAGTGTACATACCGCGCGGGGTATGTGAACGGCTCTATGCATACTGATTTATGCTTTGAACAACGTCTGTAGATGGATGGATGGAACCTTCACGTTTTGAGTGTATGTATTATGTATGCGCATGCGCGCGTGTATGTGTGTGTATGTGTGTGTATGTGTGTGTGTCGGTGTGTGTGAATATATGAGTGTGTCTGTGTGTCTGTGTGTATGTATGTATATATTGTTTATCTGAAAGCAGCCATGTGAAAAAGGAGGGTGTGTGTGTGTGGATGAGTGAAGCGAAGGTATAAAAAAAAATCCCGCACCCTCACCACCCCCCACCAACCAGAAAAAAAAGTTTGCCCTGACGACAGACAGACAGACACCTGTCTGCCTATACTGATTTGCACATGCAATAACCTTTATTGCATGAATTGAGAACTGCTAGCATTGCCTTCCTTGGTCGTTTGCATTAAGAAGATTTCACAATCCTTTGGCGAGTGATCGCTACGTAACAACTTTGTTCTAAATGGATATCAGCGAAAATCGTGCTATGAGAGAGAAAGAGCGTCTGTTTGGTAATATGGACGGTTAGGCGTGATTGTACAGCTACGTGCCAAGCAAGAGTCTGTATGTACAAACTTGTACCCTTGTTTATAAAGCAGATGCTGATTGAAACAATAGTTTCTATTATCTTTCCTGGCTGTTGTAAATTTGTACAAGAAGACCTGAACGGAAAAGTAAAGCTAAAGTATACAATATTGTGTTCTTTACCCGATCTATATACACAATCTCTCGAATACAAATCACAAACAATAATCAACGTTAAATTATCAATTTCTCATCACACTGATGTTTCGACAATGGAATACATAATAGAACGCGTGTTTGGGTCGTATGTTGAGGATCATCATCCACCTCCAAGCACATGCTTATATTACGGGGATTACACGTGGTCCCTCTCAGTGTTCAGTTTGGGGGTCTCTAAATTCACAGTAATCCTACTGGGTAATGGAAAAATATTAGTTATAATTGGTAGATGTTTTTGTACAGCACTTATTGGATTAATTTGAACCATTCAGTGGCGATTTTGTTTTGGAATAGATAAAAGACTTGAAATTTTAAAAAATGATATGTTATAACAATTACTCAAGCACCACTACACGTTCATTGCCAGTTCAGGTGTTGTTTGATCTTTGACCAATATGAAAGTCATCTCATTTGATCATGATTAGTCTGTATTTGTTCGTACAACTTTTTAATACTGCTATTCCCAATATTCCCCTGCTTGATAACGACGTTGTTTCGTTTACAATTGACAATGAATTGGTAAAAAGCACTGACTGCTACGTTTCAAGACATTCCATCTGGAATTGGGATGTAATTTGACATCATAATTTTCAACATCAATCGAGAAGATATGAAAAAAGTCTATTCGAGGATTGTCGAACAATTAACTTGAGCTGGAGGGTGTATACAGGCAGGCTGAATGAATGGTGGTAGAAGTAGTTTGGCTGGAAGCTTTTCTACAACCGGAAATCCATTGATAGGTGGTAGCTATGATGCTAAATTCGCGTGTCGTGAGAATACACAAGAACTGATCATGTGCACTTCTCTTAATCGGTATTAAACGAGAAGAACCCATATATATGGGAAAAGGAAGATCTGTCCTATAAGCCAAGTTCACTTGTTTTATCAATCCGGATTGCGAGAATACTATTATTAAATGGTCCCCGAATCGCTGGTTTAACAGGAGTACAGTTGACCGTATGTCAGCAAAACCAAAGGCTGGTGTTCTGGAACAGTTTTCTGAGCACAAACGAAGACCTATCAATGCGTGATAGGAAGTCAATAGTATAGTATGTCGCTGCAGATGTGAAATATTCCAATAGTGTGTATGATTTTTGTGTAAAACTAATTGGAAAGACCGGCTACCCTGAGGTATACCATTTATATTCACATCCAGATGTTTAATATTATTAGAAACGTTTCCATCAAATAATGTAGTCGACAAGACCTCATGGATCATCAAAAACATTGAGTGTTTATCATGAAATTTGTGTAGTGGCTTTCAGACGCGCCATCCATACTTTCATGACGCGCTCGTGTGGAACACAATACAACACTGTATGATTCGAACTTATTGTGTTGTCATTTCCGTTTGCATCATATTCCTCCATGGTATTTGTACGGTAGTGTGGCCACACTGCTTTAATGCCAGACTCAACACGTAGCTCCTCGAGAAAAACGCCTGTATTAAGAAACATGAATAAAATTTCCAGCACTCAAGGTTATCCATATAAATTGTTGATTTGCTATGCAAAGACAACGACCAGTACCAACAAAAACATTAAATACAATCCTACAAAGTTATAAATTTCATCTCATCAAAAAATTGCTTATCAGTACAATCGTACGTTTGCTATGTAAAAAATCCTTTTGCGTGGAACAGTCTGCCGATGACATCATTCTTGGTAGACGCTTCTTATACAACGCCCAGAACCGCACCTGTCATGTTCAATTAGATATGGTCAGCTAGCAACCTTAGTATTTCTAGATTACAGAGAGTAATCCATCTACTCAGACATATAAAAACTGAACACGTACTGCATTATTAACAGACTTCAAGGCAGATGCACGGAATCGCACCCAGTCCTCATCAGAGCCAGCTAAGTCACCAACAGTCTCTTTGAATCTCTATTAAATATCAATGAATTGCAGTGAGGTAAAGTGATTCATCACAAACGATAAATGTCGCACTTATTACTTCTTGAGAGACACTAGAAAGGGAGGAGTGAGACTACACATAACGTTATTAATCACCTTACCGAATCCGCATTCCGCAACAGAAAAACAGTCTCCCATCTGAAAGCGGCAGTCTCTGTCGAGGATTTCAATAATTTGGGTGTAATACTGTGTCTAAACCTATACAGTGACACAGGAAACATATTAGAAGTAAAGATATATGAAAAGAACCCCACAACAAACGAACATGCAATACATCATAAATGAATATTTTTCTTCACGTCATAAATAAATAAAAAATCTATATTCTTACCGCTTTGTTTTCTGAAGTTCCAACAAGGGTAAGATGCTGAACGAAGACAATATCTGTCTTTGAATATCCACTGGGCATAACGAAAACTCCAAGTTTCGTACATCACTAGCTACTTCCGGATTGCTGTAAAAGAGGAAACATCGTTGTACAACGAAAACCATGAATAATGAAAAAGTCAGAAGTACGAAACAGTTTTGAGAAGTACAAAACAGCTTTGAAACCAAACCGTTTCTAGCATCTCTTCTAGCATCTCTTCTAGCATCTAGCATCTCTTCAACCTAACCGTTTCTAGCATCTCAAGCTTATCGCGAATACGTATGTGGAGTAAGCGCACGGGACCAACTGTAAACAAAACGCGACTTCATAGGCTAGACAAACCTGAATCGTTTAGCTAGGGTCGTAATGATGCACTCACTGAGAGCGAGTGGGGTCAAACTCAGAGGAGCAGCGTTGTCTGGAGTACAGTCTACCTCTGCGGACACATTTTTCGACAAACAGTAATAGTTCAGTGAAAACGGTTTACGCTAAGACCCAAAAATGACGTGAAAATGAGTGTTGGGTATGAACAATGTTATGGAAAAAACTTTTACACTCAGTTGTGCACACCAAATTCAGCGGAAACGTTCTCACGGATCAATTCAGACTCTGAATTGACTACGTTTGCGTCTGATCCATCCCGGACAGTCACTGGAAGGTCGTCCAAAAAGGAGTGCTGATACCGACACGCCTGACGACCGTACCAACAGTCCCTCCCAAATCTGCAATAGCTAGGGGAAGGCATCAAGTTCTTCAACGATATCTCCAGTAACCACTATTTAAAAACAAACCGCCATGTCTACGTATATCGCACTTCTTGAAAAAACGGTTGTTCATAGGTAGAACTGTATTGAAAGGTACACAACAAGTGAGTAGTTCAAGACTCCTTTCCTTCCTTAGCATGAACGTTTGCGCATTCAAAAGGTTGTTTATTACAACAATATAGTGTTGTGTGTGTGTATGATGTTGCACTATCAAGCAAGCGGTTATTCATTAGAATAATAAGTGTTTGTGTATGTATGATGTAATATGTGTTTGTGTTATGTATGATGTAGTTCGTTTAATTATTACGTACGGTATGTAATAATAAATTATAAATAGAATTGAATTTTCTAAGCGTAGATGCGGCATCTCGCTTTTATGCTGTGCGTGTGTGAATCAGAAAGAGAGAGACACAGAGAGAGAGAGAGAGAGAGAGAGAGAGAGAGAGAGAGAGAGAGAGAGAGATTGTGTGTGTGTCCTCCTTTGCTTTATTACTACTTCACTACACAATCGGAACTGGATTGTTTTCACATATATGAGTGTGCCTATGGACGAGTTATGTTGTCCACTACATTGAATGGGAAGCCTCAACTTTCAGCGACAACAGATGCACTGGAAACTGAGACGCGACCCCGAACGCGCACTCGTGCCCGGATTTCGTATAATGAGAACAGTCGAGACGGTGTCGATTCGCCTACAGATTCGGATTTTGATTCTGATGGCGAATCTCAGCAAATCGACTACGCTCAGTGGGTGAAGGAGCGCGAGTATCCGTCCACATGTGTGCGTACTCTATCGAGTGAATTCTTGGATGTCCAGTATTTGAATGAGAACGGCTTTGACACCCCTCTGTTCGTCGAGGGTACTCGCGGGCTTGGAATTCAGGTATATTCAGTGTAGTGGTTTTTGGGAAACCTATACTGTTGCGCTTGTGTCGATTTGGCCACCTACAATTATTTTAGTCACATTGTTGATACATTTATGGAGTCAACGTTCAATTTTATTCTGTTCCAAGTATTGCGTGTTCTGCAAGTTCTGGTTTCGATCTTGTCGTATCTGCAACCAATAATTTATCTTGATATCTTCAGGTACCAAAATCCCCCTTCACGGTTAATGATGTAGTTGACATCATTGGTGATCCTGAGCGTCAATTGGAGGTGTTCGAGGTGGGCACTCAGAAAAATTCAAAGAAAAAGTGGACATTGAAAAGGTGGGCTGATTACTATAGTACACCCTTCGAGGAAAGAGAGAAGGTATCACTGTCATAAGCTTTATTATACTTGTTTAACTGTATTACGTGTTCGTCTAAATGTTATAGTCGCAAAAGATGGAAGTCGCAAGAACTGGTACACTATGATGGCTCTGCCTTGTCTGATTGGCGATGAAGTTATCCCTTCTAATTGACACCTCTATTTAAATTATACATAGATATACAATGTCATAAGTCTTGAATTCAGCAGAACTCGCTTGGCGCGTAGAGTTGTGTCGCCTCAGATTGTCAGGGAAATCGACTGGATAGATCACATGTGGCCTACTCCTCGCACGAAGCCTCTAGTACAAAAATACTGTTTGATGGGCGTGAAGGTATGTGCTGCTCTGAACCATTTATGCCAAATTTCTCGAATGTATACGTGTATGTATATATAGCATTCTATACATCTTTTATCATCGCCCCGTCGTGCGTCCATATTTAGTGTTGTAGATTTCTATCATTTGAGCGGAATAATCGCAGTTATGTTAAGTATTTAATTACCCGCACGCTTCGAGAATGATAAAATAATTTCGTGCTCAAAAAAATCATTGCCTACTACGCAGAATTCATATACAGACTTTCACGTTGATTTTGGTGGTACGTCAGTCTGGTACCATGTTGTTAATGGCCGAAAGGTATCTCGATGGAAGTTGCAAATGTTACAGAGAAATGAAGTGTGTTTGTTTGTGTTTTCGGATCGTGGTATTCCACAACGACGCACACTTGTGATATGAGTATTCTCATTGTATACAGGACTTTTTCTTCATTCCACCGACGGAAGAGAATTTGAAAACATACAAGAGTTGGGCAAATCGAAACAACCAGTCTCATGTTTTTCTAGGAGATCATGTCCGGCAGTGTTACCGGGTTTCTGTGTATCCTGGAAATACACTTTTTATTCCTTCTGGTATGTATGATGATATGTTGAATGTACATGCTACTGTTTTGTTAGTTTTGGCATACAATCTGCCCGAACACACCAGATGTGTACAGATTATTTCATTCTTATTTTTGCCCACCTGCGCCTAATGAATTTACTGCTCCATGGTTGCCTAGGGTGGATTCATGCCGTTTATACGCCAGAAGATTCACTTGTGTTTGGGGGAAATTTCCTTCATGCTTATGCAATCAAAATGCAATTGCAAGGTGTGTGTGTGACAAGCATACAATAATTTGAACTCGTAACTTTGTATCTCTATACGCCATAATCTAATAAATTTGTTTGATCATGTATGTTTACTTCTTGTTGTCTGTATAATGTAATGAGTATACACAGTTTCATACAGCTAGTTACTGAAATCTTACCCATCATGTTCACCTGTCCCCAACTTGCAGTATATGGTGTTGAAGTATCAATGAAAGTACGCCCGCGTTTTCAGTTCCCAAAGTTTGAACGGTTGATGTGGTTTGCTGCACAAACATACCATAATATTCTGATCGGTATGTAGTGCGAGTTTGGAATGAAATCAACTGTTGAAGCGTCCTTAGGTTGATAGATAGCATATTCGCATAGCTTCTTACATACCACATCTCACATTTATTTCTAGGGCAATTGGGCAAGGTTCCAACTGCTATGCTAAACGATTTTATCTACTTCACCCATGTGGTATGTCGATTCTTATTGTCATTTTGTCGGTTGGTTGACCATCCCGAGTTACATATATAACTTTTTGTGAGATGAATAAGAACGTGAATATTAAGAATATGCACCGACTCAGCAATTATTCTCAGTCATGTTCGCGACCTTAGCGGCATGATGTTTTTTTGTCAATACTAGCGATCTGCTGACGTTTGTTATTGTAGACAGCTAACCACGTACCGTTTGTCCGTTTTGTCTGTATTTCGTAGCTGCGAAGATGGACCAACTCATCCAAACATAAGGAGCACATACCAAATGGGTGTGCAAATCCACTAACAATGCTTGATGACCTAGAGTCGCATTGTACATCCGAATTGAAGCGGCGTGATAATTTGGCTACAAAAAAATGCGTTATCAAGCTCCACCTCCCTACAAACAGTTCAATAGATTTATCAAACGATGATGTCAAAAGCAAAACTGAAAGTAACAAGGCCGATAGCGAAGTAGATGAAACTAAACCCCCCAGTAGCCAATTTACAATTAAGATTCCGTTGATTGAGCACGTTAAAGGTACGGCTTGTTCTGTATGGTAGTTTTGGATCAATGTGGAAATATCCCATCATATAAGCTCGTTTAAGATAGTACCAAGAGTTATTATTCGCGGAAATTTCATTGTCGTGTATCTTTGTTTAGTGCGAGACTGTCATACAGCATGTTCACAGTGATGTGTTGAGTACTGTGCATGAAGCAGTATTTTTGATCGCTTTTCTTCAAAGCTTGCACACGTTTTCCACGCTGGTCACTGCAGAAGATGGGTCTAAAGACGTTGGTGACTTTGATCAGCATTGCTCCGATGCAGACAATACTAAACAAAGTGAAAACCCCGCGAACTCGAAAGACAGGCTTTCCATGACTAGCAGGAATGAAAATGTGATTAGGGTTATTGCTAAAGTCTCTAGCCCTGGTCTTAGTGACGAGGATAGATTGGGTGGTGTTGAAGATGAAGATAGTGCAAAGGATCCCGAAGAAGGCTCTCCTAAACTGCTTATACGAGTACCAAATGCAAGCCCAACCACTACCATCGATAATGACAGTGATTGTGATAGGTATCGTAAACGAAAACACACCAAACTCTCCAATAATAGTAATATCATTGTCAGTAATCAGATGAGCATCCCGACTTCATCGATGAATATAGTGGGCGCACAGCTGGGTACCGATAGCAATATGACTCATGCAGGGTATGAGATGAGTCACGGTTGTTCTATAACTGAATCGAACGTACTTGATTTCAGTCAGGATTCGGATAGGACTTCACACCTCAGCATGCCGGGTTCGTCCGTGATTGGGGACGATCACAATAATATTAAGCCCGACAACAAGAAGATAGTTTCAGAGTAAGTGCTACAGTGCATAGTTGGTCAGAATTTGTTTCTTCCGGAAGCGTTAAAAAATCGAAAATTCGTTATGCTTTGATAGAGTAGTGCTTGTTCTGTATGAGAGTATGTAAAAAATGTTGGCTTATATCTTTGTTACTCAATTGATGTTGTATGTATTTATTAGACCGACAAGAAAACGTCGAGGTAGTGGCAGCAACAAAAAAAATAAGAAGCATAAACGAGAGAGAAAGGAGTACTCAGAATCCAGCGAAGATATAGATGACGATGAGGAATGGATCTACAAAGATAAACGAACCCATTCCTCTAACGCGCACAAATCGAAGGCTTCCGCCACTGCTCATGTCAAGAAAACTTCACTACCCGGTCCTGCCACGTATGTTGATGTTACATGTGTATACCTTGTGTGATGAGAAGAGTTATGCGCTGATTGTCAGTCGTGCATTGCACTTTTGATATGGCGAAGAACCAGAATTACATGCACCAGCACATACAATGTTAGTTTGGGACGGTTTCAAATATTTTGTTCAAGAGCCAGAACCCTTCTGTTTACGTGAAGTGCGTGACGTCTGTCGTATATTCTTTTCCATCTTCTCACACTTTGCACAATGTAAAACAAGTTGTTGATGTATGATTGCAATAACATCCCATAAATTTGATTTGCGGACAGGTCTCGTGGCAAGGCCACACAGAAGCTGAGTGCAAAACAGAGAATATTACAAAGATTGAAATGTTTAAAGAGCTTTAATTCTCGAAAAGTGTAATGTCAACCTAAGAATACGCGGAATAACATGCTAAATGAACTATTTTCACAACATAACATAAGAGTTAGAAGGGAGATGGGCGGCATTTATCTCCAATTATATAATTTAATAATGAATAATAAACGCGACGACTGTGAAAATCACTTGCACATCTTATCAAGAATGTCGAATATATCATTATTGAGAACGACACTCGTGATTTCGTTGGCTTGGCCTTGTCGTATCTAGCTCTATTTGGGCTGGCTGGCTTTTACAAAGCTCGTATTACGCTTTGGCTATACGTGGGAGGGAGATGAGTATCTATACCAATTCTCCTGCAATCCCAGCTTGTGACCGTATCTATGACTGCCGCTGTTTCTCTATTTGCTGCTGAGAACTATTTGGTGACATATTATCATGCTGTTGCTGTTGTGTTTGTTGTTGAGCCTGGAAACGCTGATACTCCTCATACCGCTGCTGCTGTTGATGCAATTGCAGCTGATACTGTATCTGCTGTTGGTGAAGAAGTTGTTGTCTCTGTTGGTCTTGGTACTGCTGCTGTTGCATGTGTTGCCCATACATGTGTTGCTGATTTTGCGGTTGTTGAACGTACTGATGCGCCTGTTGTGATTCTCCCTGTTGGGAATTATGTTGAACAGATGTTTGCTGCTGCTGCTGCTGCTGTTGTGTTATGGACTGAAAGTAAGTGGCGATTACAGGAGCAGCATACGCATGGGCAGTTGCAGGAAGATACGAAGCAACGCTATCTATCACACCCTTTCCAGTTTCTGCAGCATAGGTTGCAAGACGTTTTTTCGCATCCGCAATAAGATCATGCGTGTTTGTGTCACTAAATTGTGAGTTAAGGTTCATCATATTTATAGCTGTGGGATCAGTTGGGAACCCCATTGTAGACAAAACTTGAGCATATACAACCTTGCACCACTTATTCCACAAATTTCCAGGGACGTGCAGGTTGAATTCCAACCTGTTCAACAAATGTCGTTCAATCTTATTAAGGTATGACACAGGCATACGTGTAGAATCCGCCCACTGACGATTACTTGGAGACGAATCTTCCGTATATTTTGAAGCTAATAATAAACATCCGAGGAATCGACATTGTGTGCATTGAAGAACTAGGCGAGTCTCGGGTATCTCATTGTCGGAAAGTTTCCCAAAACTCTCGCTATTTTCATCCAGCTGCATAGCTGACCCCCTCGGTGACGCCCCTACCTTCTCTTCTTCCTTTCCATTCGTCGATTGCTTTGTTGAAGAATATGGTAATTCCACACTCCCGTTGCCATGGTTTGCTTCTGTAGTAAATGTACTTTCCGAAATACACATATCGGTATTTAAATCTCGGTGACTTTCCAGTGCGGATTGTGGGGCCATCGCAAGGGGTACCACCATTTCGTCAGCTATTGCTATTTGTGACTGCTGCGTTTGTATTGCCAGCAGCCTTTGTGCCTCAATTTTCTGCTGTTGCAGTTCCTTCTCCTTCGCGTCTAACGAGGTAAGCTTTTGATTATAAATAAGAGTCATTACCAGCACATCACGCGATATCCTCCCCTTTTTAAGATTATAAGAAACTAGAGTTTTCACATCAAAAGCGTGCACATGGCTGCGAATGAATTGTTCGAAATCAAACATGTGATCCGAAGTTTGTTGTTCTCCATTCTGTTGTTGTTGTTGTTGTTGTTGTTGTTGTTGCCCTTCTTCTTCGGCCAGAACGGGTAGTTGCCGTTGTACTAATTCCTGTACTTCGTCTTCGTGGTCGTCGTTGACACGACCATCTCTTGTTGTTGGTGATAGAGAGAAGCCTGTACTCGCCCTAGAGAGGGACCTTATCCATTGCGCCATACCATATAGATACGTAGGGGGATTATACGTTCACTATATAAACACGTCAGGGAGTCTATTAACTATATAGACACGTAAACAATTATAGATTATTATATTATAGATTAGCGATACTATAGAACAGGTGGAGTGGGTATACACACTAAGGCATTATAGAACGTGTACACTGGACTATATAGATGGTATAATATTCTGATTATACTTCGATGGGTATGTATGTAAGGGTAAGGGTAAGGGTAAGGGTAAGGGTAAGGGAAGGGTAAGGGAGGCCTATGATAAAAGAGAATGGGTATGGGTATGGGTATGGGTATGGGTATGGGTATGGGTATCGGCCTGGGCTGGGCTGTGTCGTCGTTCCGTTCGTTCGGCTTCTGTCTGTGTTCCTTAACTGTCTGTCATTAAGATCCAATGAATGGATCGATCCATCGTGAATGAAAACAACTGGTTAATATATATATAGAGGAAAGCACGTTTTTAACGACATAAATAGAACGATATTTCATTGGGAGTCTATGGACACGAAGCTGTTTTCGTTGAATCGTTTTGAAGTACCACCCCCGGAAGGAGTTACAATGCATCAGCGGCGGCAATGACGCTGTACCACATGCATGGATGGTATGGTATGGTATGGTATGGTATGATATGGCATGATATGGTATGGTAGGAGTATGGTAAGGTATGGTAGGGTATGGTAGGGTAGGGTAGGGTAGGGTATGGTAGGGTAGGGTATAGTTGGGTATGGTAGGGTAGGGTAGGGTAGGGTAGGGTAGGGTAGGGTAGGGTATGGTTGGGTATGGTAGGGTAGGGTATAGTATGTATATGATTTAAGAGTTCAGGGTTTAGTAGGGTATGGTAGGGTAGGGTATGGTAGAGCAGGGTATGGTAGGGTAGGGTATGATAGGGTAGAGTAGGGTAGGGTAGGGGTAGGGTAGGGTATAGTATGTATATCATTTCCATGCAAACATACATTACGCCGCATAGCGCTACATAGTACCGCACACTCATTTGCAAGACACATATTTGCCCACGTGTTCGTTTGAGTGTTGTCTGGTCAACGCTTCTTTGCTTGCGCCGATGAGAGTGTAGACAAAGTCATTCCGTTTCGTTCATTTCGTTAGTGAGTGTGTGTGTTTTGTTGTCGAGTGACACCCACCCCAGAGCAATAAAGAGAATAGATTAATGTGCTAATGGAATATGGAACAGCAGTTTCTGCAGAAGGGCATATCTGTGAATCCAGAATGGCTGAGGTCACACATTGTGGTGTGTTGAAAAAACCGCGATTTGAGCTTTGTGTGTCCATAAAATGGATTTTTTAAATTGTTGTCGAAAATCCTCTTCCTAGAACAGTTGCGGAGATGTACCATTACTTATTTTTATGCCAGGCTAGTAGTAATAACTTGATTTATTGAAAATGTAAATAGTACTTTTAGAAGTTTTGCAGTATTCTTGAGTGTTATCTATAATGGGAACTTCGGATATATTCGCTTAGATTAACCGTAGAAATGTAGCATCTCCTGAGACTGTGACAATATTTCTTCAACATTATCAGAGTGGTTTGACAACGCCCCAAGTATTCCAGAAATGGGTTGATACAAGGTTGGAAGATTCCATTATACACAAATGCAACCGGTCGCAACTTGATAGCACCGATGACGTTCTGAATGATATCATAGTAGAGGTAATGAAATTGTCGGTGTGTTAACATCGTTATCGTAAGTTGTAAAATAGACTTGAATTTTAACCGGAAGCATAGTGAAGCTGTTAAATATCTCCAACTCTTTGGATCGCTCTAGATTCGAGATATTATAGATGTTGGGTCGTCGGCCTTCTCGCAGCTTACAAAACTTAAAGATGACATGACTACTCAAAGGTTGGGTATGGAAGTACGAAGACGTAAGACCAATAACCCCAGAGTAGAGCTTGTTCGAGATAGCTCTACTTTCGATAGTACTTCCACTCGCAGATGCCTTACGCTATATATATCGGATGGTATTATGGTAAGTAATACGTTCGCTTCTCTATCACCAGTCGCTAAATGTACAAGCAATGCTGCATAATCTATACTTACAGTGGTAAGTGAGTAGTGTGTACATGTCATCTATCCCATTCGGGAATCAATTTTGAGTTGTACGCAAATGTGAGACGCACTTTCAACTTTTCGGTATGTTCTAACTCCAACGGGAGTGTTCAATAACAAGTTTCATAATTTGGAGTATTAGCTCCTAGTAAGTAGTTTAGAAAGAAAATAAATATTTAATAGGCGACACAATGACGAGTATCATACGTTTGATTTTATCACTGTATTTTTATACGTACCTGATGGGTTACTTTGCAAGCAACAAACGATTTTATTAAAGGGTTTGTAATTTTTCATTGAGAAGGAGGTAAAGGCAATGGAACACACACCTATCAAAGAGCTGAACCGCTTCACACCACCTGGCACAAAGGTACATACTTCCTATTTCCATTATTTGAAAGATTGTGGTTCAAACTTATCATATTACTTACGGTTTCGCCTGGTTGTCGTCTTAGCCATGTTTTCATCTGAGGGATTGCTATCCAACAGCGTGCTGTGTTTGTTTCTCGTTTCCAGATTTCACGTCAACATATTGGTCACTTTTTGCAAATTCTAGCTCCGTGTAAGAGGTTGTGAGCGGATTGGCAATACAATGTTACTCACGCAGTCGAATATCCAAGTTCTCGGTCAACCAACACCACGTACGCAGGAACCGCCTGAGTTTAGCTATATGCGACGACTTTGCTTAAAACTATCGTATGTCTAGTATATAGAAGCTCATGAAATGCTTGTGTATTTTTATTTTGCAGAACCACAGTTCGTATTGTTGGTTGGGTGACAATCTCTGCTGAGTTGGCTTGTGTTGTTTCATACAGCACAACAAAATGTGCTGTATTCGTTAGACCATCACAGCTTCTCTTTTTCCCGATAAAATCTTCCTTTGTTCAACTTGCAACAGAATGGATCCGCAAGACCACTTACCAGCACTTACAAAAGATGCTGAGGAAAGTGAAGTGCACAGTACAGAATCCCAACAACAACAACATCTACGGCAGAGTTCGTCTGAGTATGAAACAGCAAGGTCAACGCAATGTGAGCAAAAAGCAAAACAACAGACCCCATTTCTTGTATGTAGGGCAGTAGTTCAGTCGCTTGTTCGTGTATCCCAGGTGTTACATTGTTTGCTATGTATGACGCAGGTATTGGCTTGTTGTCGTTAGCTGTAGCAACGGGTGAACAAATATACTCCCGTCAGCAATACGCTTCGCTTAGATGCAGACGACATTCAAATAATGAGCAGCATAAACAAAGGCAATATAAGGACGGAATTTCCGTACACTTATTAGTATAAACATTCAAAGGGTGTAAACCATTGCAATATTACCGTGCGATTGATTAGCACACGAAATCTTTGTCTTCCACTACTTTTAGAGCCCCAGATCATTACGTAAGGATAGATTAGAAAGAAAGAAGCAAAAGCAGATGGAGATGCACAGTCGACTGTCCTTGAACCAAAATTGCCAGCAACAACAAAAGTCGTTGAGTAATCCCAGGCAGCAACCGGAGTACGTAGATTCTGCATCGCGTATGAGTATTTTATCACACAACAATAGAGAAAAACTGTATGGACAAGAATCGCCGAACTTGAAGCGATCCAAACTGCAAGACAAGCCAGCTGAAGTTGATTTGAAAAAGAAGCTGAGAATCGAGGAACTCCCCAACGAAAGGAAAAACGATGAAGTATTCAACGATCATTCAACAAACGATAATGATCGTATTAACGGCAATTCCGAGTCCGCGCGCAAAATCAAGCCTTTGGGGCAAACGTTGAATTTTGGTAAATTTACTTCGAAAGATGAGAGAAATCTTGTCTGTGGCAAAGAACATGTCATGTCCACGGATCAAACCAGCACAAGTACTGACGTATTTGACAATCTTAAACCGCAAATGGAAACTACTTTTCTATACAATGATGCAGCCATCAAGAATCCAGTTACACCAGACCTTCATGAATACAGTAGGAATGTATCCAGTGAAGCATTGCCCTTAACCTATTTCTCATTACTCAATCGTTTAACAGCAAATTCACGTTGCCGGGTGAAGGTTAGTGCAACTTATTTTTCGGGTTTATGTTTGGTTGTCTGTGCTGCTGCTTCGTAAAAACTGAAATCAATGTCGAAATATATTTCTGCAAGGCTTACCTTGTACAAATCAAAAGTAAGATGGATAAGAAAACTTTGGAACTATCAGCTGAATTTGACGATGGAACAAAAAGAATGGTTTTAGATATTGCATCAGAGGTATGCAAGGAAACTTGTGTTCAGATTTTTTACCACCGGATATAGTGTTCTCTTCTGCTTGGTATAAATATACTGAGTGTTGGATACAATGTGCGTTCGATTTTTCTTCAAACATTGCATAATTTTCATCGGTCGGTCATTTTCACTACCGGTCTGTTGCTAGATTAGCCTTCAGCTTATGGGATATACTACACTTGAGGAGTACGAAGAAGATTGCCAGATAGGATCCAGCCGTGT
Organism: Creolimax fragrantissima; assembly: GCA_033442365.1. Classification (NCBI taxonomy): domain Eukaryota; class Ichthyosporea; order Ichthyophonida; genus Creolimax; species Creolimax fragrantissima. Next base: position 434,632 of record JAWQFL010000011.1, read on the forward strand.
GAAGCAGGTAATATCTTCAATATTGTGCACTGAAATTGACTATTGGAATTATTTATGAGATATTATTTTGCAGTTTATTGTATAGGACTTAAATGAAAATCAAAACTTTGTTCAACATTTGCACGGTGCTGTTGATATTTATTGCAGCGATTTACAACTCTGAGAAAAAACCTTATTGGATTGGAAGGATTAATACATGTCCTTATCAGGACAGACCGTGATCCGCTGGCATTTCTTATATCCCCAACCCTCTCCTATGAGGACTGTCGGTTACTACCACATTTGTCTTAATAAATCAACTTGGAAAGGTAGATAGATGTGAACTTAAAAGTACTCATTCCATTAAATACAACAATGATATATGCTCGTTTTGTATATTGTGTCTCGTTTCAATCCAAGGCAATTCTATTCTTGGCGACACTTGGCAAGTTAACGGTGTTTCGTATGCACCAAAACATAATGGCCAAATAAGGCGATGGTGCTATTGATATGGTAGCTCCAAAGCCAGAGCATTCTATCAAACTATAGGGAAGCGTCGACGGGTCGTGAAAACTGCCATTAATCCTCATCGTCATCCTGTAGCAATGTATGATTATACATAAATTAGCATTAAGCATCCAGCAAACAATACATTGAAGAAAATAGAGTAACCGACACTTTCGAATTACCTCGTCTCCGTCAGTAACATCTCCGTCAGCACCTCCGTCAGCAATATCTACGTCAGCAATATCTACGTCAGCAATGTCTCCGTCGGCGTCGGCGTCTATGTCCTCACCAATTTCCGCGTCCTGCACAAGAATAAAGTGCGAAGGCATTCGTAATAAATAGGAATAAGGTCAAGAGAAAGAAGGGGAGAAGTTTACAATATTAACTGGCTGCCGCATGCACACCTCTATCTCTTCCTCTTCGTCTTCTTCTTCGTCTTCCTCATCTTCGTCCTATAAAAGGGAACATGAAGTTAGTACTTGGTAGTCGTGTCTAAATCTGTATGATCTATAGTTTATATAACAATATGCAAAACAAGCTGCAGATCTATTGGCTAGAATCACGGCTAATTTCTTCGCAAATACAGAGCCAATCGCTGTCAAGCTAGTATTCAGATACATCTTGTACAAGCACGGTAAAATTTAATCATTATAAGCACATAAAAGCTATACCATGTCTTCGTCTTCGTCTTCCACTATTTTATCAGTTTTGGCTTGGGGAGACCTTAAGTTTTCGTCGTCGTCGTCGTCATCGTCCCTATTTTCCGTAGGTGTCAACTCGATTCTGCCTTTGGCTGCAGCCCGCCGTCCACGGCCACCACGCCCTGACTTGCGCTTTACTCTTGTCCCTGCTACACAAAAAAGTAAATATGTAGTGTGCGCACATAAAAACAGTTCGCGTCAACATGGCTGCAGACAATTCACTAAAACGAAAGGAGAGTGCACTAAAACAGGCCGAGAGTTTTGTCAAGCACAGAATCGAAGAACTTACAAACACCGTTTCGTATACCTAAAAGGGATTTGTGGGTTGGGCACAGCGTTGTCGACATTCCCTTTTTCATGACATGCTTGCAAGATCCCTCGTTATCATCGACATACGTGCAATATATGAACTGTGAATCCGGGTCTAGAGGAGCATGACGCTGAATAGATAGATATACGGGTGTCTTTAGTGAGGAAGGCAAAATACGAAGACTGCAAGCCAGAAATGCAATTCAACAATCATTCAGATTAGGGCGCATGTAATTCATCCACCTCGACACAACCAACATACTGTGCACTTACACGACAGTAGTTAAGACGCCCAATAGGATTATTCTTGCACGGTTGGGCCAAGCAGAATTCGGACTGGGCAGGTTTCTCTGCCTGATTTGTGATATAGTAGTGTGCAACAAGCAAAATTAATATCAGAAACAAGCTCCAAACATTTGCAACGTATAACTGGTGATGTGAACATCTTTTAGCACCAAAAACCTGCCTCAATATGGGTGTTGTACATTATATAGACTCGAAGCTATCACGCACATCAAAACCGTCGAGTAATGCTACAAATGAAACTTGACACACCTTGACTATGTCTTTCTCTTTCTCTTTTGCTCTATTAATATCCTACAAAAACAGTGGGTTAAAGGTGATAAGGTTAGCAAAGTGTTCCAGAAAGATAGTCAAGTTACTCAAAACAATTACCGAGCATATATGCTACCTGTTTGATTAAGTAATGATTCAACGGAGCATCGCTACTAAATCCGTCGCTACCTGTGACAAGTAAGTGTGTGTATTAGTTTAAACGTACCCTTACCATAGAATTAGAAAAATAGTATGACATGATGGTAGAAATATATCAAACTGCGAAGGATTTTCATGAATTCCAAGACAAGCAAACCAAATTAGGACCCTATAGAGGTGCATAATATCTACAGATGATGCAAGGAGCGAGCTTTGTATATACTAAGGGACCACCTTGTACTTGGTACACGAGCAATGCCAAGTACCTAATGTAATCTTTGGATGTCTAGACCAAGCAGTGAGAGGAGAAACTACTTTAATACCACTAGTTCGACTAGAGAAGTTTTAATCTTATTCACGAATGCAAAGACATATAAAGAGTATATCGCGACAGTTATAATTTTATAGCTTTTAATCACATGTACTAAGAACGAAAAGACCTATGAGGTAGTGATTGAAACAAAAGAGCTGAGTGGAGAATAGTCATAGATTATGTGTTTGTATTAATAAGGCATTATTACATAGGTTACAAGCATTCCACACATTTATACGACACACTTTGTATGTATGATTCGACAATGCACGTTATGCTTTGAACGAGACAACGCATTTGATCAACACACCTGAATCTGATAAATCCCCCGTCTGTGCAAGACGGGAAAGAATGTAGTCCTTCTCTTGAGACAAACGAATTATTTTACGACGTTGGTCCCGCATTTCAGCGCCCATGATCTCCTTCTCATAGAGAAGATATTTCAGTTTTCTAGACAAAAGATTATACTCTCTCTCTACTACAGAGGGCCGCTCCCCACCCACAACACCACTCCGCTTCATGGTTCCAAGGTGAGCAGGTGATCAAATAGATTTGATCTACTTATTGCACAGACAGCTGTGGTGCAAGTCGGATGCTAATTGTGTGTTTATGTATATACGTATATATATGTGTGTGTGTGTGTGTGTGTGTATATGTGTGTGTGTGTGTGTGTGTGTGTGTGTGTGTGTGTGTGTGTGTGTGTGTGTGTGTGTATGTGTGTGTGTGCGTGTGTGTGTGTGTGTATGTGTGTGTGTATGTGTGTTCGAGTGTGTTTGTGTGTTGTGTGTGCGTGTGCGTGTGTTTAACACAAAACGTGAAGAGTTTTGAAATTGTTTGAAGTTCATATCCGTACCGTCACCTGTGCACGTTGTTACAGTACACCGAAGGCAATGTATGAATGCAGCATACAGGCTTTTCATAGATCAACGCCTACATGTATGTACAGGTAGGGGTGAGCATCATACACACAGCAGTACTCAATGGGGTTGCCAAAGAGAACACGTAGCTTCCACAGTCATCCTCACAATCCAAACAAGAAAACATCAACCAAAGAGAAGCTTACGCCGGTATGAAATGGTTAATGCATTCTTAGTAATATGCACTGTAATGAGAACATCAAACTGCACTGATTGATCACCAATACGTAGTACACTTCAATTGAGCAGACAATGAATCCTGCATCTATAAGATGTTCTTACTTTAAGTTCTGTCTGTCCCTTGGTTAGAGAATACATCAGCTTTTGTTTTGATCGAGTTGGGAATGAAACTTACAAGTATATCAACAGTAGTGTGTACTCCCTAGGCTTACGCCGCCCGCGGGATAGTAAGATAAAATTGGCTTGGCTAGCTTTGTTTATTTCACAAAAAAAATCGATCTATAGTGTTCTACGAGAATGCACAGCTCATCCCAAGCAACTCAAGTTATTACCACAAGTGGATGCGCTGTGCATTTAATTAATATCTCAGTTATCCCTCTACACATTACCAAAATAAATAGACAAATCCTGACCAGGGTTGGACAAATCAACATGCGCACCGTCAACATGTACAATTGCTTGCTAAGCTGGTACACAAGAATCTTCTCCACTACAACTTTGTGAAGGCCTCCGAAGGATTGAGCGTTTTAGCTCGAAAGACAGATTATGTGCCTGAAGTAATGTGGCAGACAGGGTCGGCTGTTTTATATCATTTGACGGATGCGGAAGATGTCCACAGAAAAATTGTTCGTTTTCTTACACAGGTTTGTTGTTGACAGTTTTAGTGACCTACTTTACTTACTGGTGTTCACAAGATGTCTTTACTGTCAATATGCATCCTTTTGGCTGATTTCTCTAGCCTATCTACTAATAAGCATTTAATTATTATGTCCATGTTCAGATGTATTCAATCAGTCGTCCCGAACGTGAGCGCATCGCCTTGGAGATTTTCTTCGCTCATGTCGCCAATGGCGATTATGAGGAAGCATACCGCTATCTGTCGTGGTAAGGATTGATCCTATTTGTATTTCATTCTCATAGCTTGTGTATAACCGCTCAAATGATGGTGTATCTATTGTAGACACGGAGCAATAAGCGCGTCTCAATCTCTGTTCTTTAAACCGCTATCATCATTTCATTCTCTGTATCTCCCACAGTCTCATACCACTTGAACCTTATTGTAACAACGGCATCGTCCACGGATATGTAGGACTGGTGGCTTGTATTCAATGGATGGATAACGCCCGTAAACGTAAGTAGAAAATTTTCAATGTGGATACTAAACCATGATTGTATTGAATCTGAATATGAAATAGCGTTCAACAACTGCTTATTCTCTTCTTTCGAACTTCTTCGTCAAGGATCGGAGAATTTGTCTTCGCAACAGAATAGTCAATCCCAGGCGGCCTGGATGAACTCTCAGTTAGAGTATAATTCCAAGGGTATCGAGGAAGGTATGAATCAAACGTCACACAAAGATTGTACCAAATTTTTACCTACGCAAATGTTTGTCGTACTTAAAATATAAAGACACACACAGTAGTATTAAATCACTGAACATTTCCGTACGCCCGTATTCGCCTTCTGTATTGATTATTTAGATGCTCGACAACAGCGTCGCATTCTCGGGCACGTACGTAAGGCATTTGCTCTAGGCGTGCGAGAAGAAGCTCTGCTCTGCGTAGAGATACGTGTGCTTGAGTACACACAGCAATTTTTTGCAGTGGAGAAGTTAGTCGAACTCTGGTTAAATGAGCTTCCAAATAGCCCTTTTGTAAAGAGGTTTGTTGTGTGAGCAAATGACACTACTATACATGAAACTATATTGGTGCATATACTGTGAGTGTTGATTCATACGACTGAATTGAAACTACGAGTATGAAATGAAAGTTCGTAATGAATAGTATCCAAAAGGCTAATCAATTATGTTTTTTATGTGACTGAATTGAAAACTTGTGAGTTTGAAATGAAGTTGCCTAATGAAGAGTATCTAGAAAGGCTACCATGTCTGCGATTGGGATTATTCCATTCACAGGACCACGCGCCAACGAGGCGAACGCGCCTTTCTCGTGCAGAACTATGCACTTATCTAGTTATGCCAATATTTTCTTGTTGACGTTTGGGGCCATAATTTCCAATAACTTTTTTTGCGTAGGTATTGGTACTTCTACGTCAGCATGATGATGGATGGCTCGGACGAAGGCAAAGAGAGAATAAGAGACGCGCTGATCGCTATCTCCGAAGTGGATCCAACCGATCATTGCTTGGATGATGCAAGCGAGCTCTTTGATAATGGTAAGAGAAGTAGAAATGAGTGAACGATCAATGCGATTTTAGGTCAACAGGTCAATCAATAATCTAGAATAATGACATTTAAACCTTGAAGCTGCAATGCATTACATGTACTTTAACACGTATTCGAATATACACGCATGTTACATATATCTAGGTGTATTATCACCTGCTGATATGGTAATGTTGATTTGTATTCGGTTGGACCACGCCCCATATCATGGAGCTATTGGCATGTGGGAACAGTTGGCAGATATTCTTGAGAAAGCAGGGTATGATAGTGCGCTTTTCGTCGGGTGTGGAAGCACTCTATGTTAATCTATATATCCCGAGATTTTTTAAAAACTTTGACAAAATATAAGACGTCCGTTTCAATGTTTGATGTTCACATGTATGCGTATTCAACAGGGTCGAAGACAATCTATATTCAAGCTTGGATTGGGAATCTAGAAGGAGGTGGTGGCCGAAGCTGTACTACCCAGGTTAGTTACACTCAATTACTTCACAAAATTATTGTCGTACTTTCAATCCATAGTTGTTATTCCTTGCTTTGCTGTATGTCGAGTCCTAAAGAGTAGAAACAATAGTTTACTACACTGTTTCGACCGTTTTCTGGGTATCTCTGCCAGTTTGTTATGTATCTTTGCAATGCATATGATATACCTTTAATACCGTTTATTGTCTGCTCTGCAGAACATGGCAATGAAGACGAGAAGACTCGCTTACACATGATTCGAAACCGGGTATTCCTTGCGGCAGAAAACATTACGAGAATGAAAGATGAAACGACGCTGCCTCATAGAACTTCTAGTGAAGCATAAAATACTAGTGCACCAAAGCAAATCTACTAGCGGGATACGTCTCCTATAACACGCACGTATATAAATCCGTATGCATACACATACATATACAGGCGTGTGTTGGCACGGGCGGGCATCCTCATAATGCATACGAGTACATTCGCAAAACCTATGTACACACATGCGCAGATATAAAAAGTGATACGGTAATTTTATTCCGTGCCACTACTACGAAGATTCGGTAAAATACGATAGCGCACAAATACCTCATGCATAACAGTTTAACATGAGTGGGAGATTGCTATAATTCCATCCTCTAGAGATTCAAGTCTCTAAAACCAGTCCATGCGATACGACACGACTGATAATGTAGTAAGTTTTAAACCAGGCATATCGAGTTCGAGCATGTACTTAATGTCACTTCTTTACGCGGTCTGCAGTGGTAGGCACTGTGTAAGGCTACCTTTCTTTACATTTCAATAGTATCACGCAGTACGATTTCAGCTCATCTACGAAGGCTTATACTATAGCACATTTAAGTCACGTTATGTCAGAACTACTAACAAAACTGCCAGTAAGATGTTGTACAAGTCAACCTATACAACAGCCATACAGACACAAACTCCAATCATGAATATGTTCGTACAGGGTTCTATGGTAATATTATTTTCTGTATAAATTTCAAGTACCTGCAGTAACAAACTACAGCGAGAATGCAAATAAATATTTGTATATATGCATCTAAGACGAACTAGCATAACGTTATGTCAAACACCATTTTAAATTGAACTTAACATTTAAAATTAAACCACACACTTTTGACTTCATCACTGACGCAGCACCAAATATATAAAATCAACCAGTTAAAATTCTTGTTGCAAGGATAACATCGATTTTCCTTATTGAGTTATTATTTGCTGGTGACCATGGATACACAAAACCAAAACAAGGGACAAACCAACATGTGATATCTTCAAGCGGTAGTCTTCTTTGCATTACGGTAGGTGTGGAAATAAATTTATCTTCGTCACATGTGTACGGGTGCTCAACTGGCCATCAAAGTAAATGCCCTGGTAAATATGCATATTTTGTTGTTAAACATTTGTGGCGTCTAAACTCTGCTCGGTTGATGATTCACAACACATACAAATACTCTTGATAACCACACAATGTATTATACTTGTATACCCTATATATTCTTTTTGTAATGTATTATACTTGCATACCCTATATATTCTTTTTGTAAGACACGTGAAAGGTTTGGCTGTTACCGCATACTCGCAGGGGGCTGAAAACTTGTTAATAATTATTCCAATATTTCAGTTCTCGACTACACTCGGTCGCCCTTTCCTCCGTTTGTTGTGAGATTGTGTGATACCCCTAGGGTTGTCGGAGTGATGTCCTACATTACTATTCGGAGATCGAGTTAACGTATTGAATCATGCGCAAAGAAAATGCAGGAATCCCTGTGTGCGTGCCTATTATGAATTTCGCTGGCTGATGAATATGGCCGTGCTACTGTCGATTTGTTCGGCATTGTCTCGATGTTCATAGCCTTCGAAATTTTGACACTGTTGGATTGTGTTGTTGGGAAGCACGGTCCTCAGTGCCAGTTTGACATTTTCACGTTTCTTTTACGTGATTAAGTCTGAGCGTGCAATCAGCGTCGGCGTTGATAGTTGTACCATAATAAAAGTGGCAAAAACCAATTTGAATTCCCAAGACTCATTTTGGCATTTTTTCAGTAACAATAAAGAGGAGACTTCTAAGGAGCAAAGTCACCGCAGCTATGGCAATGGGCGACGTCTACTTATTCTTGCGGTGATTGCCACACGATGACGACCAGGCCAGACGAAATTGCAAGTTTCAAAATCCGACGTCGCAAGAGAGAGGCTTTATGTCCTCCTGACAGACAGGGTTCTTTTTAACTTTTTGAAGTAGTCTCAGATTGTCTTCACATTGCGTGCCTGTGACAACTTAATTGCCAGCCCTTCCATGCCAATTTTTTTCTTGGGAACAATAGGATATGGAATTGGCCTTTGTCTATCCATCACTTGTCGAGTGTAATCGAAATTTTCGGCGTGTCCTTTTGGTGCTGCCGAACGAATGTTTGTGTTCCATGATTGATTCTCTTTTTATCACAGATTCTTCTATTTCTTTCTCATGGAATTTATCCCTTGTTTTGTGTTGCTGTGGCATTACTTTCATTGCCCATGGTTTCGTCCAAAATCCCACGTGTTCAATGTCTATTCTAAAAACAAGCTCGTGTACGAGACTTCATGCATATTGCTACAGTGACTGTGAGTATCACCGGCATACCCTTGAACTCGAAATTACTGTATCACTCGTCGTATATTGAAAAATCATATGGCTACGTATTTTGTGGCGACGTGTACATGTGTTTGTGAAATTATTTCGAGAACAGAAAATTGTGGTCAAATGACTAGGTGACATGATAGGAACAATTGTCGACGGTTCGGATTCGATGTACGAGTTAATGAACTCATACAATCTTTATGAAACCTACGAAGAGATGAGATAATTGCGTAAAGACTGCCCACGAAAATATATACAATGTTGGTCCTCCTATTGAGTATGGGTGGGAAACGGTGCAAATCGGAAAGATTGTTTCAAGCACACTTTAAATTTAAACATGCAGACAAATTTCATACTTCATCTTCTCTATTTAATGCTATTATGAATGCTTCTGAGCTCAGCACATAGTGTGCTCAATGGAAAAGTAAAGTAAACTTACAAGAGGGAAATTGATCAAGATGTACAAATATATGGCGTTTCCCAACTGTGAGAGCTCGCGTGAATGATTTTCAGGGTACGAAGAAATGAATCTATACTACTGAGAAATGTAAGAAACAACTTATTCGTATACTCAGTTTTAATTCTACCAACGTCGCGAGAACAACCCACTAAGGAAAATTTCATAGCAGTATTGAGCTATCTAAAGCAAGCGAGGTAGAAAAATACATGCCTTTTCATCAAAGAGGGTTAATCCTAACTTGTAAGCGAGGTGGTTATCATACATGAACGAAACTCTGAATGTAAATGGTAGCTTTATTGACAAATGTTTACATAAAACCGTAATAAACCCTGTATCCTAAAACTCGAAACGAAAACCCTAAACACGAGACGGAGCATATTTTTATATATGACAAATATTTTTTTCTTTTCTTCGTTCCATGAGTATGCTGGTGTCTTGTTCTTTCACACATTTTGAAAAAAGGGGATCTAAGCGTCTCTCCTACTTCTTCTCATGAACACCTCTTCACGAACGACACTACCTTGTGCATGCTGTGTATATCGATCAACCTATACCTAGCAGTGCGTCGTCCCTATTGTTTTTCTCTACTAGTGCAACGTTCTGTCGTCGTTTCATAGTTTCCAAAAAATGAGCTTAGAAGGTATATGTACGTTGCGTGTGTTCGGTGTTTCCTCTCCCATTTCTCAAAATGTAATGGGTTTAACACATTTCCTTTAAGCAATCAACGTCTGTACCTTTGGTGTTGTTGAATTTCCCTTCGAACTATGCTTATAAGCCCGAGTATGCAGAAGATAGTTAATTTTTAAACCAAGTACTTGATAGGCATAATCATGGCGTGCGTGAACAGATTAGTATACATATTATTTTATTTGTGAGCGGAGACGTCAATTTCGAACTTGGGCTTTTGATCATGTGGTTTAAGAGAGGGGTAAGTACAGTTTACATAGTCCATGTGGTTAGAGGAACGTGTAGTGTAGGAGTGACCGAAGATGGAGGAGCAAACGTTCTGTACTCATTGTTCATGCCACAAACCTAACGGTCGCACTCATATCTTAGCTCTCCGTGCAACATGGGAGTTACCGTATGTGGCGATCTTCCTCCGTACTTTTCATAGCGTGTTCAGTCTGCCAAATTTGGAGAGTGAGAAACTCGAGCAATGCTTGCAAAATCCCACCGACAATGCGGGTATTATTGAAGACTTAATTGTGAAGCTCCTGACTCCTTTCACTAGCAAGAAGAAAATGTGAGTTCAATCAACCTTGCTTGTCACTTTCGTATTGTAGTATTGTATGTATAAATTTATATTTGTCTAGGTGATATTGATTTTTGTTTAAACTGTACACGAAAATATTGCCTTAATCTCTATATGTTCACCTGGCATTTTTTTATTTCATCGTTCGTACCACGTACAGTGAATCTTACGACGAGGCACTTATTAAAGAAATATCTCTGATATACCCAGACTGTGACTATCTAAATTACCTTGAGGTAGGTCAGGTTAGTCGCTTTAACTGCGTTTTAGTTATATATCTACGTACGATGGCGAATTTATTGTAGAATATGGCATATTTTACGTATGTGATCGATAAACATAACTCAGCGCACTGTAGATTGCTATATTCACTCGATATTAGTATGTAACTGAAAATATTACTATACCTTACTTACGAAAGACTTGGTCTTTTGTCACGTACGATAAATTGGTATACTTGTGCGTTTACCAAACATCACTTGCAATTTTTTCATTTTGATTATTTTTCAGGATAACAAATTTGTTGAGCTGGATGCCGTACTGCAACTGTCGATTATACGGCTTTTGTGTGATATGAGAGTGCATGATGCCAACGATGTTCTACAATGTCTTAAAGGTGACTAAATTTGTTCTTCCTCCTACAACATAGAACTCATAGACGGCCCGTGATGATCGCTTTATCGTCTAATGAGTATTTTTTCTATTTTTACGTAAGCGTACTTGGCCATTTAACAATATTATGATCTTTTATTTTACCCTTGGTAACAGGAGTGCCCGCTGACCTACTACGGCATGACAGCATAGGTATGGACAAAGAGAAGTCACGGTACTACTATTTCCAAGACTCTCGGCTATGGCGAGAGAAAAAGAATCCAAAGAAAAGGAAGGCACCAGATATTTGGGAGCTCGTCTGTTCAAATGCTGACGAGTGGGAGGCATTTGCGAATACACTAAACAAGAGGTTTAAACACGAAAAAGTATATAACAGGTCCGATTAACGAAGCGTTAATTAGTGATAAGTATATAAGTATATTTTATGAATGGCTTTTTGTGTAGAATAGGGGAAGCAATCATTTTCAAGTTTTTCCTGCACATCTTTTTAGGCGTTGTATGAAATTGTTCATGACGAACTGCTTCCAGACCTACTAGAGCAAGAGGCCAACCGCAGGAGGATAGAGGAGGCACGTGAAAAGGCTGAGCGCAAGCGGTATGATCGATAAGCAAATAACTTCACCTGACAACAGAATGAACGAGTTGGCATGTGTCTAATATTATGTCCTCACATATTGCACACTAATCGTGTACTTTGCAAATTCAGGCCTCATGATGTGCGCTGAGGAATACTCAGAACATATTGCCGTCTGGTCTTGTTGTTAGTTTTTTGATCATATGCAATGTAACATGGACTCTAGTCTCAGCTTGTTTTCCCAAATTTTCAGGCTACAATACGAAATGATGCCTCGACGTGTATCTCGCCGCGTTCAACAAAAAATGGAAGAGGAAGCTCGTGAGGAAGAGCAGGTATTTTATTAGGCATACCCAAAACGTCGACAGAAAGCCTACTTGGTGATAATATTAGTTGCAGTTTCAATATTTTCTTAACTTTTTACCATACGACGTTAATAGAATACATCATACGTACGAATTTTATTACTATCCTCATTTTGTCAATATATTGTGCATATTTTTGATTAGCGACTAGAAGAGGAACTGCGACAACAGCAGATACAAGAACTGGAAAGAATAGAAATTGAGAATGATGCAGTAAGTTTGCACCTCATTAGGTTATACTTGTTCGTAGTGAGGTGATGCTTTATTAAGCATCTAGACCACTGTGCATTGTGTAGGTGCGATTTTTACATCGAGACTGATGAACTCGTAGTGCTAGCCATTTATGCTATATGCTACTTGATGTTTCAATCAGATCACCCTCGCAATTGGATTGTAACTCGTTTATCTTACGTCACAATCATAGAAGGAAGCAGCATCACGGGAAACGCGATACAAGGAAAGACAGGATATGTATTTTGTTGTATCCTCTGCTAAAGATGATGAAACGGATGAGAGGTCTTCTCGTGAGGGTATAATGACTGGCTCATCACCGGTTACGAATGTCACAGACACAGATTCGATGCAAGACAAACGAATGAGTAGGGAAGAAGGGTTGGAAACAGCAGTCGTAAAGAACGGCAACAATGGCGATGTGAGCGTAGATAGTGTGCAGCTGAATGGCGTTGAATCGAGTGAGGATGATTTTGTTGAGTCAGCCGATCTTGATACGAGGAAAGTAGATGTTATTCCGGAAGGAGAGAACCTGAAAGCACATGAGGTAGCAGGTTTATCTTATGAAAGTAAAATGTCCCCCATGGCCGTTCCCAGTAAGCCTATTGCTTCCACGCTTGAGACTATGGGAAGGAATGAAAACGTGATACTAGAAGTAAATAGTAATGAAGTTGTCCGTGTATGAAAAGTAGAGTTGAAAATGAAGAGGTAATTGCTAACTAAAACGGTGCAAATCTGACAATTGACGAGGTAGAATATTGTCTTAGTTGATTGTACGCTTAGAGGAATGTCAATCCGTGCATGTAAATGCGGAAGTCATGAACCCGTAGTTCCAGAGTTTGATGCAAACGATTCCTTTTATGCGCTACGCATCCAGGGATGTACGCACTGAGGCGAGGACTGCACGGGGCTATGTAACAGTTAGGGGTATGTAAAACTAGACTGCTTTCGTTTTACGTCTCAAATGTTTAAGCACAACGTCCAAAGGGGAAGTGTATCGGAAAACAGACAATTTTTTACTTCGGCTCAGTTTTTGGCCACTGAGTTTGGTATCATTAGTCACGAAATATTAGCTTGTATCAATAGTTACCTTACGAAGAAAGATTGTCATCACCGAAAGCTTACAACATACAAAGTTTATTGTCTGTTTGTCACTTCAATTTTCTGTGTCTTTCTGAAAAATGTGATTAATGACGCATACTGTTTGTTTAGAGATTTTCCGTCGAACTAATTGTAGTATGCAAAAACCGCAGACAGACTAGTTTTATGACTACCTTCGATGATTGGAGTCTTTCCATCTCGATAAATACTGTCTCTAAATTAGATGCCCTTCGCAAGCGGTCTATTGTATGTATATATCGTTTAAGTCTATTTTTCATACTTCTCGTCAAGAGTACGAATAATAATCACAAAAGTCATTTTATATGGGCACATCTGATTGCAAAACAAAACAAAGTCCCCAATGATTTACTCAACTAGCAAGTCCGATTGTCATATTTGAGAAATTAAATGTACGCAGTTGTCGAGCACAAATCTATTAATGCTAGGACCACTTTTGTATCATCCATAGACATTATGCGAGATTAGGTAGCTCATTATACGTATGCCTATAACTATAAGTACGATTGGAAGCTATTATGACATCAATAAGCAAAGTACCCGTCATCGAAGTAGTGCTTCTATATTTGTAGATATAAGATGGGCTATAAACTAAAAAAGGTATTAACTCATCATCGTGTGTATATTTAAATTGGTGTAATATGTATTTGTCGTTAGGATGTATTTAGTGTATGTTTGAATTTGAATGCTTTATTTTTCCTTGTTGGAGACTTTTCGCTTTGATTTAGCGCCTTGCTGTTGAATAATAGCGTCCGCCACATCATTCAGCTGAAATAGAACCGACAATATAAGGGCTGCATTCAAAGATTTAAAATATCCTGTGTTAGTATTACACTTTTTATCAAAGACATAATAGTCACAGAGAAGAAAACGTTTCCATTGAAGCACACTTCTTTCCTCTACTTTTCTCTCCAATGAACACAATCATTTCTCAAATCAAGATCTACTAAACATGCAGAACAACTACTTGAAAGCATACTTCTGAGCATAAGCATATGACCTCTACCAACTTTCCAGTGATTCACACTTCTTTCCTCTACTTTTCTCTCCAAATGAAAACAATCATTTCTCTTAAAATCTACTAAACACACATTACTGGTAAGCATACCTCCGAGCATAAACATATGCCCTCTACCAACTACTAAGAGATCGTCAAGCATCGCCATTGGATCTTCATTTCCGTGTTCCACTACTCTCTCTTCTGCTGGCAAGACTACAAGGGAAAAGTACGGGGCACAGACCAACAAGGCTGCCGCCATGGTAAGGTCGCTATGGCTACGTGTTGAAGACACCACACGCAGTCCTATAATTATACCTAAAACGGCTAGAAGGATTGGGATACCTACCTGGGCATACCAAGTGATGGGCATGCGCTGGTAGTAACTCACAGTGAGCAAGACGCTCTTTTGAAAGTCGGCACTGGACACATCTTTGTTACCTACTTGGAAAGAGTGCGTGTGAGGTGCGCAATTCCGAATCACAATGTAGATTAGAAGAAGTATACAAGAAGCGAAAAGTACCCTAGAGCAATAAAATTGATTACATTAGTATATACATTCTACTTACCTCCCATTAGTGGAACGTCAAAGCATAGATCAACAAAGATGGTTCCAAGCAAGATGCCAACAACAGTTGATAGAATGGTATTCTCAAAACGGCTACGCATGGTTACGATTTTCTGGTTAATCGTTTTAAGAACTATGTTGTGAAAGGTATGGTGGAAGGTGTTGGGGGGCAGGCAGGCAGGCAGGCAGGCAGGCAGATAGGCTTTATGGAGAGGATGTTTGTTTTTGTTTATGTTATGAACGTAATCAATCACACACTTTGATGTTCTTCTGACATAAGGGACGGACATATAGATGGACGGACATATAGATGGACGGACGGATGAATTGGTGGACAGGAGAAGGACGGACATACATATGAGCGGACTCTCGGTAGGGTGGGGGCGGGGGGGGGTGAGCGGACAGACGGCTGCTTGGAAACCCGGCACGATGTGACTGAAATGGAGAGGAAAACAAAAAACGTTCTTTTCATTTACACTTCACTCAAATCATATATATATATAATATACCTCTCTCCTCTCTCTCTCTCTCTCTCCATTTACCCCTTTCTCCTTACCCCAAGTCATAATATATACCTCTCTCCTCCTCCCTCTCTCTTTTTGGCCTCTCCTCTCACTTCCACTTATATTATATATACCCCCACTCTCTCGCGCGCGTGTGCGCACTGTCATCATCCTAAGAAAAAGGGAATCTTCCTCCGTCATTCCCAATATAATCACAGTTTGGTTTTATATATACCATACCGTGGCCCGTCTCTCCTAACATACTGTGAGGGTGAATATGAAGAAGGGCGGGGGCGGGGAAGGTGCCTGGGGAGACAACTACATATGCTCTGTGGGTCATGACACCACTTTTCGACAGAATGCTATAGCTGATGCTGATGTGGCCGGCACCAACACACTTCACAATTGGATTTCGAGATGTTTCTATTCTATCGGCTTGTTTTGCGCCTCACATCCTTTCGTAGTATTTTTCATCTCATTCGTCGGTATGTTCACAGATACGAAAACGAAAGAAAATGTTTCATATTTGTGTTCGTTTGAACGCATGGGTGCTTTATGCAGGGATGCGTGTTTGGGTGATATTGAGGGATATACGTCTTCTTACTACACTCTGCTTATTGAATTATATTTGGAGGATGTATGGAAAAGCTTTCACTGTAGTCTTTATAAGTAATTACCGTTTGTTATTCCTGTTCTACTAGTTTGGACCACATGCTCGCTTCCACTCTTTTTATTTGGTCTGGGTGAATTACAGCCACGATTAATCGCGTGGCCGGCGTCATCTACCCCAACTAGCATGGAGACACAATTGCCAGCTTTGGCAGAGGTTTCCATCTTTTCTATCAGATTGGATGTACCTGAAAGCGCAACGACCGATGTTAATGCTTGTCGACACATCATGCTCACGGCAATGGATACTCTGGAAAGAGTCGAGAATTTTCACACTGTGATTGGGTATGGCTCTGAAGTATAGATATCCATGCTTGGTCCCACGGCACACTCTTGTAATAGAAACTGCATAGCTAGTGATTAAACACCTCTTGTTTGCATAGATATTGTAATGTACTTGCTTTCATATGTGGTGGTGCTACAATGCATTGAAACTGTGTCTGTATTGATCAACATGGTCTCCCATTATTAGGACGCGGAATGTTTCGTTACAGGATTTTTGTTACAAAGGTGCGAATGAGGGTAAGCGTTGTGTACTTTCGACACCGGGAATGTTTTGGCAGGTAAGTATTTACAGCGTTGTGTAAACGTGTCCAAGTATATGCTATTAGACAATCTCTGTATTCGAATCTCCGTGAGGTTGATTTTTTTTTGTACAATCGGTCGGTTCCATGAATACTCTGCAATCTATGTCGAGACTCAATTTTTTCGGTGTAACCAACTACACCGACTTCCTGTACACGAGAAGCGCTACTGTACCACCAAGTCTGTGTGGTTGAGTTTACGAATGTGTCTCGAATTTAGACGTCCTAATTTACTGTTTATTCACTCTTCAGAATGAAAAATTGATTTTGTTGGCCGATCCCGACCCCCTTCAGACTATCACCAAGAATACATCTCTTTATCGTGAGGCCATAATCGGAGGCTTAAAACATTCTTGGGTGCGTCTTCGTTTATGAAATCCCCGAAATCACACTGCAGGAAGTTGTATAGGAAATTGTGTTTCCTTCAAATGGATATCACACATATACATATGCTACGTTTGTGTCACCATATTATCAGTTTATGGTGAAATACAACTTATAGGCATCTAATCTCGTAGTATCTTTCAGTTCATATACTACAAGCTTTGCGCTTGTGAGCACCTTACATGGCGAATCAGAACATATTTCAACTTTTAATCATTTCATGGCTTAACAAAAAAATTACAGGGATCGGATCGCGTAATGTCTTTCAGTTCATTGACTACAACGTTCGCACTCGAGACGTCCGCAGATGGTGAACCGGAACGCACACAGTTAATCTCAGATCTACAACAATGGCTAAGAAATAGTGGTCCTGAACTAGGAATAAGTGTAGAATGGAAATTTCCTCGGAAAGGAACCACACATCTGTACTTTGAGGTATGGCCCTGAATTAGAATAAGTGTAAAACGGAACTTTTCTCAGAAAGCAGCTACACATGTATATTTTGAGTTAGTGTTGTTAATACACATTTATGAAATACAGGTGCCTCAAATAGAGCTTAGCTCTGACGTTATCTTTTTGGTATGTACCTACATACTAGTAGCGCTGTACATATACTTTAGCGTGGAAACGAAGTTCCACATGGTCAAATCAAAGGTACGTACATACTTCTTTTTGCCTGTGTGCACTCTTGTATATAATATTTGTTGAGTTCATAGTAGCGGAACATAAACTTCAAAACATTTGCCATTTATATTTCGCAAGTGAATAGAGTTTGTGCCTCATGTTTTATGGTTGCAGGTTGGTCTTGGCTTTACGGCAGTCGCGATGTTACTAATATCGCTCAGCATGTCTGTAGGGATTTGTACAGCTTTTGGATTTGTTCCAACCTTGGTAGTCGTGTAAGTGCTCTTTCTGAGTTCAATCTTTCTTTCAACTGTGTATGAACGTCAGTTTCTGAAGAAATGGCAATACTATCTGACATGTAATCGCTCACATTTCTGACAAATGCACACGCGGACAGAGAGGTGATACCATTTCTCATCATTGCTGTGGGTGTGGAGAACATATTTTTCATAACACACGCAGTTGTCGCTACTCCTCTCGACAATGAAGTTAGACACCGCGTGGCTGAAGGTAATCAAAGTTGTACAGTCTCGTCCGTCTAGGGTTATATTATGTAGTGTTCTAGTATTGGACTCATTTGATACATTTGTTGCAGGAATGGCGCACACGGGCGTGTCCATAGTTTTATACCTGTGGGCTGAGCTATTCATCACTGTCGTCGGCTCCTTCAGCGCAATTGACGCGCTGAGCGAATTCTGTATCTTCGCATTTTTTTCTTTGCTTGTTGACTTCTACTTGCAGGTACGTTTTCGTGGTTAACAACTTGCCAGTCCCAGAACTTGACTGAAATGTGCTTTATTCCAACTACAGTCAAGAATCTCTTGACTATTATCTTCAACAGTCCTGTATAGGCCATTTCGTCACCAGAGTTCTTACTTTCACTGTGAAATGTAATTAATATTTTTCACATGATTGTGCCTAACCAGTCATTGTTCTTCGTTTTCCCTCTTCTTTTGCTTGACCACGTTCCACGGTTTGTACATGGTTAGATTATATTTTTCCCTGCTGTTTTGTCTATAGATATAAGGAGAATGGAGCTTAGTGATATACAACTTCATCTTAAACATTGCACGACCGCTCACAAACCGCCGAAGAGGACTTCAAAGTTTTTCACGCGTTGGCCGAGCAAGTTGATATCAGTATGTCATATTTCTTATTATAAGCTGATGCAATACTTCAATGGATGTGAAATTGACCAAAAGTAAGGCTCTCGTTGTAAACTGGTTTTCTGTTTCTTGGATTGTGTTTGCTGTACATACATAATGTTATTCAGGCACTTGTGATGATGATTTTACTTGCGGCTGCTGTTGTAATTAGCGAGTCAGAAGGAGTGGACGTTGTTCAGCCACCGTACAACACAAACACTCTGCTGCATGTACACAATGCGATACGCTTGGATAGACGCTTTGTATCATATATACCACCAATTAGTGGCGTAGTCCAGGAAGTCCGTGGATCTGCGGGTGAGAAGGTAATTGCTTTTGTCTGTCGTTGTTCAGTTACCTCGAAATTTTGGTGTAGATAATCATGGAGTAAACTACAAAAGCTAATTTTGTTGCGTTTGCGCGTTGTTTGTTTCTGAGAGTCTCCTTTGAGCATTGTTTGAACCACCCTGTTTCACAGATTGATCTGACATCGATTCAAGTTCACACGGACGTGTCGGCCATCAACATCACTTTGACTTTTTTCAGTGCTTTGGAAAACACTGCCAATGGGATGGTTGGAGAAATCAGCTCACACACATGGGCTAACATGGTTCTTATCGCTTCTCTTTTTCTCATCGTTATGGCGTGCGTTTGGCACATGACCTCGGGTCTCCATGAACGGATACGAGGTAATTTACTTTGATATGTTGCGTCTGCGTTTGTACTGTCTGTCACTCGGCATTTCGGCATTTGTAAATGATACGTAGAATGAACCACACTCCTTACCCGAATACCAAACAGGACCGGGCGATATCGCTTCTCAGTGGGGTGAAAACGATATTGACATTGATGAGTTTGACGATGGGACCGAACTTCACCATGCAGACATAACACAGTTAGTGTCTTCAGAACAAATTGTTTTATCTTCTTTTGTGGACAGTGTTGTGAAGGTATATGACTAGTAGCAGTGCGTAACCCCTGCTGACGTGAATATATAGAAGTTACATTCATTTCGTCGCTCGAATACGTGAATAATTATGTGTGGTAGTATAAAAAGCGTGATTTTTAGGATATTTTTATGACGACATAAAATCAAGGTTTTCTTGAGCTTTCTGCGAAGAGCACACTTCGTTCATGCATCGATATTCTTTTCAGGTTTGGGATATAGAAACAGGACAATGCCTGAAAATCTATAAATTCGCGCCAAACGAAACATGTTCAGAATCGCAAAGAGATGCAGTATGGAGTATCGCTGGCGGACGAAATGGACTTGTGGTAGTTGGACTTGCGTCGGGATGCATTGTTGTTGATCGTGTGTACCCACATTTGAATTTCGGTGGCAACAAACCTTTGGACTCTGTACTCACCCCTACACAAATGCGTATGCCTCACTGTGATTCTGACAAGCCAGAGATGGGTGACACACCCCAGACAGTTATTCTCGACGACCTTGTCAAAACGAGTGCAAAAAATTTGGCTGGCATATCGTGCATAACGACTAGCGTGTATCACATTGTTACAGGCGATTTTGATGGCTGTGTGAAGGTCTGGGCTTCCTTCGGTTCAAACTCTTCAACTTCTCGAGTTTCTTCCTCACCCTTTACCGAACCGATTGTGCTTAAAAATAGCTCATCAACCCAATCAAAGTTTTCATCCGGATATCCAACCCCATTAGGAATCATTGGTGAACTGGGCACTATACAGAGCACGCTGTCGATTATTTGTCATAAGTCCACTGTCAGTGCTTTAGAAGTTAACAACTCATTCTGTGTCTCAGCTTCGGCGGATTCGACTATATGTATCATTTCTCTCGTTGAAGGTGTGATACGGGCACGGGCAGGGTCTTTGAGAATTTGTGTAGAATCTCCCAAAGCTAAGCAACTTTTGTAATAGACTAGTCACATTGGTACTGGGATTGCAATTTCAAGTATATTCTTGATACTCAATCTCAACGTATGTTCTGCAACAGTTTCGAGCGCACGTGAACTTACCAGTCTTGGTATTTCTTTGCAGGAGTTATTCTGCGCACGATTGAAGCGCGCGGGCAAGCTATATCTTCTGTTTCGCTTAGTGGATGGACTAATACATCGCGTGCAACATTTCGCGTAGTGTCAGGTGATGAAGACGGTCATGTACATATCTGGGATGCTCGCACAGGTTCTCGTGTAGGAGAACTTGAAGGCCTTTCGTCATCAGTTGTGGGGTTGGGTGTTGAGAAAGGTCACTCTTTTGCACCAGGTGCTGAGTCTAACAGAATTTTGACCTGGGGATGTGATTTTGAGCGCATAATAGTGTGGGAATCTAGCACGGGGCGTATCTGCTGCACCATTCCAATTCTGGTGTGTTGTTTGATATAGTCATTCTACGTCGTTCCAAACGCGTGGTATTTCTATAATCCACTCGTATGTTTTGTTCCCCTTTGATGCATTATAAATCTATCAATAAACTTTTCAATGTTGCGTGCAGGATCGAGGACAGATGTATCCAGCTCATTTAGAAAACGAACTAATTGCAGTGGGAGGATTAGATTCCGTCGAAATATATGATGCGATGAGTGGAGCGTGTGTACGTGTGATTGACCTGCCCAAGCTGCGCGTGTCGTTTGATCGCCGAAGCTGTATGCGACCAGATAACGCCAACAGTGAAACAACAAGCACGACGACCATATCATCTCTTCCAGTGTCTGTTCGGCTGTTCAGGAACAGTATTATTTGTGCACGTGCAGGGTCTCTTTTCCGGTTGACACGGAAAGACAGAGAAAAGAAAACGGAGTGAACTACTCTCCTAAAAAGTGATATTTGAATATCTCTAATCCGCTCTAGCGGGAAATGTACATAAAAAGAATATAACATACAAAATCTACTCTATGGAAAAAAGAATTTATTCAGCAATGAAATTTACTTGGTACAGGTCAAACGATCCACCTTAAATATCAGTATTATTTCAAATTACACTAACTACCATATACCCGGAATCAATCTGTATGGGACAGCTTTACAGTACTCGTCCCAGAACGCACCGTACTTGCCTTTGCAGCGTTGTTCGTCTCTGTGAAAATGCGTTGGCCAATAGTTTTAGTGTTAGTACAAGAGCAGAATACGTAGCATCTGACAGGCACTAATGAGATGCGATACATACCTGAAGATTCGACCGATTAGAAGACAAGTCATTTGGAAGATATAAAAATATGGAAGCGCATGCTCGATTCCGCATACAAGACAGAAACAAAGCGACA
Organism: Creolimax fragrantissima; assembly: GCA_033442365.1. Classification (NCBI taxonomy): domain Eukaryota; class Ichthyosporea; order Ichthyophonida; genus Creolimax; species Creolimax fragrantissima. The sequence continues at coordinate 456,862 of JAWQFL010000011.1, forward strand.
TAATCAGATCCCCTGAGTAGTTGCAATGACGAGCAACACCCCACCATCCACTAGTCAGCAGAAGACTGGAGGTAAATGGAAATAATATTTAAGTTGACCAGAAAATATCAAACATGAGTATAGTACTCAAGTTGATCAAAATTTTAAAATCAAGGCGCAATAGACAGTAACTACTGTGAATTACCTGTGCCTGGTACTTCCATCCGCAGTCAAAAACTTGGCATCAATGAAGGTAGGCTTCTTACCCCAGATTAATGCTTTACCATCAGATGATCGGAAAACATCTTTTTGATGGTTCACATCCCTAAATATGTAGTAACCTAGGTACGTATTATCAAAGCAAACATTTCAAATTAAATCTCAGTTGATTAAAATGGGAATCAGTGTTCACTGCTCGACAGTTCCACCAAAAAAGCAAGTACATGTAATTTTCGTTATATGTAGCAGCGTACGCAACATACCAATAGAGAAGAAAGCGCTGATAGTTATGACTTGAATTGTGCTCAAATTGTTCGGGTGAGTGACAAGGTAGGGTGCCTATTAAAAAGACAAAAACGGAATCAACACTTGAAATACAATGATTAATCGAAAGCAAGCTCGATCAGAAACGTTCGGCGTAATAACGCCTACAGTCAACTGTTTACAGCACTTCAAAAACAGATCTAGGTGTTTGCGTTACCTGAAGAGCATACATAATGGGCAACCAGACGGAATCCCCCCATGCCAAATAGAATCCGAAGTGGTCGTGACAAATGTCGATAGTGCGTAGGTACCAATCTAAAAAAGGTATTGGAAAAGAAAATTGCCTTTTAGAGTGAGGGTAAGATGTAAGACACTACACTAAAGGTGTGCAGAGCAGGCAAATACTTCTTTTAGAATGAGGACAATATATAAGACACTAGTGTTACGGTGAGCACAACAGGCAAATGCATACCTTCATTGTAAAAGAAATCAAGGACGTAGACTGCGTGGCCAATGTTTACCATAATCATAGAGTTGGTGATATACCCGTGCCTCTCGTACTGAGCTGCAGCACAAGAGATGTTGACAAGTGTCCACAAAATGATGCCAATGCGGCCATTGTGGAATAGCTACGAACGACAAAATCGTAAAGGTGACGTTTAGAACCAATAACGTGCAACTCCCTTGAACCAACTCCCTTTCCCAAAAGCAAGTAAATAGATAGGAATACAATATATTACCTTGAAGTCAATAGGACCGATACGTGGATTAAGCTCCACTCCCATGAAGAAATCATAGAATGAGGAGTGCGACGTTTTCACGTCATCGGGATGTGTTGGGGCAACTTTTGCTTTGATATGACTGAAGATCGACAGCAAAAATCCATACGAGTGCATGCACACTGACATCTGTTTCGTGCGAAACCAGGATAAACGTTTAAAACGAGCTCAAAAGGATGAAGGCGTTCAAATTACTTCTCATAAGTTCTTACCGGTACCCAGTGGTCGTATATAACTGAAGGCTTCCACCAATGGAAGTACCAAGCTCCCAAAACGAACACAACGTGAGATACGAACCAACAGTTAAGTCCATTTACGAGATACTCCAACGTGTGACCAGCGGGCGTTGTCTGTCCATACCTATGAATAAGATCACGTAATAATTAAAATAATGAAAGAGAAAGTCTGGAACTGTTCGAAAAAGATATACGCATCAATCAACATGTATACACAGCACTAGTATGAAGCGTCACGTACCCAGTGGGGCCAGGTACAACAACAGCTAGCAAGGCTTGGAAAAGAAGCCAAGTAGCGTACATCTTGGCAGTGAAGATGAACTGACCTTCAGGTTCGTCAATAGGCTTAATTACCTACACAATATATACAGTAAGAAAGTACACACAGTTAGCTACAATAAGAATGGCATCATGGCCACGTCGCAGCACATGTTCGCAGACATTACAACACAATGGAAGCCGCATCGTTACTAATACCTTTTCAGACAAGAACTCGGAGATCGATATAGTCTTTTCGTTAAGGAATAGGTCGTAAATGGGTCCAGAAATGGCTCCTCCGTACTGAGACATGCAGATTACGGCATACTCAACAATCATTGGCGCACAGAATAATAGAAAGGTAACAATGAGCCAGGTATAGCTATCTACTGTCTTGTTTCGACCCCATGTGGGCTGATCCTGCATATCTTTCCCCTACGACGTGCAGAAAATATAACACAGTTAGTTGTATTGCTTCAGACAAGGTCAACATAAAAATCCCATACAATGAAAGATGTGCGAACGGATGAAATATGGCGTACCAATTTGGAGGCTTTCTGCTTCTGCCCCGCAGGAGCGACCACCTTCTTCGTTGTAACCTCACACATAGTCGTTAGTTAATACAAACTAGTAACTAATAGAGGTTTGCTGTCTATGCTTGAATATATATATATATGTATGTCTATCGATCTATCTATCTATCTATTCTAAAGTAACTTACTAAACATGACAATGTGTGGTGGAATTGGGGTTGTTGGGGTTGGGGTATCGCGGGGGGGTAGTAAGGTGGTGGTGTTGTGTGTGGTGTCTCTTGTGTAGGCGTGTGTGTTTGTTCGTTCCCTCACAAAATGAAAACAAAGAACGTGAGCCAAAGTTTTTGTTGTCATGTTGTTTGTCACTTAAAACGTACGATTGAGCGTTGATTGGTGGAGGCCAGGTTCAGGAGTAAAAGTTCTATTTTCACGCGAAGCGAAACAGTTGATGTGGTGTGAGGTATACTATTTAAACTGTAGAGCTATGGCAAATCCTGTAAGGTTGTAGATTCTTGATGGGGGGTGTGTGGGTGGTAGGTAGTAACTGGTGTTGTCATACGAACAAGAAATACATACATTCATAGGTTAAGACTGTAGGCTGTTGTTTTTTTCTTGTTTTTTTCTTCTCTTTCTCTTACCACCTGTGTAGACAGCGAGATTGGCCTACTTTTGACACCCCGCCCACTCACTCACCACCCTCGTGACTTTTTAACATCGCCGGCACGCCGGCAGTCAGTATTCGAAAGCGATTCTGTAACTAGGGGAAGATAGATAGATAGATGGATCAAAGAATATGATGACTTATCACACACATCGCACGATATTCATTTGTTTCTACCAATATACTGGCGCATGTAGTCTTGACTACAATGTAGTAGTAGAAGTAAGTATATAGTGAATATCAAAGAAATACTACACCATTTGTTTCTACCAATATACTGTTGTTTTGACTACATTGTAGTAGTAGAAACTGGTATATAATGGATATCAAAGAAAAACTATAGCGTCCATCGCACCACATTCATTTGTTTCTACCTATATTATTGTGTTACTACAATGAAGTAGTAGAAACATGTATATAGAATATTTGCAATTATTGTCTTTTATCGAATTATTATGTCTTTTATCGGCTGTGATGACTTATAATAGTCTATAGTCCAGTGGACTCGAATCATCCCTAATAAAGTCAAATTCCAGTTCTTAATAATATCACTTATAACAAATAAATACTGCCGCTTCCATCCCACATTCATATGTTTCTAACTATAGTAAAATCAGAGTATAGATTGTGATGGTCTTCCACGATTGATGTAGTACACATTCAGTAATATGTCGAGTACGTTAATAAGAATACTATACAGCATAGCATGAATAATGGTAACAATTTTCCCAAGGCAATCTGCATATACGGCAGACAGCTTGCTATTCCCACTCTAGAAATGATTGTACTTACTAACACTTTGGCACAAGTCACGCATTTTCTTTCTTTTTGTTCATGTACGACAAGTGTTACCTGACCAAGTATCACGTATATTTTGTTTACATATTTATTAAATAGACAACTGAATAATATGATCCTAATGTTACATCGAACAATTCAGTCCACGCACAATCACGTCGCAGGATATATTCCTCTTCTATAGTAACCCTTTTCATGGAACTGTGTCGTTGATCGAAGACACTTATTTCCACCGTGACCGCAAAACTTTCTCCCTTGCAAAGTATTCAGTCACAATAGCAGCCAGAGTGATTCCAAGCACACAGGCTAGCAAGAAAGGTCTGTTGAAGTCCTCACCCAGTTGATCAAACGACCCAGCAGGAGTGATACTACAGCTATATAGGTCTAGTCCCTGGGCGAATATTACAGCTCTGGACTCGAGAAGTGTTGGGGCCGAAATAATACTCTTAAAGTGGTAGACGCTATTGTAATAGTTGAGCATGTTGAAGGGCTGTACAGCAATTAAAGGTGCATAGGGAGTGAGTCCCACCACAGGCTTGGCATCTTTCCCAACCGGTCGACGAGGATCAAGTTGTTTCTCCGACATATGCATTAGACCACCCGTTCGAAAACCGAAAAGCAATGTGTTAGAAGCAATGCCTTGGGCAGTCTGGGCAACAGCGAGAGTATCGACTGTTCCTGGAAGGATCATTGCTTGACGAATGGCAATCGGCAGACTCGGCTTCGACGATTCAAACTCTTGTCGTGTGTCAGGGTTAGATGATTCGTACAGCGCAATACTAACCACCTCCGCACGTTGTTCCTATAATGCAATGTTCCATGATATTTATTGTAAAGTTGGTAGCCACAATGTACACAAACTAACATAATTACAATGGTACGATACAACTACAATGACTTGTACGTGTACCATATCGCACAAGGAAATTTACCTCATACCTGAACATTAGTGTAGATGTAAACTACATTGTTACCCCACTGGGTAATGTGCACCGGCTCTGCGGCATCTCGATGAGTAAAACGTTGAATCACGTTACCGGTGACAACGTCGATAAGGAAAATAGTGAGAACACCTATTTATTGGATGAACAAAACCAAGCAGGTTTGAATGTTACTTTAAACCGTTGGAAACTACAGCTGAGAACAGATGTTTGCATATCACAAAATACAACAAATTTTCATTCAATTATCAATAATGCATCTGAAATACCACAGTGCACAAAATGTTACCTGTCTTCGAAAGGGTAGCCAGCCCAAGTTGATTATTATTCAAATATTTGTACAGCAGTTTGTCTTGCGCATCATCGACGATCTGGAACTGCAAAGGCATTTTTTCTGTATGACGGAGATATAAGTAGTTTTACGACCAGGGAGAATAAACTACGAGACTAATTCCCTTCGTAACCCACGAAGGCACGTGTAGAAGACTCGTAATTTTCATGTTAACGTACACAAATTTGCTTTATGTAAATCCCGAGTGCATGTACTGCACGCAACATTCCACGACAAGTAGAGCGCAACATATCAAGAAGAACACAAAATAAAACAGCATGGTAGCAACAAGCAAGTAAATGAATTCAAATAATCGTTCCGACGCATACCATTTTGCAACTTGTGAGATATGGCCACGATTTTATCAGTATCGACATTAATGTTAACAGTCCAAGCTTCACGCCCGTGTAGCTGAAAAGTACAACGTAATATTAGCACGGAAATATATGCAAAATGAAATTTTTATGGGTTCAGGGTTTAGACAGGCAGGCATGCAGGTAGTTTAATACCTTTCCATTCAAATTAATGATACGATAGCCTTTAACGTTGCCATTCTCAAGGTCGACCGCATGTACGAATAAATTCGGGATCTGTGACTCTACCAAAGATTTGGTGGAGTCAGTGTTTGGCAGGGTAGCTACTGTCATATCCTTGGACAAGAGTACTACTGGTCGGGCGAATGTGTTGTCATAGTGTGGCAGGCTGCCGACTACAGAAAATTGCTTGGGCGCATCTTCAACGCGCTCGTACGAGCCGTTAATAGGATCAAAAGTCCACACGACAGCACGAGTCTCTCCTCGCATACTAGCATAGTCAGCCAAAAAAAGGAAGCACATGAGGGCGAATTAGACTAGAAAACACAGACGAAAATACTAAGGTAACACAAGTATAGTTAAATCTCGGCATCCATACGTCCATGGACAAATTTTTACGATTATGATGGGTTATTTTTTAGACGAGCGATTTAATTCCTATCTCGAGTAAACAATATAGAACAGAACATCAATGTGCGAGGAAATATACGAAACCACGATCCATCAAACAAAAGCAGGACCAGATATAACGGCATACACATTCGACACTTTTTGCACACAAAACTACAACCATTTTACCTGCCGAACGCGTAGACCACCGCAGGGTGGGGGAAATGGGCTGCACTACGGGAGATAATCAATGAGTTTTCCGCATAAGGTACAAAGCCCTTGTTGCCCAAGCCTACAGCATAAACAATGCGACCACTCTTTGAATGCAGACCAAGGATCTTCCCGTTAGCGCACATACAAACAATCACCTTGTGCATACCAAACCTGTCCATCGTCATGCTTTCTGCCTCAGTTTCAGAAGCTGAGAACAAACCCAGCCAGGAGAATAGTGCATATCTTGAGTATGCCGGGCAACAGAAAAAGAACATGTAAGCAATACGATTATGCACGAATGTAAAACTCGTTGCGAGAACACAAGTACATGCCTCCAATGCAAAGTCTACACTCGCTTTTCAACGTATATCCCTGTGCTTCGAGAAATAAATACACGATAACTATATTGGCGTGTACAAGCTTGACGAAACTTGTGTAGCGCGTACGGTCGAACTTTGTAATAACTACAATAAATTTTGTTGATAAGTTTACCTGTCATTCATACACCAGTGAACGAAATGCTTGAATTGCTTCGCTTGTGCTACTAAGCGGTGTGTGATGGCCATAAATATATTCGAAGAAGTATCAAGGGTGAATTCCTCAGTCAAAAGTTCGATCTGATCACGGTCTGCTGGTAGATCCATCATCAGGGCTTGCACAGTACTAGCGAGGGCTTCCTCTCTTATGGATGTTAGCTCTCCTTCAGATATTACAATAAGAGTGGAGTCCGTAAGGACCGCTACGACGACGTCACCGTTGGGCGATGCAAACACCTTGTAGTAAGAATGAAAGTAAAAAAAAAGTGAATATCACTTGCGTAATGCAGTACTCGAGTGTCTAACAAATGTGAAAGCACTAGAGTAAGTCTACTTACTGTCCCAATGAATGTAGGATACGATTAATCGTTATTGGAAATCGATATGTATACTTTTAAAGTCGAATGAGAACTATAATATCATCCCACTTAGTTTGAAATCATGGACAGTGAAATGTTTCAACTATTATTACTTAGCGATATTACAAGTTGTGAAAGACACATTGAGGTGCGCAAACATGTAAACGAAAATATTATACCTTCTCGACTGTTCCGTACACGGACGCATCCGAAAGCTCGGTAACTGTGACCTTCTCAGTTTTGCTGTCAAAGGCAGTGTACTCCAACATATTTGATTCGCTAAACAATGCACAAATGGTGCCAGTGCAGGATACACCCGTCGAGGCCCACTTCTTCCGCACATTTGTGCTCCCATCCTTCATGTTCAGAGACAAAGCATGGGAACTGGTTTCTGTACGAACCAATATCAACTCATCTGTGCCCTCCATGGATAGTATACTTTCACCTTCTAATTGTAGATTGTCGAAAATGACAACTTTTCCACTCTCGAGATCGGCTGCACATAGTGAGCGATTGCCGCAGATGGTAACATAAACCTTATCACCAACTATCTCACCAGATGTTACGGATTTTAAAGTTGTCTTTCTATTAACAGCAGGTTTATCACCAAACACGACCTCGTGAAGGGCCACGTTTTCGTCCACAGTTTCAACTACATAAACAGTATCTTCTCTCGCCACGAATACATTTGTCGCCTTCTCTGGAGCCTTGACTGTTGCAATAATGCTACCTGACATATCATATTGCGTTATCTGTTCGTTCATCAGTACATGTAAAGACCCATCGGAGGTGAAAGTTGCTGAGACGGTAGAGCCCTTGCTCACATTCGCTTTAGCATAAGCTTCCCAAATCAGTTCACCGTCAGCGGTAGACCACGTACGAACATACTGTCTACCATCGTGAGAAGAGACAGATGTGATACGAAGATCATCACATGCTATTGTATCAATGCTATCTGCCTCTTCCAGCACCCGTCGCCAAGCAATATCCCCACTTGGAGTTAACGAAGCAATTACATTGCTGTGGGTTGATAGGATCAAATTACCGGTACTTTCGGAATAACATGCTTCATTCGCATGGCCGATAAGGGGCTTGTACCAGTCAAACTGTCCGGCTTGGTCTTCGTAGAGAGCATGCGCGATGTTACAGGCATAAGCAGCTGTTAAAAGGTACGTATACCTCATGATGTTGTGTGTGTGTACCTAACTAAGTGAGAGAGAGAGGGAAGGAAAGTGTGCCTTTATGTATTGTGTTGTTTTTTATTTCATGCAAAACACAACGAATATGTCTTTTTTTTTCGTTTTTGTTTTTCGTTGCATGCAATGCCGCGCGCGTGTCTATATGAGATTTAAAAAACAAAACAAAACCAAAAAAAACCCAAAAAAGAAGCAGTTGGTCGTAAAATGGAGGAGAGGAACAAAGAAAAAAAAACATCAATAACAATAAAAAACGTACGTAAACACGGGAAAACTACCAATATATATTATTGTGAACAACTACGACCTCATGTAGGCCTGAAACTAACCCTATGTACGTACATATAATCTTATGTATAGCTCGAACTAGCCTGGAAACTCTCATGTGATACTAAAACTACCTAACTGAAACGACCTCATGCATATATTACTGAAACTACCTCATGTATTACTGAAACTACCCTTATTACTGAAACTACCCTATGTATTACTGAAACTAGATTACCGAAACTATCTCATTCTAAAGCCACTTATTGTATTATTGAAGCGACTCAATAATGTATTACTAAAGCTAATTCATACATTTCTGAAGCTACTTAATGTATTACTAAAGCTACTCAATGTATTACTGGAACTACCTAATGTATTACTGAAAATACAATCTATATAATGTAGTAAACTACCTATATTTACTACTGAAACTAACGTATTACTAAAGTTACCTCAAATATTGTGTTTTCGTTGATAATTGAACATAAGAAAAAAACGTGAAGGGATCGGGCAAGAATGGTAAGAGAGTAAGGATGAATCTTAGAACTCCCTGAAGTCTGGAGTGCACAATTTTGAGGCCAATTCCGATGGGAAACCCAAACCTAAACAATAAATGGAACAAGTCCAACGACTAGACGTACTTTTATTCATTCAAGATACCAGTAGCTGTGTAAGTCCACTTTATGTCCAGTAGGGCTTACTTCAGTACTAGTAGGGGTCTTATAAAGCTGTTTGTATACCTTAAATTCGACGGCAGTTCAATATTTCGTTAGTTCTGTAATTGTGAATTCTCACAAGAAATTTTGCTTATTATGAAAGTAAGACAATGCCGCTAGCTCAATTGCATTCATATCTCAAGAGATAACCACTCTTGCTTATATTATATAACGACAATGATGGGCCATAAAACAGATTAGTGACCAAAAACTTTCTATAGAATCTTATTTTTGAGTAGTATGAGTCCCTAGTCTACGCTTGGTACCGCTCTTGGCTTTCTTATCTGCTCTGCCATCATAGAATCGTACAATTCGGACAAAGAACTTTTGATTTGCGCCTGTAACTCTTTGTCATCGTCCATCTTCAACTGTAAACTACCGTTTATCTTTTGCATTGTTTCCAAGGAACTTGTCGACCTGTTCAAGACAACATGGTAAATCAAGATTAACAATCTACTCTTGAATTTCCAATGAATTCCTCTCAACGAAAAGTTCTCACATACCCTTCGTACTGATTTCGTAAACTATGGAAGACTGTAGACTTGAGCTCATCATCGAAATTGTACACACGCCGGTTTGAGACCGACTCGTCATTACATTGTAACGAAGTCTCATTCTCGAGGAGAATTTTCCGAGTCTTAAGCCTCACTTCATCATATAAATCGGCATATATAGAACTCAACAGATCCTAACAAAGAGAGGTAGGAGTTCTAGATTTTACCACTTGGGGCTAGGTATAAAGCCAATGGTATAAAGATTACAAAAAGCATATTCAATACCTCAGAGTCGATGGTTTCAACCATTTCGTGCACAATGTCAGAAAATTCCTTTCGTTCCATGAACGCAGAAGCCACATTCCATGCATCCCTTTCTCGTTTCTTCTCTGCTTGTGTCTGTCTTTTCTGAACTTTCTCTACTTTACAGATAAAACCAAGAAAACATAAAATGACTACGGACAGTCCAGGAACACAACTTTCCACTTTACGATAACATGCACACTCTATTGTAGTACATACTGGGTGAATCTGAGCGTGTATTATCGTCACCCGGTTCTGTATAGCTCTCAGGATCATCGCAGAACATTATAATTGTATTTGCAGACCTAGCAAGGAACAATGGCAAGTTACACAGACAGAGCTCGTCTCTTAATTTCATTTACGACGCGAGATGACATAGATTGTGTATGTTGATTTAATTATGTTCACATATTAGAAAAACAAACTTTTGGTACGTTCAAACCAGCTTGTGAAGGAGAAACAACACCTCATATCCTAAGCGACAGTGTTGAACATGAACAAATGAATATCTTGAAGGTTTTAATCTTGCTTGTTGGAGCAGTCTTGGCCACTGAACTCACGTTCGAGCTTGAGGACAAAAAGACGTTTTGCGTCTACGAGAGAGTTCGCAATGGCAACAATCTTCTAAGATTAGAATATCAGGTTAGCAACAGTTTAAATATCCATCATGTAGGGTACTTATGCGATTACGATGATACGGAGTGGCTGTCTTATCGATCTAGTTGATATTAACGCATTGTTCCGATTTGTACCTGTCAAACATCATTTTATGCACTTACCTATAACTTTGGTCAGCATTTTGATTTTTGTGGGCTTTTAAACATGTATAGCCATGAGATTGAGAATCATTTATCAACGGTTGACAGGAACACGTTTATGTCTTCTGTAGTTATGTGTCTTGCATGCTAATATCCGTAAGTAAAATTTCGACGTTATTGTGTTGCCCTTATAAATTAAAAGCTTCGTCACGCTGTGCTTTGACATTCACTACGCATTCTTCGCTTTATCCAGGTTATTTATGGTGGCGTATTGGGAAAGTCTGACATTGATGTAACTGTGATCTCCCCATCTGGAATACAACTATACGAACAAAAGAAAACCACAATTGGGGAATTTGTACAGGAAGAACCAGAGATTGGTGAGTTCAAGGTAAGCTTGGTTAATAAGATGTACGTCAATGAAGTCACCACTGGATGATCAGGCATGTTATGGAAACTGTGTAATCGTATTTCCCATGGAGAGTATCATATCGTATCCTTAGTGTGTCCACTTTTATGTATCTCAGGCAACGAATTCAAAAAATGATCGTGGTACATTATAGATGATTGTGTAGAAATATCATATCTTTGTGTACTCTTTTATGATTTATAGGTATGCTTCGGCAACCAATTCAAAAAACAATGGGGCCCATGTTATAGATACTTGCATAATGAATTTCTCGTGGGAAATGTCATGTCTTATTGTACACTCTTTTGTTCACTCTTGTTATTTCTAGGTATGCTTCGGCAACGAATTCTCAGCCATATCCCATAAGATTGTATATTTTGACTTGTACATCGACCAAGACGATGCTACTATGGTGAGGTCTAATGACGATCATCATGCAACTGTATTAAATAGGATGACGACAATGTTCGTCAATATACGAGATAGTTTTAACACCATTGTGGATGCTCAGGTATGGAACCCACACAGTCAACAAGTGTGTTTATTTGGAACTCCGTGATCGTTATTCTTATGGTTTACTTTTGAACCCGCATATTGTAAGACTCATCACCGCGTAAACGAGATGCATGGACGAAATCTCGGGGAAGAAGTACACTATCGAGTTGGACTCTGGAGTGCTGTCGTATCAGCATGTATGATCACTGTATCGATTACGCAAGTATGTTTTCTTCTTCGAGTTCATATCTGTTTATGGATGGCCTATGATGCTGACAAGCTTTACGTTCCAAAATCCTGTTCTTCCATTCTCACGATGAAGTACCTATTTGTTTATGACTCTTTCATATGTTAGGTATGGATGGTGAAGAGGTTGTTCCAAGAACAAGGCATGTCGTATAGATCTATCTTCCCTAGGCCTCGGTACTTTACATAAACCGTCCCGCTGATCCGGTTGGCTAATTTGTAATTATGTATACCATCACATCTCTGGGTTACTCGATCTTTCTAAATACGCGGCTTGTATAATCTGAAGACTTCCCCCTTTGCTGCTTCTGTCATTTTGATGAAAGGCCTCAAGGGATCGGATCGTCTGCTACATGCCTGAAAGTAGGAATTGTTGAGCTGCGCTTGTAACAAAAGCAATTAATCTGATGCAATGAGTTTAAAACAAACAGAACTTAAAAGTTAACTGCCATATACCGACTCTTGTGAAGTTCCGTGAAGTTTCTTCTTTCCGCCACGTCTTGGTGGATAGTAGAATCTATGATGGACAACTTCTCAACAATGATACTAGTTTCTTCTAGTCTGTTCAAAAATGAATGCGATTAATAATTATGTTAGCAGGTGTACTTGCCTGTAGAAGACTATATCTTTTTGTGCCCGAGTGAAAAATAATCCTACAAAGGAAACCAGAGCTAGACATACATGTCGAATAGCGTTCTGGTTTCCATGCTAAGACATGTAATTTCATAATCGAGTTTTTGAATAGAATTTTCAGAACATTTGATGTGGGCTATGGCCCTACGAATGAGAGCCGATTTAGGATCTTTGCGACGTCGAGTGTTCGATTTTTCTTCCATCGGATTGACCACCAATTTTAGAAGCGTGTCATAGTTTCTGTGAAGAATACCAAGTGAAATGTTGAAGAAAGTTGTGAAGTCAGGGTGTACCGACTTCAACTGCAAGACATTATAGCAATGTACGATGGATATAGTACATGTATAACTTGCGGGTTGGTTGCTCAATATATTCAACAAAGTTAATCACGGTTTTTTGATTAACATCATAGAATCTACATAAAGAAATCTCAAGCAACGTATTTGTGAATTGGGTGGGATCAGGCTAAATTGAGCAAATTCTTGTAGAACATCAACATGAAAAGTGCAAGAAGATATTAGAACAATGTTTAGAGTCAGCATAATAAATAATAAGTACACTAAAAATACCTATGTTCTATTAGGCGTCGCATTTGTTCTTTCTTTCTGTGTTCAGTTTGGTCACCTTTAGAATCTGCACAAGCACAGCCAAAAGTAGTTTCCGATAAGAATGCAAGTAACAAAGAAACTGAATGAACGTACACATTGTACAAAAAAAATTGCTTAAAGGAAATGAAATATAGTGTACCTGGCATGGCTAGTATTTGTGTGTACTGTTTGATATATGATGGCTACATTCATCTCTTATTCCACCTACGTATAGAGAATGTAGTCTTACTTAAGGAGAAGACGGGGTTCTTTAGCAGAGAGAGGAAAATATAATAAAATTGTGCGATGTAAAACGTAACAACACCTTTCAGTTCCCGTTTCTATGGCATTTTTTCGTGTGAACAATCTAGCCCTTGGAGTTGGTGGGTATTTTAAATCACCAATACATACTTTCCAACAAAACTCTTTCTAAGCACTATCAGTGGACCCCTTCCTTCTCACTTCTGATAGCAAAAATTGATTGGACAATTTTGAAGCGTGAACACAGAGTCGTGAAAACACTTTCTATTTTTATTTTTATGGTCATGTGTGACGGAATAACATCTGTAACTTGAAATGAAGTAAATCAACAGCAAAAGCAAAGCAAAAACAACGCAAACGCAACTCAAACTCAACGCAAAAGCAACGCAACGCAACGCAAACTCAACGCAAAAGCAACACAAAAGCAACATAAAAGAAAAAGTAACCATGGCGAACAGTCGAGGCATCGTTTTCGTTACAGGGAATGCAAAAAAGCTAGAGGAAGTATTGTCTATCCTCGGCAATTCCGTACAAAACCTCACATCCAAGAAGATTGACTGTAAGATTCCGATAGTTCTTCTGGTTTTGCTTTCTATTCAACTCAATATTTTTCTTAAACATACGAGTATACGTGGTAACAACTTAATATTTTTCCAACTATGTTTCATCAGTGCCTGAATTACAAGGAGAGCCGGAAGAAATTTCGCGCGAAAAGTGCATCTTGGCTGCCGAACAGGTGGTTGATTCTTCTTACAGGTTTTTTTTTGACTCTGTTTGATGGTACATTGGTGCATAAAGTTCACCCTTATTTATTAAACTTCATGGCTTGACTACAATTTGTAGATTAAAGGACCTGTTTTGATTGAAGATACGTGCCTTTGTTTCAACGCTCTCAATGGGTTACCTGGCCCGTACATGTAAGTAATGTCCGATACCACGCCGATTTTCCGACTTCGTGATTTAGGAATTCACCGCCTTTCCTGGGCTGGTAAATTCATTGAGCGGGGGTTTTTACAAGTTCTAATACAAACTCCTTTTCTGTTTAAATTTATTAAATTTACAGAAAATGGTTTCTAGAAAAAACTGGACACGAAGGTACGTATCTTTGTGTAGTACATCTGAAAAGTGGCACAGTGCAACTGTTGTTTACCTGTTTCCACGAGCTTGCACTGCCCATAATTAGTCATCTTTGTTTGACAATGTGATGTGTTTTAAGATTGTCGAGATGATGAATTATTTTACACGTCATTTTCGTCCACCGTCTCCAGGCCTTAATAATCTCCTCCTTGCGTATGAAGACAAAAGTGCGTACGCTATTTGCAATTTTGCGTTTTCAGATGGCCCAGGCCACGAACCAATAGTGTTCAGCGGTAAAATCAGAGTATGTGACTTGATTATCAATGTAGTCGGATGAGTTGCGTAAGTTATCGCTCCAAGAGTTGCCCTTATGTACTGTGTTTATGTGCGAGATGTTCACGAGTATGTGATTTTTCTTCTTTACAGTTTCGCATGAACCTTGAATATTAACAATTGAATATTCATAATTGATACCTAACTAGGGTTCCATTGTACCTGCGCAAGGTCCAACCGACTTTGGATGGGATGCAATCTTCCAGCCCGATGGATTTGATGTAACGTATGTTGATTGCATAGCCCACGTCAATGCATGTACGATGAAACGTACTCTTGATCTGATTGTTTTCCTCTACTTTTGATTTTGTGCGCCTTATGCATAATTCAACTAGCTATTGTTTGTATACACACTAAATGATGTTCATGTACGTTGGGTGTCAGGTGCACCTGATGTAGAATTTAACGCGCTATTGTTTGTATACACTCTAACTGATGACTGACGTCCATATACGTTGCCTGTCACCAGGTTCGCCGAGTTAGATAAGTCGATTAAGAACACCATTTCACATCGATTCCGTGCTCTGGAGTTGGTAAAAGAATATTTCCTTAGCAAACAATCGTAGGATGTCGTAAATTTACGACTCGATTCTTGAAGTTATGTACACGTTATTCTTCTCATTTCCTTTACTCTGAACGCTTTGCATATTTTACTTCGAATAGCTTGACCGATGTTTGAAGCCACAGCCCAGGTTTCCTATATTTGACGTACATTAAGCCCCATAGAAAGGCTTCCACATCCATGCGTCAAATCCAAAATTGAACCAACAATAATAAGTTAGATGTTCTGTTTAGTACAGAACGCAATAAACGAGAACTCTTGAAATTGACATGATTTGTACACGAAGATGTAAACAACTAAACGATTATTTTCATTGTGGATTCCGTGAATTACTAGTGACAATAACATCAATAATAAATGGTATTCAATGTTTTGTAGGAGACGTACGATACGAGGCCACGAGTGCATGTGTACCACTGCAAAAGCTTCATGCCAAAATACCTGCAAGCCAAGGTCCATCATAACGCTCTGGTTGATACTTTCTCAAATATATCTGAGAAGGTCGCGGTAAAAGACCCACAATTGTACCGGCTTTAAGTAAATCCACAATGTCGCTTTCGCTGGTATCATTTCTACAATTAAACACAAGAAACAGGGATTAAAACAACAGGTCAAGCTGAAGTGATTCATCTTAGAAAAGTACAAAATACATACATATAGATGTGATGCATACAACTGACAATACCTTTCGCAATAGTCATCGACTTTGGGCCCAAGGGAACGCACCAAGATCAGCGATGTGGAAAGAGGAATAGATGCTTTCCAACTTTGAATCTGTAAGATTAAAATCGTGTTCATTTTAGATGCGATCGATCTTGCGGCAAATATACGCCAAATGTGTACTATGGATGAAAAAATCCTAATGGACTATTCACTCGGCAAAAATCAAGCTCTTCCACGGCTTTTGTAACTACTATTTTTTTGTGTTGACATATTTATGAAAGTTGCATATACCCATTCTGCAGTAGGCGCCCATCCCGATTGATTGACGACGAACGACAGGCGTCTCCCGATCGCATCCTTACCAGTACTTGTATCATTCAACAATTGTTCGCCTTCACCATGTGGTACTTCGCTGTTGTCACTTTCTCGGTTGCTTGTTTGGTCTAGTACTTTGGCTAGGGGGGGTTCAGTCAATTTATCGAGATTCTCAAACAAATCTCTACGTCGCAGAATAGCGTAAGCTACAGACACGTTTCCATCGAAGTGGTACTGTACAAGAGAGTTAAGACCCTCGAGAATATAGTACAGCAAATTCGGGTGATAAGGACTTGCGCACACGTACCTAAGAAAACAGAAGAAGGCAGCTTTCAGATGCAATACGCTAAACGGTACACGCTATTCTTAAAAGAGGTAAGCATTCTTACTAAATTTCTTCAGCACAATAACGACTGAACTTGTTTGTTAGAAAATACGCCAAAATGTATTGTGTTGTTTAGCTAAGAATTTGTGTCGCGATAGACTTACCTAGGGGACGAAAAGACTTCGAATAAAGCAACAAATTTTGTCGCAGCAACCTTTGAGAAGGTCTTCAAGAACGGCGCGACATTTGAAAATACACGCAATAAGTGGTCGTGTATCACACTTAGCTTTACATGTCCATGCGTGATGATTTTATGGACACCTTAAAGTAAAGGTAGTGAGATATAAAAAAACCATTGGATGACGCTTTGTTTGCGAAATTTGAACTAGCAGAAAGAAATGCTACAAATATGCTAGTACGACATACCGAGTAGAAGCATGTCACCATGATGTCCGGAAAATGTAGAAATCTCTAGCCCAGTTGTGCCAGAGACAGGTATATTCAACGCAACACCGAACGTTCTGTTGCTACTTAGCGCAAGTAGAGTAAACGCGGCGATATGCACAATTCCAAGCTAGATCGAAGCAATAAGATTTCATGTTACCGATAATACCAGCATACATAACCGTCAGGTTCGTCTACTCTTGCCGCACACAATTATAGTCGCGTGCGCCAAACACACGCGCACATAGCATTGTATGTACATTTGTGTTAACGGTGGCCGAATACATACATCACCCGAAAACAGAGCAAAAAAAAAAACAAAACGGCACACAAACTCCATATATTAGATTGCAAATATCAAAAAGGGAGTTACACTGCTTAACCTGCCACCTACCTTGTTAAAATTATTCTGGTTGTCCAGCGCGATTTGTAGAATAGGCTCGATAAAGTCGACGATGTCCTCACTAGCCACAGACCACGTCAAAAATTTCTCGCTTTCACTCAAAAGTCTCCACAGAATGATCAATACCTCAGCACGGAGCGAGAAGCCAGGTTGGGCCGTGATGAAGCTAGGCTTTGGTGAGAGAAGGAGCATCCGATGAAGGGATGAAAGAACGAAACTACAGTCGTTCTGATTCATTTCTGTGTTAACATGGTTGATAATATTAGATTATGCAGTAATAATTTACATTTACCTGTGACCTTCTTCACGAAATGTTACGTCGAGTACTGTGAAGCAGATTGTATAGCACTATCGAGCCCCAGGAAATGTTCATCATATGTAACTCGCATAGCAAACCGAAAAGGCACATACCAGTAATGAAGTTCATAAACAGGTTAACATCTGCAACTTGAGAAGGGATAGCATCTTTGTCAGCCCCACGGATACTCAGTGTACGTGGTTGATATGAGAACAGGGCTATCAGTACATGGACGCAAGGTGTCGCGACTTCTTCTAGATAATCACTTGAAACCAGGCTACTGAACGGTATTCCATAACCGACAGGATCATACTCACAAAATGTATTGAGGATAGACGCTATGAAACACGATTTCAGACGGTGTGGGACTGTACAAAAGTTAACAACAAACTTATCGTTGGTACAGTTCTTATAATTCCGGGGTTCTACGTACAAAGAACCGGATATACAGACTAAAAATAGACTAATGAGCTCACTTCTATTCCCATACATGTAATGAGATTGAGAGGATATAGGAATGCTTTCACTATTCTCGGTGTCCTCGGTTATGCCTACACCTTTCGTCCACAGACAAGGCGCCGGAAAGTTAGTCTCGTCGATGTTACTTTTCGCTGGTGCGGACACACAAAAATTAGGAACAAACGCTAACGTTACAATGGCATCCATCAGCCTTTGGCCAAGCATCCTGTGGCTAAATATGGGGACATGTGCGGAAGAGCTGGCTATGTCAGAAACGACACGATTTCCGAGGCTGTCACTGCTGTTTGAGCGGAGGGGAATTGAATGTTTCCGCTGAAGTGACCGTCTTTTCGTTGTAGGTGCATTAGATTGGCCAGACACATCCTCGCATACCTGACTATCAATTTCTAGTGCGAACTCGACATCTAAATCGTCCGTCGACGTGCCTTTGGTATTGACAGTGTCTACGGCAATGTTAGATTGTCGATACAGTGTGACAGGGGTTTCTTTCCAGAATAGATTATTCACAAGATCTCTCTTACAAGTGGAAGCGACAGTTCGTTGGTGTTCCTGAAGAGGTTCGCTGGCTTGGGCTGTCCATCCGATCTCAAAGAGTACAGGAATGATACGAGTCAAAATGCGTGTACAGTTTAGCACTTCCTGTCTCTCTTCGTTCGTAGTGCACTTCAAAGGTTCTTTTCTCAATGACAGCCGGTCTACCACCTACAAAAGGCAAAGAATGTGGCTTAGCGCATTTATGAATTACTGACGGCACTGCTCTACTATTTAATTCATGATACATTGTTCATTCATTTCACTAACGGTTGTAGCGATGTACATATGCATGACTCTGAATCATGGTTGGTGAAGATATGTACTTTTTCCACGTTTTGAAAAGAGTCGCTCCTTCACTACATTGGTACCTTGTGAATCAAAATGCTGAGTCTCTCCGAGTGTTCGTCACGGAGGAAGCGGATTTCCTTCACGGAAAATGCATCCCAAATCTCTTCCGGCGTTGCAGGACACTTCCAAAACTGGCTGAACCATCCACTTTCGAAGGTACACTATTATATCGAAGTAAGCAACACAAACACAATTTTACCATTGAACATGATCGTTCATTCAATTATGAAAGGTGCACGTGAGCGGGAAAGGGGACAGTGAGGGGAGCCACTACGACCTTCAGAGGAGTCTCGTGTAGAATGTACTACGAAACTAGGATTAGAACACGAAGAGAGAAACTGACTATGTAATATTATCACTTCATGTTAAACAAACACAATTGACTAGAGCATTCACTACCACTCTGCCCACCGTAATATCGACGTTGAAGAGTTTCATAGCTGAGACTGAGAACTCGGTCTCCGAGTCACCAAATCCAAAGTATTTAATCATTGTAGAAGCCGATGATGCGTGCGTGCGTGCATAGATAGATAGGATTGCTGTTGAATCGAGTGAGTTGAGTTAATGAGTGAGTGAGAGAGTGTGTGTCAAAGTAGACACACTTGACACTCAAATCTTTACTAACAATGTTTACTTAAAACGGATATACACTTTTCTTTTGTATTAACGCACTCTAAAAATTAATTAACATCTCAATCACTGCTCAACAGTGAGTCAGTGAGTGAGTGAGCGAACAAGCCAGCCCATCATCGCTTTGTCTGCTAGCTAGTTCCAGTCCAACTTTGCCCAATATACTAATACTGCTTACTTATCACTTACACCGACTATTGTTTTCTTGCTTGTGGAAGTGTCATGCTTTCTTTCGTGGAACATTTGCATTTTGTACGGATCGTACGCCCGTCAAAGTAAGAAGTTCCAGTACGCTTCGAATGAAGTAATATACTCCACGAAGACACATTAAACTTGAGAACTTTCTGTTGAATCCAAGAAGGAAAGTGATTCACGCTGTCCGTATCTCTGAATCATTGTCCTCGCCTCTGTAACAGTCACCTACAACATAAAAATAAAAACACGGAAACAAAAGCTTTGAGCATTCCTAACTATTTTGAACAGACGAAGATGAGAGATTGGAAGTAGAAAGATTTGATGCATACCCAGCATCGTTTGCGCAAGTGACTTTCAGCCCATTCTTCGTCTGTAAGGACACGGTCTACCTTTAACAAAAACATTGCCAATCTTGATTTATTCCCACTCTTCGGATTCTGTACATCGTACGCACCTATGTGACTATGTATTACACCAATAACTCCGCCTTCTTCCTCTGCATTTGTAGAAAAATGAATTCTAAGTTCGTACAACTAAATAAATGAGTACAATAATACAAAGACGAGGATAGAAATGAAATATCAGCTTTAGAGTTTGATACCTGCTTCCCGAGTAGCGCATACCTCCACGCTTTCGTTGTTATCCCAACCGCCCTTTGGTAACGTCCATTCGTCACTTCTTTTCAAACTACTAACGAGAAGCACCTGTTTTCAATCACACAGCGTCGAGATTAGTTAACTATGCTAAATTTTCGTCAGCAGTGATCATAAATTCGGAGAAAAGCAAGTATATTGTACCTTGCCGTCGTCACGCTGACATACACACCCTGCCGTTAGCCGTACATCTCCGTCATACCTCTGCAAATCTCGACCCTGTCGTGCCGTTCGCTTAACGGAACCGCCGGACATGGTAGTGGGTGATCAAGCAAAAGTGGGTTACGTGTTAAATGAGAATGAATTTGAACTAAGAACTAAAGTTCACACAAAAAAGTTTGGTGAAATCAGGAAATCTTCAAACGTGCTAGTGAAATATCATAAACACAAACACGCTTAGTTACATAATCAAGTAAGGGTAGAATTACAAGGGAGGACATCGTATTCACACACAACACATCGTATACGCGTACCTACAAGCACGGTTAGTTACATAATTAAAGTGTAGTTACAAGTTCTGGTAGTACTTTGACGGGACATAATAACGCGTACCTGTAAGCATGGTTAGGTACTTGAAATTAAACCAAGTGTAGAATTATAAAATTCTGGTCGTACTTTGAGAAGACATTGTATTCCATACAACTCATCATATACACGTACCTGCAAACACAGCTCGTTTTATTTCTTCTTTCGTTTGTATCAGAATGGACATCCTTCCGTTGGTCTTCAGGGTTCATTTGCAATATTACCGATTGTGTTTGTACAGAGGTTATTACAGTTTTACATGTAGACTCGACTGACTTGCTTCCTTTTACTGTATTATAATGTATTTTTCGTCAAGCGGCAGCAAGCTACAATGGTATATCGACTACGTGTGCACTCAAGACTGAAGCACTATGACTATATCCAAATTTCAGGAATGTACTTGTATACATCTAAACTATTTTCACCATCTGAATCACTCAAACTTTTTTGTACGTAAACATGAGATGCATACTTTCGTTCACATGTTGAGGACACAAATCGCGGAAAACAAACCATTAGTCATGTAGCATAAAACCACTTTGAAACCATATAAATCACAAATGCCATTTCCCACGCACTCTATCTCGGAATTCACTTCAATCGGGCAGATAGCAGCACGTGCACCTCTAAAGCTTAAAATCCACGGTCACAGAATATTTTGCTTTTATTATAGTTAAATAGGCAGTATACTAGTCAGATTCCTCATCAGACTCCACAGTCGCCGCCAGAATTGGAGCTGGTTGACTGTTTTTGTACGCGCTACTAATATAGAAGGGGTCATCCTCCGATATTTTCGCGAACTTCAAGATCGCTTCGCGTGGATCCTGTTTGTGGAGTAAATAATTAATAGAATGGTAGGAATTTTTATGACATGTGTGTCTACATATCACACCTCGAATAACATTGTTAACAATCTTAGGTAATGGAAGAACAAGAGGGTACGAGTATAACTTCAAGAGGAGTCGTACCGAGCGCAATACACAATATTATGGATACTCCAATTTCAATTTCGACGTATATGAAAGCATGCATACCTGATCACGCATAGTGTCCTTCTGTATATCACCTACGAAGTGTTGTGTCAAATTTGGTGCTACACGCCCTCCTTTTCCCGCAGTCTCTGTGAACGGTAGCTCCGGCCTCTTGGTCTTGACTGAGTCCAGTCGCATTTTATCCTTTTGCTTTTGGGTGATCTTTGCAAAGTTATCTTCTCTGAACATTGGTAAGGCATGAGGAGTGACAATATTCGCCTGCCCACTTTTATCCACTCCAATAACCCCATCTTGCCTAATACGTTTCCGCAGTATGCGCGCAGCGCACAGTTTCGCACCTTTTTCTGATCCTTTCTCGCTGAAAAATATTTTTACCTGTGTGATCAAAAATTCAGAAATGTTGGCCAACCCATGAACGTATCTAACTCTACAAATGTGCCTTTAACATGAACTGTGTAACAATGCAGCACTCCAACAAAAACGGCATGAAGACCAGCGGTGTTAAACATGATTACTCGGTTTTATTTATTCAGTAGAGTGAAACACCGATCTTACCTTTCCGTCAGCACAACCCACGAAGATCTGGTTGAGTCGGGGGTGCCAGAGCACACAAATAGCACTAGCTTGCGTCACATCTACTCGCTTTATCATATGGAAACTTTTTCTGTCAATGAACAACAGTTGACTCCACTCCCCTGTCCCTGGTCGTACAGATGTCCCTGTCACTATGACCGTATCGTCTGGGCTGAATTCACAATTAGTTCCCTATACATACACCATATGAGTTAGTATTCGCAAACATATATGTAGATCGGGTATACAACAAGAATACGACATCACACATATCGGATAAGAGCATGATGTGTATATGAGGCTCGAAACATTGGTCTTGTCCATTTGTTGAGACATTAATAAAAACTGTATCTCTGCCAGCGAACAAGGTGAAACAAAAAAAATACATAACACACCTGCATTGCATTCATTAGTCCGTTCATGCTATGTACACATTTGCGCACGTTGAACACATCCCACAACTTTAACGTATCATCCATGCTTCTTGTAGCAATCTGTTTCGAATCCCTGAAGGATATCAGATATAATGACTAATTAGTGAGTAGACCTTGAAAAAAATCTTACACGCCATGTTAGTCAATATATATTGTCATTAAGTAGAGCAGCTGTATAAGGGATGATGTGCCAGGATCTGTTGTTGAACACGAAGCTAGAACCGTGGGGCAAAATGATGCACGTATATAAAAACAAATACCTCGAGAAACGGATTCCAGTTATCTCGCTGTCGTGTGCGTTAAATTGGGCTTGCGGTGGTCGGAGATATGGTCCTGTAGGTCGATTTGGAAAGTAAAATACCAGGTTTAATCGAGGAGGGAATAATGCATGAATCTCATGCCAATGAAGGTATCATCTCAGCTATTACGACAGCTGACTACTAATATCACAAAAGCAAGTTCGTCATATTAGGATGAACTATACTCTGCATTCGTGTGTGCGAGCATTCGCATTGCATCTCAGAAGATATATACATACCTGTGCCTTTCCATATAAAGAGGCCCCCTTCTTGAGTACCACCAGCAATCCATTGGCCAGCATTAGGAGAAAACGCAGCTGTCGTCACACAAGCTCGCCTGCCTTGTTGTTGACGAACTTTAATGACCTATTGAAAAGAAATTGAAAAGTAAAATGAGTACCCACGTATACAACCAGATTCAACTCTTAACAATTGTAACGGTTCACTAATAATTTACGATATCCCTAGCAAGGAGAAAAAGACAGCACAATCATGGATAATAACTTGGTAACAACGTGATTACGCATGTAGTGACGAAATCTCAGGCATATGCTCGCGAACATGCATATGTGTGCGCCCGCACAAATACAAAACACTTGTGAAAGGCACTCTAAAGGAT
This sequence comes from Creolimax fragrantissima, assembly GCA_033442365.1. Taxonomy (NCBI): domain Eukaryota; class Ichthyosporea; order Ichthyophonida; genus Creolimax; species Creolimax fragrantissima. Next base: position 480,962 of record JAWQFL010000011.1, read on the forward strand.
ATTCACCGTTTTCTGGGACATGAAATTGTCAACATCCCAAAGACGAATAGTCCCATCTGCTCCATACGTCATATACAAGTTCTTGTTGGACGGATGCCACATCCCACCATGAAGATAGCTAATGTGGCCTTTAGTATGTACGGTGTCGCTTATGTATCGATCTCCCCGCACACATTCACCAATCTTTGCTCCATCTCTATCCAAAATCTGCGCTCGATTATTTCCCGCGCACACTAAAATCTTGTCTCCAGTCAAGCTATATTGAATTGACCTAAGCGCGTGGGATTCAACTGGTTCAATAGTTCTAAACGAGCCCATGGACATGTCCATACCATTAAAATCGTACATCCGCAATTCGTAATCCACCCCACCCGTGATCAACCGCGCCCCTGTGTGGTCTACCGACACCGTTGGCACACTCTTTGATCCGTGAGTAATGGTTGCTTCAAGTGATACTGGAAAACGGAACTCATCTTCATCCTCGTCGTCGCTAATAGTTGCCTCTTCTTGAGACTCAACATTGTTAGAGTTCTTATCGAAAGAAGCGTTTCCTGATTTCTTACTATTGACTTCTCCTTTGGTGGCGTATCTACTGGCAGCAGATGTTATAGGTTTAGGTACAGTGAACGTGTCAGTGTCAACAGTTGATGCATCATTTGTCTCCACATTCGTTACTTTAGTCTTCAACGTATCAAACCCCATGTCAATGCCCGCAGTCACTGGCGTGTGTCCAAACCCGCTAAAACCCATCATACTGGCAAAGTCTTTCAATTCGTCTTGGTTTAGTGTCTTACTCATCTTTGACGATGCATGTAGTAGACTTCGAGAGGGTGGTTGTGATTTTTCAGCCAACTTTGAATTGTGACGAGCTGTACTTCGACGATTGGTTTCGGTTCGGCTCTCGATGATATCTTCTATTATCTCGCTATCACTATCATTGCGTGCTATGCAGCGTTGACGTTTGCTCGGAAAGTCAGACGATGAACTCGGACGGGCACCACGTGCTTGTCTAAGTGCACGTAGCTCCTCTGCTTCGTCGTCACTCATGCTAACTACTATGTTTTGCTTTGCTTGTAAACGCTTTACTGTGTTAACGTGACAGCAAGAACACAAATATATGTGGTTAGGCCCATGGGTGGAAATGAAGACTTTATGGTGAAAAGCCGTACCCTATGCAAAAAACAAAATACACATATACAAACGTTCACACACACACACACACATATACACACACATATACATAATCCATCCCCCACCAAATGCACTTATTCCTCGCAGAAACAGTCATAGCTTATGCATAGGTGTGTATCAATCGCTTAGGTCGGGGAGGGTGAGGGGATTAACAACAACCGTTGAGTTAATCAACGATAAAAACACAGATATTGCATGTGTAGGAAGAGTTAACACATTCAGTTGTATAAATATTACAAAGACTTCACCATGACAAATCTAAGTGAAGTTTTAGATGACCTATGCAGTCGGTTCATCCTAAATATGCCAGAGGACGAGCTGGTGTCATTTGATCGCCTGTTCTTCCAAGTTGAGCAAGCACACTGGTTTTACTTGGATTTCTATAGGGAGAATGATAACACTCTGCCCACATTGAATCTAAAGAACTTTGGCGTTCAAAGTATGTATGTTTTAAAGTGCATTCAAACGGGAGATACTTACAAAGCGGTCGACGCAGGAATCTCTCATGCACATGTGCACAAACACATACGCACACGCACACACAAACACACACAACACAAACACACACAAACACACACACACACACACACACACACACACACACACACACACACACACACACACACACACGCACACACACACATACACACACACACACAAAGAGAGAGAGAGAGACACACACACAGACACACATGCACACACATACTCTCTCTCTCTCCTTCTTGGGGAGACGCAGGGGGGGGGAGGGGACTATGCTCGCATCACTCTACCCTTGTATGCGTGTTATTTTTTCTGTCATCTAAACATGTTAACAATATCGTTTGCCTACTGCAGTTTTCACACACGTTCCATTTCTTCAACACCACTTGAATGGCTACAATGGAAAATTTGATAACTGGAAAACATATAAATTAAAGGTTCCTGTGTACGGTGCGATCATGTTGAACTCAACAGGCGATAAGGTATATAAGTCACTAATGGCATTGTGCTGGTAGAATAGATGATATTAAATAATGAATTCATACACTAACATTCGTTTCTGACTCAATTAAGGCTGTCCTCGTCAAGGGATGGACGCAAAGATCTACGTGGGGCTTCCCGAAAGGAAAAGTAAACAAGGACGAACAAGGAATTGATTGTGCGATCAGAGAGGTACTACAATAGTGTTTGTTTATCTACACAAGTATAATTATAGTTCTAATTTGTCTTTACCTCTAACCGTTAATACGAACGTAAAACTTTAAACCATGAAGGTTTACCCGTGTTTTTTGTACATGCCTGTAACGTGCTTTTTAGCGCTCACAAATTGTATTTTAAACAAGTTGGGTAATTAAATATAGCTATTTTATATTGTGCATGTTTTTAGGTATACGAAGAAACTGGGTATGATTTTACCGCTCGGGCTAGTCCAAATAACCTTGTACAAATCAACATGCATGGACACGCAATCACCCTATACATCGTCATTGATGTACCTGAAGAAACTTACTTTCAACCGAGAACGAGAAAAGAAATTAGTGTATGTTGAGAACTCTGTGTTGTACGCATCAAGTTTCACACTTTCTATGCAGCCTGCAATACGCTTACAGTTAGCTTTCCATGTTTAAAATTTTACATAGTCTTTAATGTAGAATATATGAGACGAATATCATGGTCTTGCACAGATTCGACACATGCAGTATTCATTGTATGCTTGGTGTTAAAAACATATGACTCTGATAATGATTAGATAATACTTTGCTAATATATACATTCTCAATATTTCGCAGAGAGTGGAATGGATGAAAATCTCCGATCTTCCAACACATAAGGAAGCCTCTTTGGACAAAAGAAACCAGTTTTTTATGGTTATTCCGTTCGTCAGGTATGTACTCAGGGATTACAGCTTATATGCCAGTCGATCTGAAGGCATTATCTGTGACCGAGATAGTGGTCCGTCATTACAGACTTGATATAAAACAACATGCAGGAGAGGGATAATTTCAGAAACATTTCTACGTCAGAGAAACGTGACTCCTTTACGTTAATATTGCCAAGCACTAAACTTAAACTTTTTCTGTTTTTTCCATAGATCGTTGCGTCAATGGTTAAAAAAAAACAAGAATCTTTTCGCGGAATCTAAAAACAAAGGAGGTAAAAATCTGAAGGAAACCAACTCTGTGGAAGCTTCAAGTTCCTCGACAAATAATCATCACAACACCGCTGATCTCAGTGCGGATTTAAGACGAATGCTAGGGTTGGGTGCTTTGCCAAGCACTACATTGGCAGAGGTGACACCTAGGATCAGTCAAACACAAATTGACATTGTAAATGATGAAGGACCCACTGCCCCACAAAGCTTTGCTTTCGATCACACAAAAATCATGGAACAAGTCAAGTTTATATTTGATGATTACGTCTCCGCGATGTAAACAATCAAGGAATACTACGAATTATGTATTTTACAGCCGATGTTTCCATATGTATATCATTACATGGTACAGCACATTGCTCCGCACCAAGTGTGCTTCCGCAGAGTACTTTATTCTAGTTTATCATTTCGTCTTACTTGCTTTATCATGTGCACAAGATGTGTTATTCGTTTACACCGGGTCTAGTCGCCGATTAACCACTATGAGTAAGATTATAACCTTTTTGATCAAATAATCAACCATGACACATATACCCGTTCAAAAATGTGGCGGGCAGATAGAATCCAAAGACGCTCCAGATACATGGGCGTCAAGAAGTTGCGCCCCTCGGCGAATTGTGAATTTCGCAATTGGAAAGAAACTCCTACCTAATAAACATCAATTCTAAGTTACGAACTACCAACTGTGTGTTGTAAGCCGTTATAAGGCGTGTATGGCACCATATTAGATGATTTCTTCTTACTCGTCCGTCTGCGTGGAACAAAGGGATCATCTCGAGTAGAAGAATATGTTTTGCATAACTTTTCTATATTGTTCGGGGTCACAAATCAGTGTCTTGAAGCTGCGCAAGCATGACAGCGAAGTAATCCTGCATTTCTTTCATACGTTCGACAGTCTCGTTGATCTGGTCTTTGTTCATCTGTGACTTTACATCGTTTAGCTCGTTTGCCACCGCTGGAAGAATTAGCTCCTGAGATACAAATATAGGATTGGCAATAAGCATATGCAATAAAAGGTGACCAGCTAACTTTGCAAATGTCGTTCGTGAAAATCTTGACCAGCAGGGCAGTGCTTCATTTTTCACAATCCATACTAGTCTCATGGGTGCAAGTACGCTAGTTCTATGAATATGTACCATGTGAGAGATGGCCAATAACAGGTGGTTATCATTACTTAAACGCACACAAGTCATAATACCTCGCATTGCCGCACGAAACATAAGTACACAAACTACACAAACGATATGTCACAAATAAACGAGAACTACTCAATCACCACGATTGTAGTGCAAAAGCCCAGTGAAACAAATTATGCACGCATAGTAAGACACGGAAATCTCCATACATTTCCATCTTTAAGCTCCATACTAACGTGGAAAGTTTCTCTCTTCTTGTTTCTTGTTGTTTTCTTCTTAGAGCCTTTTGCATTGGCATCCTTCTCTGGGAGCTGTTATTCACATGCGAACGACGAGGTACATCAACATAAGCACAGATATATATTTGATCAAACGTGTGAGTTTGAATAGTACTTGTGTAGATCAAAAATAGTCAAATTCCACTCTGAACCGCGTGAAGTAACAAGATATCAAACGGTAGCCTTACATATACAGCAATAGATGGACGTCCGCGATTTGCTCGTTGACGTAACTTTCTTGAGGTAGTTGTTTGTTGAGTTGAACTTATTGCTGGTCCAATTCCACTACCTCGGTAACGAGTAAGCTGGCGGGTGGCTCGACGATTGGCTAAGTATGGAATGACAAACAATTAAACATACGTGTTTAGTTGCAAGAATGTGAAGTTGATCAAAATATTGAAAAGCAAATTCGTCATGAAAAGATCACTTGTAGAAGTACACGTAACATCAGACCACCATCTGACACCAAATCTAACGTGATATAACGGCCTTTAAAGTTTGCGTGAAGATATGCGATTGATAATGATATATATACCATTCGATGTATTGGCGACCTGGTCACTCGCCATTGATAGTGATGATCGCGGTCGTCGTTTCGCAACGGGGACGATTTCCTGCTAAAATATTGGATGTAAGCAGCAAAAAAAAAATCAGTTCACAAGAGGAAATCAGGCAATAAGTAGGACTAGAAGAAGGTAGGGGAAAAGTAAGACAGGATTGGTATGGTAGGAAGAAGAAGAAAAATAGTTCCTATGACTAGGAAATTTATTCACACCTGAATCCTTGAAGTCTGACCCTTTGCATTTGTAAATGGAGGAAAAGGGATGTCTTTAACTCCTTTGTCATGACAAAATCCAGCGAACGCTCGTAGTGTCATACTTTGTACTGGCGGTGAGACGTACGAGAGTCGCTCGTTGAACGCTTTTCGAAAGAGACTCTCTAGTGTCATTGCCTTGAGACGAATGTTATCAGTCCTGGTTTGCACTACGTGATATCAGGGAAAAACGCTCAAGTATAAGTGCACACACTAGAATATAAGACAAACAAATGGTTGTTACCCTTGCGACCATCCAAAATGCATGGACGCGAATGGATTCGACAGGAATTTATACACGAAAATTGCGACAGCCAGGCATCTCGATGCTGCCGGTAGTGCTTAACAAACTACACCAACTGCCATCTTCAAAGAGAGAATCGATGCACACCTTCCATATCAAACTTGGGTACGTCTAACACTACATCGTTTCTGTAGATCTCAGTCTCCATCTTTCACCGCGCTCGCTATCATACACAAAATCACAAGCAGAAAGAGGTGAGTGAATGTGTGTGTATGTGTTCTTTTAAGTAAATATTTATGTATGTGTGCTTCATTAAGAGTGATGCTTCATTTAAAACAAAAATCACACACAATAACGGCTTGTCATTCAAAACCACAACCCATTCTTCTGAAACCTGTCACTACTGTTCTCCTTCCGCTGCTCGATGATTATATAGTGTACGATGTCTCGGTTTAAGAGTGATGATGGTGCTGGCTACACCTGGGAGCAAGCATATGAGAAGACCTGGTTTGTTTCATGGGGTTGTTTCTCTTCAAGTTGTATATTATACTGTTATGTTGTACGCAGCAGATGTATCGCTTCGACTTTCAATCTATGCATGTGGTTATATAATATTGTCTCATTGGGTAATTCCATGACATGAACTACATCATTGCTTCGCATGTCTCTCTAGCGGAAGATACTGTTGGATTTGACATAGCTCACCATTCTTAATACCACAAACGTTCACAGAGATTTTTTTCACGTAATGTACGTCTTGTCTGGTTTAAAGGGTGTGTGTGGGAAGAGAATAACAACTTCGGTATTTTTCTAGTCTACCTCACATAGGTTACAAATGTTACAAATGTATAATAAGCTCTTGCTATAGATAATTGGGAGTAGGGTTATGAGTGTGCATTCAGCCAATGTTTTCTCAATTTTTGCAGGGATGCATTAGGAATAGACACAGATTCGTTCTTTGAAACGTCAGAGATACGCGAGCGAATTCTGAGTAGGCGGCGAAGGTGAGATAAGCACAACACATTGTCTACGCCCTTGATTGATGGGAAATTGTGGGTTTTGGATGTTTTACTATACCAACAGTTGACTAATATTTGTGTCTTATTGTTGTCCAGGAATCGAGCAGAGGAAAAAGTGCATCGTGGGATGATGAGAAATGTAGTAGTTATTTTTGATTTATCAGACGCAATGTCTGTTGCGGACTTGAAGCCGACACGTCTAGAGTGTAGCACCAAAGTAAGTACAAATGTCCTAGTGTTGAAAGATTGCATTTTACATAGGAATCACTTCTCGAAAGTTAAGTACTCTTGTTTTACATCCTGCAATTACTTCCAAATTCCAGACAAAACATATTAGAAATACGAATATCTCTAGTACGTTTTCATTAAGTTTACCATTTTATTCTACAGTACGTGGCCAAATTTATAGCCGAATATTTCGATCACAATCCTGTATCTCAACTTGGTTTGGTAGTAACTAAAGATGGACGTGCAGATCGATTAACTGATCTATGCTGTATGTAGCGTTGCTTTAACACACCTTACTGATATTTTAGGGTATCTCTAGCTTGCCTATGGTGGATGTATTCGGTACGATAGTAAGTGTTTATCTAGCAAGCACAAGTCTACAAAGTGTGAAATCTGCGATGTTTCTTATGACATGCTAATGATGTTTTAGGAATATCCCTATCTTGTTAATGGTGTATACAGTCGGAGCATTAGTATTATTAAATGGCATACGTTTGTTCTTGAGAATATGTTATGATATCGAGCAAACACACAAGTCCGCAAAAGACTGCGAAATCTTTTCTGTTCGAATGAGATCAATGCTAATATTAATGTAAACGTGCTCTATATTTTTACCGTGTTATTTTGTAATCATAGCTGGTGTACAACGACATACCGATGCCTTGAAATTAGCAGCCACTTACAAAAACTTGGGTGGTGAACCTTCATTTCAGAATGCTCTAGAGCTTGCCCGACGAACTCTCAGGTATGATTGAACTATATGTCTTTGTGTTAATATGATCAAACTATATGTCTTCGTCTTATGTATTCCTGCTATTAGACTTTTAGATACTCGGTGTTTGTGTGTGTTGTATACGAATTATTCCAGTAATAATTTTACGATCTTGCTTTATTTGCCGCATAGTCTCCCTTTCTCTCTCAATATTAATAGTATTTTACTTCTGTTTTGCAGAGGACTGCCGCCGCACGCTTCACGTGAAGTGATTATGATCACGTCAAGCTTAACATCCTGCGATCCCGGAAATATTCACGACACAATCAATAGTTTAGTAACCGATAAACTTAAAGGTAGAATTATCAGTCAGATTATCCATGCATGAACAGATTATTGTGCTAATATTGAGCTGAATGTTCATGGACCAACAAGTTTCTTTATATTAGGGACATCGTAGTAATCCTTTTTTACACGGTTACGGAATGCAGTCTCAATTATAGGTCTGGCTGCATCATTAAACGTGTGTGACACAATAACGAAAGCTACCGGTGGTATGTGCTCCATATTTTTGTCGTAACTATAAATTCCAGTATATCAAACGTGTGCTAAACTGTATGTAGGCATTATCGTCTGTCCTGTATATGTTGCTGCAATTATTCATGGCTGTATATAATTTACATCATGTCATTCTACATTTCATAGGGAGTTATAACATAATATTGGACGAGGTTCATCTTATGGAAATACTGATTGCAAACGTCCCCCCACCACCAGCTCCTGTTGATATGGAAGCTGCGCTTATGCTAATGGTATGTACACTACCATTTCCTGGTTATATTGTTCGGAAACTTCGCTTGAAGACACTAAAGCGTCTATTTGTATTTACTCCACCAGGGATTTCCGAACAAACAAGATTCCAGAAGATTGGCCGCATGTGCTTGGTAAGTTAAGCATAATGCTCTCCATAGAGTATTCCTGACACATTTCTTCGTCCACACTAAACCTAAATACTATGCACTCTTTTCTCTTGTAGTCACGCGAAGAAGGTAGAGGGGGGTGGATACATTTGTCCTCGATGTAGTTCAAAGCATTGCGAGGTACGTTTCACAAAACCTTGGCCAAGAACTGCCTGGTTTAGGGAAGAAATGCCCAATTTAAAACTAGGTGTAATATACTAGCCTACTATTTCACCTGCAACCAGTGTTATGTATGTGATTCGTGTGTATAAATAATATACCAACCACTTGTGAATATAACTTATCACTACAATCGGCATATTTATCTGTAGGTACCAACAGAATGTTTAGTGTGCGGATTAATGCTTGTATCTTCCGCGCACATCGCGCGATCATATAGCCACTTGTTCCCCCCGCCAAGTTTTGAAGGTACTTCACAACACATTCTAACTCTTGTACATTGTCGTGTTGATCACTATCAGATTTTCAAGGAGTGGCTGCCGATTTGTAGTAGCGCTACGTGTTACATGGGTTTATGTCTTCGGATCGTTTGTGCTGACATGATTGAGAAATATATTAGTTTCTCATATTCCACCCAATCTGACATAATCATACAGGCAAGCATATATCCAGTATAGATAACAAATCTACTGATCTTGCCCGGTGTGACGGCTGTCACTGTCGGCATGTTCCGAAGTCTGGGGTGTCGGCATGCCCTGAGTGTAAACAACAATTTTGCATTGAATGTGAAATATTTGTTCACGAGGTTTTGCACTCCTGCCCAGGGTAAGTTTCCATTCTGTCATAATATGTTGCTTGTTTCGTGCTACTTATGAATTTCATTCACATATTACACTTTGTGATTCTTTCATACGATACGCAGGTGCTGCAGTTTACAGGAAAAGACTATTTCGCGTAGATATGATTCAATGATTGCAGAATGAAGGAGCATTCAGTAGATATATAAGTAATACTGTACAAACTGTCGTTCCTTAGAAAATTCTTTATTATTTACAGTCATGGAGCATGAGAAATTGCCACAATAACGGTTATTGCTTATTTACTAATTAATGCTGGGTAGACGTATTTCGAATCACAGAATTTTCTCTGTGTATTGCACGCCGCCAAGACTCGTTGGTTAATGTTTGAACAGACAATTGTAGACCCATTGCCTAAAATTGTACAAATTATTGGTCAATGCGTTGGGGGTAACTATATCAAGACGCAATTCTCTTGGGAAATCATCACGAACATGGAACATGTATTACGATAGAACTGCTCCAGTAACAAGTAGAAGGACAAATGTATGGATGTGTTCTGCACAGGTTCAAATTACATACTTCGTGAACGTCGGGTGTGACTCTAGGATGTTGTACGATGATAGCAGCAAATTGAAGACCCAGATTTCTTGACTTGTGCCGTTGAACTACCTGCGCTACCATCTCCGGCCAGTTCATCTAGTCAAACGTGGCAATGCGAAATTGTAAAGAAATATAGATGTTGGCAAAAAAACAGTATATGTGGTATGTTTGTTTAACAAATACCAAACCGCCCACAGTAAAAATACACTAACATACAATGACGTAACAATACCTGATATCGGTCGACGTGGAAAAACCTCATAATTACACCGAAATAGCAGAGCTCAAGTGCCATATCAATCATTTTGTCCCATGTTGTGGCATGGTAATATACTCTCATGGCTTCCCGCAACATCTCCTTACGGACAAGTGAGTTAGTCTCTGCCTGCGCACTTGTCGCAATAAAATCTCCCATTCGTTCCGTACAAATGATCTGTAATTTAGAAACATGTGAATAAGCGTTACAATCAAAATGTGCAATAAAATATATCTGGGATTGGTGTCACATTTACATTTCACCACTAGTCTATCATACCATATCAGAGACAGTATCTTGGGCCTCGTCTTGACTAATATACCGACGGAGTAGGTTAAAATCTCTTGTGCGCGTACTCTCTTTCACTAGTGCAAAAGATTCGATTTCATTTAGCAGAGTGCCCGTCGCGGACAGTGACTGGTAATATAAGTGATTAGGCGCCCCATTTGGGGGAGATTCCAGCAATTCCGCATACTCGACAAGATCGCGTAGAACAACTCCCTGAGAAACAAGATGCAAATGTAACTTAAACCCTAGCTTCTCAGTAATTTAAAAACACATCGTAGTTCATACGAAATGAACCCAAAAAGGGCATTCGCACCCGCACACCGGCAAAGGAATGCACAAACTGCGATGACAAAGAAGCATAGCGGGCAATTGTTTCTAACTTCGAAAATGAATTTACCGATTCATGACTCCCTGCATACTGCGCAGCCTCTCGATATTGGTAATTTCTGAACATTTCTGCAAACACGGTAAGCATAGATTTCCCAATTGTTCGCTTCTCAAGACGTTCTGCGCATCCAAGCTCCAATTGCTGCAACGCCAAATCAACATCCTATGATATGGGCAGGAACATCAGAGTTTAAGCTTTTCGCTGCCATAGCAGTTGGACGGTAACGTCATATGAACATACTCGAGTGTAATAAAGATAGGTTTTCACAAATTTTGACAGCGGGTCACATAGTTTATGGATCGGAAGCACTAATTAAATCAATGAAACCATGGTAAGGCTTCAGTACTTCACCAGACCTTGTCGGATAATTCTTGACATCCCTGAAAGGTCGCTTCACGTAACAATACACTCGCCAAATCAGGCATTTCGAGCACTCCTGCAACGTCGCAAAATGTGCAGGATTGTACAATGCAACGACTATGAGGTAACTGTCACATGTGGGCAAGGAATCTACGCAACAGTGTTTTAAAACGACCACCGTGGAATTTTAACCGCGCATTCAATCATACCTAGTGGAATCCCGTAGACTTTCACTTGTTTTATAACAATGTAATATAATCCATCAGCTGTGTATTGGAGAAATATAAGTGAGAATCAAGTGGGAATACCCAATTGCACAACGACATTTACATACTTGTTGAGTTTAGAACACACACGACACAAGACAACAATCCGATAGATACTTTTATACATGCGCGTGCATGTACTCGAGTACAAATGTGTGACATTTGTTTACCAGGCTGGATGGATCGTCGGCCCATAAGCTCGATGTGGATGTAGGAACCGAGGACCAAATCAGGAGCGATATTAAAGACCTGCGCTTCGCTCACATTTCCACAGGTCAAAATTTCAGACACGTAATGCATAGAGTCTGGTCTATACCCTATAGAGATTCGAACTCGCTGTGGGCCGTACGTGGGCAGACTGTGAAGGCACGTATTTGAATTCCTTTTAGTTTCGAACTAACTATTAATCACACTATAAAAGGGCCTTGCATATACTATACTATCGAGTACTATGACCAAATAGTTTAAACTTTGTGGAAATTTTCTTTTATAAAACGTGTGATGTGAACCATACCCATGATGAAACACGGCTTTGAAAGGAAATATCTCGACTGCTGTAACTACACAGACAGGTTGAACAAGTTTATAAGTGATAGATTCGTTCTGGGTCGTGGAAACAGTTCCAACACTACTCCAAAAACTAGAACCCGCATGGAGAGTGTTGGATAGCCCTTGATCGTCACGATCTGTAGAGCTTGCATAAACACCTTCACCATTGATTGAAAATATGTAGTCTCTGTGCTTCTTCTGGATAGTTGCTGCCAAGAATATGAATAGATAACAATGTCAGAAGATATACTAAGCAGATTTACAATACAAACTAAGATAGCAAACATACATGTGACATTATACACAGACAATGAAATCATGCTCCATGTTGATCCCAAATCATGTATCCTTCGTATTCTATTCATATTGAAGTTTGTTAAGTACAAATAACAAAAGGAACCAACCTAAGTCTATCCATATTTGCTTCCAATTAACATCCATATCTGGAGTCTGCGATTCCGAAAGATGCTGACCTAGCCGTAACCGTGATGGCTTTTCTCTACACTCTAGTGTCCATTCTCCAGTCTCTGAATTGCTCGTTCGTTGGCACAGGTCGCGAAAGAGACGCACGTACTGCAGTGAAGAACATATAGCAAAGAAAAGTATATTAGGCTGTTGTTGTGTCAATACACAGGGCATGCACGGTGTGAACTACAAGAGGGAACAACAATAAAAGAGGGGCACAACACATTCTATAGTCAGGCAGAACGAAGAATGCAAGTTCTGATGTCAGATGTGCTGTTGTTGGCCACCTACCAAGCCTGACTTCTAGATCTTGCACGCAAACACTTGAAAAATATCAAATAATCTGCAAATTGATAAGTACGAGACTAACCACATACATTAATGACACTGCGGAAGTTTCGACTCACGCACGATACACGCAGAAGATCATCACCCGGTAGAAATTTCAATATATTTTGAATCAGTTCTACGGGTAGTATGATGAACGGATCCGAATCCGGTGGAACCATTAGCTGATCTGAGAAGCCCATTATGCGAATCACAGTCAAGACGTGTGTGTGTGTGAGCGGGGGGGCGGGGGGGTTCAAATGCCAGGATGTGAGTATGCAGTCTGTCGAACAGTGTGCGCTGTGCGCTGTGTGGGTTTACTTAGTGAGTGAGTGCTAAGTTTGAGAAGTGATGTGGTGGGGGGGGGGCGGGGGTGGAAGTGTTCAAACGCACGGGTCTGTCGAATAGTGCGGGCTGTTTGCTGTTAGTATGTGTACGTGTGTGTATGTGTGTGTATGTGTTTGTGTATGTGTGTGTATGTGTTTATGTGTGTGTGTGTATGTGTGCGTGTGCGTGTGTGTAGTGTGTATGTGTGAGTGTGAGTGTGTGCGTCGTTGCGACGTTGTTTCATCAGCGCGGGAGTATCGAATTTGCGGATATATAAATTTTTAAAATCATTTCATTTGTCCACACTCTCACCCCAACCACCACGCAGTCATGTCTTCCTCTGTCACCTCAGGTCCCAGCAAGCGTGCGATTCTATCCTTGTACCATCAGTTGATGCGTCAAGGTAGCATGTTCAGCGAGTTTAACTATAAGTAAGTATTTATGTGGTATACACGGCATGTATGGATGTATGGATGTATGTATGTATGTGTGTGTGGGTGTGTCGGTGGGTGGGTGGGTGGGTGGGTGTGTATGTACGCTCTATGATCAATAATATCATCGAGCATTGAGAGAATACTCTGCCAAGTGGTAATTTTCACCGATTGTTTGTGCACTCACCACTGTGTATTACCCTTTGGTTTATTCCTTTTGTGAGGGAAAAGTTCTCGAACTTGATGTGTGCTTTCCGACAAATCGTCAATGTTCTTTGTCACTTATGTACCGCTGGGTTTTTTTATGTGGAGTGGTACAAGCTAACGTGAACAGATGTAAATGGAAGACGTCCGTGTACGGAGACTGTTTTAAGAGTATGAACATTAACAGTAGTAAAGCTACACCAATATTTAATTGGTCGGAGATTTGCTCAGCGTGTACCTATTACTGAACGACCATAGAGTACACAGACCCTGTTTATCCATGATCATATTGCACTTCTGTCGTTTCTGAATTTTGCCGTTGTTGATCGCGTGCCACAGATCATATGCCACACGTCGAGTACGAGATGCCTTCCGAGAGAACCAGAACGTGACTGATCCAAAGATTTTGACAACGCTATACAATGAGGGTCTTGAGAATCTCGCCATGCTTGAGCGTCAAACTGCCATAGATAGCATGTACAAGGGTAACAAGCTAGTTATAGAAAAATAAGTCGTGCATGAGCTATTGTGTAAACGGTTATGAGACTGTCATAGGTGTATAGAGTGCGTCCATGTCAAAACCGGATTATATGTCAAGCGTATCTAACGGGAGAAGTTTTGGCTCTCAGGAAGTGCGAATGGGTTTATATGTTGAATTGCTACATTTAATCTGCAAAAGCTTTCACACTGTACATAACAGATGTGGGTTCAATGTGTGGAGGCTATCAGAAATAAACAAGGAATTTTTTTGGGAAGAAATCGTTTACTAGTCACATTACAGAAGTTTTTGTAAGGCAATGTACTTGCTGCTAACACACAATAGTTTACTTGTTGCGTTATGCAATTTTTGCCGATTTTAGAAATCGAACAATTAATGACTTCAATTTAAAGAATGCTCATAAGACAAGATTCTAGACACCCTTATATTATTTAAGGCTATTCTCAGATATCGTACTAGGGACTTCTTGTCGTAATGGTGCTTTACAATACATTCAGTACTTCTGATCTGAAGACCACGATACTTCATGTTCTTAATGGGGAGGAGTATATGATAAAAATGCCCAAAAAGTGACAAGACTCATTGAAACAACAACCCATAATTTGTGTTGTACATCGAGCACCTATATGAATACCCTAAGTGGCTACGTATCATCTTCATTCATAAGAATATACTTGTGCATCGTGTATGTTCTTTCTATGGGTGGGGCCTTATCAATCCGAATGTGATTTTAAGATTCTGGTAAATTTGTCATGCGGTCGGTCGGTCGGTCGGTCGGTGGGTTGGACGGTAGGTTGGTGGGTCGAACGATCGGTCGGTCATTGAAATGGCACGAGGCAACCACATCATGGGGGTTGAACCCACGCTTTATGCACGAAATTTTGAATGAATACACACACACACTCTGATATGTATATATAGTGTTTACATTTGAGCCTTTTAATCTTAAAAACACTAGCACGCTTCTGTCTCTTCGCCTGCTTTGTGACGTTCAGTCGCGTGTAAATCGTTTCATCATATATTCAGCATGAATAGCTTGACAGTATGTATCCGGTGCAAGGTAGCAACCGGTAGCTTTAAACGAGGTTTCCAGTCTACTGCTGCTATGCAAGCAGGGCAAAAAATAAGAGAAAGGTACATAAATGCATGGACTGTGATTCTTGCTAGGCACAAGTACTGCTGGTTCGAATTTATTTAAACCACTTTAACATTTATGACGATTGTACAAGATGTGTCATTCTTTATGTTCGTATGGAATCTGCTTTCGTTATCTTGCTAAAGTGTGTACCAATGCTCTTTTAATTCTTACGATGAAGAGTTCAGATATTATGCAATACAATTGTTTGTAAACGTAATATCCATGAAAACAAAGGATGAGCGGATGAATTATGTATTCTCATGCTAATGATGTACAATTTCTTTATCTGTGCAGTCGAGGGCAGGCAAGAAGCGGAAATGAGTATGGACCCATCACAGACACTCCAGACTGGTCCTACGTAGGTAGGTATTTTTTGTGGCGTTTCTTTATTCCAGTAGGTTCTCTCTTTGAAGAGAGAGCAGAAGTCTTGGTATTTCTTTTCATTAGTTAGTTTTTCGTAGCTAATCGATAATGAATTGTATTAATTTGTATCCTCCTCTTTTTCCTTGTGTAAATCAGACACGAATGAACCAGCGCCTAAGACAAAAGCTCAGAGAAATAGAACTCTCAAAGCAAACCTAGGTGTAAACCGAATTCAGGATTTGTTGACGGAAATAACCTCTTCAAAAAAGTAAATTAAATAGGAATATTATGACCCAGAGGTTCTTCTCTTTGTTCTTTGTACATTTTTACCCCTTCCTTCGTTCGTTAACAGAAGAATGTATAAGTTTGTATATCCTAATCAGGCCATTATTTTCTCGCGAGTTGGTTACAGCAGGTCTAGATAAATTGTTAAGTGGTGTCACGGAAATTTATATAATATCTTATAACACTGGCCGTTCGCACATAGCAGAACAGGCATCTCGTCCATGATTTTATCTAGTACGAGTTCGAGGTATATATTTTATATGGAATGCTGCACTACAGATTATACAGAAAACTAAAACGAATCTTCACATGGGTCATGATGTCTCCTATACTAAATGAGAGTTTCATTGTTCAGATCGTTTATTCTATTTATGTATGTTGGTTAGCTGTAGTTCTCTAATTTTACCAGACTCCAGGTAAAAGAATTTTCCGATCAGCTGGGTACTCAAGAAAGGCTCCTTTGTACCACTTCTGGGTTTGGTACGCTCCCCTTTTGAAAAACATAGACCAAGTTCGTAAATGTTACTTAGATATAAAGGAATAGGAACGATAGAAAAAAGATATTTGCTGGTACGTACCATGCTAAGTTACTGGCTACAAACGTAATACTGAGAAGCCATGTGAAGTTCGTCAGACCGGTTGCAATCAGTATACTTACGTATATGATTATTTCAGCACAGTAATGCGGTGACGATACATACCGGAACCAATCACCGTGAGGAACTTTGTACCTGCAGGAGTGTATAGTTTAGTGATTATGGTCTCTTGAAGAATAGGAAAGGCCGTACCATTCAGAAAACCATGCGAATTTACATGACAAAGACACAACACCAATACCGAACAAAATACTACAAAATACGAATCTTCGGTCATGCCTCGACTTTTCTGCACCATTCGTGGCAGATATACCCTCTAGCTCGCCCTCTAATCTTAGTTCGAATAGGATTTCATGACACCGATGCTGGTGTTTTGAAGCCCATAAGAAAATGAAACTACCCAGTAGCATCAGCACTGTATCGTATGTGTCTGCAACGTGTGTAGACATAAAAAGTGAATACCAGGTGAAAAATTATTTTACCGCTGATTTCGTAATGTATGTACTCAAACGCATTCGTATATGTTCTTATTCCTGAACTATTCTCTCCGTTACGATCAATAGTGATATTTACAGCGCGTTCCAAGTGAACTTCACTTACCCGTGTAAAACGATGTATCGTCGATATTCCACTCAAACACAAGTGAAGAGCAGCACAGTGCGTAGAAAACCAAGCCAACCATGTAGTGAGCAACATGCATTGTGGATGGTTTCGAACCAGGTGCTATAAAGTAAAGGTGTGTTTCGTAGTTGGGTGCACGTTGTATTTGCCATTATATTGAGTATGCCAACATCTTTGGCGCGTCAAATATATAATGTAGATACACATGCTCAGGGGAACAATGTATTATTCAAAGTATGGATAATACTACCTACGGGTATAGCGAAAGTAAAGCTCTCATAGAGTCGTCTGCCGGTCTGCAGAAGCATCAAAACTAATCCAAAAATGCATTGCAAACGAGAAAGAGATCCTTTCCTGCAACGAAAGATGAGAAACGCATATATCAGTATAAATAGGTACGGGAGCGCATTACTAGACAATGCACAGTACATACTTGCACATGGGTCGAAACATATATAGGGAAGGCTAAGAAATTATTACTAGAAATATAATTCTTACCAGTAAGATGATGAAATTGTGTCCTCGTGGACCATAGGACATTGCTTTACCCATGTAGACCAACTCACTGCCAGTGGGCTCGAAACCAAAAGTAAACATACTACACTTGATATGCTACCGAACACATAAAAATGGAGAAAGAAATCTTTCCTAATGTTGAGAAGGGCTGTTAGGGATTTTAAAGCTACACCCGAAAAATGTGTACTACGTATAGCGGACGACACACGCTCCTCGCTGCCATCTAATTTTTCGTATTGTTTCGCTTTACCCCATGATGAGACATCTCTAAGCAAGTGTGTGATTTGTCCATTGAAGCTAGTAGACGACGAAGCATAGACCAAGAAGGTGCTAACCGCGAGTGTCGTAGTAGACAATGCAATCCACACCAACCTGATAGCCAGTACAACAACCAGTTGTGGTTCCATAACGTGCAAACACTACCACGTGAACCCATCCATGACCGTGGTGTCATACATACATAGCATAGGCGTATACGTTTTTCCTTCTTTGTTACAAAAGCGTTACAAATATTCTCTGTGCCATGTGAACAGAAAGCAAAAAAAAACAAAGCGCTCGAAACAACACATGCCCCAATAATACATGAACAACAGCACGCACATCTGATAACAGTTTTATGTTCTAGTGTTGTTGCCTTACAGTCGATAGTGCAACGAAAGGACCAGTTTGCTGATTACAATTGGTAGTGGCAAGAAAGCGGGTGTACGTATATTATCACAAACACCAGGTCTATAGCATACACTTCGATTTATTTGTATTCGGCATTAGAAAGGAAGGAACCACACAACAAAACGAATTGGTCCACAATGGTTGTCATATCAAAGCGTGCCGCCAGAGAGCAACAAAAAGGGGGGGCCCAATCGGTGTGGGCGCATATTATGAGCTTGGTCACCCAGGATGTGGTCGATCTTGGGCAAGGTTACCCCGATATCGTTGGGTCGGTGGTGGCGAGACAGGTTAGTTGTTGTTCTCGAATTTCGGTTGGAAAAATCTTTGTCTCATCGTCTATGTTCGTGTTTGGACACCGAAATGCTCCCTTGAATTGTTACTCCAACTTATGCTAACCACGTTGTACGCAGTGTATTCAGCCTGGTTGTCATTCAAAAAGTTTATCAATTTTGCTCCGTCTATTCTAGCACGTCATTGCTCTTCTCCCACACCCAAGCACTTATTGTTTGTGTGCATTTATTTACCTGCCACTGGATTATCTCATCAACTATTGAAATCATACGTGAAATTGTAAAACTTTACTTGGATTTAGAGTTTGTTGGTAACACCTGTAATTCCTTAGTCCAAGTTCTTATTTTCTTTCAGCATGAACGTTGGATTTATGCACCACTGCCTTTTTCAAAAATTACGTTTGAAAGGTTAGCTAGAATAATAAAACCACGCTGTATATTGTTTGTAGATTGCAAGTAGCACAATTATGGATGACACTAAAGCGCGACTAAATCAGTATAGTCCGGTCGGTGGACACACAATTTTGACCAAGGCCCTGTCAAAATACTATTCTAAGAAGATGGGAAGAGAACTCCTACCTGGTAAACACGTGGCTGCAGCAGCATCGGGAACTGAAGCTTTGTACTGTTGCATCCAGGTACTGTCGCTTACTTGCACTTGCAATTTGTAGTGAATCGTACAATAATTCTCTGTATAATATTATAATGTGCTTGTGCATATCCTATGCAACTTCACTACGTGAGATAAGTACCCTTCACGCTCGGTTGATATTCCTGGAGTCCTTTTTTATATATATTTCGCCAGTTCTCCTTTTTTATTGTCAAACTGTAGTATTTTACATTTTTATCACGTTTCGTTCTATAGGCACTTATTAATCCTGGAGATGAAGTCATAATTTTCGAACCCTATTTTCCGGTATGCGATCTTTGCATAAGTGCTGGGAAAATTCATTTGTTTTATGTGGATCGTTTGTCTTCAAGTGATCATTTTACAACAATTCGGCGTTGAGCATATATATTCTTGATGCAGTTCAATCTATGTAAATAGTGCAGTTGATCTGAATAATAATTCGTTTCATAACTGTTTACCAGTATATGAGCTAAGTGCACATTCATGTGGTCACATTGTACCTGTGTTTTAATCGTTGTTTCAATCATATTTTCATACATATTATATGCAGTGGTACGCACCTTTTGTTCGCCTGGCCGGTGGAAATGTGAAAATGATCACGTTGAAAAAACCTGATTTCAGTCTACCAATTGATGAACTTAAGTATGTGCTTGAGTCGGACATATTAGCAGTTGGAGATTGTACTTCGTTTTTTGTATAATTGTTACTTTCATATATTTAACTTATGCGAATTGTCAACGGGTTTATTCCTCGTGTGTTGTCGTGCGTATAGTACTACATGTAGTATCGTGTGTTTGTGCGTACTTTCGTATGCTGAGGACAAGTACTACGTCGAGTAGCCTACACAAACCAGGGTATTTACATTGTTGTATTTTTAATGGTATAGACAGGTGGCCTCCGGTCCGAATGTTAAGATGATCATTTTTAACACACCGCACAATCCAACTGGTCATGTCGCCACGCAACAGGTAGGGTAGTTGTTGTTCGACAAGAGTGGATATTTATTGTGTGTCGACAATATATATTTACTGACGCGTCACTTTGTAGCTTCCACGTTTGCAATACATGCATAGTAATTCTATGTTCAGAATGCATGAGCAGGAGTATAAGAACTATACAATCTATTGGATCTCAGGAAATTGAAGCTTTAGCTGATGTGTGCATCAAGAATGACCTGGTCTTGATCAGTGATGAAGTTTACGAGAACGTTTTATTCGAGAACCACAAACATTTACGGGTCGCAAGCCTGCCTGGTATGGAAGAGCGGACAGTCACAATTGGAAGGTACTTGATATCATGTTATCTCTGATTTTTTTCCAGTTTAAAGTACTACACCATGTTCACACTCCCTAATTCTCCTTTTCCACTCTCAATTGTAGTGCTTCCAAGATGTTTAATTTAACTGGATGGCGCGTTGGGTGGGCTCTTGGCCCTGAGACAATAATATCAGCTGTAAGTACACAAAATACGACAAAGCTAAAATATCATTGGTTAATGCGTACTGAAGACATTGTTTGCACCCGTTTATTTGGTCTAGAATCCATTCAGTATCGAACTTTCCATTTCTTAAAACTCTTATTTATGCACTCACAATCGCTGTACAGTTCAAAGCCATACACTCTTTCGTCACTTACTGTGCGCCCACACCCCTTCAAATCGGTGTTGCAGAGGCATTAGAAAAAGACACGGAGACGGAATTGGAAGTATCAAAGGTGACTGACTAGCTGTACATGCACAAGTTGTTGATTATAGTTCAGACGGACAACTAAAACCGCATCAATAGTTGTACATTTGCTGCACCAACCGTTGGTGGTTTAATATTTTGCCGTACACCCTGTATCCGTCGCACATTTATAGATGTTCGAGGAGAATGCTCACAAGCTTTCTGCCGCGTTGAAAGAGCTAGGTGTGGAAACGTTCATTCCCGATGGTGGATACTTTCTGATTGCCGACGTGGAAAATACAGGTAAGTATCCGTATGTATATGTTATTGCCTGTTAAAATATAGTATACCTCGCTCCTTCTACACACAGCTCTGTGCTTTCGATACAATCACAGCAAGCTGTTCTTGTTGACAGTGCAAATGCGACTAATTGGGTATTGATATTCGCACATTCTGTTGTTTGTCTGGAGTAGAATATAAAGTTCAGAACAGTTCTCATCGTCTATCAAATGTTTGATCGTACTAAATAGGCAAGTCTGACACGGAGTTTGTCGAGTGGATGGTGTCAAATAAGGGAGTAGCTGGAGTACCGATGAGTGTTTTCTACGCCGATGTACCAGCAGGCGTCACTCCAAAGTATGTTTAGCTCAACTGTTTGCATGTGTACTTCGAAGTTTGCTTTTTTTCCGAACAAGCATCGATGCGTGAAATGTCTTGTGATGTGCTACGACTGAAATCGGCAATTCAGGATGGAAACTTGGCGACTACGTTTTGTATTTCCCTAATTCGCTTAACTTGCTTTTTTTCTGTGATATACATTAACAGTAAATGTACCCTTGTCCGATTTGCCATATGCAAAAAGAGAGAAACAATAGCGAAAGCCTGCGAAAATCTTCGGAAGTGATAATAGAATAGCAATATTTTTGCCAACACATCATGCTATGAGACTTGCAAGTAAAGAGGGTTCTAATCTAGTGAGACTGTATAAAATAGTTTGTAATTGACCTTGCACAGTCCGTCTTATTTAGAAGCCCACAACATCATCAGGATGCTATCTTTTTTTACTCACGAGAAACTAGGAATAGAAGGAAGTTCCTTAAAATTTGACATATCCAACGGCGGTGAAACCACTCTTAGAAAACTGAACGGTCCTCGCGTAAAATAAATAATACTCGACACCTCCCGTGTGCATTTTTTTCTGCTTTCTGGAAACTATTATGTTTGCTAGAATGATGAGTTTGTGTTCACAGCACTGTGAGTTTCCAATTCCGTTTGTACTCCCAGAACATTAGTAATAGTTTGTGCAGCGACTTGACACCAGCTGAAGACTGAGTGAAAGAATCCCATCCAACGACGGAACGAGACAAGGATGACGGGATTGCTTGATGTGGTTTGATAGTATAGTGCAATGGTATGCACTCTTAGAAGTGCAAACTGTGCACACCATGAACAAAATGGTATTCAAGTATATTCGTTATGACAACATAGTGATTTATGTATGTAGCTTAGAAATATAGATACAAGTACACTGTGGATATAATGATATGCATGTACACTGATTATGATAACACAGTCATGTTGAAAGTGTAGATCCGTGTACAACACAGATATAATAATGGTATGTATAGTATAATTTTATATTGACTTTTCGGCCATGTGTTTTCTTCATGCATGTGGGTACAACTCTTTCCCAATATTAAAACAATCAGTTCATCCGTCCCCACGATGATAATAGTGAGTGAGTGAGTGAGTGAGTTCGAGTAGGTGAGTGAGTGAGTGGGTGAGTTGGGGAATGAGTGAGTGATAGAGTGTGTGTGTGTGTAAGTGAGCGGGTGAGAATACCTTCATGAGCAGAAAACCAAACTATCATCGGGTGATTCGAGTATTGCCATGGCTTCGCTTGTTAAGCTAGGAAGATCGAGTGTGTACTCAGAATGGGCAATGGCTTGTAGAGTAGCACGGCACACTAACATTACACACTTGCCTGTATCATATTCACACACGTTATGCCTGAGCGAATGGACGTACCCAACTTCTCGTATTTTGCAATGCGCGCACTACACAACGGACAGTGCGCCACAACACCTTCAACTACACGAAAAGGTTTGCCAATTTAGCTTTAGTTCTTTCCCCTGCGAATATCCTGCACTGTATTAGCTGTGCGTATGTGTAGTAACTTCACGACCATTTCTTCATCTGGACAGAAACGAAAGGTTCCGCAGTGCAATGTAGACAACAACACTGATCTGGTAAATAATTCTGTGGTGGTAACGCAGCGATTGTTACAGGCCTGTGTGGGAATGAATCTTGACCCTCATGTTGCTGACAACGCACTAAAGTCTTTACATGCTCACCTTAGAAAGCGTATCAATGGGTATGTTGAGGTACATGTGGTGTGAAATATTGAATTGACGATATTGCATCTCACAACTAATTTATTGATTTATATTTTGGTTCATCAAACGGCTGTTGTATTTGTGTATAGAATGTCGCTTGCAGATACTTGGAAACTCGTCGATAGTTTGTCACTTACATCCAAGGATCTAATGAAAGACAGAGTTGTGATGAAGGTAGGCGTGACTATTGACAGCGCGCACTTAAATTACGCATACAGCGTCTGTGATCCCGATTGGATGTATTGTTTGTGTTAGCCGTCTTGTACATTGATATTATATTCAAAACACAGTCTCTCGAGAAAATTCAGGATACAATACGAAGCCACGTTCAAACACTTGCCACGGTAGATGCTGTAGACTCGCGTGATACATTGCATCAGAAAGATCGTGCGTGTACCACTCTCCATCCTGCTCCAATAGCTGAACTTGCTGCGTCTGAGATAGCAATACTTTGCCAACTGTACGAAAGTCTTGACATGATATTCCACGTTGATCTGCACGATGAGTGCGATAAGCGTGTGTGCGCTACAATCAATTCCTTTAGCAGTCGAGAATTAACATTGATAATGAAATCATTTGCCTCTCTCAACTGCGGTACTTATCACTTTTGGCTTAGTACACGGAATAGATTCGAGACTCTATGCCATTACAAACATACTTCGGTATTCGACATGATTACAGCAGTGAAATCAATGACTGCTGCCAGCATTCAATGTGACGGTCTGCTACGATTTGTATGCGATAGAGTGGGTCAGTTAGATCTAGAGGAGTCCAACACCTCTCTTTGGATTATTAGCCAGGTGGCTGGGGCCGCGGGTCTTATTCAGCCTCCCGATCTTAGTGATGTTTTAAGCAACCTCTTAACCCCAAAAGTAATAACCTTCTTGTTGTCGGTTGCAGAAGATCCAAGTCCTGATCAACAGCACCACTTAGTTCATGTGCTTTGGGCTATGTTAGTGGCTAGGATGCATGACCTCCACCCAAATGTAGTGCAGCAATTGGCGACAAGCGTTCGAGATTACAGAAGTCAAGACAGTGCAGAGACGAGATTCCTGAACTACCAGTCGAATATCTTGCTCTCCTGCTTGTGGCCCGACAAAACTGAACTTCATATGGAAGTAACCAGTGGAGGGTCTACTCGTGCTCCGCCTCGTAAAAAACATGTGTCTGGTTTTGAGAACAACATTAATGATATCATGGTAAGAATGGGACTCACTACAGGTGTACGGTATGTCAAATATCCTTGAGAGGTATCCGTTAATTTGTTTGCGTCTCACGTACATACGTATGTTGTCACTAATTTCTCTGCTTTATGCTCCTTTCTGTGCCCTTGCGATTAAATCGACCATAGCCAATACGAGACACTTGGTTTCTTTTTGGATTTCGCCTTCCCGGATTTGAAAGTATGCATTGAAGCTGACGGTCCGCATCACTACTTGGTGGATCCTGAAACATTATGCTATAGAATGAATGGCATTACAGCTGTAAAAGCCATGTGTCTCAAACGTTCTGGCTGGACCATGATACACATTCCATTCTGGGAATGGGATCTATTCCGCGAGGCTGAAGATAGACGAATATACCTGAATTCACTTCTGCAGCCGTATCTCTCTGACTGCCCTGGAATAATTTCTGTTGAGCAAGAGTTAGCATTCAATCTGCCTTATTTGCTGAGACCAAGAGATGGTCGGCAAGAAAATACGAAATATTCATCCTTGTACTGAACATACATGATGAATGGGTGATAATATTATCTAGTTGTACGATTAATTGTAAAGCTCATGCGTGTGGCCTGTATGCACACTTGATTGGGCTGTTTACGAGTTCTTGACAAGGTTTGAAACCACATTGATACTCTTTAATTATTTTGAGCAAATAATTCTAAATTTGTCTTTGCTGATAGCATGGTGCTGTCGTCCTTGGCATGACAGAATCGCAGCACATTGTTGGCTAGATGGCGATTCTCGGGCTCATAAAAGCATGACATTGGAATACCGGTCACATGTGCTTCCGTTGTTAACCAACGAGCAACCCTGAAGTCGCGACGATGAAGCAAATCTTGACTTGGAGAATCGTCTTCAGAAATAGTTGGCACAGCCTTGGCCAACGATTTACTCGTGTCACCTACGGTGAAGTAACCTCCTTGTGGAATAATCGCTGGTATACCAGCCTGATTCAGATTTTCGACTAGGAAATCCCGCTTCTTCTCCAACATTGCAGCAAATTCACTGTAATAATTATTTGTCATGCATTCCTTAAAGGCTCGGGCAGCACCAATTTCGATTGGGGTAACCGACGCAAATGAAAGGCAAGCTCGCATCTTCAAAAGCTGTTTGGAGATGTCTTCTCAGGAGAAAATAGAAGTTCGACGAGGTTGTTAGTCAACAAGAATAAAATTTTGTTTTCGTGAGTATTCACATAATCGTGGCTCGGTATTAATTGTGCTAATGAGGAACGCACATTGTCCTGCTGATTCGTTGACTAAACACACAAGTACCCGTGCAAGAGACGCACCAGTACCCTACATACGTTGAGGAAGACAGCAAATATACGGTGTAACACACGACAACAAGTTGCGACAGTACATTGCTCTCATAAATACGTAAGTCCCAAAATATGTTGCATTGTATACGGCAAACGGCTCACGACGCTCCCACTCCAAAAACATATCACGACATCTCTAATCTTTAATGACTGTTGCAATATTCGATTGTTACCTCGAGGGCTGATCGCGTAGCCAAGCCTCCATCCAGTTACGCTGAATGTCTTACCCACGCTGTACATGGAGATAGTACGGTCCCACATGCCATCGATAGTGGCAAAGGGTACGTGTTCATTCCTATCATACACCGAATATTCGTAAACTTCGTCTGATAGAACCAAAACATTTGGATGCTGACTTAACACCTCTCCTATTTCTTGCAACTCTGGCTTTGAAAACATTTTTCCAGTAGGATTATGCGGTGTGTTTAAAATGAGAAGCTTTGTTTTTGACGTGATCGCCTTTTCTAATTCTGCCATGTCTAAAAAGTAATCGTTTGAACTCCTAGTTGTTTTGTCGTTGGTATCTGTCTTTGGTAACCTCAATGGCACACCCACACATTTACCACCTGCTATCTTCACAGCATTCACATATGCATCAAAATATGGTTCAATAACTATCACTTCGTCTCCGGGTTCGACAAAAGAAAGTGCGACTGCAGCGATGCCTTCTTGAGCACCTGTAAATGTTGTAATGTTTTCCATGCCATCTATTTTCTTCATAAGTTTGTGCGAGTACGACTCAGCCAAGACATTGACAAGCTCAGGGTGCCCGCCAGGCCGACCATACTGATTGGCATTGCTGTGTATGGCCTCACACACCGCTTCCTTCAAGAAATCAGGACAGGGAAATGTAGGAAATCCCTGTCCAAGATTAATAGACTCATGCTTCAACGCCAGCGCCGAGAAGGCTGCAAATACGTTCTCATTCAACCCACGTGCACGTTGTGTCACAGGGAAGTTGTGCTGCAATCTTACGGACTGAACGTTATTTAGAAATGCTGGTTTTGGTAACAGATGTCTAAGCTTCCACATCTTCAAGAATAAAATAAAGTAAACATGTATATATATAGCAAAAGTGCTTCAAAGTATACACTCAACAGTTCAAACGCGTTGGTTGTTATAGTTCGAATGTTTGTGTTTGTGTGTTGTGCGGTAATATTTTATTTTGCCGAACACGTGCCGTTTAAAATATCTCAAATATAAGTGTTCAGACATACGATGCAATCCATAGACAGACACATCCATCATCTGGAACATGGAAGAACGTACTCGTGACGTTCCCAAAAGGGAAGCGGAAGACCAGCTTGAGGACGAGGTGAGGTCTTCCTCTGGGAAGAAACAATTGCTGAGCTGGAAAGAGTTCATAAGTGAGGAGGAATTGAAGGTATTTAGTTGATATAGAAAGCGTTGTGCGTGAAGACATGTAGCCTTCAATTAATTGTTTCTTTACTGCAATCAGTGTTACAACTGACAGTTGTCCTGCCAGATAATACAAACCATCGTAAAAACGAGCATATCACTTTCATGAAGAGTATATTGCTTATACTCTAAAAATTCTTGACAGGTCGCGGAGAAAGTGTTATCTGCGTTCATCAATACCCCTGGATTGAAGGGGTGTGTTCAAAATGCAGGTACAGTTGTGATATTTTCAGCATGACGTAATGTGATTATTCTATCCTAGATTATGCAATTCGTAAACTGATTTTGCAATTCTGTTGCTGTATGTTTTAGTCACATTGTTCACTGCACAAATGTACTCATTTGTACCGTCACTTGCCACACCAAGACGGTGAAGCTCTGAAACCACTCATGATTCTTGGTCGTCGAATGTTCGCTCCTAATATGATGGATAAAAAGAAAAGACTCGCGGAAAAACGGATGAAGCACAAAGAGTATGTGGTGCACATCTCACGTTGTTTGAGACCACTTCAATTAGACCCTAGCTCAGTCTCTATTACGTTATATGAATACAATCATATGAATGAAATCCGGACACGATCTTCTGCATAAACACCATAATCGTCATCCCTGACATGTATCCCCATGCTTTTATTGACCTAATTCTATTTGATTTCGTACATCAATAATTTACAGGAAGGACTTACAGATCATCTCGACATCGAATATCTTGAAAAAAAAGCAGCTCCAGAAGGACATGTATATGAATGCACTCACTCCCGCAGCCGACCCGTTACAGTTAACTTCTAGTGTGGATGACCCAATTCCTGCGTGCACGCCCGAGCCTCCTCTGACCATCACA
The DNA here is from genome assembly GCA_033442365.1 of Creolimax fragrantissima. NCBI lineage: Eukaryota > Ichthyosporea > Ichthyophonida > Creolimax > Creolimax fragrantissima. The sequence continues at coordinate 509,367 of JAWQFL010000011.1, forward strand.
GAGGCAAGCACACCCACTGTTGGATCCGCTGCTTCTGTTAAGGAAGTGGAAAACGAAGGACTAAAAGATGCACCGGAAGAAGAATCATCTCGAATGTTAAGATATCCTCGCAAGTGCTGCATTTGCGGTTTGCCTTATCAGGAAGTGCACGTCTTTTACCATAAAATGTGTTTGAAGTGCGGCGACTTTAACTTTCAAAAGAGAGAGGAGACTGCCGATTTATCTGACCGTATTGCGTTAGTTACCGGAGGACGTGTAAAAATTGGTTTTTACGTTGCTCTCACCCTTCTGCGCTGTGGGGCAACTGTGATAGTAACAACTCGCTTTCCTCAAGATGCGGGTGTGAGATTCGGACGTGAAGGTGATTTCGCTACCTGGAAGCACAGACTTTTCGTGTACGGATTGGATTTTCGGGATGTTGCTGCGGTACATTCATTCACGTCTGCTATTAAAACGAAGTTCCAGCGACTGGATATCTTAATTAACAACGCAGCGCAAACAGTAAGGAAGCCCCCTGGTTTCTATAAACATTTGATGGCCGGTGAGGCAGAACCCAAATTGATTCTGAAGGAAGGAGACGTTGACACGGTGGATGTAGATCATTTGACTGTTGTTTCAGGATTTGATCCTCATCGTCAGCAGAACCAACAATTAGCCAATATTGAACAAGCCCCTTCGTCAGTGCTCGGGTCAGCTGCCATGAGTCAGATGATAGTGATGGCAGGCGATGATGTTCACCATGACGACGGAACCACTCTTTTCCCGGAAGGAAAACTTGATGCTGACCTGCAGCAGATTGATCTGCGAAAAGTGACATCTTGGGTACAGCCATTGCAAGACATAAATATTGTCGAGTTTGTGGAATGCCAGGCCATCAACATGATGGCTCCCTTTATTCTGAATTCTGAACTTAAAGCGCTACTGGACCGCAGCCCGGCTGACGATAAGTATATTGTAAATGTGTCCGCCATGGAAGGTCAGTTTTACCGCAAAAACAAGTCTGACAAGCACCCGCACACCAACATGGCCAAAGCCGCGCTTAACATGATGACTCGTACTTCCGGTGCAGGATATGCGAAAGACAGTATCTATATGACAAGTGTAGATACTGGGTGGATTACTGACGGTAAGCGTAATATCCAATATACTGGCAGACAGGTTTTCAAAATGTAGCTGCATGTAGTTACAATGACTTTAACTACATCTCTTGAGCATTGCAAGTGTTTTGTGTAAAACATCACCGTCCCTGTCCTATCAACAAATTTTGGAACTGGATTATATGTATTTTTTGTTCTAAATCAACAGAAAACCCGTCTCATCTCCTCTCTAAGCGGACGGACCCGCCGCCTCTTGATGACATTGATGCGGCTCAACGCATCTTGGATCCAATTTATCTTGGCGTCAAGGTAAGGGAAGTGATTGTTTTGCGAATGTAGTATTGTATTAAGTTGTAGATGGCATATGCAATTACCTAGTCACACTTGAGTTATTTTTGATATAAATTGCTTTATTAATGTGTCAAACAGGACCCCAACAACCGCCTGTATGGTGTTTTCCTGAAAGATTATCGAGTCATACGATGGTAAATACATGTCTTCCCCAACTGCTATATGCACCATTACTTGTATCAAGCGACGGAGACACAGGTGATTGGTAAGTTCATTGTGTAGTTCAAATGCTGAAGTAGATTGCCAGGAAACAACATGATGTATGATTACAGACAAATAAATGAGCAACATATGTACCATATATCCTTATATCTAGCCCCTGTGCGTGCAATGTAAGTTAATAGTTGCGTTCGAAATATTCATGCTCTTTACGTACTTTAAATATTTTTCAGTGATGCGTAATTAAATAAGTGCTAAGATAGGCGACTGTTGAATTTATAGAAATAAATCAAATCCTGAAACTAACGTTCATCTTTATGGCTAATGGTGAGATCGAACTTTCCGTACATTGCCTGATAGCAAGATCTTTTGCCATAGTAATGATAGATGCAAAAAAGGCAAGTGCGAGGAGGCTTTCGTTGAGTATACCATATCAAGTTAAAACCTCTGCATTGCTTAGTGAACCGATGAGAATATGTATAGGAGCATACCGCACTAATAAGTACATGTATACTTCAATATTTAGGCCGGATACTGTACGAAAAATTGATAGTAAATACAGTTATATTAATACATTACCACCCCATCCCCATCCGATTCAACAAGGTAAATATTCTAGGTAATACAGATAGCCTTGAAAAACAGCTACTGAACATTTTCAGATATTATCAGTCCCTAGATGACACTTATTTAGATGCCATTACACGCCCGCGATGCCTGAAGGTGGCGAATCCAGGCCGATTGTCCAGGTATTGCCTGATGAAAAGATTAAAAATATAATCTGTGTCAAACTACTAGCACGCACATGAAAGGGAAAATTTATGTACCAACGTCCAATCAATATTTGAATGTTTTGCGCATACTTACGTGGTAAGTGTGGACCTATCGCTCAAAGACTTAAAATCAGCGCTCATGGCAACATTACCAGCAAGAGTTAAAGCAAGTGCAAAGAATGTTTGAACCGAAAGCTCCATAGGTAAAGAAGTAAAGGGCTCTTCAGCCAACTTCAAATACGTTCGATCTGTTTTAAGAATTAATCAAAATGCAAAGATTACTTCCTAGGACATGAGCATTATTTAGGATTTAGGAAGAAACATACATTTGAATAGAACAGTACGTGTCTCTATTATTTACACAGTAAAAGTACTGGCTTAGTCTGGGGTGTGCACGTTAATAGGAAATAACGTAGGGATTTTGAACAAGCGATTCACTGCTTATACTTAACAGTGTTTTACAGACTACGGGACAGAGAAACACTTCGTAACTGGTAAAAAATATGTAGATAGAAAATATAACACGTTCATTACTAAAGCCCAGCTAAATTTCGACTTGTAGGTCAAGTACAACTCTGCGAGTATGCATCCAATGTTAGCATTTTGTGTAATTGTGCGCTTTAAAAGCGGACAATCAATGAAGCCTCAAATTACACCTCTAAAATATATACATACGTTGAACTGCGGAGTAGCCTGCATTAAGCAAAAGTAGCAGTCCTATGATAAAGACTACTTTCCCCACGACAGACGAAGACATTGTGTGTACGGTGAAAGTGATGGATAGCTAAGTGAACAGACTACTAGTGTCAAATTTTTCGCTCAGACAAGCGATTTGTTGTGTAGCTATTATAGTCCGTCTGTGGTTATCTTTCCTGCTTGGCTTCTACCTCGATCTTTTTGTTATATTTGTATGTGTGTGTGTGTGTGTGTGTTAATGTGTGTATTTGTATGTGTATGTGTGTGTGTGTGTGTGTGTGTGTGTGTAGAGGTGTGTGTGCGTGTATAGAGGTGTGTGTGTGTGTGTATATGTGTGTGTGTGTATGTGTGTGTGCGTGTGTGCGTGTCTATCGCTCGTGTGCAGAAAACGAAGAAAAAACAAAAAACAAAAAAACAAAAACAAAACAAACACACACACACACACACGCACACACACACACCTCTCAACTATGCTTTTCAAACCGCTATCACACACACGGTCATATGTAATGTATATGTGAGAGTAGATGCCCAGCTTGTACCAACGTACATTACAAATTGTCCCCTTATGGTTTTCGTTTGTAGGACAAAGTTACTATAGTTTCTGTGTACAAGTTCGTGTTGTCCTCTACGCCTACTTACTTACCAATTGCTGCAGTAATACATATCAACTGAAGTGGGTTGACTGTTTTCATTGGGGTTCGAGCATATAGTAGCGATCACTCCTTTTCTTTCTACACAATACAACTGACAAAGCTTCATTTTTGGTTCGACAAGTTTTGGAAAGTTAACGGATGTTCTATATTTCACGCACATTATGAGAGACAAAGAAAGGAATCATTTAATAAACGTAGCTTTTATTCTTATCTAGTTCTGTGATGTTTCCTACAGGCTTCATAATTAAACCCCAGGATAATGCACTGAGATGGCCACTATTGCACACAATGTAGACCCTTTGGTGCAGAGCTTTCAAACTTGTGGGGCGAACGACGAAGTCACAATTTGAATGTACTCTCATCTGTGACAACTTACGAATGATCAATATCCCACTGAGACTCAAGCTTAGTCCATTTTGTATAGAAGGCCTGGTGGAAGGAAAGGTAGGATTAATTCTTATAAAACGTTGGTCTGTGCACCTGGATAAACAATCTTTGGCTGCATATACCACTTATATCACTGGCAAACGCAGAAGAAGAAAATACACACTTGCACAATACCTTTCCTAGGTCAACGCAGTGCTTGATGTCCGTAGTTCCACACATTTCCCGGATAGAATGCATGGATAGCTGTGGATTTCCGATATCTGATAAAAAGTTGCCAACAAATGAATACTTAGGGATGCCAATAAACATTGTTTGTCTCCCGTTAAAAACAGGGAAAGGAATCTCTTGGCATACTAAACCGAAGTTCAAATACATAGAATACTCGATATTTGAGGAATACTGCGTATGAACATGAAACGATTTCATTACTCTTCAAATACGGTATATATATATATATGGTAACAATGAAGACGGCTTGTATTTCGTATGTAATTCCATACACTTTTGTTATCATTTGTATAATATACAAACCAGGCTCATAGAGTTGGAACTGCATGGCCACTAAACACGACAGAAGTTAAAAGAGTACAACATAAAGTCTGTGAATAAAATATGTCTTACACTACCTGTTTCTTGCCAAAAACCGCACATCCCTTCAAACAGTACAACTGAAAGAACAATAAAACGTGCATAAAAAATCAAAGCTTACCGACAGTTCGGATACCCGTATTCGCCGCGCAGATTGGGCCGATTGTAGTTCCACAAGATGAATCGTTTCGCACTGACACTTCCTAAACAAATCGAAATAAACGTACCACGTTGCGCAACTCGTTTAGTTTAACTTGCATTAAGAGACTATTAAGACCTCAGTTACTCACTAACAATGCCTGTATTGTAAGTATAGCTCAAGCTGCGTCTATCAATTGATAATTTTAACAAAAGCTGAGCGGTTGAGCAACATTTACACATCCATTGGCTCTTGACATCGGACTGAAAAATCGACTACACTGTCATCGTCACCTTCGATACTGAGACTAGGAGTGTGGTGTAAATCCTATCTGACTGTATTTATAGCTATATTGGACTCTGTGTGTAGCGTAACATACCTGAATGGGAATTCCGTTCGTCTAGACATTGGAATAAAGAAAGAAGTGGAACTGGATGAGAACTCAAAAGCAATAATAATAAAATGTACAGAAAAACCATCATGATCATATACGAACCTTGGCAATAGTTTGTAGCATAGCATTGGTCACTGCGGTCGTGGCATAGCGAGTGTTGCAGTTAATCTTAATAACTGGGCCTTTGTGCAGTTGTGGTTTGTGGTTGTCTTCGTGCTTTTCGCTAGTAGCAATAATGGTGCCCAATATGACAAATAGAAGATGTATGTAAGAAAAACGTAAGATGCGCTAACAATTGACTTAAAACATACAAGGGCTTAGCAGTTTCATATAACTACTTCATTTACATACCTATAGTTCGGGTGCACAGCATGGGCCATGTCGGCACTGATATGCATTGATCGAGCAATAGCTCTATCAAAAGTAGCATCGTTTGTTGCATTGGTTAAGCGTTGCATTGTGCGTTGAAGCATTGTGGATTGCGCACCATGAGCACTTAACGATCCAACCTCTTCGTTGTCGAAAAGCACTGCCAACTATTGTATAATTTGTGAGGTATATAAATACAGAGTGATAATACGAAACAATTGGCAATGTCAAACGATATGGACATTTGACCGGTCAATCAGCAACTTGAGGGTTCATATACATGTGCATACAGGACGAGTACATGTATCAACCAAACCAACCATACCGCAATATTATCCTCATCCACCAACCAATCACTGTCGGCGCTTGCCTCTATGAGAGACTATAGCAATCCATTCGAACGCATAAATTCAGGAAAATTGAGAATGAGTTATAAGAATATGCTCATCATACAAACTAACCATATAAGGATATTGGCGCACAACGTACCGAGCCCATGTTTTTCAAAGACAAAAAAAGTACGCATGTTAATACAGTATCCTCTCTCTTAAACACTATAGCAAGTAGTTCTTCCAAATCGGGCAAAAAAACATAGAGTTCAGGGATACCATTGTGGTGCAATAGGAATGGCAAAGGTTGTCTAGCCTTGGGGCGAAGACAAACTCGTTTTTCAGACCTCCTACGGCTGCTGGCACAGCATCTACTACACATATATCGAAGTCCACGATCTCGTCCGCTGAATTTTGACAATGGAAACGCCAAAATATAAATCATAATAGTATATGAAGAGTGCACGTCTGCGGGAAGCGAGATTTGTGTAATCTTTGACCACATTTTAAAACGCTATGAAGAACCATTAACTAAACTTCACTTCAGATAGGATACCTTTGCATCCTGCTTCGTTTGCTATAAGATCTAGAATTTGAGGTGCATGCCTCGGTTTCGCCACATCATCTTCAGTACTGGTTTGCTTTTCAATACCACTAATCCCCAGGAAATATAGATTTAAAAAAAAATCGAACAGTGAGACCACGATATTGCTATTATTAACATCTTCAGTCTCTACGGATGAAAAAAGGGAATGCCAGGACGAATATAAAATATAGAATGCGATTGATGTTTCAAAATTTGTTCAATAGGCATTACGCAGAGCCTTTAGACATTGACATACGCTTTAAGTTCGGTTCCAAAGATAGGTACGAAGTGAGTCTCCTTGTTGAATGTGAACTTTTCCTGCAACGTTCAATAAGAAAGGCAACGTTTCAGGTAAAATTTGCGCTTGGCTCGCACAAAAAATATACAATAGGTACTTGATTCCATTAGATTGTACATGTCTTCGCAAAGTTTAATGAGTATGCCATACAAAACAAGTGCAGGTCTTTTCAGATGATATTACGACCAGAGTCTGCATGCTCTGTGTAAATATAGACACATGAAACCACAAACATACATTGATGGCACGATCCAGGTGGATGGCAAGAGTGGGGATTCTTAAGATCGGGCGATCTACATGTATCAGCTTGTGGATAATGCCCTCTCCATTTTTAACAAGAACACGACCTGCGATCTACGAATACATTATATAAGAGTGACGTCTATTAGTCATGATATTCGGCGTAGTAACTATAAAAATGGTGCGTCTAGCGTACGCATGTGGTGTTTGTACATATGTTGGACTGTGCAAACGAACCCTTCGAGACTCCTATTCGAACGAGGCATTGTTTGACAATTAGTTCAACGAATTCACATGTTCAGATAAGTCTCCACTTGCGGTTTGAGTTAACAGCGGTTCCAATCAGAGTGATAAAGCAAGTACTGTGTGACAAACAAATACCAACGCAAATTGTGGTCAATAATAGGAAATCAACCAAGCAGATAGAAATACCGTTAGGTCGCGATCAAACCATGTAGCCCAGATACCTCCGCCATACAGTTGTACACCAAGCTTAAGCCATCCTTCTTTCTTTATGTCAGTGCGTGGCTTTAATTTCGGACAGGGGCTGTGGATTATGTTGAACAAATAAAATAAGTTGTACTGAACTAATATAATATTGTCAAACAATACAATCATACAGACCTATTCCGTTGTACCTGGAACTGAAAATATGGCATAAAAAATATTTTCTTTTTGGCAAGTGCAACTAGCATCTGCTCATACACAATATTTCTCTATTTTGAACCTACCTATCAGTATGTGAGCCGATAATGTTAAAGCCATTGCCAGATTTGTACTTCCCACCCACCGCAAACGCGATTATAGCTGACTGATTACGTGTGAAGAAATACTTTCCATTCGGCTTGACATCCCATTCGTCCCGCTCTCGAAGCTCAGTGAAGCCAACGGCGGTCAAAGCTTTCTTCACTGTGTCAACTGTTGGTACATGTGTAGATGAATCCGTAGTTTAGAGCTAGCTGGGAACGAGTACATCATCAACTTAAACTTGCTTTAACGTGCATGTGTGTTTTTGGATTTATGGTTGGTTTAAGCACGTCAGTTGCATTTTATAAGTTGCTAGGTAGTATTTTTCCCCCACCCGGTATATCATTCTCCTGTAGAGGCAAGGCAGGATTGCTTAACAAACAAATTATGCATAAAGGTGCAGTCTGTGATTAATTGAAATAAAACAACTCGAGTTGCGCTTAATGTAGATAATCGAGACAAAACACATGCGTAGTATTACTATAAAGCTGCTTCTAGTTATTGTGAAATATTCCCGTGTTTCCCAGCAGCACCTCAAATGGTTGCACAACACTAGTAATCTAGGAAGACGTGAAATATATTGCTACGAAATAAAACATGTTACCAGCGTGATAGGGCGTTGGGCTCTTGTTGATGAAGTTAATCAATCCTTTCACATGGTCGTTCGTCTGATAATAAAAAATTGACAGTTGAATAGAACGACAAGTTATTTGGCTAGGACTAGACGCAAAGCCTACTCGACCTTGTGTTTAGAAATTTTCACGAATGACTAAATACCCGGTGGCGTAAAAACATACTTCCGTACCTAATACTTTTACTCAGATTTTTTAGCAGTAAAAGAAACTTATCCACACGTAACTCTCAAACATACACATATATTGCCTGACCGTATAATCAGAAGCTAATATACTTATGTATGGACATGAATATGTATGATTGTACACGTGCATGCATACACATGACACCTCGCGCATGTGGATACAAGAAAAGATGTTCTTCCACATGGAAAGATTATTCAGTATTCAGTATAGCAAGTTTCATCAAGTACTAACATAAATCCACATACACTAGCCAACATACGTACTATGCATTTACACATACCATATGTAATAAGCACGTTGATGTACATACGCAGACAGACATAAACGGTAGTAAACTTATAATACATACGAATAACATGAACCAACAAGTTAGTTTTCCGACCGTGTGCTACTCACCAAATGCACATCCTACGATTCTGGTTTAGACACGCCAACCAACACTTTTGGCTTACAGAATGTCTGCATTCCGTTCAATCCCATCCACGATTACGCCAATTTACATGTATATAACTCCCATATACATATTTATAACATACCATGATGCAGTGGTTACTAATCAGCCGTACACACAAAGGTCAAAGATAGTAGTGATATGTGAACGAGAGAGAGAGGGTGTAACTAACTGTTTTTCTGGTGTGTATGTATATTTATCACTATTTTCCGAGTTGTTTATTTACTCAATCTGTTCCACACGACTTCCGAAAAGCGTAGAAAACAAAACACCGCAAATCCACAAACAATACATATTGTGTGTGCAAAAAAAATGAAATGTACTTGTCTATAGTGTTCAGGCACAGACAAGTAAACAATTTTGTGTTATGTTTTGTCCCGTAAACCTGACAGAGATGTTCTACGAATTTATCTGTTCTTTCAAAAGAACTCCGCCAAATATTCACTTACCAAGTACACAAAAATCAAAAAAATCAATTGAAGTTTCCAACTTTCCATTTATCTCGCTAGCACGTGCTTCTTACAAGTTTTCTCAATGATTGAAGTAAAGAGAACAGATACTGGTCTGAATTTGTAAGTCGACTAGATATGTCCACCACATGGTTGTTATGTTTACTGTACACGTCCGATTCATGTGACAATTCAGATGGGACTAGACTATCGGATTCAAACGTCATTGAGAGTTTAGAGCTCTTCTCTTTCAGTAACCTCAGAGCTTTCAAGATCTGATGCCGTGATTGTGTCGAGAATATTCATCTTGTTGGTGAAATCGTCAACCTTCTCTGGCTTGACTCGGCCGCTGCTAATCATGTTCGAAAGTCGCTTTTTTTCCTTTGCGACATACTCAGTTCCCTTGTCCTTGATCTTGTTGAAGATCTTCATGTAGAGCTGAGCAGTAGGAGCGATGTTGCTCTCCGCAGCAGCCGCCAACTTCTTGATCACGTCAGTGATGCTCTCGCCTGCATTGTACGCCTGTAATCAAATACTTTGTTACAATATAGCACTTGTGACTTTAAAGTGCGTGAATCACTACAAATACAGTTGAGAAATAGTTATAACGGTATGATACTACATACCTCCACAATCTCGTTGAATTCTGCAATGATTCCAGCAGTCGACCCAAGACGACCACCAAGAACACGGTCAACACCACATTTCTCGTTCATGAACTTGACGAAAGACTCGCCATCACGTCCAGAAGAGTAATCCATAGGCTCTTTATCTTCGCCAGTCCCGAAAAACTTAATAGTTGGATAGCCCTGTGTAGCAAACAAAAAACAAAAACAAAAATGTCATCATTTGAATGTAATTCGAGAATAATAGTCGTTAGTTCATCAGAGAACACGTCAAGATTTACACAGAACATTGAGATTGGGAATACTTACGGAAACTCCATAACGCGATCCTAACTCCTTGTGTGTAGCCGCATCAAGGGCAGCAACAACACAGTTTCCTTCAGTTTTGTATGTTGTTGCGACCTGTTCATAGATTGGTGCCAAACTCTTGCAATGTCCACACCACTGCAGAAGCAAAGATTGAAAGCACAATGTCACTACTAGCTCGACGTTTTGTCTTGAGATTACTACGCATTACATATCATACGTATGCTATGAGTGCACTAAAAATGAAATTTCAAGCAAGTCAATCTATGCACTGTGAGTGTACTATAAACGCGACACACGGACACTATTAAAGTCATTCGCATACCGGAGCATAGAACTCTACCAGAACGTGCTTCGTGGGATCAAGCACGACTTCATTGAAGTTATCTTCAGTCAATTCGATAACTGCCTTTGGGGGCCTATGAACGCGCGCGTTAATTCCAAACTCCTTGTTTACGTACAGAAGTATACCATCAGTGTCGCGAGGACCTTCGTAATCTTCTGCATCTGTGTTACCAGCCTTGAACAACTTGATAGTAGGGTAACCAGTTACATCGTATTTATGGCCAAGTTCTTTGTGCTCGTCAGCGTCAACAACGGCGAAACCGAGTGTTTCGTCGAAGCCTCCCTTCTTCACAGCGACGGCAGCCTCGGACCAAGCAGGCTTTAGTGATTTACAGTGGCCGCACCAGGGTGCGACAAAGGCAACTACGTAGTTCTTATGGCTTCCGTCAATAACCTGGTTATTGTTCCGCATTATGTTTATTATACGAGTCAGTTTAAATTGTAAACTAGCATATATTATCGTGAACGGTACTTTGTTCTTCCAATGTACGACAAAACACAAATTTCTTGTTAACTGGTGAGTTGTATACCTATATCACTACCATACATTTCTCAAAATGGGTATTAATGGTTTTGTAAATTTCAGCTAGGATATGTGGATATTTCAAGTGAAAGGCGCTTGATCTTGGACAAGATATGCAGCATACTGTATACCTGGTCAAAGTTGTCGGGCGTAAGTGTAGTGACGCCCTCTAGATTGAACTCCTCTGCGCTGACCAACGCGATCGCCGCGAGAGCAATCGTAAACACAATATTTGAAATCATTCTGAAATGGTTGAGGCTAGGCGTCTTCTGAGCTGTCTATGCACGTACGTATCCTTCGCTTAGGTGAGTCCTGTCTCAGCTGAGGCTCTTTGTGGCGTGACCTGCAAGTGACAGATAAGTAGGCGTTGCCGTTATGCGCAAAGTTTTTTCGATTTTCTGTTTATATATATGGCAATGCGTCATGGAAACCAAATATAAACAAAACACCCACACACACAAAACACAAAACACGCACACATATACACACACACACACTCAGACACACACACACACACTCAGACACACACTCACACGCTCACTCACTCACTCACTCACTCATACTCACTCACTTATACAAACACACATACACACACCACCACCGCCACCATTCCATGGTGTGGTGGTGTGTATTTTCTCCCTCCTCCCTCTTTTCCCTTCTCCTATGCTTATATATCTACTATTACGGCTACACGACCACGTTGGCTTGGTTTGTCTTCTTGTACAAGTATTGTGTAGTGGCCGTGTTTTATATGAAGCCGTTGAGTTTGAGAGGGATCAGTAAAAACTTGTCTTCTCAAAGTAGACAGAAACATTTCGCTATTACTAAACATGAAAAATTTGGTATGATATTCTGTTGCAGTGGAAAGTAATCTCTCGACTGTTCGATACGCCACTGTCAGGACAAGATTTGAGCTGACCGCAAAATAATTCTTATTTATTTTTGAAGATGTAAATGCATGTGGACACGATACTCGCAGTCTTCGTCGTTCCTCGGTTACAATATGATGGCATTTTTTCAGTATCCAGTACAATAAGACTTCATTCACGCTTGGAATCGACGAGACCTGAGTCTCCACAGTAAGCAATAACCTTATACATGCCAAATCCTTACTGATTTGTCCTTGTCTCCCGTTGCTAGGATATTCGAAGACCAATTCCAGGCACACGCTACTACAGGAGCACTAAACGGAGTTGGTCGTGTTGAAAAGATTAGGTAAACTTTCATGGATAGAAATGTTATGTTATTAAAGGAGGTACTAGTAACAAGTGAAAATTCGGTTTGCTTCAAACTGTAGTGCAAACATACCTATGTCCTTTTAGAATAGCAAGATTAGGTAAACTTTCATGGATAGAAATGTTATGTTATTAAAGGAGGTACTAGTAACAAGTGAAAATTCGGTTTGCTTCAAACTGTAGTGCAAACATACCTATGTCCTTTTAGAATAGCAAGATTAGGTAAACTTTCATGGATAGAAATGTTATGTTATTAAAGGAGGTACTAGTAACAAGTGAAAATTCGGTTTGCTTCAAACTGTAGTGCAAACATACCTATGTCCTTTTAGAATAGCAAGATTAGGTAAACTTTCATGGATAGAAATGTTATGTTATTAAAGGAGGTACTAGTAACAAGTGAAAATTCGGTTTGCTTCAAACTGTAGTGCAAACATACCTATGTCCTTTTAGAATAGCTTCCATTTTGGATGAGCTAGCGTTCCATATAAATACGGATCCATCTTGAGATCCTGCAGCTACAAACTTCGCCAACGGACTTAATACATTAACCCGCATAATTTTCGTGTGTCCCAAAAGAAGAAAGATAATTTGAGGGTAAGTACCATAGGTCCATATACGCAATGAAAGCAAAGATTTCCTTCACGTTGAAGCACGTATTTCACACAATACCTAAAACAAGCTGAAGACCAATTCGTAGGCGTCTTGTAGCCATCACCACTATGTAAAAAAAAAAGCGTAACCAAATATAAGTCATTAGTAAATACACGGCACTTTACACTTAAGAATTATAAGAGTTCGAAGGTTACAGAATAATATCACAACAACATTTGTACTAATGCACAACCTTACCACATAGTTGCCACAACTTGGGACATTCTTAAGTCTATCAGCTTCAAAGTGTTATCACGCGACTGGGTTAGCAGCATGTTGCGATCTGTGTAAAAGAAAGGAAGGGACGAAGATTTACAAAGTATTCAACTTACTAGTATCTGACAACTGATTTCAAGCATATTTAACATTCATTGAAATATATATACCATCAACGATAAGGAACCATACAAGTTAAACACAAATAAAACGGCAGCGTACCGTCCGCCATGTCAAGTGACGTAATCTGACCCGTATGTACGCCACTTAATTCGTTCGTACACTCTCCAGAACGCGAGTCCCAAAAGCGAATGTGATTATCTACGTGTCCGCTTATTACGCCCGTCCTGTCAAAAGAAATCACAACCACAATTAAACTCTCATTAATCAAAGCTAGTACGTAAAATTAAATCGTATGAGGTAAATTTCATCTGAACCTGCACGATAGCATCATCGACATACCCTGATTCATCTGTGAGTACGAGGTCATTGCAAGATGAGAACGTAAACATAGTCCTGTAGCAATAGCCTTTTACGAGGTCCCAGATTTTAATAGTTCTGTCGTGGCTTCCAGTTACCTGCAATATACACATATGCAATCGATATAAAGTAGATTTGTCTGTTTACTGCTACTATAAGTTATTGTCAAGCTGCATTGAATTAGGAACGGTCGCCGCTCATGATGGGAAGAACTACGGTAACACAATGTGCTCTATAAGTTAATCTCTCTTACCACTCGCGTTGCATCTCCATTAAATTTAGCGGTATATACTTTTGATATATGTCCTGTTAAAGTATGCTGTGTGTACAAAGTAGATAATAGGGGTCAATATTTGACAATAATTTCTGGGTGTTTGGAAAGTAACATATACAACAAAACAGTGATAAAAGTTGATAATCAAATAAATCATTGTAAGTGTCCTGTTGAGAAATAATTGAAACGAAATGCTTACTTTCAAACGTTGAGTACGAATGTCGTATAAACGAGTTGCGTTATCGTTTGATCCAGCCAATACCATGTCGTCCTTATAGCTGAATGAAACTGCCATAACGCTTTGTGTAGCCCCTGAAAGCTCCATTTTCTTTTGGCCCGAGTAAGTGTCCCACAGCGTCAGTCTATAGTCATTAGTGCCAGTAGCGAACATCGCCCCTGTAGTGCTAAACGCGATGGAGTTAACTTCTCCAGTGGTTTGTATTGTCTTGGTACTGCTTTTAGGTGGTCCAAGTTCGTCAACATAGGCCCAGGATGGATCTTCAGGTGTATACCCGATGTGAGACGCGCTCGACGCTCGCGGAATTTTCTTCTCCTCTGATAGCTGACTTAAACGGCGCACACGTTCGTCTTTTCGAAAGCTGTAAATTGTTATGAAATTGTTACCATGTACAAACGATTTTTCTGTACTGACATCCCAGTATTCAATGGTCGGGCAACTTATTCTACTTCAGTATACTCTCATACATAACATGGAAAATGCGCTATGTGAACAGAGAGTGCTCTGTTGATCTACTACCATGTGTTCAATCTCCAACTTCATACGGCGCACAGGTTGCGAACACAAAAAAATGTCCAGATCGCGCTAGAATCAACATGTTGCATGTGTATGTACCTTTCCACTGCTGAGTTGGCTTCATTCATTAGCGCAATCTCACTATTTTTTTTTTTTAACCATCGCTCTATCAACGCATCATTTTCCTTCTGCAATTTTTCTGATCGCTCCGTGGACGTCACTAGCTCAAGTTGTAAAGCCTGTAACTCATCTTGCAATACCTGCAATGCTGTATTTTTGTCTGCAAGACTACTACTTTGATCTTCTGCTGTTCGATTGAGTCTTTGTATGGTTTCTATTTGTGTCCTTAATCTGAATGAATAAAACGATTCGAACAAAGAATTATATTACTTGTTGCCGCCATGAATATTTCAACTATTAACGTGTGCAGGTTTAGAATTGCGATATAGAAAATCGAAAAGTACAGTACTAGAAGGTAGGGTTGTAAAAACTCGTATTTCCTCTCCACAAAGATAGTGAATGAGTAAACCGTCCCAACATTAACAACACCAAAACATAGCACGCATACCTCGCAGCAACACACGCATACATAGCACAAAATGTTTACTTGCAAGCCCGTTCGTTCATCTCGGTATTATCAAGATTTCTCTACATGATCATACTTCCCATAAAATGACGGTTCAATCAACCACATACTCTTCATTCTTCTTTTTAATTTCTTCGTCTCTGGTCTGCAACAGTTCGCTGAGATCCAATAATTTCTGCGCGTGTGTACCCTTTGATTTATAACTTTCAGTTAACTCATATCTCGTCGATTCTAGCTTTTTCTCCAGTTCTGCTATTTTTTGTTTTAATTGTGCCGAGCTCACGTTCATGCTGCACGTAACAGGAAAGATATTGACAGCAGCATGGTAGGGTAGTGGTGTCAGGGAATACACGTCAGTAAATGAAATAAAAGGCTATTGAGTCATTACAGCTACGCCAGTATCGGGGCAATAGTATATCCTTTTAGAATCGCAAAAAATGAAAATGCAGAGTTGTAAATACAATTTGGCAGTAGAGTTTAAGACAATGTGCAGGACAAAGTTGTCTGCGCTATATATGTTTCCACACATGTATCGAGTCCAGCGTACACAACAAAAGACGTACCCATCTTCTTTTAACCGCTTTAGATCCCTCTCTTGTCGAACTATGATCTCTCTTTCTTTTTCTAGGCTTGCCGTATCTTCAGCTGCCTTGGCTGCTAGCTGAGAATGCTGTACTAGCAACTTGGAGTCTACGAACCATGATCAAGTGCATGCGAAACAGACAAAATGTTTTGTTGGGTAGGTAGATATCCCTCACTGCGTCTGAAAATTAAAACAACCTGTAGTATTATACCACACATGAACGTGCTTTCGATATACTGAGCATAAACTATCCAGACACTTTCACTTAAAGATAAGAACACCAACATCCAAACACATTTTACAATTTTCGATCAGCAAAGCCCATTGTGAATGATGTTCTTCCCGACGTCGTAATTGGCACGAGATATCATTCCTCCTATAATTATAGAACAAGCGAATAGCGATACACATTAAATGTTAAGTAGGCGGGACGATTCTAAACCTGCCGTGATTTCACTTGCCACTACATTGCAAAAGAGTGCAGATGGGCCATACCAGGCGGGTCGGGCGGTCATACTCATGCCTGCCCGAGTACGCTGTGACAGGTACGTAAGTCGATCGATCTGCTTAGTTGCTTCGTTCCTTCTCTTCCCACTCTCTATACACACACCACTGCTGACGTACACACATACTATTCAACAAACGCCACTGTGTTTATTTTTTTTCCCTACATATATACAAAACTGGCGTATACCCACACCACTGAATGAATCTATATTCGGATCTTTGACGCGAGCACAAATACAAAGTTTTGCCACAGGAACAGAAAATAAGCGATTACACTAAATAAACATATGTTCCCACTACCAGTGTGTGTTTTGAAGTGCAACCATCTCTGACACGAATATACAATAGTGCGTTATGAAGGCAGACAGGGTATGGACCGATGAGGGGTGTGTCGCGTGAGCCCTATGGTACAAAGAAAGGCAAAATGCAATAGCTAGGTTACAGACCACTCGGTTCAGCGATGGCTTACATCGGAACCCTAAATCTGTACTACCTGCCAGTACGCGTATGGTTCACAAAAAGTTACTCATCACTCTTGTACTTCTCCCTCCCGTTTATAATTGTTTATATGTTCGCTTTTACATTAAATTGATTCCGTTTTCACTTCTAGTACAACATTATTATTGGCATGTTTGTTTTTTACACCTCGAATGCGAATGGATTTGCTGAGTTTGACGGGAGTAGACAAAGAAACTGAAACAGTGTTCCCATGCCTTTGGGATCTGTAAGACGTCTGCAGCTCTGTACGACCTTCACCTGTTCTTCCCGGGTTTTGCACATGCGAACCATTTGCTATAGAAATAGAAGGACACAAATGTAAGATTCGAAGCTATATACTTAAATATGTTTTGTTTTCAGCACATAAGAGACTAAGTAAAACACCTGAGTTCGCAGATGGATTCCCATTTTCTGTAGCCATTCGCCCTGTGACTGTGGCCCAAATGTCGCACACGCGGATGAAGTTGCCTGCGATATGGCTTGAAAATCTACATCCGCTGTTAAGTCAATATCCCCGGGAGGATGATCTAGAAAGTCTTCTATCAAAACATGATTTTTATATCCTCGCAGAGTTGGGGTTATCTTTGGTTTTGTACTCCCGTAATCAACTAGCATTGCGCATCCATCATCTGGTTTTGAAAAATATTGTATTAGGAAACATTCAAACTCTGAAAACCGTGAATGAAGAAGTCACAAAACTTTTAAAGTGGTTCGCATGTAAGTCATTTGACGGGTAAAAACATTATTTTCACGTTTGCATATGAGAAACTATGCTTGATTGCAGACCTTTTACAGATTCTGCAATCTGTTTGGTTACTTTAAGAGACTCGGGCGAAACTTCGTATGTGTCTCCGATTTGAAAATCGCCCTTTGGTTCGTACAACGGCCCCCAGATCGTTGGCGCAGGAGCTAGGGTGAATACGAAATTATCTATAGAGAGAAGGAGACAAACATATATGACTATTGCTTCTTTTCTGCGAGCAAGTAAAACTAATAGGTGATATGAAAAGGTACGTTCATCAATTTCCATGGAAATTAAAACACAACAGGTACCATTATTATCTACGGTTATCATTCTCTCTTTCCACCCCATTCTCGTGTACTGAAATTGATGGACGGGAAGTGCGTCTAAAAATTCATGAGCCACTACTATTGGAAATCCTGTAATTGGTACGTCTTCGTACCGACTGTGCCACTAAGCAAATACGGAATCGAGATGAGGTTATCAAAGAGGGTAAAGTGAGTGAGGATTCTACAGAAAAAGACCTAGCCGTTCGTTTCTACTGCAATTATGACTATGCAGAACAGACAAATCTATTATGTATGATTCGTGATACCACATACTTGCACGTTCACCCCTTCCGGGGTTATCCTGGAAGTCAAATCTCCAGAAAAACTATGAGATTCCCCTTCCTGGTGAGGTATGCGAAGAGCTCTAGATTGAAGGCCAGAGAGATATGGACTCATTTCTACAAAGTGCACGTTTACACGACCTTTAAGCTGTGGAATCCGATTGAATACTCCGAGCATGTCGGACATCAGCGTTCCCCTTCCAGGGCCAAGCTCCACTACATCTAATACGTCTCTGAACAGAATTTATTAGACAAAGTATTCAATACTTTCATATGAGTATATTGACCTTATGTGCTATTACAGTGCATTCGACAATGTCTCGCACGTGTATGTACAAATTTATAGCTTATCCTTCTCAACTTTCGATCCCACCGTGTTCTCGCGGTATGCCGCGACACTGCTAACAGGTAAACAGATAAAGTTTCTCTTTCACAAATACAACTATTCCCTGCAATGAAAATACCAACCGAAATACTTACAATTGCTTAGAAGTTCTCATTTTAGTAGCTTGTTGCCATTGATTCACGAACCATACACCCAATAGTTCTCCAAAAACTTGCGAGATTTCCGGACTTGTAATAAAGTCACCAGCGGCACCAAATACATCACGCTTCATGTAATACCCACTTTGCTGATTTGACAAGGACTCTCTCATGTACGAGGCAACTATACACTCACAAGACAAAGCAAACAAAATGAAACGGTGGCTATTGTTTATCGATAACATGTAGACTTATCACACGAACGAGCTTTTCCAAACCTGTGATCGGCCCTAGCGCCCTAATGCGACGACGAAGAACGTCGTCTACCGCTCCCGTTGCGGCGCTAGTGCACATTCGTCGTATTGTACGCTCAATCATAGTGCGCGCGCAAGAACAGAAACAAAAATCCCGCGTAAAATTGTACAGCGCGAACCCTTTAAACACAAGTGACACGCCCATGCACTCATTCACTTGTATACCACACACATATATATACACACATATACACACACATACACACATACACACATATATACACACATATACACATACACACACATATATATATATACACAAACACACATATATACATACATATATATATATATATATACGTACACACATACGCGCGCGCGCACGCACACACACACTCGCACGCACGCACACACACACACACACACACACCATCATAAACGCGAGTTATGGTTCGCGAATGTATGGTCGAGATGGATGAAGTCATCAAAGCTGGCTTATCCGACCTAAAAGGTCGGTATGGGACTTCCGAATCCTATCAATCATTAGGGGAGGAAGATGTAACATATAGTCTCTCCGATCAGAAGGGTGAATTTCTCTTCACATGGGTTCCACCGAGTGCCGAGCCAATTCATTCACGTTCTCGCTTCGGGTGTGTGTTCTTGGAAGTCTTTGAAGTTTTACTTGCGAGTACATTTTCAGTCAGAAGTGACGATTCGTTATGGATTAACATCCACAGAGCGAACATTTTTTATGGAAACATCCCTACATAGAAGCGAATACGTTATCGCACATGTGACATCATTTTTTAAGGCTTGATTATATAGTTAACATGGTTGTAATTCATCAAAGATCTTAAAGCCCTCAGTTATCTTCTAGGAAGAGTAGCATAACTTAATTTGGTCATGTTCTTAATGTCGAACGTTTGATTCATGAGTCCTTATGTTTTTAGCATTGAAAAAAAATCTGTATGTACTTGAACCATAGTTACGATATGGTATGATCTAGTCTCCCAAGTTACTGCACAAAACATGACACATGTATTTGCGTATTTTTTTTCCTCGTATACAATGCCATGTCACTGAATTGTCAGACTGGATGAAAATGAGGATGAAGATATGAATGATACGAAATTTCTATTTGGTCTGCGTGTCGTTCCGCTGGAAGGTAGGTCTCTTGTACCGATGACCATCACACCGTCTACACCGTTGTCTGATATTGGACAGGTGCGAGTGCTCAAAGTTAATGGGACCTGCGGGTATGCCATGTTACAAAGTGAGCAGTCGCTCTATTGCTGTAGACTACCCCCTCGCCGTACGGACTCTATATCTACAAAAGAGCCATTTATACGGTACGTTAAAGTTTATCATCTTCCAAATTGGCACGCTGATTTTATGCTTTGACTCTTATGTCCCAAAACATGCATATCGGCACTTGCATATAAACTGGTTTCGTTTTACGTGTAGAAGCACGATGGAGCCGATACAAATAGGTCGGCGACTGCATACTCACTTACCGAACGTAAAGATATTGTCAGCGGAATGGCACAGCCTCAGTCGGCACGGGGGCCATTTAGTGGTGCTTACTAGTGATGGGTATCTACGGATGTACGATCTTTCAAATGTTGTAAAGGACCCGGGAACAGGCCTTGTTTATATCGACAAATGTGAATTAGAAGGTGTGTAGTAAGTGCGTGCGATGTGCGATAGAGGTTTGTTCTCATTTTTGCTTTTTTTCACGTTTATATATACCTTTCCTGCACTGATATGTCTCACATTAGCCGAAGTCTTATGTATCAATTTGTTTTGTTTATGTACTACCAGTTGCGGTCTGTGATATGAGCGGTACAAGCGGGACACCAGTGTGTATGGATATGCCAGACACAGGAACAACACCTGCTAAACGAGGCTGGGCATCCATGGCTGTTCGAGTATTGCTAACTGACTCTTCTATTGTAACTCTCTGTCCAATACTACCTGTGGATTGCTGCCTGTCTAAAGCCGATTTGGAGCAAATGCATGAAGCGTATGTCTATATTTCAAGATGGTATACGTAACGAGTATCGAACGTGTTCCATATGCCGGTACGTTCCTTGTTGTAGGATATTGTAAATCTCAATATACAATGTACACCTCAAATATGTATCAGTTAATTCTTTGTGTGTGTAAAGACAAGATTTTTATACTTAAAATCTATTTTTACACATTTATAGAATGGCACAGATGGCTGAATACACCGATGACGATACAGCGAAATTAGAATTACGGTTAACTCGCGAGTGGCTGAGTAAATTGTCTGCCCAGGCTGATAGATCGATATCAGAAATACCAACAGATGAGGAAGAAACAAACGAACAGAAGAACAAATTGTTATGTTTAAGCGTTCCCATGCGACGAGGACAGCTACAGCGCATGGTTAGCCGTCTATCAGCCAAGGTCTTGAATGCTAGTACGAATGAAGGTGGCGATTTTGGTTCCCCGTGTTCGTTAATTGTGTCTGGAAGATCACCAGTAATGTATGCAATTGGGTATACATCTGGAATGATTCGTGTTTGTCTGTCCGTAACACCTCTCTGTGGGCGGTGGGGCACATCTTTAAACGAAGAGGATATGTACGCATTAGAGAATGTCAATATAACCAATCGAGAGGCTAGTCGGGTTGCATTTTTTAAGGATACACTACATGATAATAGGTAAGTTGTTTGCTTGTATAATATTGTATTTGTTATCTTACAATTTATCAATACTAAACTCAATCGCTTACAATACGAAATGCTATCTGCAACTGGGCCGTTTTGTGGGCCATATCTGAAATGCATAGATTTTTTGCCATGAATTCTTACGGTGTCTTCCGAATAGCATTCCCAGACATTGGTTCAGCTGAAGGCCTTGCAGCAACACTTGTGAAAGGGTTTTCCTCCTTGATAGTAAATCACATTATTGTCACCAAACTTGGTAATGTTTCCGCCACTATATATATATGTATCCAAACTGGTGTCGTGTTTGTACATTTGCTTGTACCAAGGTTTGCTAAACATTGTGTACGCACTTTGGACTATATTCTGCTCTTATATCTTCGAATTTGGAAGTGTACAACTAACAGACACCAAATTATTGCAAATTGTAGTGTCTTGCTCTTTGCCGTTTAACGTCTTTTCTAGCGTCTTTTCTAATAGTTTTTTTTTTTTTTTGAAACAATAGACGACAATGAATATTCCAGAAAGGTACAAGCAGACTCCCTTGGGCTCCCGTTTGTCGCTCTTAGTGTTGTGTCTGGTTTGCACCTTGGGTACCATCTTTTAGGTATAATAGTGTTGTGTCATATCGTGGTTCCTTCGAATGGAAATATTGCATCATTAAGGAGCTGGTTATGTTTTCTTTAGTTTCTAGCCTGGCATACGTGTTTGGTTGATTGGAGAATCGTCTCCTGGGTGTATTTATGTATCGGGATTTGAGTTTCCTCCCCTATGTCATAGCATATATTATTATCTCAACCTGAGATGCCGTTCTGTAACCCTTTGGTTACCAGGTTACTGATATTTTCGACCTGATTTGTGATTACTGTGTAAAAGCTGTCGGTCGGCTCTAGTTACGTCCGTTAAGTTGCTTGGTGTCAAGTGAACGTCTGTATTTCATGGTAATTTGCTCAAGTTACAAATGCAAAATTATATGTATTTGATTTTCAATTCCATAGTCGTTACGCGATCGGGCGAGGTTGTGAAAACACGGCTAAATCATTTGCTTCCAACCGGCAATGAGGATGGCAAAGGAAATGATTCTCGTAGCTCCGCGAAAAAAGTCAGCAGATTTGGCGATGAGATAGAGAAAATTTTACGCGACAACGAACGTATGTTTCTTTTTTCAAGATCGTAGTTGTATTATTAGTTAGTATTATATGACAAGTTCTCATGAAGCTTGGTCGTGCAACCATTGCACTCCCGCGTCATTGTAAATATAACTGGAACAAAAGGTTTTGCTTTCTACTCATCAATGTCTTTTATTCTGTAACGGAATGTTCGCTACGTGTGTAATTATCAATTCTTCTGATCATAGTGCCAGTGTATCGGTGTGAATGTGATACTGATGAACAAAAGCTACGATTCTTGGCAACTTATTGTCAACGGATTCGAGAGACACATATAGTCGCAATGTACGAAGTTGGAAATCGAATACATGCGCAAAAGGAGCAAGTAAGTTTTTTGTGTATCTATACGAGTAAATGTGTTTAGATTTAGTTGTTATATTTGTATCGATTCGTCGTGAAATTTTGTGTGTTACAATCAGCAATCATCTCTACGTATGATTAGAATTATTCAGAGCATCTGAAAAAAATTAACTCATGTGATTTTTCCTAGGCAAGGCTGGTTATTGCACATCAAGAGAACCAAATGACGACCGCAGAACACGATATTTCAATACTGGATAGTAGCATCAGCAAAATGCGCGAAAAGGTGAATGTGTTATAATCAAATGTTATAGCAAAGTCTTCAGTGAATACATTCAAAAATTCTATATGTGAGTCTCGATATATGTTTAGAGTGCAATCGTCAATTATGCATAATGTCTTTCATGGCAGTATGCAATGTCTCTTATTGTGAAGAATATCTTGGAGGTGTCGACAACCCAATTACCTGTTTTTCTTTTGTGTGGGGTTTTTTCTGTAAGAACATATAAGTGCATATTACCATCTATCACATCTTTATTATTAAATTAACGTACGACCATGTACTTCACGTCTCAGGTTATTGAAATTGGTTCTCGTATTAAACATGTTGTGAGCTCCATGAATGATGAACTTGAATTGCAACGAACAGATTCAGAAATCCCTGCTTTGACCGATGCGGAGGTATGTGGCGGTTGTTTAAAATGTCATATAGTGTTAAGTTTCATGAAATCATGAAGAAGATGATATTATTGTTCATCACGACGACCACCTCCGTGTTTAATGGGAGAGAAAGTGGTGAATTGAAGTAACTATTCTGTCCTTTTACGACTGGACAATTACAGAAGAAATACTGGAGAGAGGTGAAGACGATGAACCACAAACTGAAAGCTCTGTTACTGCCATCTGTGCAATCTGTAAGTTACGAAATCGAGTGGAATGTACTCATTCATATACACTACCGTGAAAAGCATTCTCGTTTTACTCGATTAGATCCACTCCTATACCGACTACTTGCGTGTAAAATTCTTACATTGCAACCAGATATGCTGGACTCACACTTCGTTCTCATGGAATTTTTTGACCGGCCGATACTTAATTTACACATACGTAGATGAACCAGCGGTCCTCAGATATAACGAAGAGAATCGAAAAGACCAGACTGGCTTCTCGATATGAAGACGACAGCATACCAGTTGAAGATCTGATATACGAGATTGATAATCTGTATGTGAATCGGGTGTTGGATTTGTGTGTCAGACTCGTTTTTCAACTTGTTTTAGTTGAATTTTTATACCTGCATGTGTTCGTAGGTGATGAGTTAAGCATGTTCGTTCCGCCTCAACGTTCAGTTTCTTGTAAACAATTTTGCGCAACTATGTTTCTAGCGTGTTGCGGGATGATGCTAGATTTCTAAAATCTAGTCAAATGTGTAAAGATGTTATCGTTGTTTCAGTTTATACCCTCGTTCTATGCTATACTGCGGGTTAGTTCGTGATGGTTGGTAACAATACGCGTTTGGTTAATACATTGCCTGTACAACTTTGGTTGCAGTGGAAAACGTATCAGCCGAGTATTTCAACAGACAACGAAATTGAATACCATGTACCTGTCGAAAATCGAGTCATAGGATGCTAATGTATACCAAGTCATTAAAAATGTACAGTAACGAAATAAAGATGTAGGTCTAATTCTTCGAAGTGCGACCACTCCCTAGTTACATCTCGCGTACATTGAATGTATCTTGGATATGTTGGGTTTCACCCAACGATTGTTGCTTTTTAACAATCTATTTCATACGCAAAAAGCGTGCGATGGAACCTGTTGAAACAAGTCGTTGTAGTAAACAGTCTAGGTTTAGTAGAAATTTATTCATTTACAAAGGAGTCCCGAGCAAAGATATTTTCTACAAAATGGATATAAATCTACAGGTATGGAGACTAGCACAATCTGACTTTTCTCAGCTTCGATACTGTTGTCGCGTCCATGACGCCACGTCGAATGATGCAGGCAATCACAGTCACGTATAATTGCTTCATGTCTGCCCATAGTTTACCGTTCGCTCCGAATGAGGGAACTACACAAAGTTCTACTCAGTGGACGGGTACTGAGGCAGTCTATTGATCTCACAAACAGCACCATCTGGCACGGCTGTTTGGCAATAGAACATATGACGTCCTCAACCTCGTTGCATGTTGTATCAATACATACTTCTTTATCCGTTAGTACGCATTCTTTCATTCTCGGATATAAAACATTCTTGTACAAACCAATGAATAGTCAGAATCTCGAATTTATAGTCTAAGCTTCCACATGTAGACGAAGGCTTCACGATGACCATCGTTCCAAACAGGTCTGGCGAATACAACATCACTTACGCTGTATATTCGGCGATATAATACCTGTAGGCTTATGTGCGATTCCCCCCAGAGTCTCATATGTTGACTGTAAGGTGGTGATCATCTCGGAAAATCGGTCGGTGATAATTTCATCGTGCTTCTGATCCAATAACTACGAGCAAAGGAAACATTAGTTGGACGAAAGGTCTTGAAAGTATACGTCTGACAAACTCCTGAGCAAAAGGACAAATTTCGACAAACCTGCAACTTCTCCACCACGTCTGTTTGTAGTTCTACCAATTGTTCTTGCAGTCGTTCCTTCATTCGAACATATCGTCTAAAGAGAATATTGCAGACAATAAATATAACTTCTTACCGTTGAACGAACTTTATAGACATAAGAATGTGAGATTCGACAACAAGAAACGGCGCTTTTGTGACACACCAACAAGTTGTTTTTATATTGTGCATAGGTGAGCATTCCTATATATGGATGTGGACAATCGACCTCGAGCTAGAATTGTTCTGTTTTAAAAAACTAGGCAAGTACACCAATCGAATAATACCTAAATTTCAAATTGCCCTGGTCACATCTTGGTATGCGAGTATTGCGTTCCTTTGCATCGATTTCTTCATCCTAAATATATCGAACAAAAGTTTTATGAATGCCATGGATAATGCAATGCAACTATTCAATGAGAGCCACGGTAATGAAGTAAGTACAATATACCTCCATACTGTGTAAGGTGATAACGATGGCTGCATACTGATCTCTTGCTGCCAAGTATTTATCAATAGTCACTTGGGCGTCCGGCGCCACCTACGGCACGAATCGTACAAACAGACAAAGTTTAACAATCAACACATACATTTCAGAATCGGCACGTGACAAACAGAACCCCTCAAAACGAAGCGTAAGTTAAGTGTTAAAAGCGCGTATGTGTATGTGTGTGTGTGTGTGTGTGTGCGTTTGGTTAAAGTGTGTGTGTACAATACGTGCGACAAATCTATAAACGATTTGATGTAGTTATAGATCCGTGCTCATATACAGAGAAGGTACACGCTTTCGAACGTATTAAGCACTGGAGAACATCTAAGCGTGCTGGTAAATGAACTTACTTTCTCCGTGAAAGTTTGTATACTATGAGAGAGTCCTTGGGTGGTGAATTGGACAGCTTCAAAACTTGCACCACACTGTTTGTACATCTAAGAATGCACAATACAGCAAAACATTAGTACATGTAAATGTATACACACAACAGGTGATATTAATAGCTATCAACAAACGTGACCCAACCTCTAGACTGGTTCTTTTTTGTACACCAAAGATTAAGCATGCCGTTGTGACAATAAAATTAAATAATGAAAATAACTTATAGATAATGAAAACGTTCGAACTCGGTATAGAAAGAATAAATATTCGGCACTGACTTGCGGAAAATTGAATTGCCTTGCTGAATATTGCACTCGCCTGTGTAATATAATATTTGCACCTAATAACTGCAGTTTGTATTTGATCCATTCCATGAATGACTCGTCATTTCTTCCAAAATATTCACAACCTCTTCTCGAAGTTTCGAATTCCCGGCCGGTCTTGCAAATCATCTCACGTAAACCTCTTGGTGGAATAGGTCAGTATCGTCCGACTACTAGTATTACCCCAAGCACTTGGTCACCTCGTTTTCTCCACTATCAATTACTTCTAGCCCTTTACCACATGAGATATCTATCGTATGACTAACATTGTCAAGCTACTCAACTATACCTTTGCTGAAGAGTGTAGTAACTGGCTTACATCCAGATCTTTTTCCATCGCTCCATTCGCGCTTAAAGTTTCTCCTAAATACCTCTGGGCAGTCCCCAATGCTACAACACTCCTGCCTGATAGGTACGAATTGAACGACAACGAAGGAAATTGAAACATACTTGAACAGCAACTCCATTTAAAAGGCACTGTACAATCAACAAGATAGACTGGTCAAACCGAAGGCAACAAACTATCAATACTTAAAGTGTACAGGAACTCTGATTCAGTACGTCGTGTTGCAGCACAATAATACATACCATACGCATCAAATTCCTTCAAGAATTTGGTGGCTACTTCTGCTGTTCGGTTAAAAGCCTCCAGCTCCATTTTAAAACTTTCCGTCTCAATCTGATGTTGATCAGAGACCTAATTTCCTCACAACACAATACAAATCAATAACGAACAGTAGAACGAACATACAGGCCACAGAATGTAAGAATATTACCACAAAATTAATAGTACAGGAACACCCATTGTGACAGACTATAAACGGCCATATCATGCACTTCCACTATTTTCACCAGATTTGATTAAACGTGATCGGTGAAAGAAGCATCAACAAATGATTGATGCTCACTCACCTGCACGGAAGCCGTCGTATTAAACTCATTTCCATTTGACTGTCTTTTTATTGAGTCTGAAAATCGAAGAATTCCCGCGTTCACCCAAATAGAGAGATTCGCAGCCTAATACGATCGAAGATGCAAAGAACAAGTAAACAAACGCCCGAAGCTTTTTATGTATGATCAAGAACATCAGAGGGTGGTTAAGGACCTATAATTTTTCATAATACAACAGAACATACCGACTTCGATGATTCAGTATCTACAAGGTCAAAATTGATAAATTCTATGACGACTTCACTGGGAGCCATAGTTACGAGTTGAGCAACTTGAGCAGACGTTTTTCCCATAACCGACGTATTGTTTATACTCAGTATTTCATCACCACAGTGAAGAGACGTCTACATAAGCATATCAAGTATAAATAAGAAATTCAAATTGGTCGCCTTTGCATAACAATCTAGTGAGACTATTAAAAACGATGAAGCAATAACAAAATATTTACCTGCCTAGAGGCAGGAGAATCTGGAATTAAACGATACACGTACACTACTGGACAGAGAGGTGCTCCACCTCCAAGCCCTAGCCCGACTCGTCCATTTTCCTTGCAAAGTCGAATTACACTCCTCTGCATGAAAGCCTAGAATACATATGCAGAAACTTTAAAGTGGAGATCTCCAAGGCAATTAGGAGTAGTTTAGCGAACTATGTGGATAGCACAAAACCCAGAGATTATCTGAGTCGTTATACGCAGATAAAGATCTCGATCCACTTTACGGTTGCACATGTAAGTGCTCTACAATTGGCATGTACAACCCTACTCAAACAAAATTACCTGACCACCGTTCAACGCTCCTGTCGTTGTTGTGCTTGACATGTGAGACGATGTGATCGTCTGATCCACCATTCCGTCTTTCTGCGCCATGCCTGATCTCGTATACACTAATTTCGTATACTTAATACTATATACATATATATATATATATATATATATATACTTAAAATAATAACTTACACATACACTTGAAATAATACTATATATATACTTCATACCATCTTCTTAATACATTCTAACAGCTTAACTACTAACTGAAGAAAAAGGCCAACCCTTCTGCCCGCGCAAAAAGTTTCAGCCGTACCCCGTTATTCAAATATAAATAAAATAAATAAACAACAAAAACAAAGTGTTGAATATTTTTTCGACTAGAGAGAAATTCAACACTGTTTTGATATCAAGATAGTTAGTTAGTTAAGCATATAGTCAAAGATGACGATATGTTGTTACCCAAAGAAGCAAAAAAAAAATTGTTCAAACCGACCATTGATGATATTCCAGCATTCGTATGTAAGAACACTATGAGGCCCAACGTATGGGTAATTAAAATAGATTCACTGTTTATAGCAGTTTTTTTTTCTTCAATACCGCAGCAGCAGTGCTCTGTTAACCTAATTTCTAAGACCACTAACTAGTATGTTTTACCAATTATTGTTGGTTATACTATAAATTAAGGGCTAACACAAACATCCTTAATTTCAATACTTGGTTGGTTTATAGTATGCATAAAAGTGGTGCTTCTCGAACTTTCCCAGTACGATTGACTAAAATGTTCTTACAAAGCTATGCATCAGTGAAAACCAACTGCTAAATACTACCTCTCATGTATAGGCAAAAACCGATTGCTAAGAACGACCGTATGCATAGAAAATAATAAATTGCCAAATACTACTTAGAAGTGTCAAGTTGATGAAACTGACGTTCTTCATTACGAAGCATACTTGATGTTTGTAAAAAGGAAGATAAACTGTCATTCAAGGCTCCCATGTACTTCCAGGAATGTAAGAAACCGAAGTCAAAGATAATTCTATACAAATTCCAAATCAATTCGATATGCTTTCAAACGAACAGACCAATCATTTCAGTAAAGAGATTTTAATATGAAAATGTTCTGTAAAGAAAGGATTTCCAAAGTAAGTTGAGCCTACTGCAACTGCAATCATTGTTGTCAGTTGACTTCGATGAGTACGTCTGCATATAGTAGGAATTTACTATTTATTCCTTAAGTTTTGTATTGCCCGGCAGACGACTTGAGGCGACCAGCGTTAACTCTGCAATCGACGCAACTAAATAAGAACGTGAATAAGACAAGGTTCCACAGGTGTTCAGAGTTCAGCATGCGAAGATCCGACCGACAACCAGGGTAAATGTCTGTGATTAGTGATAGTAAGACTCACGTTTCTAATGTTTCCTACCGTATACAACAGTAATATAATGTAGACAAATTCTAAGATTCGGCTCCGGAAGTAAACGTGACGTGCGAAGACGGTCCACAAGACATGCCACTTGGATTCTGCTTGTGAGGTGGATGCCATTCGATGCCTCGGCTTACCGCAGTATCCATCTACAGCAAAGAAGTCAAAAAAAAAAAATATAAATAACAATACCATCAGCACTTCTTATTAAAAATACTTCATACCACAACTCAATTGTTAAATCTTACACATGTACCTGATCACACCACTCCATTACGAGGTTGTTGACGACAGCTAATATCAGACGCAAAACGAAAATTACAAAGAATACGGACGCTGCGGTGTGAGAGTCGAAACTCTTGAAGGATTTGCTGTTACTTCTTCCATACGACTTCATCTTGTGTGTGTTCTTGTCAGTTGTTATTGTTGTGTGCTGTTAATCCGTAGTTCGTGCAGGCAATGTGTTGAATATATTCTAGTGTTGATGTGAAGTGTTCATGCCGCAACGTACAAGCAACTTTCGCTCACACTTCCGTGAATGACACTTTGAGGAATCAATGCAGTGTTATATACTACGTGTTAATACCAAGCATATAGCATGGACAAAGGAGATCTCGATTGAAAAAAGTCAGTGTCGCGTGTTAACTATATTACCGGATTGTTTGTGACGAATATTCACGTCAAATGTAGTCAAATATACCAAAAATTTGCACCTCAGGTTGATTGTTAGATTGATCTGTATTTCTGCAAAATGACGTGAATACCATTCATATTCAAGGAACTAAGAACAGATAAAATGCATTAATTCACTTATTTTGTTATTAAACTAACAGTAACATGGCAACCGTGTGGCAGGGGGGTGGCCCTTACCATTAAAGAGCATGACTGAATAATAACATGGGACAAATGAATATTACAACTTGACTATCTAGTAAATTTATTCCTTTGTTTTTTTACGAGTTGGGGGTGGGGTTTAAATTTCACCACTACTACCTACCAATTTCAGAAACTGTCACATGCTTTTTTCTTTTTCTGTCATAGAGCAAATGAAACGATTGTGTAGTCATTGTTGCTGCTGTGTGGTAATTTGATTTGTAGCTGAAAGGGCTTCACATTCATGTTCGCGTGGTACGTATTTACGAAATCTATACTTTCTAAACGGCGGTGTGGGGCAGTGTGGGGCAGTGTGGGGCGGTGTGTGGGGCGTGGGGTGGCGTGGGGTGGCGTGGGGCGGCGTGGGGCGGTGTGGGGTGGCGTGGTGGGGCGGTGTGGGGCGGTGTGGCGGTTTCGGAGGGAAGAGTCAGGGTTGGCTCTAGAAGGCTGTTTTAAAAGGATAAGCATAGGATTATGTGGTTCTCATTGGTTTCCCGTGATAGTCGTAAATAATATCTCGCATTGATTGGCCTATATACCAAGTTTTTTTTTTGACATTTTTGTTCTGGACTTGTCACCTGTGGGGTCCAATTTTTTTTTTTTTGGGTGGGGGGGGGAATGTGCAAACACAACCAATCGTTTTCCGGAAAGAAACGCAAAACAGCTTCGGATCATAAGAGTTGAACTGTATATGGTAATATTAATACACACATACATAACAATAATATACACACATTGGTAATAATAATTAATATACACACATTTTGTTGTAATAATACACACATTTTGTATGTAATAATACACGCATTTATATGTAATAATTAATACAGAATATACAAACACATTGGCATGTAAGAATACAACAACCCATACGGGATAGATACATACATGCCTCACCCACCCCAAATACAGTGAACACTTCCAGCAGATGACTGTGTTCGTTTGTACGTACGTACCCACACCATGACAA
The DNA here is from genome assembly GCA_033442365.1 of Creolimax fragrantissima. Taxonomy (NCBI): domain Eukaryota; class Ichthyosporea; order Ichthyophonida; genus Creolimax; species Creolimax fragrantissima. Next base: position 541,531 of record JAWQFL010000011.1, read on the forward strand.
ATTGCACTTACATTTTTTGAACGTTATGGTATGCGCACGATATTGTGTTTGCGAAGAGTATTCGCTATTGCAAATCGGGTGACTCTTTTTCTTAAACATTGATGTTCATAGTCCATGTTGCGAGACTCGTGGAGACGTGACAGTCCACCTGTTCAATTCGATTCCCGTGCCATCATTGAAACCACGCTTAGCTCAGATCACACCAATTACGTGAGCAGAAAATGAGCACTATCGGATCGCACAATTGAGAGGAAATTTCGTCAACTATAAACCATGTCCTAAATAGCACATAGCAGAGTACCGACCCTGATCTCGATCGATTAAATCTACGAGAACGTTTAGTCGTGCAATACTACTGTATACTAAATCGTTAACAAAGTTGTACAAGCGTGATCATTCTTACAATTCGATCCGGGAAACTCGGAAAAACAAAGTGTTTAAGCAATAATATGTAGATTTCTTTGCACAGCTGACAAGAACAAGACTCTCGTGTTGATGTAACACAATGTCAGTTAGGTGATGTTGCACAATTCGCGTACTAATTTTTAGTTACGCGTGCATTCTTGAGAAATTCGTTAAAAATACCAGGTAAAAGCATTTCCCACACACACAGCTTCGCTACTGTTTAGCGCAGTTCATCGCTATAAACAACTAAACAGACAGCGATTGTCAACACCGTACAATACGTCGCAAGTAAAACCGTACTTTCGTAGTGCTAGGGAGCTAGACTACCAGCCGATGACATCTAATATAAAGTTCCTTGATACGCCTTTCTCCTTTGAACACGGTTCTTAGACCAACGTGAAACATTCCAACCACGTGTCACTATAATTCTGGATGTGAACTTGTGACTACCAGTGCACTTGGCATATTTATGCACTGACTGACCTTTCTAGATAATGGCGGCATTGTATTTTATTGACATGAGTAATCAGTCGTTGTGAGTACAAGAGACCAATACATTCGGATACAGTGTAATACTTGCACATTCAGCAGTAAGTTTTGTTACATATTTAAGTACTACCGTACGAGTTATGTACATACTTGGCATCTATAATTATACAATCAACATATAGTTGAGAAGGATCCAAGCACGGTCGGCAATGTTCGTAAAAACCATTCATAAGTGGGGAGAACACTGATACCTACCACCTAGGTCAACATCATCAAGTATTTTCCGGACTAATCCAATGAAATACTGGCTACCCATGGACCATTTGTACAAGCATGAAATTGTGCTTGTTGGTTGACACACGAATTACATACCATCAGTGAGTACGCATCGAAACGGACGCGAGAACTCCGCAAACAGACAATCATGAACGTTCGATAGAGATTAGTATAGCTCATTCATTGCGTGAGTAGAACATTGTGAGTGCCTGTGCATGAAAACAAGCGCCAGTTCTTGTGGGCGACTACCACTTCCGCATTAACACAGCCCATCATCAAGATGATGAAACATACACTTTAATTGTATCGTGCACTTCAACACACAGGTCAGGTAAACCGACGCAGAAGTTCTTCTGGAACCTGATATAAGATGAAAATTGAACGAGGAGATTAGTATTCAACGTATGATATAGATTAGCGAGTTGCCAAAAAAAAACAAAACAAGAAAATATGGGAAGTACCAAACACACACCGCAATCGGAATGTCAGGATACGTTGGATGAGTCAATGAGTTCGTTTCACTGGATCCCCGAGTATTGGTTGGTGATGGCATATGAACGGGTACTGATCTATTGCTACGAGTCTTGTGTAATAGGTGCATGAAAGCAGCAACTTGGTTATTCAAGTTGGAATTTTCAGGCAGTGAGGAAGTCATCATAGGTTTCAACTTCGACAGGGTACATATAGAATCACTTGACGCCAGCCTCATACGCACTCGATCCAGTACAGTACACTTCACACTCTCTCGAAGGACTCCATCACTACAGCTCGAAGAAGAGGAGTTTCGAAGTTGGTCTTTGTCTAAGACAGACAATCTCGAATTATTTTCAGCTCTATCTGGCGAGCCTTTCATGTCTGAACTCACGCGCATACTCTCGGCACTAATTGGATGTACCCCTTCAGTCGCAGACAAACTGGCTTGATGCGCACTATGTAGTACAGATTTTAGATCTAGACTTCCAGACAAGGACGCAAACGCAGCTGCAGCGGAGCTGAAAACCGGTTTACTCTAAGAAGAGAAAATAGTATGGAGTTCATTCAGTACGGGTTGCACATCACTATGGTATACATTCAACACGTGCATGGCTCAAAAGGCAAATACTACTAAAAAGTACAAACACGCAATTATACAAACCTGTGTATCATCTATCGTCATACTAGCGTCCCTTTCGTCGGTATGTAACCCTTGTGTCGATGACGTGGGAGATAATGGGGTATTTGTTGCTTGTCGTTTGAAGGTAGGTCCCCCAAACCACGATTGTTCTAATTCTTCCACCGATACATACTTCTTATCTTCTTCCAACCACGTATGCGAGTAAATAGTTGGCGTTAAACATGTTCCCTTCTCTCCCTCTATAATTGTTGCACTCTCCGTTTTCATATGTTTGCCTTTGTTCTCCGAATCGTGCAGGCCATCGTGTTCTTCGTAGACAGGTGTAAGTTTGTGTTTTACGTCAACACTCGTTTCCATTTCTGTACTATGCAGACTCTCTGACCGTTCGATATCTGGGGGTGCAATTTTATGCCTATTTGCCTTTTTACCTGCACAGGAAATGCTTCTATCCCTATCCTTATCACTAGCATGTGGCTTTTTGTCTACTGAGTAGATTTCTTTATTCCACTGAGCCTGTGCTGACGGTTTCTTTTCAACATTTTCCTTTGCATACGCCGACTGCTTTCTAGCAGTATGCCTTCTATCGTAAATGCGCATTTTCTCTATTTCTTCAAGGTCAGCCAGCCATCTCACGTCGTTTTTATCCAATACTTGTTTTTCTTTACCCAATCGCACCTCTCCATATTCCATGTATTCATTAATTAGTTGTTTCTTGTCCACTTGCTGACCCATCGCAACCAGATTGTTCTGGTTAACCGTCATTTTTCTTTTATATATTTCAAACAGTTCTTTGTCTTCTACACCGATTTCTCTTTGGGCTTCTTCAAGCATGCCATCTTCGTATGGCAAAGGATGGTAAAAATCTTTCCCTGCTCTAGGTGTTTCTCGGAATGCAGCTAAAGGATCGTTTGCTTCATCAATCAGCTGGATACTCAATGGACTTTCAACCTTATTATAATTCTGATTCCGAGGGGTTTTCGAATTTGGCCGAAACGTAGTTGGCCAATGGAGCACCATATCACCCAAAGAGCACCTACACGATGACATTAAATTCGAGCAAACACTAATTGTCACTACTATTACTATACCAGCATCATACTAACATAATAACTCATCACACAATATACAACTGCACGATGACAATAATTCGAGCGAACACTAATTGTCACTATTATTGCTATACCAGCATCATACTAATATAATAACTCATAACGCAATATACAACTACATAATGACCACAAATTCGAGCAAACACTAATTGTCACTATTATTACTATACCAGCATCATACTCACATAATAACTCATCACACAATATACACAGCACAGATAATCATTGATTTCGGATGCGAGCTTATACAACATACGAGACGAAAGCGATATTCAATATAAGAGTTTCACGATCAAACGAAAAAGAAAACATGAGGAGACGTTCACGAACAAACTCGTCATGACTTATGGCGCGTTTGCTTTGTCCGAAAATGAGGGGGGAGAAAGCAGGCAGGGCATACCTGTTAACTAAACGTATCCATGGAACGATACTAGAAGCGCATTTTCGGGTGGTAACAGAATGTGCAGTCTTAGACAGTGGGGTCAATACAGACTGGTATGACTCAGGAATTCCAGCATTTTCCAACTGCAGGGCCAGTGATCTGTGTATATCATTGCATACTGGGACAGGGATAAGAGATGCTTTCGTGAAATCAGGGTATGAGTGGGCTTTCCGAAACCAAGCGAATGCGTTGTCGATATATCCACAGGCAACATTCAATTCGATTACGGGACCGATTAATGCTGGATCAACTATGGTTGCATTCTCGGTCATCTCCTAAGTATACAGCAAAAAAGGAAGTCATGAAATCAATAAAAGTACAGGCAAGAATATATAAATGTCCTGAACAAGTGAGCGAGCATTCTATATATATATATATATACATTATATAGTGGCATAAGATTGTCCAGGTCCCCTTGTCGGCGGTACATATCAAATACAGCCTTCAAACCAGCTTGCAGTGGTACAATGTTGAGTTGGCGCATCAAATTTCGGAGCATCGAAATCACATTGTAATCATTAGCCCTGGCAGCAGCGGATAATATAGGTGTTACTGTGTAGCTGTCAATCGCTTGCCCATCCATGTGAGAAATCTCACTCATTATCTTCACAGCTCCGTCAATGTCACCCTCTTTAGCTAACACAAAAATAATAGCATTGGCGGCCTGTGTATCATAACCTCCCTTTGATAGGAATATTGACAAGAGTAGAAATAATCAGTAACATGGTACCATTCCATCGTCGACAATACAAGAATGACGCATATATACAACGACAGTTTGTTCATCATAGATTCTCCCATTCGGCACGAGAGATACAACCATGTTAAGCAGTGGCAAAAGAAACACATGCATAAGCCTCCTACCTCATAGTTACGAAGAATGGAAAACACCTCCTTCGCTTTTTCCGGATATCCACCCTTACTAAATTGTACCATCAACATTGTACAAAATCGCTGGTCTATCGGAAAGTTTTGTTCCGTCACAAAGTCATACAGCTCATGTATTCGGTTATACAATTTAGACTTCCCAAATTGTGACAGGACACCAGCCAGTGTGCCATCAAATTCACCTATATGTGTACAAAGTTAGAACATTAAGCCTGCTGCCAAAATAAATCCATACATATGGGGTATCTATGTAAAATGAAACAGAGCATGTAGCACTGCAGTATATTTTAGCTAGGCTACTCGTGTACATACCCATGACCTTAGTATTGCCGTCGTATGTAGTTAAAAGAATGTCTTTGACTTCGGAAAACTTATTAAACTTAGCATACGCTACTGTTAGAGCTCTCATAACAAATGGGTCGCTAAGCAGATCCGTGGCTTCCAATTTAGTCATCACTGCCCAAAGATTAGCTTCGCTGTGGTGAATATACAAGTAGCAGATAAGCCTTTGTTGACATCAAAAGTTTGTCTATGCCATGATCACGCAATATACCACAAAAATTTCATATAGCAATACATACCTCTTGCACGCAAGTATTGCGGTGCGAGCAGAATGTGCATTGGGCTCAATGCCTTTGTTCAGCATCATATTCCAAACTGTCATGATAGATCTAAACCTATTGTTATCCGCGCGGTTGGCAATTGTGGCCATGTACTGAGTGTACGCTTTCGCACCGAGTGTCAGATTCGATGCAGACTCTGCTCTCTCGATCATATCAATAACTTTACTGTCATTTAGGGGATTGCTTCCATAGGTTTGTATAAGGGAAATGTACATGTCTTCTGTCGCAATTCCCAATTCTTCCATCTGGATGTTAGAAGATTTTGCTAGTTATTGGCATAGTTTACCAAACTCTAACAATCACATGCATTAACGATGCATGCAACAAAGTCGAGTGCCATGAATAAAATGCATACCTCGGAAAGCACTTCGTTTGCGGCAATCATGTTCTTTGTTGAGCAATAGTACTGAAGTACAAGATTATATATCCCGCTATTCACGTTAAAGCCATTTAATTTCATCTCATCTATATATCTGAATCCCGCGGCACCAGTTTCATCAAGCTACATCGACGTCGGGAAGCAAAGAAAACACCAAATTGTGAATAAGAACAGTGTACGATAATTGCACTACTAGAGGTCTCTCACAGTACTTTACATAAAGAACGCGTTTAGAAATTTACTAGGCAACAGTCGTATGTGTAACATGATCAGTACCACAATTGGCCCAAAGTACTTACGGAAAACGATACATCGATGAGATGGTAATATATTTCTTCACTCATGATGTACCCTCGCTTATGAAGCCTAGCAGCAAAGTTTTCCAGTTCTTTAAGACGATCCTTCTCGATAATAGGAACAAAAGGCATTAAACATGAAGACATGGTCGAATTCAACTGTGAGAGTAACGTTTCTGTTATTACGCACGGGTCTCAGAAAGTAACATACCTCAGGAAGTTGGGCAAGTCGAGATCGGCAGTTGTTGATAGCTCTTAGAACAGTGGCTTCTGATATTTTCATTTGCTCGAATACCTTATCGAGTTCTTTTCTGTAGCTGATCTCCCGTCAAGAAATCAAAACATAAATCCGGCCCACATTCAAAGGATGGTAAATATTATTAAAACAATGTTGGTGGGGTAAAGCCATTATAATTTGTCTTCACAAATTGTGAAGGCGGAGTATGTCAAATATAAAAATAATTGACGCCAACATAAAGCAGGCACATTTAACACTTACAGTGCAACTGACTGCAACGTTCCTAAGGAATCTTTATGTTTCCTCAATACCACGCTTCTCACTGGAGATGGTACAAGCATAGATTCGGAACGTTCCACCGTTTTGGATTCAGAACACAACAATCTACTATAAGATCCAAATCTTGGGCGTGGGATCAAGTATCGACCATTTGAGATCCTCAAAATGCCAACCGATTGCATACACGGTGAAACAGAATAACGTCGTATCATATATGCATGAGCATGACCACCTCGTATTTCTTGATGGTAACTTCTACCACCGTTGACAGCGTTTCTCACTAATCGAGCACTCTCTCCCGCAAAACGCGGGCGTGTACACAGTTTCGTACATCGAAAGTGAAGAAAGTTATGCATGATTAGACTCTGTACTCTTACTACCACTTCACGCTACGTCAGTATGGGCACTCCATGAATATTAATGATCCTAATGTCTATAACACTTGCGACGGACCCAACCCCTAAGCCAAGATAAGCGTATTCACAAGCTTGCGCTGGAACCAAACGCTCAGTAAGGGGGAAGGGGGAAGGGAAGAGTTGCAAGATATGCGTTTTCACAACGCATGCGCTGGACCAAATCCCTCCTTTACTAAGAGAGGGCAAGATTCAAGTAAATTTTTGGTATTACATACAAGTTGTGTAGTGTGTAATTAAATAGTCACCATCCCCGTGTGCACCACACCTGATATATATAATAAAAAACTCTCGTGGTGCTTTTTACATGAAGTTCGGTACCTCTTAGGCTATTTTCTCTTTTCTTTTGATATTTCTCCCGCTGCCACCAGCTCTCGCCCATCTGTACCCACACACCCGCACCCCCGCACCCCCGCACATCGGCCCTGGTAAAAAAAAAAAAGAAGCAAAAAAAAAAAAAAGCAAGTGTTTATACAAAATCACTGACTCACTCATTCATTCACTCACTCACTCACTTCACTTCACTTCACTTCAATTCAATTCACTTCACTTCACCTCTTCCTCCTATACGTAACGTAACGTAACGTAACGTAACCTAACCTAACATCTTTATGTAGCTAAACCCTGTAACGAACTACATTCGCACCTGAAACGCAATAAGCACTTTTTTTTTTAGATGCACAGACAAGACAGCCCGTCAAGACAGTCCGACAAGCAGGCATTCTGTTTCTGTAAACCCTAAACCCACTTTCGTTTACTACGACTACCAAGTACTACTACTTACCACTTACCACTTACTACTACACGCACTTGAAAGCACAAGCATTCTGCAACGACGACTACTACACGCACTTGAAAGCAACAGGCAGTAAGTATTCTGCAACGTATCCTCCTCGCCTTCACACACACACACACACACACACACACACACACACACACACACACACACACACACACACACACACATGGGAACAATATTGGAGAACGACATTTATCGTGGAAGCCCTCCCTTGTCACTTTAGACTATTGACGACATCGGGACTGCTTGTATAACATTGTGCTTCTTCGGAAGAAGTAAGCCATTTCTTATCCCTTCCTCCGATTTTTATGCTTGATGACTGGTAGTTCGCAATAACGAAAGGGAGATGAAAGGCGCTTCAAACGGTCTTTCATAGTTATCTTCAAGACTATATAGTCGAAATTCTCTTTCTTGACAAGATGGTAGGGTTGACAGATTTATACATCCCTGTATAAACACGAACGTTAAGCGGTATTTAATCTTTCACTTGATTGATCAGCACAATTTGGTGTTTACTAATTATTGTCACTGTACGTACTTTACAGAACATACCATTGAGGTTTGGGAGCTATGTTTCGGACGACAATGTAATTATATTTGGTAGATTTAGATTGGATGAATGCAAGAAGTGGTTGTCCGAGGCTGACAAGGTAAACATACAGAATGCCATTTTCAATGTGTGCAGATCTTCTCGATGCCGGCATGTAGAAAAGCATACGCACTCATATTTACCACAATTGAAAATATTCTCTATTAATTTTGATTCTATAATGTTTTTCCACTGTATAGCTCCCTCTAATTAAGAAGAAATATCGTGATCGTGCCTCTGGTTCTGTAGTGTCGCTCAGACGCAGACAGGCGGCCGCAGCCGCGGCGGCGAAGGCGGCGAAGGCGGTGGTGAAGGCGACCGTGGTGAACGACACTTACCATCCACATACAAAGTCTTTTCATCCCAATCCACATGCAAGCCCTTTCACTCCGTCATTTGGGCACTCACAACCGATTAGCACAACAATATCAGGAGATGTGATTCAGGACGCAAGTGCAAATATTTCTCGTGTTGGTACCACACTGATGGGCTCAACGCCTACACCGGCAAAACTCCCTGTTGCGAGTTATGCGAACAACATGCCTGAATTAGGTGTGCAGGGTTCCTGTAGTACAGTTAGTGATGAAAAAGAAGTTCATAGTTGCAACGAATCTCGTTCTTCCATTCTTCCTGAAGTAAAAGTGCATCAGAATTCTCCTTCAAGTGTGAGTCAATTCGAATCGCAGGGCGATGAAAAAGACAAGGAGACGACCGTGTTTAATGCGCCTGTACAGGCCAATGATGTGCATGATTTGTCAACTCCAGTGTGCACCTCTGGGTCCCAACCACCAGTTGTTCCCGACCCATCATTAGATATAGATTCTTTGTCACAGTCACCGTCAGTACCTCCGCCAGTACAATCACGCTCTGCGCCCACTACCACAATAATAAAAGCACAAGCACAAGCTGCGCCACCAACAGCAAAATCTGGTTGTATGGTTTGGGCGAATCTGTTTTCCGTGGCACACCCAGTAGAAGCGAAGAGTCAGATGAAAGGCGGGTTAAGTGACAACGATGAGGGGAAGGGATCTGTGACCTCCAATACTAAGAAAGGGAAGACTCGGCAAACAACAGCTACTTCGTTGGGAGATGTTATGTCGAAGTTTAATGTGAACAACGGCATTCCTTCGTCCAGTATTTCATACACATCTAGGGGTCTTATCAACCACACCAACATGTGTTTTATGCACACAATCTTGCAGACTTTACTTGCCACACCCTTATTTAGACAATTCTTAAGTGAAACACAGTTGCCGTTCCCAATTTTGTGTCCACAATCTAAGAATGATACCATACGAACCCCGATTTTAGATGCTTTGACCCATTTCTTCAAGGCATTTGACATATCAAATCCATCAAAGAAAAAGAATAATAGCGCAGTACTGTCAAATGGTATTCAACCCTCGCTTGTAGGGGAACCATTCCAACCAATCAAACTATACGAGGTAATCCAAAAGGTTAGAAAACAGGCATTAGGCAGCCAGGAGGACGCAGAAGAATTTTTATCGTTCATACTGGACACCCTTCATGAAGAGTGTTTGGCGGTCATGGAAAATAATTCTAGCACTACCAACTCCGATCAGACAGGAATACAAAAGCACAACAGTGAGTCCAAAGGATCAGGTGACTGGGAGGAGGTTGGTAAAGGCAAAAAAAAAGCGATCACACACCAGGTTCGTTGAAACTGTTTTATTAATCTTGGATATGGAATATTGCCGATATTTGTGCGCTAACAATGAAGCACCGTGACCATCAAAGCTAACCATGTACTTGTATTAATATGTTTTAGAGCGATTTCTCAATATCCCCAGTTACAAGAATTTTCGGTGGAACTATTCGCTCTAGCCTGAAGCGTGCTGGTTCCAAGGTTTCTATCACCTCTCAACCATTTCATTCTCTTCAGCTAGAGATCGCGGTACGTATCATCCTTTTTTGCCATTTGTTTTGTTTATCTTTAAACTTTCATTGATCTAAAATGCTCCAACTTGCAGCACAACGACGTACATAATCTGAATGACGCATTACGCCATTTGACAATCGTTGAAAATCTGGATGGGGTTACCTGCGCTCAAACCAAGCGTGAAATATCAGCGCATAAACAATCTCGTTTGGAGAGGTTACCTGCAGTATTGGTATTATATACGCACATACATATATATATATATATATATGGTGCCATATTTCGTGATGTAAGACCTGTAGGTCATTAATGACGCTTTTTTATTAACTGTCTTGTATCTACTAATAGTATTTCTCTTGCACACATAGGTATTACATTTGAAGCGATTTGTTTACGATCCGGAAAGCGGGATTCGAAAATTACACAAATTTGTCCCGTACCCATTGCAACTCACTATTTCAGATGGTATGGTGACATATTGGTGAATGTGTACCAGCAATTTCATGTAAAAGTTGGTAAAGATATAAACTCATCAGTCTTCTTCCCATCTTCTTATGCAGATTTAGTAAGTGCGCCTACAAAGATTGGGTCAGCACAACGACAGTACCGGCTTTTCTCGGTTGTGGACCACCATGGCGAGGTAGTCATTCGTCCCAGTGTACTGTTATTAATTGCGCTTGAGTGTGCCAGATTATTTTGTTTGTCTTACAGTTGTGCTATTCCGTTGAAACATTAGGAAGCGGAGGGGGGGCACTATACATGTGATGTTCGGAAACCAGGAACACAATCGTGGCTGCGATGCGACGATAGCAAGATTGAACCCATTTCACCCGAGGAAGCCACGGGCGGTGTAGAATATCTATCAGACGATCATACCCAAAATGGTAGGAATCAGCATCAGAATAATTATTGTACAAGTCGCTCTCGTAGTCCATTACGTTCTGGAAAGAATAGGGGCGATGCGTATATTCTCTTCTACGAGCGATGCGATCCGTCAATGACGACTGTAACTTCAACACCGGCAAAAACTAGTGTACAAACAGGCAAAGCAAATGAGTATTAAATTTTACGCGGTACACCTCGAAATACAAAATACTCTTAGTACCTAAGGCAATCTGAAACATTTGTGTTGTTACTAGTTACTAATGAGATCTCTTTCAATATGACGGCAGACAGTTCGTAAGTTGAATTTATTTCTATAAAAAGTAAAGATATTTGCTTACAAAGATATTTGCTTACATAAAATAAAGTTAATGCTCTCGTAAAATTACGTTGCTGTGTGATCGCATTGCCGTACTTCCAGCGCACGTGACAATTCCTACTTACTGCTCAGTAAGACAGGACAAGCGACCTAAGAATATAAATGGTACAACGTACACGCATATTATGATTGCATTTTGCTATGTAAATTAGCTGAGTGTGAGCGCGCTTGCTTTCCATATAAATTTTACCGTTATTTTACTTATAACGGTTTCATTTACTTTTTTTTATACATAAAGAATAGAGCAAAAGGTATTTTGTTGAGGTCTAGTACTCTTCGTTGTATTTGCAGAGCGCAAAATTCTTTAAGCACTCTTGGCTGAATGTGGAGACGAAGAATCTTCAACTGGAATCGTCGGCGCCCTTCTACTGTAATCTCGTTTCCGTTGATTCTATAGTAAGAAATGAATAAGGATATAACATGAGCATTACAACGCACCACTATCATTCCGTACTCTTTAAACCTCGCCCCAAAAAAAGACAATGAACTGGGTTATCAAAAATACAAAGTATAGAAGCTGTTACCATACTTGTCTGTTTCGAACATGTTGGTGAGACACTGGTGGCGCAGTTCTCTTAATTTCTGAAACTCCATTTTCTTCTGTCGCCAACGAAACAGCTGGTAATTCCTCAGGCGTTAATGAGGAATAAGTTGATACGGCCTTCCGTGTACCTTTGCTCCTATGATTCGACCGGCGACCACGCTTACTAAGTTGTTGCTGCTGCGCAGATGCTGCCTGAGTGGTCAATTCTACCGACAGCAACTCTTTGGGATCTTCCAACCTTACATCAGATGTTTGCTTTTCGGCTAAATCGTCACTATGATTAGGCGTCGGTTGATCAACGACAGAAACACCAACATTTTCTAGGTCGGCCGGCTTCTGAATGTTCGTCACAGAGTCTTCCTGTTGTAACTGATGATTAATCTGCCTAGATGGCTGTTCTTGCTGAGGTGACTGTTCTTGTTGAGGTGGCTGCAGTTGGTGTTGATGTGGCTGCTGCTGCTGCTGCATGTATTGAATTCCATTTTGATCACCTAAATTCTGCGTGTAGGGCTGACTCTCCCTTTGATTTGACTGCGTCAGAGTGTGACGATTACTATGCTGTACATTAGGATAAATGTGAGGATGAGGAAGCATGTGCGATGTATTGACGCTGGATTGTGTTTGTTGCTGGTCTCGTTGGGATAGTAAACCATGGGGCGCCGAAGGTCGAACACTCCCGTATACCATTGAAGGAGGAAGTCCTTGAGAGGCTGCTAACTGTTGAAGCATATATATTTCTTGTTGGTGTTTCTGCTGCATATGTCTTTGTATTTGGTGATGCTGGTGTCGTTGTTGTTGAATAAGAATATTGTGGTGTTCTTGTTCGTCACTTGTCGGAGGTGTATGTTGTTCAGTAGGTGTGTGCTGCGGTGGCTGGGTTGATTGATTTGGAAGAGGGGGCAGGATTTGATGATTGGCAGCACTTCGATATTGCCCACTCGCACCAAGACCTCCACTCGGATATCTCTGCAGCCCATCAAACAATGACTGTACAGGCAGCATTGTCGATGGATGTGAGGGAAATGGTGGTGAAACAATATGCGTTGGCTTTCCATATGAAGATGGATGTTGATGGCCAACACTTTCTTCCAACACATGATCATCCCCTCGTTGTTGAGATGCGGCCTCTACATAAGGAGTAATCGGCTCATTTTCTATGGCACTTGACTCCGAACGGTGAGGATGCGCAGCCGACGACAAACTAGGAGAAGATAAGACTCCTTTTTCTAAAGCGATTACCGGTGGCTGCTGTATATGAACTTTTTGAGGTTGTACCTGCTGCTCTGAACTCTTCTCTAATTGTACTTCCTCCTGCAGTGTCAGTGGCAGATCCTGCATCTGCCGTTGTTGCTGGCGTTGATCCTTCGCCTGAGACTTTCTTCGCGACTGAGATTTGGTTTTCTTTTTCTCTGTACTAACCGACGCATTGGTGGGGCCAGACACATTAGACTGCAGATTAGCTACTTCACTCGCAGTCAATTGAATTTTCGCTGCTTTCGACGACGAGAATCTTTTGTTTTGTCTACTACGTGTGCGAGGTGGGTTGGGCTCTGCAGAAACAGACCGCGTTCCCGCCTTAAGTCCAATGACCTCACCACGACTGTCACATCTCACACCGTCTCGTATACATGGCTGGGATCCATCAACTACGGTAGCTTCATCGGGTACAACATTCTCGTCGACTGCACGACTATTTACATCAGTTGTACTCGTAGATATTGTCGTAATTTGCTCAGTATTTGCTTTCACCGCCGTTGTTACATCGTTCTCGCCACCAGCTTCAGCTGCCAAATCATCTATGTTTTTATTCTTTATTTGCTCGCAGGAATCATTCACCGGTTTTCTTCTAGAGTAGTCAACGAGTTTCTCATCCGAATACCATTCGGACGCCCTAATACTGGAAAGACAGGTATTGATATCTCGATAGGTTACTTTAGTGTTTTTGTCTAAACATTCGTTTTCGCCAATAACGATTTTCCGCAACCGAGATGAAACATCAGTGACAACACTGGCGAACGACTGGCCTTCAGGAAGTGAGGTAGGAAACAAAACATTTTCGAGATTGGCCAACAGTTGTGTGTCAGTCTGTACTACATTCGCAACGTCTCCATTAACAGCTTCCGAAGTACGTAGTTGCTGAAGGTTGGCAACAAGAGTGAGCAACAGTGCCGCTAGATTCGTGCTCTCTTCGCTTACAGATACCTGTACCAACGCAAATATACAAGAGTGAACATTTTTGGATGAATAATGAAAGACTCGTTTATCAATCATTTTCAATGCACAACCGCACTTACAATATTATCCCTCTGCGCTGTTTCCTCCCCTTCCGTATGTTGCCCTTCAGTTGCCACTCTGGTATCATCAATCGCACAAGAGAGTGCCTCTCCATTGTATACTGACTTCTGGCATGCTCTTCCAAAATCTACAGACTCAATAGACGATTGCAGAGATGTAAGCTCTTCAAGTGTAGCTGCTACGGCCCCTTTCTTGCTTAAAGTCGCATGTTGATCTGGCTCGATGAAGACTCCAATCTTAACCTTATCCTCGATTGCACTTATTTTGTTCTGTAGATAATGGAGAACATACCGGTAAGACTTCATACGCACAAAGACATAATTAAGGTAAGCTCACACACTTGCACGAACAACTTTCGATTGCGCCTATTTTATCTTGCAGATAATGGAAAATACATGACCATTCTTTCTATACACCAAGATGCTATACATACTAACGTCTGTACACCTATTTTCACGAACAAAAGGCAGCAACTTGTTTTTGTTTTCGTACACAATTATTCTCATACCAATCGCTTAATTAACTTTCGACGGCGTTTTACTATCGTCTCAACGTAAGGATTGGAAACAGCCTCTGGTGTGGGAGATACGAACGTCATGGGGTCGGTCTGAAGGCCCAGTACTGGTGTTATTTCCTTCATTTAGTATACGAATGATAGATAGTGTAAGGGTGTGTGTGAGAGACTGAGAAGTGTGTGCTGTGAGTGACACGAGAACATTAAGAAGTTGAGTTTGAGTTGCGATGAGTTGAGTTGAGTGGAGTTGAGTTGAGTGGAGTTGAGTTGAGTGAGAGGACCGACCGCCTCGCCCGCCTCGCACCGTCTTTCCGTCTTGCCCGCCCATCCGCCTACAAATTCAAATTAAAAAAAAAAAAAAAACCTGCGCGCCACCAGCCCCTGCGCGCCACCGGCCTCTCCCCGCCCCCCCCCCCGCCCACTTAGAAAGCTGGTTACGAGAAATGTTTGCGCGGCAACCCTTACCTATATATATATCCACCCGATTTTCCCCTTTCCCATCCACCCCCTTAATAGCCCTGTCCCAGCCCTTGTTAACCCCCCCCTACCCAATTAACCCCACTAACCTTCCACCACCTCTATATGATTCTACTACACACATGCAGGTATTCTCATCTTATAGACAGACCTGTCAACTCTCCTGTCAACTCTCTCGTTTAAAGTGAATAAAACATACATGCAAGCTCCAGAACGGCGAGTACACACACTAGAATAAACCTAACATGCATGCAAAATACTAGAATGAAGATATAACGCGAATCTGCTTTCCATGCCTCTCTGAACTAGAGACATGGACCAACTAATCCAAACCATCTTGTCCGAGGTGGCGTTGGAGGGATATGAAGGTTGTACATTTGAGGAATTATGTCGTGCTGTCGATGTTTGTGGCTGTTATGGTTGGACTCCACTCGCAGACGATACAAAGGATTACTTATTGAAGTTATTGGTAACGGAGAATCCAGGCGGATACTTGACATTCTATGAGAAATCGGCAAAGCCGGGAACGAAAGCAAACGCCAAGTACTGCATTCGTGAATATGGTCGTGTTTTCCTCCCTATAGACAGTCATGTTAGTGATGAAGGATCTCTTTTCGATGTAAATCGGATCAAGCTGAAACATGCTGGTTTGAGCGAGTTGATCAAGAACAAGCAATTTGTTAAAAAGTTGATTCTTGTAGCTTCGCGTGATTTTCGGATGAAGCGACTGACTGGGCATTGCATTAGCGCTGATGATCTAGGCTACTTTGAGCTTCGAATTCTGGAGGCTGTGGCACGTACGCGGAAAGATGGACTTCCTAAGAGGTTCGTGTCCTTACTTTCTGGAAAGCAGAACAGGAACGTTCACCATTACATTCGCTCTTTGATTGAAAAAGATCTTGTTTCTATGCGACAGGTAGCAAAACAGAGACAGTTGTATCTTCCTTGCTATGCCACAGGGTTACAAGACGATACATGGTACATGAAGATAGTAAGCAGCTGCATGGAGGAGAGGGGTTGCCTCGAGTACAAAGATCCTCCAAATTGTATAGACGTAAATATACTGCGTAACGATTTTGGTAGAGTCATCATGTATAACTCGAAACGCGCACAGGCGCTTAATACGTCCGCTGCCTTAACGCAGGCACAAGACAATTGTGAATCTACTCGATCTATTCAAAAGATATTCAGAAAAACTATGGCCAAACTTGAAACAGCAGGATATACCAGGCAATTTGTTGTCATGAATGAAAGAAATAAGCAGGTGAGGTGGGTTCAACAGCTAAAAGCATATACAGATGAATCTGGGTCAGCATTGAAGAAGGAAGGAGAATTTGCTGTTCCTGGAGGTGTAGGAAACAGCGAGCTTACTGAAGACAGCTCACCCCTTCGTCAAATATACGAGTGGATCGACATGGCAGGAGCCG
This sequence comes from Creolimax fragrantissima, assembly GCA_033442365.1. Taxonomy (NCBI): domain Eukaryota; class Ichthyosporea; order Ichthyophonida; genus Creolimax; species Creolimax fragrantissima. The sequence goes on from JAWQFL010000011.1 coordinate 558,288, forward strand.
ATGGCCTTCCACAAGCTGCCATATTAGAACGGACAGGGCTTTCAGCCAAGTGGGTAGAACGTGCGGTTGGGCAACTGCAGGAAAATTATGGGGTTGGTTTGGTCTTTGCTCAGAACCTCACTTGCACACTGATTTCACCGAGGTATAGTATATATGGAAAGCAAAACTGTTATTTGTGTATAACGGTGTAAAGAATGATTCTCATGAAGTATATGTCCATGATGTTAATAGATTCTCACATTGACATCTGTTATAGAATACATATATCATTGTATTTGTACACACATGCACAAGTATGAATGGTGTGTTGTAATTCTGTGGCGAGCCCAAGTTAACATCCTTTCATTTCGCAATGTATAGATATGCAAACGAAGGCCAAAACAAGGCTGACGTTGAACGGCGTTCTGGGCAAAAAGTGCATCATCCACGAGTATCGGCCCATCTTGCCATTGAGGCCCCTGTGATGGAGTCAGATCCCATACAGTGTGCCGCTTGTAAAGTTGCTTTCAAGAATACAGATGAGAAAGTTTCGTGCTCTGTTTGTCATGGCATGATCGTGTGCCAGAGGTGTTTCGAATATAACGAGGCCGTGCACGATGGGTCGTTGTCTCACGCAGGTGTGGTACACCTAAGCGACCATATCATGCTGTGTCCCAGCCCAATGGCGCGTAAATTTATCCGAATGAGGCTCGATATCAACCTAGGTGGAACCATGGGTGAGGGTCTTGATTCAATAAGTGACCTGTTGAAAACGAATGAGGCGTTTTGGGCAGCTGGTGAAATTCGGAAAATTTTCCCAGATATGCAACGATATCAGTTGTACCGCCTGGTCAGCATGGCACATGCACAGCGTAGAGGGATTGCATCATGTATTGCCGTCCGCTTGAACAATACTTTGCGCAAGTGTTTAATCCTTCGTAGACTTAATGCTGATCTTGATACTCAACGAGTTAGAAATATTATAAAAGAGTACACTGCAAATGCTTCCTTACCACAGACGCTAACCATCATCCCGAAGAAATATCCACTATTACAGATCGGGGACCTGCAATATGAGTCTTTTAATTTCCAGGCTAAACAGGAAAAGAGCTGGCTGAACCATTATGTAAGCGCAAACATGGGACGAGCCAAGTTGATGCATTCGTATCTTTGGAAATTATTGTTTGGCCAAATCGCTGTGGAGATTCGCGCTGATGCTCTCCGGCAGGAAGCTCTTACAACACAGGCTAGCGAGACCGCACTTCTATCGTATTCAACACCCCAGGCATCTCAACGCAATATATTAGCTGCCGATGCTGCACAGAAGACGTTCAAAAAAAGAAACAGGAAAAGAACTAAGGTACCGTTAAGTGGTGACAGCGATCAGGACGACGATTGTATAGTAGACTTCACCGATCCTTACTCTAATTGGCCACCCGAATTTTCCTGGCTTATACCTTCTCACGAAGTTTGTGTTGAAATGTGGTGCAATGCTGAGACGAATACAGAGATTGGCCAAGGCGGTACCACAGACTTGACGTTGCAGCAAGTAGTAGATAATTTTCCTATACACTTGTTTTGTGAAGTAGTGGGCGTATGGCGTGAAGTGGAAGGCCTGTATGACATACTAAGTGACCCGCAATTGCGGCTTAACCCTTTTGGTAGTTTACCCGAGACTATAAGACTAGCAATCTCGCCCTTTGCTACACACAACCGTGACGTTATGGCACGCCTGATCGGTGTATTGGATACATTGAAAACTATGAAACTGGTAGAGATCCCTGAGGCGACAGAGGAAACTATTGCGCCCAGTGGGCTCTCTCAGCGTACAAACTTTACAACACGCCCCCTGTCAACTGAAAACAGAAGTGTAAACTCTAGATTCTCCAAGTTGAACTACGACGTGTTTAGGATGTGCATCACTACCTCGTTGGAGGTACCCATACTACCTTCGTCTTCAAAGAGAGAAGTAATGTCTGTTGAGGAGCCTGTTGACTCGAACACATTCACAACTATATTCAAGTTTAGTAGTCTGGGTCGTCTGTACGAATACTGGCGTACTCTTCACAATCTATCTGAGCAGAGCATTCGTGAAACGGAGGAAAGTCATGCTGCTAATCGTCAGTTGTTTAAGGTTGTTTCAGTTGGTGGCCTTCCCTTGAGTCTTCGCCTGAATATCCCGGGAGAGTAAGTGTTGACCACAAATTGAAAGTTTACCTTTTTCATAATTTTTATTATGCCCAATTTTTTCTGGTGTTTGGTTACTCCCGCTATGTCTCACCACATGCTATTCATTGTTTTCATCCGGGTAATCATAGTATTAATCCGTGGAAAGGACACGTGAATCTCAACTATGAACAACAGTCAGAATTGAGAGCGATTCTGAGGAAATACAAAGTCAATAGACCTGGATGGGCAACCGAAAAGTTCCACCTTGGCTATGCTTGGGGCCAGTTAGTGAGCGAGTGGGATGTATACACTCATCTCAAACGCGTACTCGCCAAGCACCAATCAAAGGGCTCCTTGCCCATATCGTGTGGACTAGAAAGTCTTCCTGAGGTTGTTAAAGCGTTTGTTGTCAAACGTTCTAAACGTGGTGTGAAGAAGAGAAAGAGACGAAAGCGCCTCTCCGATGACGAAGAGAGGCCTAGTTGGAAACGAAATAAGACAACATTGCGTGCACGTGCAAGTATGAGAAGGGGGCGCAGGAAGCGGGCCGTTCCCGCGGACAATGGCGAGATAGAAGACGATGGCTACTTGACTGATACAAGCATACGGTTGAACAACTCTCGAATTGATGAAGCAGAACTATTTGATGCGCGTACTTTACAAAAGTCCGATGACCGTGTGTTTACGTGGGCGGAAAACGAGTTCATTGTGCTGTGTAACACAGCCCGTCGGTTAGCTGGACTGAGAAGGGGTACGACAGCGTTCTATGAAATATTAAGGTTAGCTTTCATTTTGAATGGTTTTGATTACCCCGACAGCGGATGTAAAAAGCTTCGTGAGCAGTCTGTATACTTGGACTCGCTGGGGAGTGTACGTCATGTCGAGAACCTTGTGATACGGAGGGTAAAGCACGTCGTACAAAGTGGGTTAAAAACCTTGTGCATTGACGCACTCAATGGTTCGGACGGTGTAAAACTATTAGAAGCGGTCAAGACGTTACGACAGGCCGCTCATAGCACGGGCTTGATGCGCACGATGACACGCTCATATGTTCATGGATTGGAAGGATGGGCATTTCCATATATCTCCCCATCTGTGACAATACACTCTAGAAAACGTAACAATGCGTGGTTAAATATGATGGACATTATCAAAGTTGAAGCTGAGTACACTGGTACAACAACTATGAAAAGGTTTCCCATAGGACCTATTCGGTCACTGCATTCAGACCTCGATTCACTTGCAGTTGTACTTGTAGGGCAAATGTTGATATGGACGAAACTGGCACAAGATAGTAAGACAGTAGAAGATGCTCCTTATTGCAACCTTCCAGCATACTGGTTACAACACTGTCTCGATTCCTTTGAAATTGTGCGCAAAATATACATGCCTGTGAGTGATGGCCTGAAGAGTCATGGTGTGACCAACTTTCAAAATGGGCTATCCCAGACTTCCGCAAAGTTGGTGAAGACTGTATTAAAACCAGAATTTTTCAGTCTCATAAAACTCACTACCGAGTCTTTGTTTGACGTGGGTACCCTCTCGATGAATCTATCAAATACGCGGATGGGTGAGGGGCCCAGCGGATTTTCTGCCGCTCTTTTCTCCCATGTGGACGACATATTGCATGGCCGTGCTACGATAAGCGTTCAAGAGCTTTCCGAGATGACACAGGATGGAGGTAAGTTGTGCAGTGCTCATTTTATTTGAACTGACTAAAAGTGAGCAAATAATCTAATATGATTCCGTCTTTTTGCACAGATACCCACTACATCGGTGATTTCAACAATCACAGTGAGGCGCAAGGAGGAGGGAAAACTATGCCTCTGCGCTGTAGCGTAGTTCTCGTCGCTCCCGATCTGTCCCAGACACACGCGGAAGTGGCTCAGCGAGCATTCAAAGCTGTACCATCCGTGATCAAGGGATGGACACGCATAGCTGAGGAGAACGAAGATGACTCCGGTGGCCCTTGCCGCCCCGGAAATGCGATGTGCAATCATGAACATGATCTGCAATTTATTTGTGAAAGTGCAGGGCCCAATGGCGTATCTGAGGAAACCATCAGAGCAACAATCGCAGCGTGTATGAAGTTGAACTCTGGAAAAATTCTTGACAAGGATATTGATTTATCTATTCACACTATTGTAGACAGAGGTGTACTGCTTCGTGTTGGTATTGTACATCCGACATATGTTTTACCAGCTCATGCTGGTCTGTGGGCGACCATGCCTGTCTCACACATCGATAACTCAAGAGAGGAGATAGTGCAAAGACCTCCTAATGATACGCACACGGTCAACAATAATGACCACAACACGTCCACAATGGGTGAACAGGTGCAAGGTACCATGGATGACAATTTACCCATGAATAGAACAGTAGATGTGACAGGTGGAAGCTCTACAAATCACGATGCGCAAACGAACAGTGGTGCACTGGTCGAGGCCAAGAGTGTTCATAATCCACCCGATTTTCAGGTGGATGATTCCCTTGTCCGAGTAATCGAACCATGGGTAGTTCCCTCCATAAATGGATGTATTGACTGGGATCGATTGCACAAAATCCTAATTCTCCTTCTGGAATTGGTGCTAAAGTTCCCTGGTGTAAAAGAGGAGATGATATTTGAACATGTTCTCTTTTTCCTGCTTCCCCGATCGTTGACAGATCTTTTGGATTTGCTAGTTGCTGGCAGGGTACTTGAGAGACGGCACCTGCCTGTTGTTTGTAAACCAGATCTGTTTTCTTCACCCATGGATACCCTTCTGCTGAATTCAGGAACAAAATATAAAAATACTACGCATAATACGTCTAGTATATACTATGCGACCACGGAGTGTTATGTGCGGTTGGCATTCATGGTAGATCAACGGCTAGGGTAAGCTCTGGATATCGATGATACGGAAATTTGATGTAGCTGGAAAAGAACAAAATAACGGGTCTATACTTCACTCAAGTATATGATCTGCATTATTCACTCTACCTACGTTTTCCTTTCACTGTTGGTGTTTATTGTGGTCGGGCTTTTTATTTATTTAATCGCTCGCTCCGCTCCCCTCTCTCCTTTATGGTCATTCAACCTATAGAAGTGAAATCAAAGGTGCCACGTAAAGTTTGTTTGATCAAAGCGGATCAAGCAATATTATTGCTACGAGCGTAGTTTTAAACTAATTCTTGTGAGAGCTTTTGTTTCTCTTTATTTTTCGTCCAAAGAAAAGGTCGTCCAGTGAAATAATGTACAAGTATCACGGGACCGTGAGACAATTAGCTCATTTCCCTTCCTAAATAAACATGTAAATGACGATGCTGTAGTGTCCCTTTCATTTAGTATACTGGAGGAAACGTCGCTTGTATCCAAGGGCAAATCCTCTAGTACAATTTTGGAACATGAGCTGAACACGACCTCCTCCACATCTATTCTAGGTAATATCGGTTGAATACGGGTAATAAAGTCATTGGTAATCTCGGTATTTGTTAGAATTGCTAATCGCTTCAGCCGAGGGTTCATCTCCATAAATCCAACGAGAAAATCATCAGCCACACAGCAGTTGCGAAGAATAAGTGTACAGATGTGGGTGGGAAGAATAACTGATTCTGGAGTAATTGAAACAAAGCCAGACGCACGTGGCGACGCAACTGCAGTGGTGGTATTGAGTGGGCCTGCTGGAGTGAACGTGAGTATAGTATTGAGAGTTGCTGCAGCCTGACTGCCATTCCCAGTTTCAGGTTCGACTTCAACAGACACACTTTTGATGGGTGGTGGGTTCCATTGCGTGAGACATAAACAACAAATGCGTAACCCAATGTCTTTGAACAGATACAAAAGATCCTCGAAGCTTGGCTTATTAATATTAAGCACGGTAAGATTAGGAAACATTTTCACTATCTTACGAACTGCAGAGGCACCACCATTCGTAGGTTCGTCTATATGTAACTCAACAAGTGGTGAGTAACGAAGCGCGCGGCTTCGCAGAATCTCATTGCGGCTAAGTGCCACGTTCGGAGCCATATTTTCCTTCAATGTTCGGGCATGTCCTTCAATTCTCCGTCTCTTCTTTCGAATTCCCATTTCTGCTTTAAGATGCATATCTTCACGTTTGCTGTCCTTTATGAGTTTGGGCCTCAACTCTCGAAGGTCACATAATGTACCAAGCACGTTTAACGAACGGAGCCGGGGTAACCTTCTAAACTCTTTGCCAGGTACTCCACTCAACATGCTGTTCTTCGCCAACGACAAAGTTTCGAGTTTGACTAGGACACCCAGCGGACGAAGATGAGAAGAACTCTGTAAAGCCTTACTCAGACCTTCTAAGCGCAGATCAGTTAGATGGGTGAATTCTGCTACTTTACGGATACAGCGAGTCGTGAGTTTCTCACAGAAGGACAAATCGAGATGTGATAGTGAACCCGCCAGCGGTAACAAGCGCTCGAGGTCAGAATACAGTAGTGACGTGTGCGACAAGTTCAAAATACGCAGGGAACGGAGATGCCGAATACTAAGAAATGCCGAATCATCTACTAATGTCAATCGACTCATACGAAGCTTCTGAGATACGAGCAGCCGAAGTAGGGGGCCGGAAAGAACCTTAAGCACAGAATACAGTTTATCCACGAGAGCGTCTGCAAGCTCTGTAGGGAGAATCGAAAGACAGGAGACGGTTTGGAGAGTGCCAGCCAATGCTTCAAGAGCAAGGGAAGCAAGTGTTGGCGGAGATCGCATCTGCATGTTTGTCAATAATGCAGGGCACTATAGCATGATGTGCATGTTTGCAACTGAAGAAGGCGTTGCAATATAGAAATACAATGTAACTATCTATCTAATCGAAGAGCAACGCAATACAATTTTATGATATTTAACGGTTCATATACAAAAAAGGTCACGTGTACAGTGTAATTTCGAAAACCTATGGAAAAAACTGATTACACACAAACAGCACCACGCACCAACGTATGCGGAATGAAATATAACGAACTAAACACTCCGAAGGACAGCTTACAATTGACAAGTACTATCAACATGGACGCCGAACACAACAACAACAACCCAACAACAGATGAAGGGTCTAGCACCCAACAGCCAACGAATAATGGGGATGGCTTCTTTGACGACGACGAGTTGATCACAGCGGACAAATACGACATTATAGAGATTAACGAAGAGGACGTGCCGGACGATCTCGATGACGAAGAGGACGAAGAAGATGAAGATGAAGAAGAAAACTTGGGGAAAAATCACGGTGATATGGAGGTTGATGATACTGAGGGTGAAGTACCGCTCGTAGACATGTCTGTGTCCCGTTTCGCACGTCACGACGACTCAGTGTATTCCCTGGCAATTAGCCCTGCTGATACGAATGTGTCTGCAAGTGGAGGTGGAGACGACCATGCATACATATGGCGAACAGAGAATGGAGTGGTACTACACGAACTCATTGGGCATACAGACTCGGTCACTGCTGTAGAATTTAGCTTCGATGGCCAGTATTTAGCGACGGGTGGTTTGGACGGGCAGGTCTTAGTGTGGGACGTTTCCACGGGTAAACATGTCGTATCATGCGAGGGTTGCACTGAGATTGAATGGCTGAAGTGGCACACCAAAGGACACGTTCTGCTCGCTGGATCAAGCGATGGTAATGTTTGGCTGTGGAAAGTCCCAAATGGTGCTCTTATGGCTGTGCTTGCCAACCATACAGACTCTGTAAGAGACGGAGGGTTTTCGTCTGACGGCAAGTCTATCTTTACATGTTCATTTGACGGTTCAATGATTATCTGGGATCCCAAGAAGGCAACTGCTACAGTAAAGTTTGGGTTGGGACTAAATATGTGGTTCGACTGTCCTGTCAATACGTGTGATTTGAGTCCTGATGGTGTTATCGCTGTTGCAGGGGGCGAGAACGGAGGGATTGCCATAGCTAGCGTTAAGCAAGCTAAGGTTTTGTTTTCACACCCCGATGTGCATGGTGATGAATCTGTCGAGGCAATCCAGTTTTCTCCTTCTCATCCGTACATGGCAAGTGCAGGTCTGGACGGCAACCTCTTGGTTTGGGACACAAACCCTTTCAAAGTGCGTCACCAATGTACACACGGTGCTGGTGTTGTGAAAGTCGCATGGCATCCCACTGAACCTATCGTTTTTACTGGATCTCTGGATCACACCGTAAGAGCCTGGGATGCTCGCACGGGCGAATGTTTAAAGTCAATGACTGGACATAATGATGCCATTCTATGTCTGGCTCTTAGTAGGTATATACTTTTGTTTCCCGTATTTCAGTGTTGTGGTCAACCATTGCATTTATGTTCAACTCTTGAATTAAGGAAGCATGTATCGGACAAAGTATGCACATATGTACAACATTTTGTAGTATAGTACTCTATTCATATATTGGATGTAATGTTGAAAACTGTTTTCAACAAGTTGTCAAACAGTCTAATAGATCACTCGCTTGACTAATCTTTGTTTCGCTGTGTCCCTTTGACTTTATCTCAGTGATGGTCGTATTGTTGCCACTGGTTCCGACGATACAACTGCAAGAGTCTTTCAATTCTCAGACTAAGACTGTCGGACTGGGCCAGGACATCTTGGAACATGTAGCCATGAAGCTATAAATGTACATTATTAAAAGTAAAGGTAACTTCTAATTCCTTTTAAAAGCAAGCAACTTACAGGTTACATTACAACCGTGCCTTGTCGATGGTGATCTATATACTGTTTGGTTCTACGAGTTCGTTTAGTCCCCAACATCTACAACTTTATTCATTACGCATCGAAGGCCTTTACTTGCTAACCCCTTGAACTGGCATAGGTAATTCTTGAATTGGTGTTGCGTGTAAGGGCAAAGGCCCAGCAAGTGTTATTATATTCCATCCCATGTATAGCGTAACGTTGGTATTACCTGCAAAAATGGAAATGGAACGCCATAGTTGCATACTATTCGTGAGCAGCTAAACAATGAAAACATTAAAATATTAAAATGTACATGCATGCATCCCTTCGCTCCCAGTGTATGATGAATAACGTATTCACAAACGGTACATCATGATATTTGCATTCAAACCCTTTAAAGCGTACAGCAAACGATGCTAACCATGGACATGCGTGGGGCTGAATATCGTAAACTAAACATTTTTGAACTCAATCGCCACTAAAATACCTTCAGTGTAAATTGGTATGAAGCAATATAATGTGGCACAAGGGTACAACATATAGCTTCTCTCAGCTAGCACCTCGTAAAAATTTTCCTCCCAAATGAGCTCATTAATATAAACCTATTCTTTTACCTGTAAAAAATCGCCCATCATCAAATAACGGGTACTTCAGCTCCATGCCCTTTGTACTGAATTTATGACGGTGTTTGTCTTTTTTCAACACTATTCTGTCCCATACAACAACCTGGTGTGTAGTTAAAACGAAACAAAAACGTAACGGAATGTACGAGACGTACAATACATGTGAATATTTTATGTTTGTTGTATGCACGCGTGATGTGTATCTCTTGTAAGTGCATAAGGGTGTACGTGCATGTCGTACACATGCTACGTACATAACACTGGGTCACGTTAAACAAATTGTTCGAAACTAGTTTACGTTGACAAACCTTGTTACGCACGTTTCTCTTCGTTTCGTAGTCTGCGTATAAGTACAAGAACACCTACAAATAACAAATAAAGAAAGAGAGGGATCAACAGAAGAATTCTTAGCGATAAATTTTCAAGCCTAGTAGATGATCTTGTATTCATACCTCCTTCACGTCCCAATTAAAAGAGTTTGTAACATCAACGTCTAAGTCAACTTTAAAGGAGGCTTTTTCTGACATTGTACGCATCCCCCTGGCCTCGTGGCCACGGGTCACCTCGATGTCTTGTACTTTTAAGCGGAAAACAGGTTCATTGAACGGTAGGAATAGAACCGAAGAAACCCAGCATGCAACTACGAGTCGATAATGACAAGAAATCAAAACTTGAGACAAGACTAAACGATTCGTATACTTGGAAGCATGAAACATGTGGGTACACTGATTCGCATTTGCATTGTCGTTCAACAGCAAGAAATTTAAGCGCTAAGCTCTTCAATCTGGTACACTCACGAAGTGCCTTGGTTGCCGTGATCAAAATATCTCGTTTATAACTGGGTGGTTGTATGTGTGGGTGTATCTGCGGATATGTACACGTCTGCATTATATTGCAGCAAATTATTTGTTTGCAAGTAATGCCAAAACCGAACGAAACATGTACATGCAAATTGATGCGGACGGGTTTGTCGTTGAAAGATCTGTGACAATTTATCGTGACAATTTCTCGCAACTATTGACAGATGCCTTATTGATGTAGGGTTTAGTCACTACTCTCACCAACGATGCAGAGCACAAAGTTCCAACACACTACAACGCGCATTTCGTTATTAAAGAAAACTTCCATGTAATTCTTATGCAACTAAACAGAACCACAATGCACGTTTTCCAATCACTATTACCTAGCATAGTGGCAAGTACTGATACGGCGTAGGCACCCACATTGTTTGCGCGAGTGAATAGTGTGTCCATTTTGTCGGTTTCAACACTGCATACAATAGTGAGAAAAGAGAAAAGATTTGAAAAAAGTGAGTCTGGCCCACTAGGGCCACAAACTGTTATACTGTTTTTAAACACTTAAACATTTATAGGAATAATATTAGTAGGTTAGAACGTAAATACAATTGATGTGTATAAAACAAACGGCGGAATGGTTATAGACGAAGGAGATGACCCCATTGTTACTGCAGATTCTGCCGAACCTAACGAGAAACGTGACAACGGCGATGTCGACGAAACCAACGAAGTGGAGGAAAATCAAATGTATGTTGTTGAATACCAGCCATAGTTTGAGACGAACCACTAATGTCTTTGATGATACAATACGTTGGATTGACCTTTTACATATATGGATGTATGCTCTCGAGCTACCGTCGATATTACATACTAGAAGAAACGCATGTCTGTTAGATTCAGATTTGCTCTGATTATATTTACTTCTGTTTACATTGCAGTACATTATGTTTGCCTACAGGGTGTGAATGTGGTGTGGTATTGTGTGTGTGCGTGTGTGCGTTTGTGCTTGTGTGATTGTAGATAGTTCGACTTTATTAAGATGACAATATGACATGAGTTTATGGGGGTCTAGTATTTGTAAACGTTATAACTACTAAGTGTGGCATACTCAACACAAAAGGCATCCTGCGGAACGGCTGTATGAATACAACCTACAGCAATGTGCATGCACAAACAGGCATAATGTGTCCAATATCTTCAGCATTATTTGTACACCGCATGCGTATGTGTCCGCACAAGTATGTGTCTAATACAGTCACGCAAATAGAAACAACACTTAGGTTGTTGAACGCACTGTTTTCTATAGTAGCCGAAAGCTAACTACGTGAGAAAGCGTCCAACGTTTGTTGTACATTTCGCTTTACATCTTGGCAAATTTCGTTGGTATATCTTTATGCAGATGCGAGTTGATTGCTTCCGAACTAGCGAAGCCTTACTGCGACCGAGAAGTTCTGAGAAGCGTTTGTGCTGGTGCAACCATACCTTCGAAAGTCCGTGGCAAGCTATGGATGGTAATAATTGTAACAACATCGGTTCATGCAGTGCTTCCCGATGAATATATACATGCACCTCGTATCTGAAATCTAATTCAATGGTAATGGTTACGTCTAAGAAGCTGATTACCTCTCAGTAGAGTGCTGACTATTATTATTATGACGAATTACAGTTTCTCTTGGGCGTGGACAGAAAACCCAACGTCCTTGGCTCATGGAAACCACAGTATAATGAGTTCAAAACGGCTGCTCTACTGAAGGCCGAATGTCAGTCAGAAGCAGGTACGGATGGCAAAGTTGTAGAAATGCATACAGATAAAATCAAACTTTAATAACAGCTCTATGGAATAGAGAGGGGATGATGTGACGGAATACGTCTCTGCTGAGAGACTTATACTTTTCTATACATAGCAAATTGGTAATCTTGAACTTCAGCTTTGTCGTTATGAAATTCTGCGAAATAATGGTAGATACTGTCTACTGTGCATATTAACATACTTTCGTTCTTATTTGTAGAGAAACTTGTGTCATGGGGGTGTAAAAGTGAAGATGCTGCATTGGACATGGAGACGATTCTTAACTTTTATTGTCACACGAGATCATGTCAATACAGGTATCCATATTATAGTACATATATCCATTGTTCGTGACAGCATTAACAATAATGAACCTCGTTAAGTTGAACCATATGTTATTTTCAGACCTGGATGGGCGGAAATTGTACGCCCGCTGTTAACTCTCAACCTACCTCTCTGGCGAATTTTCAACTGTTTCTATGCAATGGTCGAACGTTATCTCCCGTATTCCCATGGGTCGCACGCAAAGACTCCATATCAGTTCTTCCGAATGCTATTGCAGTATCATGATCCTGAGCTTTCACACTTTCTTGACACGAAAAAGCTGGACCCACAGTCGTATATGTACTCTTGGGTATGTTGAGAACGCATGACAATTCGATTGAAAATTCGAAAATGATACCTGTGGTGTCATTTGCACTATATTGTGCACCCACTACATACCCACTCTAATCTGCCAACTTTTCTCACATCTCGACATGCGCATTTGAAGTTGAGAAGTCTGTATTCGTATGCTGTGGATACCGACGTAGTGTTGGCCCTATGGGACCTGTATCTTTTAGAAGGCAACGTTTACCTTGCGTACTTCATGTCTCTAGCTGTGTTGATCAATTCACGAGACTCAATACTTGAATTAAGCACAACAGAAGAGATCAGAGGTATAGAGACATTCGTCAGTATTGCCATAAATATATAGGTTGCTCGCAATAGTTGTGTGATTTGTACATGGGTATTCCAGATGCAGAATTGGTTTGAGCTTATAAATTATTGTACCATTGTACTGCATTGAATTTACCTAATGGCATAATGACAGATCTTTTACCAACTCTGCTGAGCCCACTTAATGTCGAGGATGCTGAAGATTTCGTGCTGTGTGCTCTGTACTACTACAACACCACACCACACTCTATCCGAAATAAAGATCTACAACTCGCCTTATTCTCGCCCGGGCCTCAAACACAATACGATACTGGATCGAAAAAACAACCCATTTTATGTCTCTCGGATGGCATGTGCTTGAGCGTATCTGCCACCGAGATCCATAATGGTGTAAGGTGTGTAAAAAAATCCGTGGTTGCATTAGCATGAACTTTCGTGGGTTCACGATTGCTTTACTTGCTGTTTTTCACTTGATTATATAATGTATTTCTTTGCTTCACACTTGGATAGTGTGTGCATGCTTGCCATCTTATATCCTGGTAAAATAGTTACTACCGATGTTACATACTTCAGCGCATATGACCCGAAATCCTATTTTCTGTTCAACGTCCAGTGTCAAAGCCAACAATCCCAGTCCCCCACTTCGGTACATTGTTCTCGACGTACGATCAATAGACGAATTTCAAAATGGACGATTGGCCACTGCGATACATGTAGACGTAGAGCTTCTTATGGAGAATCCTGACAAATTTTACAAAACTGTTGAGATGTTTGCCGAGCTTAATGATGAACATATTTGCATATACGGATCTTCGAAAGACGGTTAGTATAAGTTGATACAGTAAGTAGGGTCCCTTTGTTTCGTGGAGGTATCATCTTGCTCACAAAGTATTGCTCTTCACTTTACAAACAATGTCTACATAACATTGGTTTGCAATATATATTTCAACAACGGTTGAATACATGACGGTTCATATTTTCTATTTCTTTCATCAGATCATGCTGATTTGTAGATAATATTGGTTTGCGAAGTATATTGTACCAACTGTTGAATACATGACGGTTCATATTTCCTATTTATTTCGTCAGATCTTGCTGATTTGTAGATAATATTGGTTTGCGATATATTGTACCAACTGTTGACTACAATATATTCTGTTTCTCGTCCCATCATGCTGATATGTCCATCTCTTCAATTTGCATATTATTGAAACAATCTCATGGTAGTGTATCGAACTCTACTTACATACACCATTAGAGTCGCACTTAAGGATGATCGTCAGCTACTTCCTCCAACGTAACTTCAAGCACGTGAGTTGTGTGGTGGGGGGCTACGAACAAATCCATGATCTCTTTGTTGGCACTGCGTTTGCCGAGCTTGCAGACCATAAGGTTAGGTTGTTTTGCTGAAGTAGTGACTGCATTTACTTTATGTTCAGTGTTTCGATGCTGTTTCTATCTGTTATGAGCATGATCATGCAACAGTAATTTTGTATGTATTTATACTATTTTTTAAAACAGGCATGTCACTTGTGCAACCCTGAAAGCGCGGCTACGAATAATATAACTACGAACGATAGGTATTCCCATTCATTCTCGTTTGAAAGGTTCGCACAGGCGGCAAAGAAGCTCACTAGACAGGATTCTGCTACTGCATCTCGTGCAGAGGGAACACCCACTTCGCCAGACAGGTATATTTTTTGGAAATTATGGCACGTTAAGTAGAATCGCATTGCTCATTTGGAGAGAAATGTTGGTCTAAAGACCGTGTACCTGATAAATGAAAACGGTAATGTGATTGGTAACGAATAGTATTTCTGATATTTCCTGTTTATTGGTCTAGTTCTGGAACCAGAAAAGAAGATGCTCGGATTTCGAAAGGCGAACCACCTGCATCTAAACTGACCAGTGAAGGATTTTTTTCATTCGTAAAGAAAGGAAAAGAATCATGGAACGTTCTGAGTTCCAGCGTAGAGGTACATTATACAGGACGTGCCTATGACACCTCGAAGAGTGTGTATTAGTTGGTCTCGCTTTGGCATGTCTTATGTGAAAGAAACTACTCATCAAGATCTGCATATTGTGTTGACTATATTCTATCGCTGTAATTTTCCAGTGTTATCTGGTAATGTATTCTATGCTTTAATGAGAAAGTATATAATATTGTTGTACTTGTTATGTATTTTACTTTAACTGAGAGTGCAAGTACAAATTCTCACTACAATCCCCATCAGCCAACGCAAAAGGCTGACATAGATAGTTCGAGTGGTACACCGGATCGTCGCACGTCATCGTCAAGCTCTGGAAGTAGGGGACAGGTGTTTGGTATTGGAGACTCTGAGGAAGACAGCGATGAAGATATACGTACAGAGGTATTTTAGTGTGCGACAAGCTATAAGTTTGAGTGTCGATTTCTTTTCGGTTTGTGCCCACAAAGTGGATGGCGGTGAAGAATAGTAGAGATGCACATATACAATGAGTACTATGTGACGTAAGCTTGACGATATCTTTCAAAAGTTCTAGCGGCCGATTTTAAAAATATAAACATCTTCGGTTCGTACAGGAGGATTTTAATGTAATGAGGAAAGTACATATTGAGGATGATTTGCAGGCTATAGGCGTCCTTCACTTGTTTGAATGCAGCGAACTAGTTAAGCGCGGCCAAAAAACGGCAAGGTGTGCAAATGTGCATGTCTTTTCAAGGATTATGTACGGATATTAGTTCGAGTATATTGTTGCGAACTTGCCCATATAATGGAACAACAATCGTATTCGAATTACAGCTGTATTGCCGTCTCTGACAAAGCGTTTTTCGTACTTCGGACGCCCCAGCAAACGCATCCTGTCGCATATATCAAGGTGTGTTCGTATTTTCCTGCTAGTGAAGTGAACCAATCCTAGACACATATTTAACCAAATTCGGTTTATAAGCAATAAGATAATATAACATTCAGGTTCAGGAATATACAATTGCACATGAAAAATTTATTATTTGTCAACCTTTGTAAAAGAATCGACTAGTGAAAGCTTTTTTGTTTCTGGCTTTTGTTCTCTCTCCTAAATAATGGTCATATATAAATTTCCATGTTAAGGAATCGTTCCCTCTGTGGACCTTGTCAAAAATTACAGCCAACAAGAAGGATCCCGATCTTCTAACATTCGTTTTCAAGACAGACCGGTATGTCCGTGACGATATCTCCATTGTTTCTTGGAAACTCTTCATCCAAATATTCTCGAGTATTTCTTACAGCTTATTTAAAATATTCAAGTATTTCTTACAGCTTATTTGAGAACAATGTTTATTGCCCCGTTTGCGCTAAATGCAAGCACGATTTGTATCCTTAATAGTCTTGTATATAAGTATCAAAATGACAAACTAAGAACCATCTTTACCCCACGACTAACAGTGATGGGAAACACGAGGTATTGTCCAGACGATTCAAGTTGCAAAACAGCCGAACTTGTTCGCAAGTCGTTGGCCAGCTTGTTGTGGCGAGTGTACGAGGACGCATGCGCCACACCAAGGCATTGCCCACACCTAGTTCGAATACGAAACATTCGACGTCCCAGTCGCCAGCTGATCCAGTCAGTGATACGGTGGAATCAACCCGGCACATGATGTAACGGTGAAAGTAGTCTGTGTCAAGCCGTCCGTAGTATCTGCATAGGTTTATCGGATGCGGTTTATCTTGACAAATGCACTCGTTTGTGACGTTCACATAAAAGTGTATATAATTGCGCAAAACACTAAACAATATTATGGTCATAATACTATGCCTACATTTGATAGCAAATAGCAATGTACGCAAGACCCCATTTTGGCAACATCTCTATTCTATTATGTAGATTTGCACAAAAGTTTAACATTTTACTTTCTTAGCAATTCTAGTGATACTATATGTATTACATTTCATGATGTAATAAACCTAAATCGTCTACTCGTGCTCCTTAGCTTGAACAGCCGCCTGTTTTCTCTTCAATTTTTCCAACACCTTTTTGGCCGTGTTAAAAACACCATTTGTGGGTGACCCACAAACATAGCAAGTCTTACTCGTCTTATAGTGATCTAAGGCACATTTCATGCAAAAGTAGTGGTTACATCGTGTCATTACTGGGTTTGTGAACTCCTCTCTACAAATGTAACAAGCGAATGGCACCTCATCGTCTTCGCTATCGCTGTCACTCTCCTGGTTTTGCTTGCCATAATTTCCGCTGTCCCACTCTCTCTCCAACTGCCACCCAGTCTTGTAGTCCCCACGGTCGTGCAAAAACTTACACGTATCGCCAAATCCACAATAGCCCGTCTCTTTGTAATCCTTACACACATCCGGTTGATAGTCGAAGCGAGATGTAACACGTATATTAGCTGACGCTTTTTGTGGACCTGGTTTCAAGAAACTTGACACTTTTACCCCACCAGTTGTCTGAACACTGTCGGAACGGACATCTCCAGCTGATAGAGCTTGCTCATCAGGGCCATCGATTGTGTTTATACTAGCTGCACCAGTGTCTCCTCTGCTGTTCTCGACACGTGACGCTTTTGCCATATCAAGCATCCCATCGCTATCACTTTCTTCGCTCTCGAATGAATTCGACTCATTGTTTAACGATGTTCGGTTGGAATTTCTTGCGCGATTGCGTACAGTTGTGCCCGAAACATTCAACTTTCTTCTTTTACGTTGTACACGAACTACATTGCTCCCCCCGTTCCCATCGTCGGAACTGCCACTTTCACTACTACTCGTGAGAGTCTCTTTTTTCCTGGCATTCCTAGACTTGCCTTTCCTTTGAGAGGTGGCTTGTTGCTTGGTCTTGGTGGTTGTACGTTTACGGAAAACACAAACAGGGGTTTCCGAAACCTGTGCAGACGGTATTTCTTTATCATCCATTGCAACCCTCGTGTGTGTGTGTGTGTGTGTGTGTGTGTGTGTGTGTGTGTGTGTGTGTGTGTGTGTGTGTGTGTGTGTGTGTGTGTGTGTGTGTGTATATGTGTGTGTGTGCGTGCGCGCTTCTCACTTATCAGTTTGAATGCCCTACCAAATTATCTAGCTATATATATAACCAAGCGGATATTGAATTTTTAAAAGTTACTTTCTTCTCGTTTGTTTTTCGTATGCATAGATAGCTGTTATGTCGAGCTTTACAGGAGAGTCCAGCCTCGATGACGCTGCAGAGCTTGTAGTATCCAAACCCACGGAGGACTGGGCATTGATTCTCGAGTTCTGTGATCGTGTCTCCGCCATGAACACAAGTGCTGGTGCGAAGGATGCTTTGACGGCAATTGTTAAAAAGATAAACAGCAGCAATCCGAATTATGCATGTCAGGCTGTGAAGCTTTTAGAGTGCTGCTTCAATAATAGCGGACGAATCTTCCAGGTTGAGTGCGCACAACAACCCCTTAATGATGAGATCTATAGGCTACTTCAGACAAAGGTAACTACGGAAAACCCTTTCAGTTTTTGTGAGCACGACAACAGTGTGGCTGCAGCCAGTTAGTTGTATTGTGCCCCTGCGTATACATATAATCCGATTGATTGTTTTCAGATGTCCATGGTATGTATATTGTGTAGAATGTTTATAACAGATAGAGAGTATATACGCTTACACAGTAATACAATCTAACACTTAGTCCAAGGGCCGAAATTGTGAATAGTGTTAGATTCTTACGTAGTAGAGACGTTTTTTATTGTTTCATCTCTTGTTTTGTTCACCGTTTGTGTTCTTATATATTCACTTAGATCTGAAAGTTACATGACCATCGTTCACATGTGTAATGTGATATTTGTATTGCTCGATCACACTGTTTTCACATGTATATTTTATGTTTGTCATTGTGTTCTTGCTCTTCAATCTCGCAGTCCAATACACCAATGAAAGTCTGCGATGCGATCAAAGAGTCATTGCAAAACATATGCTTAGATGTTATGGATGACTCTTCCTTCTCGCGAGTGCTGGTTACTTACCATAGGCTCCGTAGAGAAGGCTATGACTTCCCTCAAACTGATCGGAAAGTTCCGGAACCACCATTCTCATCTGTATGTCCTGTCATTGCCTAGTTAGCACAAGTATGCACATTTGTTAGATATGCATGATATAAGGTCTTATGTATTTTTTATATAATTTTGTATCTGGGGGAGTTTCCATGGTTTCTTCCACTGTTCTTCTGAAGTCTAATAGTGGTAATCAGAGCTAATGTAATATCTCCGCCGATGATCATAGTACCATTCATCGTATACCAGCTATTGAACACCGAATGCCTAATCACATTATATATTCAGCAAAGTACTGCAGAAGAGCTCGCCGCGCGGGAGGATGCTGATCTGGCTCGGGCCATTGAAGAGGTATACAGTCAGATGAAAATGATGTATAAACACTGTTGTAGGTGTTGGTAAACAACTTATTGAACTATCTGCGTATTATTGAACTAT
Source organism: Creolimax fragrantissima (assembly GCA_033442365.1). Lineage (NCBI taxonomy): Eukaryota > Ichthyosporea > Ichthyophonida > Creolimax > Creolimax fragrantissima. Next base: position 577,673 of record JAWQFL010000011.1, read on the forward strand.
CTGCGTATGCACATATTGAACTGTGTGATTATATACGTACTTTCCGGAGATGATACAGTGTATAAAATATTGCCCTTCAGTTATTGCTCATACATCAAAGTCACTTGCTGACGAAAACTTCTAATCCCAACGTAGTCGCTGAAAGCAAGCGCTATCGCTGAGAAAAGGAAAAAGTCAAAGACGAAGAAGAAGAAGAAAACCCAAGCCAGTAGCGGAGTGTACCCTGATTCGGCAGCTGTGCAAGGTAAGCTTATATGGTACTATTTGAGCTAATGTGATCGTACGTAGAGAAAATTTTTATGAATGTTTTTGTTGGTGATGTAGAATCAAGTAAAGAAGCCGAAGCGTCCGAAAATCGTATTCAATCACTGCAAGACGACGGAAAGCGCCGCGTCAAGGCGATCTATACATTCGAAGTACAGGAGGAAGGTGAGCTAGGATTTCAAGCCGGAGATATTGTGACGTTGCTGGACGATGGTCACCCTGATTGGTGGAAAGGAGAGCTCAGAGGAAAGACCGGGTTGTTTCCTTCAAATTATGTCGAGTTGTTTGCGAAAGTGACTTCACCATCCTTGGGTGTAGCACAGAGCAATGGACATAATGGCGTGGCGTATGCAACTGCAGCCGGAGATGAAAGAGGCCAGAGACCAGCTGAAAATGGTCAGATTGATGTTGAGATTGTGGATGAGCTACTCGGTCGTCTGCTGACGGCACAGTCTTCAGCTACTGATGCTGCCTTTAATCGGGAAATTGAACGTTTATATGATATTGTAGTTGGCGATATGCTTCCAATACTCGACAACAAAATTGCAGTGCTAGACGCAAAGGATCAAGAGTTGGGACACCTTAACGAAACATACTGTACTTCCATGGCAATGTACGACCATCTCGCTCGTGATGCTCAGCTGGCTTTCTCTGGTCAGGTAAGCCTAGAAGTTGTTTGCGATCCACGTTGTAATTAGTCTTGCATATTTCTTTCTTGTTTTTATTAAAATTGAGAATGTTCATGCGACGTCGTCTAGTCTAAGTCTAATTTTGTGCTTCTTCTTTTCTCAGCCTCAGCAGCAAGGTTATCTACCAGCACCTACGTCATATCAGGTACTATCTACTATGCCAAGTTTATAAATACACATACAATGGTTTGTTGTGCTGTCGACTTGTTTCTCTTGAGGACTTGTGTAAGTTACAGTGTGTTGTCAGAAATTGCTCAATTTTGTACATTTTATATTATTCCATTTCACTGCCTAGACGCCAAGGCAATACTGAAAAATAATGCTTGGCCGCTGGATATAATATGTCGTAGCCTCCATGAATCCATTATGCTTTAACACAGGTGTATACACTCCATAGTCGACTGTGAAAGAAGTAGGAACTGGGCTTCTTGTAGGCATACATAGATGAATGTAAATATAATATATTTTAAAAGTAGCGTATTTGCTATTCTTAAAACACAAAACACAAATTCATGAGCGTCAATACAAATTCATGAGCGTCAATATTTCTACGTAGTGTTCCAGTATGTCAGAAGAACATGATTTCAACATCTTATGAAAATTGTTTGGTAGCATAATAAGAGGTAAACCGTTGTCGTCGCTTCGGCACATATCGTGAAGGGAATTCATGGTGAAATTGATGAAAGAATTAGTGGTTACTTACTACCTTCATGATCGTGGTTGCCTCATTGAAGAGAAACTCTAAACATTTGATAAATGGGTTAGATAGGAGATTGTAGTCCCCATACTAAACTTTCTAAAGAGCATTTGAATTTGGAAGTTACGGTCTAAGTCACATTTTAGGGTATAGAGAGATCTCACTGAGAGATCTGACCCAAGTTCAAAATGTTGGGCAAAATGTTCTAAATATAGTCTTGTACGGGAATCAGTGAAATCAATAGTACGCCAACATCTATAATAATATTCCAGTAAAATGACAGATTTTTTGAAGTATACCTATAGAAAAGAAGTAAATCTAACTAAAAATAACTGCATAAAATGAAAGATAATTCATGAATCACAAAATACATCTATAGAAATGAAATAACTTGAAACAATTAATAATTACATCATTAAATGAATGGCATATTAACGAATCACCGAGCTTGAAAAGAAAATATTCAACCAATAGAGAAACACTTGGAAGATCTTCTACTATCCAGATGCAACATGATAGTGGTGCTGTCAAAATCATATTGACAGGTAGGTACACTGGAAAATATAATGTCAACGAAGAGATACTGTTTTTTTCCTCAGCCCTGTCTCTCTGTCTCTCTCTCTCTCTCACTTTGCAATGCAAAACAAAACACTATAACACGAAACAAAGTTACCTCATTTCGTGTCCGTGTGGTTGTACTACAGTTTGATTAGTATGAAGCTTCAAACATTCGTTGCTGTAGCAGCACTGTCTGTCCTTGCTCAGTTTACCCGAGCCGTCGATGTCGAAACTGAGGACGGTGTTTATGTCCTTGGAGATGACACTCTCGAACCCTTCGTGCAGGAACACGAATTTGTTCTTGCCGAATTCTGTAAGTAGAAAGTGCGCATCACAAGCAGTAGAACTGTTGTCGTATCTCAATTTTGAGTTCAATCTATATTATTGTTCGTCAACTATACGTACTTATACAAACTTTGTTCCTCATACAATTGTAGATGCTCCTTGGTGTGGACACTGCAAACAGCTCGCCCCTGAGTACGCTAAGGCTGCCCAAGAGCTTGCTGAATCGGGTTCCACTGTGAAACTGGCCAAGATCGATTCAACAATCCACTCCGCTGTTTCAGAAGAATTCGATGTCAAGGGATACCCTACAATCAAGTTCTTTCGTTCCGGACACGTTGGAGAGTATGAAGGAGGCCGTACTCATTCTGACATTATCAACTGGCTCAGTAAGAAGACTGGCCCACCAGCCGAGACTATTGACACGGTTGAAAAACTAAATGAATTGTCTGTTGCCGACGATGCAGTTGTTGTTGGTGTATTTGATGACCTTGAGAATGTAGCCGCCAAGACCTTCCTCGCTGTTGCCGCAAGTATCGATGATGTGATCTTCGGAATCTCTTCCAACCCTGAAGTTCGAGCTAAACTGAAAGTCGAAGGTGATGCCATTGCTCTCCTCAAGCATTTCGATGAGAAGCGCAATGACTACGAGGGCGAATTCGAGACGGATGCCATCAAGGAGTTCATTAATGTAAACAGGCTACCCCTCGTTATGGAGTTCAACGAGGAGAATCAGCCTAAGATCTTTAGTGGAGACATAAACACGCACATGTTGTTGTTCGTGAACAAGGACTCTCTAGCTGAAGTGAAAGATTGCTACTCTGAGGCCGCAGCCAAGTACCGTGGTAAAGCTATCTACATCACCGTAGATACAGCAGCAGAAGATAGTGAGAATGTTCTTGAGTACTTCAATGTCGATAAGTCTGAACCCATCAATCTTCGTCTAATCAACATGGATGACGATATGATCAAGTTTGTTCCCGAAAACCCGGTGACTTGTAATAGTTTCACCGAGTTAATACAAGGTTTCATTGATGGTACTATTGAGCGCCATCTGAACTCTGAGGATGTTCCCGAGGACTGGGTATGTCTAGATAGTTTGAATTGATTTCTTTCTTATATCATGATTCTTCTTCTTAGCATTGCCTCACTTGGTCTAAACGATAAACCTTTCTCAGAATGCCGAGCCTGTTAAAATTCTGGTTGGAAAGAACTTCCACGAGATTGCGTTCGACGAGAGCAAGGACGTCTTTGTTGAGTTTTGTAAGTGACTTTCGAAAGGTCAAATTTTCTACTAGTACATGCACAAACGTATGCTCTATATTTTCTAACTGTATACAATGAATTTTTCTCTTTTCATAGATGCCCCTTGGTGTGGCCATTGCAAGAGTTTGGCCCCTATCTGGGAACAGCTCGCGGAGGAGTATGAAGGTGATGACACTATTGTTATTGCCAAGATGGATAGCACCGCCAATGAGGTAGCCGAGGTCAGCGTAGAGGGATTCCCTACTCTTAAGTTTTTCCCTAAGAACGCTGGGCAAAAGATTATCGACTACGATGGTGATCGTACCCTTGAAGATTTAAGGTCGTTCTTGAATAAGAGCACCGTAACCACGGATGCTTCTGGTAAGGATGAGGCTGCCGAAACCGAAACGGAAGAAGATGCTCGTGTTGAGTTGTAAGAAATGTAATTTTTAGATTCGACTGTTAAAAATATGGCCAATGCTTGGTATTATGGCAAATGGAAAGATGGTAGGTACTACTTGATACATCGTTTTGTGTAGGTAAACAGAACCTGTGGTGTGTACCAAAGCTTATGCGCTACCGCAACAGGACAGATCTGGATGGAAGTCGATTAAATTCTATCTTGTATATTTATTGAAACCAGTAGCACTTTCATTGGTTTTGAATGAATAGCTTCTGAAGCTTCTGACTCTTATAAATATATCAATACTTTCTGTATTGACAGCTGTACCTTTCGTTTACTTCAAATGTTCTATTTGTGCACTGTGACGTGACAGACGCCCAGTAATGTATCTTTGAGAAGTATCTTTCTTTTGGTCAACGAAGCATAGGTTCCTAAAGTTATGAGATAGGATCCACGTGGAATACCCTTTTTCGTCCCACGCCATCCATTTGTACCCGTGCAAGAAACCATTGGAAACCGACATTTCAACCCAGCTTCTCCGAGTAGAGTTAGTGAGACGGACATAGGTGGTGGCCATATAAGCCAGTCATCAATATCCGCTGTATTATTTGTGAAGAAACTAGGCTAAATATTAAGAGTCTTAAATACGAACAAGTAATGGTTGAAACGCAACACAACCTATATTACAGGAATATATAATCATTCGTACCTGTAAATACGTTAACTTTAGCCACTACTCGACGTTCATTCCCTTGCAGGTAAGGCAACGTAGCAATCTCCATTTGACATTGATATCCATCCGCAATGAAAAGGGATGATGTGAATATTTCACCCTAACGTATGATTGCCTTGTAGTGAGTATTGTAACACGCCAATACCATTCAATGCGTCTCTCTCGATGTGAGCTTGTCTTACCTTTACTACATGTTCTCGAAAAGCCTGCACTTTAAAGGGTATCGTTTTCGTGGTAGACGCTAGTATAATCGCCCGCATCGTTTGCTTCAGGTAAGAACAGAAAATTACCACCAATATCACGACAAGGATTCCCGTATGAAACGATAGTACGTCTGTGTGATTGCGATTTCTTGTGGTTTAGTGATGGAAACATATTATAATTCTTATGACAAGAAAATCAAGGATGTTGACATACCAAGATACCAAGTACTCAGGCAATATACCGCGGCCAAAAACGGTGCAATGGGATTACAAAGCCCTGCCAACGTTGAATGATAAAGTCTCTACGTAACAACGACATAACTTGTCACGTTAGTATTGGGGGATTGGATTATCAACATCCAAAGGTGTCCATATTCACATATCAACTTACCTCCCAAAACTCATTGAGCGCTATGTCAGAGAGGTCATTCCTCGCACGCAATTCATTCGAAGTGTGATTTAATTTTCCAAATCTAAGTGAAGTTGACGTCATCGATGCTCGCAGAGTATCCGCATTCTCATTAACAGAATGGTGTAGTTCAGACACATGCTTGTTCATATGATCTTGCAGGCGGAATCGCAAAACCTTGCAGTATGTAGATACGAATAGATGGAGAATAAATTGACGTAGCACACACAAACATGATGACCAGATGTATTACTTCCTGAACCTCCAAGCATGGGAGTACATTAACATTTCAGTAAACCGACAAAATAATTCTAGTGCACTCGCACTATGACGTTATTAACCAATTGATCAATCTACCTTAGTGCTACAGTCATCTACACAGCAAGACGTTATGTAATTGGGACAGTGGCTCTCCTGATGCTTTCCCTGTTCAGCTCGTTTGATGCTCACCCCACATTCAAGCTCACATCTCACTATTGTGTTACTACACAATTGGAGGTGTTCCTGTTTACGGATAGCAAAGAAATCCACAGAGCAATAAATATCCTTTAATGCTACAACGCACTACAGATCGCAGTACGACGCGAAATGAAACACAATATCCTGATATTTTCGTCCACGAAAGTCAAGGTAGTATTAAGTTGATACCTCTACTGACGACTCCGTAAGTAACATGCCACACTGATTTGGGCATTGTACGGGCCTATACTGGCATTCTTGCTCATGCGAGAGTTTGTTCTTAGATAGCAGGTTTCCAGGAGATCCAGCTGTAAAGAAAATTCGCAAAATAGTACGCAGTATTTCAGAAATATTTGCTCCTTTTAAAGCTGTTCCCGAACGAGAAAATCATCGATACTAACCACTCAAAGGGCATTTCTCGAACTGACAGTGCGCTATTCCAAATTCACAAGATGACCGATGTGCTGGTAGTCTGAATAGTGCTACTTCTGCTTTACACCCTCTATCAAAATTGTCACAACGGGCCTGACACGCAAGGGAAAGCAAGGGAAGGCAAATCAGCACGTTATCTCAAAAGAAACATACAAGATCAATCGTCGAGTTGACATTGTATGGAGTGCTAAGAGGTACATAGATAATGTGTGACGTCAAACGAAACATTCAACTAGAGTATTGAAAACATTTATGAAGCAATGTAGATACCTTCAACTCAGAAATGAGACCAGAGAAGTAGCCGGGCGCGGGAAAAGCTTCATCGCAATCCATTTCACGTCGACACTGCAATATATTACATGCAAAACGATATTTTATGTCTGCAAGAATGTTTTCATTCAACTCAACATAAACTTACCTGAGATCTAACGAATTCATGAATATTTGAAGTACAATATATATTCCGACTTCTTTCCTAAGTAACTATCAGATGAGATGAAAATGAGGCAATGACCTACCTTTGGACAAGTACTTTTCTCCTTCAACCACTCCGAAAGACATTGTTTACAAAACACATGAGTGCATGAAGTCACAACAGGGATTTCTAGCACTTTCTCGCAAACCGCGCATATGAGAGAGTCAGGAACCCTCTCCGCGAAGTCGTAGTCAAACCCCATTCCTTACACATCCCCATCTGACACAGACCGTCGATATACAACTGGGGTTTGTACAAGCAAGCCTTCTTAAAGGAACATCAGGAAACGATGAATGGACGAAGAAATTTACAAGAGCATTAAATCCTGAGTTGTATTCCTAAGGCTTCGTTTCCACTGTTTATCATCTGTCTGGCTTGGTTGGTTGGTTCTCACAGGATTTTTGCATGGATTGGTCTGGACACTTTTTGGTCACGGAATAGGGAACACAGGCCTTGTCCAAGGTATTCGTCTGGACACTTCTTGGTTAGAAACAGGGACAACTCCAAGAAATGTCCAAGACTTCTTCTGGACACTCCTTGTTAGGTGATGGGAAGTCACTAAAGTTAAAATAATCCAATAAACGAACGCTATTGTCAGTTACGAGGACGGGCACGGTTAGTATAGTGTTGTGTGGAAACATCGTCATGTGAAGAGAATTGATTCACAGGAGATACACAAAACAACAAAACAGCAAAACAACTTGCACAAAACGTGGATGGTATGCACTCACTCTCTCTCTCTTACTATTAACCGTTTAAATCCTCCGCCACTATGGTAGGATTTGGTCCGCAGTCGGGTACATTGCATCTTAAAGTACTGGAAGGTAAAAATCTACCAGCCGCAGATAGAAATGGATATTCTGACCCATTTGTCACTGTTTCTGTTAATAATTCCCCGCTTGAGGATGCGAAGTCACACGTGGTGAAGAAATCTGTCAATCCAGTGTGGAACTGGGAATTCGAAACGAAGATTGAAGACTGCACGCAGCTTACAATCGTAGTGTATGACTGGGATCGTATTGGATCAAATGACAAGCTTGGTGAAATCTCGCTTAGTTGTCCATTGAAGGAGCTTGTGGTATGTTTCTTTGTTTTATTGTTCATGCTTCGTTGAGTTACATCTGATTCTCTCTCCCCCTTACTGATGAAACATTTACTAAATATTGTCTGTGTTGTATGAAAAGGAAGTAGATTTATGGGAGACTCTCAGCACAGGTAAAGGAAGCATTCATGTGATTTATCGCTATATTCCTGAAGATTTTGAAGGTAATGAGCTTGACCCAACTGCCGCGGCGGTATTGGAATCTGTGCATCGTACAACAGGCACTGCGGATGATGACGGTGAAAATAATGAAATGGGTGGTGCTGGGCTGTTGGGTGGTCAACAGACACGCGTTGTAGACGGACGGCCTGTAGATATCTCACGCCCGCATGCACCACTCTTTGCCACAAAGAATGATATCAGTTTGAATCCCAAGGTTGTTGGACCAAAACGTTTGCTAAAACCCTTAGTATTCAATCTTTGCTCTCTCTTTATTTCTTATTACCTTGGAACTCACGGCTACGGGTCCATGTTGGCCCTTTTCATGGTGGTTATGGCGATGGCTTTGGAAGAGATCTGGTCTGTACGTGCTGTGAAGATGATTTCAAAAGACTTTGAAGCAAATTTCGACGAAACTCATTATCCTCAAAGTGAAACGGCTGATTGGCTGAATGCTATTATGAAGCGTGTTTGGCACAATTTTCCACGCGTTGCTGAAAAATATATCTCAGAACAGATGGTCCCTCAGTTAGATGCTAACAAGGATTTGTTTATGCTAAGCAAGTTGGAACTAGAAGACTTTAATTTCGGGAAACGTGCGCCTGAATTAAAGGACTTGCGCGTCATTCAGGACGAACCCAACGAGTTCGTCTTTGACTTTGACCTTGACTGGGATTGGGACTTCGAAGTGAAGGTCAAGGCCACCAAAGGTGTTAGTATGCCTCTCGCAGTAAAGGACTTCCTGCTGCATGCCAAGTTCAGGGTGTTTATTCACTTAACTCCTGATCGACCACCTTATTGCTCGTATGCGTGGTTACAAATGATCAGTAAACCAAAACTGGACGTTGCCGTCATTCCTTTAGTAGAAATCACGGCAATTCCTGGACTGGATTCTTTGATGAAGTCTCAAATACTTGGTATAATTACCAATATGATGGTTCTACCAGCTCGGTTTGAATTGGACTTTGCACAAATTATGGGCGTGGAGGTGCCTTTGGAGGATCAGTTAAACCCAGAAATATATCAGAATATACTACAAGCACAAATGGAAAAAGTGACAGGCAAGCCTGTGAATGCCTGCTCGTCTCCCAACGGTAAGACCAAAAATGGTGATAAGAAAAGGGCGACTAAAGAAAAGGCTAAAGAATAGCCTATAAGCGTTGAATAAAACCAAATTGTTATGACCTAATTTCTTTATGTTGGCTACTAGATGAGAGTCCGATAAAGTATAAAGACTATTTTAAGTGATGTTGGCAGGTACTTCAGATACATGCAGCTCAAGGTGGAGGTACTCCACCAGGAATCCGCTAAAAATCTTGAGAAGATCTAGACACAAATCGGGATCCAATATCTTTTCGTCATCTCGTAAAGTATGCCAGAAGCTTGGAAACGGGTACTGGATGATATGCAGTATAGGAACTTGCTTTTCGAAAAAGGGTATGTGGTCGTCGCCAATCTGTAGCCAAATAAGCGAGAAGTTTATACCAGCGACTACTTCAAATCTACAAGAAGAAAGCATGGTGCACGCAAGAATACCTGAGACCGCTTCTTTATTAGAGGTACTGGTTTAAAATAAGGATGGCCAACAACGTCGGAAAACAGACCCATTCCATTCAGTCGATATTCTGCATAAACACAAAGACAGTGACAAAGGAAAATTGCATCAACAAGCATGGATATCAACCAAATAAATACGTGATGAGACTGTACATTTATTGAATATAGTATAACAATTTTGTAACTCATATTTATGCGCATACCAAGACTAATAAGCTTTTCAAACAGAAAGTCTGTTTTTGGATCGAAAGATTGGAATGTTGGTTTCGCTCCCCCAACAAGATCGAGCAAAAGAAGTACATCCATTCCTTGCAGCAAATTGCTGTAAGATTCGGATTCTTCCACTTTACCACTCGTGTCCGAATAGTCTGAGTTCCTGATAAACCCAGACAAAACAATGGAATTAAAAAAGCACCACAATAGAAACCTGCGCGCACATGTAGTGTCAAAATGAATGCGAATTCGAACTCACAAGTACATTAAAATGAATTCCATCATGTTCTGTTCCTTACGGGATCAAGGAACAGTAGTCTTCACCATTTCCATTGTCGACACAATCTTCGTATGACGACTTCAAAACAGCTTTCCTTCTTGTTTCCCAATCTTTTGCAAGATGCCGAGCACCATATATAGAATCCTTATCGCTCCATTCTTCAAAAGCTTCTTCGCCGTCAAAAAAAACAACCTGGATTGTCGTATCTTCTCGTCCGTGAGGCGTTGCTTTTAGAAAAGGATCCAATATTGACGCTAGATACATAATCATGGCACATGGTGCTGCTGAGTCTGAAGCCCCGGTAAATACTTGGCCTTGGAATATTTTCGAGTCGTAGTGGGCGGCCAAGACTAGTCGACGAGATTTTTCAGGGTCGAACGTGAAAATTAAGTTTCGAAATGTCTTCAAACCGTGAGGTGTATTGGCTGTGAATTTGTCGACTTCTACATGCCACCCAAGCTTGTCGAAATGAGTGGTGATAAACTGTAAAGAAGAAAATAACAGCTGAAAATATGGGGATTGATAGAACACCACACTAATCCACAGTCCGTGTAAAGAAAAAATAAAACGTAGATAGGCGAGTAAGAAACACTAGCACTACAGAATATTGTCAGCAAAGGAATCTTAAAGTCCTTTTCCATAAAATTTCAATATAAGTAACAAAGAGAACACTTAGCATATATAGTATTGCAGTTGGCAGGTGTGTGTACTGGGTAAACGAATAATTGATATCTGCGTACTTTGCGAACCCTGTCGTGGCCAGTTGATCCGACAGTTCGAGGAATGAGTATAGGCGTAAGAAAGTAATCCCAAAATTCATCAACGTCTGGTAAGGTACTCAACTTTACCAAGCCTTGACGGCTGATTTTAATGCCACTGTCCGGCTGGAAAGTTCAGAAGTGTAGTAAAGCAAATATTTTACTAGTATGCACACTTAGAACTGCGAGAACTCTCACTACATCTGAAAATAAAGTGTATTCACCCTCGTCCATAAATTCATAAATGTTATCTTGTACCAAGAACTCTTCCATATAGTCTTCGATTTCAACTGTATGTTGAACCCAGAATCATCCGATATAGCTCTGAAACACTCATTTTATGTGCCATAAAAGTATATACGAGAATAATACATACCCAGTTATGTGGTTGTACCCATACTGCCAGTACGGAGACTTGAAGCACCAAAAGCAGAACACACACTACAGCATATCTAAACATAATTTAAATATCGGGTATGGTGATACTAACTATCTATGACAATACAATATATACATCCCACAAAATGTGCGTGTGCGTGTATGTGTATGTGTGCGTGTGTGTGTGTATGTGTGCGTGTGTGTGTGTGACATATTTACAACTACTTATTTTTAGTTTTGCAGAGATCAAACGTTATCCAACCATGGTAATATAACTATGACAACAGTGCGTACATTTTTAATCTTCATTCGTATTCGCCACATCACATCTACATACAGTGAGTGCGTTTTAACGCACTATGATATACATATTCCGATCGTCTTTATTTCAGATTGGAACGTACACGTACACTATTCTAAATGTTCTGATTATCTGCTTGTTGGCCCATCTACTAGAATAAGTGGGTACGTGCCGAGAACTAGAAATCCAAGGGCAGTCGCTTACATAAATGGATTCTGACCCGCCTGTATGACATAAAGGCAACGAATTCAACAACAATATGTTCAATTATTCACTTGACAAAATATATCAAATAAGTTTTGAAATATACATCGACTTGACAGTAGCGTACAAGATAAAGTGACCTACATAGAGTGTTTTACATACCGGGGGCTGCCCGCCGTATGGTACTCCATTATTTGTTCCTGAATTATTATACGCTGTAAATGGTATGCGAGAAAATATATGAGGATATAAACGTCGTGGAGGATACGCTACAATATCAGTCTACCCGACAACATTTTGATGTTTTGATGAGCACACAATTTTTTCTTCTTCTTGCAATACGACTACAGAACTGAACGGCAAGGTTTATGAGACGCGAGCAGTACCTATTTGATTCATAGGGGGTAGGCCGTATTGTTGTTGACGTACGCCATAAGGTTGAAACGAATTTTGTCCGTAATTCACTCCCATGGAATTATTAGGCATGTAACCCCCTCTGTTGTAACCCATCTGCATACCCTGGCAATGTTAGAATAGTAAAGAAAGGGTTTAGTGCATTCTCAAGAAGCCAGCAACATAAATCTCCTTAGAAACAGATATATTCAGTGGAATCTTAGTTCACAATAGTTGTACATATGAGCTTATTAAGTCCACCTGGTTGTATCCACCAGACATCGAATTGCCGCCACCAGTCATTTGCATCGTCTGTAATTGCTGTTGCAGTCTTTCCATCTTTTTCTCCCGTTCTAGATTTCTATTATTCATCGGAGGCGCATGTCCCTATTACATCGATAAAAGACAAAAGCGGGTAGGATATTCAGATGTTGCCTCAGTTTACATAACCATGTGCACACATTAATAAATAAATGAGTTATACGCACTTGCATCCCAAACATCTTGATGAATAACGTACCTCTGGCACAAGCATATTGTTTGCTAATGGCTGATCAGTAAATGGATTGATGGCATTGCCATTCCCCGTTAAATTTGGCTGAGCGCCTCCCTTACTGGCCATACTTTGAAGAGATTGAGCAGGCGGTGGCAAATTTCCTCCGTTGGCACCAAGTATACCACCAAATAAACTTTGATTTTGGTTCCATAAATCGTCTTTTACAAAAACAGTGAAAAAACGGTTTCGATCAGAGGGTTAGCCGCATTTGAATTAAGTTCTTGTTATACATAGGCAATCGAGTATTTTCAATGACTGTTCCCATACCTGGACGACCGTTCACTATTGGCGAAGTCTGGGGCTGTTCTCTAGCAAGAGAAGAAGTTCCATATATATTGTACGAGTTGTGTTGACTAAGACCCGAAGTCGCAGAGGAAGATTTGCGCGATGAACTGCGAAATTCGGACAACAACTTGTCAAGATCGGCTCTGAGGGAAGGTGGCGCTCCAGAGAAGATTGATGTGTCAGCTGGGTTACCCTGTGATATAGTGCATAAAAAAAGGATGATACGACACATGTGACGAGCACATTCATCTTCATGTCATTGAACTGGAAGTTGAGATTTAAAACTATCATTGGGATTTGCCATTCTCGTACCGATAGAACATATATATTTTGTCTTTTACAATTTCGGATATCCGATACGCCATTTCGAAATCGTACGCTTTTAAACCCAGACGATCAATACACATCATGGCGTTAGTGTTGTCTTTACCACTGTGATAGAAAGTAAAAGTACATGAATATGATATATATACACCTCACACTTACATCATATGGTTCCAAAAGATCAAAGTGACCAGAGTCGTGGAATAAAGTGTAGAAGACTTTCGTAGCATTAGGAGGGGCGACCAGTCCACTCACATCTAACCCGCCACCTAAACTGGCGGTTTTCTCTCGGACAAACACAAGGACATAATTATCTCTGTAAGGACCAGCGCTCATTTCTGATATGCCCAGGTATACACCCTCATTCGACATTTTTGTAATATGCTTTTGAATTAGTTCTACTGAGTTCATTGCGTTTGCGTTAGCGAACTGACACTGAGCTTCCATGAGGAGTGGCTCTCTTAGTTTCGGATACGAGTTGGCTTGGTCATATAAGTATTGAAGTAGACTTCGCCGCTCGGCCGACACGTTGATCGCCTACGTTAATATTCATAAATATCAAAAAAAAAAAACCTCCTTCTTAGTACAATGTATACTCTGCATTCATATATAAGTTGCATAAATACATTTTAATTTTGTCGTTGTTGGCAAAAAATCAACTATTATAACTTGTCGGGAACACAGTTTCGAAACAATATACAATTAAAGTATCGACCGCAAACTTACAATGGCATATACCAACATTATCTTATTCAATTTCGTACCTTGTGACCAAAAGTCGCATCTACATCCTTGAATGAGATTCTGTTGTTCAACAGCATGCGGATGCACAGACATACAAGTACAGCACAGTCACCCGCACCCCACAAAGTATGAAGATCAGCAAAACCATACTGCTTCATGGAACGCTTGGTTACATCTGACTTGAAGCACTAGCAATACAAAATCAGTGTGTTAAATGAAACACGGGCGTTAGGAAACATAATCGTTTGGGTAGTTGTTTGTAAGGGAATGAACATGACCGTACAGCATGTAGCAGAAGGTGGCAGCAAGTACTATCATTAACAATGTTTCATGTAGAGAGTCAAGATGAGAGTGAGGTTTTTCTTTCAATGAAAAATATCCGTATGTCTGTTTCGCAAAGTAAAAGTAAATACCTGCTCTAATTCAGACAGGTCTTGTTGCTTTGCAATTATCTGCTGTATTCCTGCTTCGCCAATCGATGCTTCTAACTGAGCCTGATGAGCCTCCATGTTCTTTGTTGAGCTACCGTTACCACCACCACTACCAAATGGATTACTCGGGTCACCTCCGTTGCTTGTGCTTCCAGCCAAAAGCCCTCCTGTGCCCCCCTGTCTTGCAATACGATCTTTTTCATCCTTCTCACTAAGTTGGATGGCCAATTCAACCTGCTGAGCCTCAGAAAGTTCACTGGTATTAGCTTCCGAAGTAGTGATAGTAGAAACAGATGTTGACGTTCCTGCTTGTTTCGCCCTCTCATCGGCAACACTAATTCCTTTATTCACTGAACTTTTGTTGGTGTCCCAGTACCGGTTGCTATATCGATTATCTCTGTACAAACGTAATCACAACAAATCGAAAAAGAAAAATGATTTCAAAATATTTCTGGGCTCATATTTTCCCGTCCTATAATTTCTAATACTAGCATGTTACATAAAGGTAAGACATGCAACCTGCTGCGTACTCGATGTTGGCGAAACCTTAAATGTCTACGTCAGACGGACACACCACAATAAACGAACTTGCGAAATCTTGAAACCACAGTTAAAATGCACAACATCAAGTCCAATAATATATCATACACCGAACAATGCATAACAATAGCTACAGAAATATTCACATAATATTCAATAAAAGAGGAACACTCTAGAATCAGAAACATCAGTAACACATACGATATTTCTGTGTTGGTAGCGGCAAGCTCACCATATCCTGTATTGTATCCAGATACCCATGGATCATACTTGGCAGAGTGCTTTGCATCTTGAATGCGAGGATCGAGCTTCTTCGCTATCTTCTTCATAGTTCAGAGACGGTCGGTCTACTTACGTAACAACTACTATTATAAGATAAAAAAATTTATGTATTGTGGATGCTGTAATAACTACTATAAATAGCTCATGACAATCACCGCCTGTCAATGATGATGGCCTCAAATTGAACTTAAAAGAACAACTCGAGCATAGATAAGTCAGACATGTCATTAATGATCCCAAGTGTTCGCCCTCGCAACTCTACTATTTAACGTTGGTTTATTCGATACGTACTGCTGATATGCATCCCCAACTAGCCCCCCACGTGCATCCTACCTGTCAAGAGGCGATAGAGCAGCTTGAAGGTTGTCATCGAACTAACAAGTTCAAGAAATTCTTAGGCGCATGCAACGACGCGAAGAATGCTTTAGACCGTTGTCTTTATGAAGAGGTTTGTAACATACAGTTGAAATTGTGTTTATCACACCTGTTTATCTGCGCTCGTGTATAATATTACATATTTTCTTCCTACCTTTTTGTTTCATTTTCGGTGAACTGTTTGGTTTTGGTTGTTCTGCCTTGCAATGGATGTTATTGATGTCTGGTTCCAGAAGCAGCATCCTGTAACATCTTAGTTGTATACGTTGTATTGAATCATGCGCCACTACGATTATGAAAGTATGATATTTTCTATGCATGGAATCAGCAAATCTCTCTTTATATGCAATTCAATATAACAACTACAATTGAGTTCCTTGACTTGGTGGTATGACTTCTAATCTTCGTTCTGTATTATTCAGTTTACTATGTCCTGTTCGTATCAGCACGAAAAAGAAATTTGTACCGAATTACTACCTAGCTTGACATTTCTCAAAGTACTTGCTGCTTTTCCCTTTAATTTTATCAATAGTACAAAATCGAGCAGAAAAAGAATCTTGAGGCTGGAAGGAAAAGGCGTGCTCGATACGAACGTGGAATCCAAGAAATGGCAAATGCTGAAAGTAGCTCCCCTTAATTAGTTTAAATATGTTCTATTTGTTTGTCAGGAAGGGACCGTATGAAGCATATAAGGCGCTTACACGTACCCAGAAGTAACACATCGTAGACGTGAAAACACTCTAGTGTCATGGAATATTCCATGCTTCGATGGTATTCTCCTTCCTATTATAGTGCCAGACTTGCTGTTCCTTAGAATTAGAATAAATCGTTATGCACGACACATTATTAACAAAAATCTCATCGTCTCTACGAATGGAGTGTACAAAAGAATATAGTGAAAACGATACTTTCATTTATATAAACCGTCTACTATTGTGTAGATATTTGTACAGCATATGTATAGCTGAGGAAACTATGTGCTTCTTGCCCAGCACTGACTTTCTTGATCGTCGTTTATGTTTGTGCTTAAGGGTGTGTATGCCTGAGCAAGATTGATGGCCTGCAAATCCCAGTTGTTATTTTGTTGAATATTCGCGCTGACATACATGTTGCTCATGCCTTGCATAGTGAACTGTTGCTCAGTTCCATTGCTTGGCATAACAAAACTCAGCTGCTGTCTGTTTAATTGTTGTTGATTCAGTGGGTTTTGGTTCAAGTTCGCTTGTTGTTGATCTAGTCGTCGTTGGGTCAAGTGCTGTCGGTTCACTCGCTCATTGTTCATTTCTGGTTGGCTTAGTTGATGATGACTCAGATGCCGTCCCGAATCTAAATCCAAGTTATTTAAAACTCCTCGCGAATTTTCGATACCATTGAAGGGCTCTGGAACAAATGTGAGCGCTGGACTACAAAAGTCGTAACCAAACGATGATACTGGCTGATTCGGCGTCTGACTTACAAACAGTGGAGAACTCGGGACACTAGTAGAACGTTTCAGAGATGGAATGTACGAGACTCTGCCGGGTACACTCAAAGATCCACTGCTCGGGTCTCGCAGTTGCTTGCCTACATAATTCTCAGATTTAACTCGTGACATTTGTAAATCAGGCGGAGCACAGTTTGGATTTTGTGTATTAGTAGAAGGATCTAAAAACCGATTGTCTTTGAAATTTTCTGAAGACTTGACTCTGGACATTTGCAACCCATTGTTCGTGTTCGAAGGATCTAACACATTTTGATTATTAAAATTCTCCGACTTAACCCGTGACATTTGAAGGTCGTGGTGAGAATTCGCACGAGCCATGCCACTCTGCTGCACGGGTAGGAAATTTTGTGATATCCCAGGCGCGTATGAGGACGCCACAGCCGGTAGGCCAGTATAACTTTTGGCTCTGAGCATGGGAGTCTGATACTGTGGGTAATGTTGGGCGTGCTGTGGTAGAGGTACTAGTTTAGACAGACAAAAAGTCGTGTTAACGGCCTTCCGTACATGTCGTTTGCGAGGTTTGCGATTAATTAAAGTAGAAGGTCGAGGCACGTGATGAACTCGCTCGTACAAGCCACATGCATTACAAAGAGTTTCTTCAGTCGCATCTCTTTTACGCCATGTTGATGTGGAGGTGCAGTGGCAGTTTATGCACACCTCTGATTGAGTAATTTTGTTTGGTGAGTGAGTGACGTTTTTTTCCTCTTCAGGTGCACCGGCTTGCGATATATCACTATCCTTGGCCAAAATCTTGTGCAGAAGTCGATCAGTCGACTCGCTCGACAAAACAGAGACAGACGGGATGGAGACACTGATACTCGAACGTTCATTAGAATGGTCGTGCACGATTCCTGGACCAATGTTCTCTATGCTCATAACCTTGAGATTTCCAGATAAAGTGTTCATATCACCTGCGTACTTTTCTTCATTTACTGGTAGGCTGGGAAAGGGGCCATCTGCAAGGTTGACAGACGGGATCGTACGGGTAATTTTCTCCTTATATTCGTCATTAGAGAGAAGTAAAGAATCAACGCTCATTTGTAATGCGCTCTCAGAACCTGAAACCGGAGAGGACGAGCTCGGTTCAACAGACGTTTTGTCTACGTCATTCTTCATATTGGTATAATAAACAAAGCCAGCAAAAACAAGGAGAAGGATATCAGATCAAGAGTTCTCTACTACTATTTCCACTCTACACGAACATTTCACCGCTATACTGTGTGTCAAAACTAACGATGGTAAGAGACAACTTAATTGAAACTCTGATCAAACGACACAGCATATAATGACGGTGTGTGTATATATATCCTACTTATGTATCTATCCTATTCGTTTTTTTATTTATAGTTTTAAAACTGTTTCCTCTCCGCCCCACTCTCCAAAGCATTAATCCAGTTTGCCATAGTACTAATTTTTTCCTCTAACCGCTCTTATCCACTTTTCCCCTCCTCTTGAATAATATCTATAATTCAACTAATCTATACCTACCTACCATTCCTTTCCTTGTTTTCGCGTGTCTCATCGCAACGGCAGCCCCACTAAACAAACGTTATTTTCCTTGTGAGGACTACATTGCAGAAGCACTCGCTTCTCCAGTGTTGCTGATAAGAGACTCGCTGATCTAATACGCATAGTGAGGAATGGCAAAACAACTTCTGCTGCCTCACTCCCCGCAAACTGACTACGCGTAACACCATTTTTTTGTTAGATAATAATCACATGCGATTCGTGGTAGACTCTGGTCATTTTATTACATTTTAATATCGCACAGTGTGGGTTCCATTCGTTTTATGCCTGCCTGCATCAACTTCCGTTTCAAGTTTTAAGACATGCCAAAGACAAAGATGATGATCAAGTATTGAAATTTGGCACAAAGAACGATATACTAGTCTGCCGTCATACTAAATGAAGGAAACTATGCATTCTAGCCGTGATCAGTCGGGGTCGAATGTCATTGCAGGTTTGCTGACTTTGCAAACGATGATCTTACGATTCTGGACGATAGTATAACTGTATTATCATTCTTGTGTTGTTCTGTTTATATTGACTTGATCGATCAAGTCGCTAGGTTGAAACCCATGACTTTATGTAGAAATGCGTACAAATATACAGAAAGAGATAGTAGAACATACTAGCTAAACTTGACAACTCGAAAAAGACCTATTCCATCTCTGAAGACACAATCAACAATGAAATCAATGGACACGACGTTGTTGGAAGAACTTACGAGTCCAAAAGCCAGAGAATACACACCTGAACTAGTATAACAAATTTAACCTCGATTGATGTTTAATTCAACATACAACAGATAAATCGTGCCAAGAGGGGAAGATACATAATCTACATGATAAAACACAAAAGTAGCGTCTCTCTGTCAACAATCCAACCATTACTCGGCTGTCTAAAGAGAACAAATTGGTAGTATTTCATTCTACGTGTTAATTTACATAAATCATTGAATAAATACTTTTTGGTTTTTATTTTATTTGTGAAAACGAGTCAATGTTACATTATTACACAAAATACATCGTTCAGTTAAAATTTCTGAAATGTCGTTCGCCATTCTATTTCCGACCGCAAGCTCTATCATTGGCAGATCTGTTTCGAGAATGTACTAGGAGATGCAGATGACGGTATCTCCAATGGTATGGCCATTCAAAATGACAGCCCAACGCGGACTCAACCAAATAGACTGGATCTTCCCTAATGATGTGAAAACTGGTTGGTACCATATGTGAGGTTTTGCGCAAGATTCTGATTACCAGTGAGTATATGTATGGATTCGTAAAAAAACCACTGATTCCATGAGTCTACGTACTATCCCCATTTCCACCTTAATTACAACAAAACAAAAACTTCCCCCCACAAATAACCAAAACGTGTTTGTGTCAAAGTAAAAAACTGAGCGTTGCATTCGATCACACTTGACCTTAATTGATACTAAGTACTAAGTAACGGAATGCACCCTACCTGCTAAGTAACAGAATGTGGCAGTATATGTAGAAGGACGGCATGTATTAAATCGTGAATCAACAGGAAGTAAAACTTGACTTGGCATTGGCTTCTAGTGTGTTCATACTTTACACTACACACGCACGGCGAGTAGTTGACGCTTGTCTATGTGGAAACGTATTTCATTTGTGCGCAATGTAAGGATGGATTGTCGAAAGTTCACACAGACAATGGTTCTTCATGTGATGCTAGTTTATTGTTTATCTCACAATATTTCTACTAGTTTATTGTTTATCTCACAATATTTCTACTAGTTTATTGTTTATCTCAATATTACCCTCGATTTTGTTCAATATGTTCAATAAACTTTTCAGCAGTTGAGAGATCTTTAAATCTTAGTAAGTAACTTGACATTCCTTCTTCGGCGGACGGGAACGACACACACACATCCTTGTTTCCTTTTTTGGTGGGTGACAATTGCGAGTAAAGGAATGCGTTCAGCAGTAGTTTCATAACTGGTGACCATTCTCGCACCAAGAGACGAGACTTCCCTACCATATCGCCTTCTTTAAACTTGTTGACACGGGCAACCCCTACTCCAAGACTCTGTCATAGCATTATGTGTACCAAAAAAAGTATACAGCGGGAGTTCAGCTCAGTATTAGAGCGTGGATGAAGAAATTTGAAAGCAGAGTGAAATACAACAAAGTTATGTTATGCACGAATACCTTGAACTCCTTAGTTTGGATGAAGAAATTTGAAAGCAGAGTGAAATACAACAAAGTTATGTTATGCACGAATACCTTGAACTCCTTAGTTTCTTTTGAAAAAAGGAAAAGCTTGCACTTAGCCCAGAACAGATTGCTTTCGTTTTCCTCTCCTTCATATTCGCCGTCCTCTTTCATGTCGACGTTGATGTTGGAAGCATCAATATTGTCCGATGGCTCACCATCCGCTTTATTCGTTGGCTTGGGCATGAAAAATAGAAAAGAAACCAGTCTTAACACAGCATTATGCAATGCATCAATGAATAAAGCTAGTATGAGAAGATGCGCTCATTGATTATTTATCGTACCTTATCTTCAGCTTTCGTTAAGGTTTTCGGCATGGTCATTGGAGAGACCATGGAAGTTATGGGAAACTTAGATGCCTCTTTAAAATTATTTGCCGCTTCCGTCGACGAGGCAGCTGCAGGAGAAATGGCTGATTGCTCAGCTTTCTTCAAATCACGCACAATCCTGCAGTATTCCTATGCAGTATTTCATCGGGTTACGACAACGTTAATATCTGTGCATACACGCATGAAACTTTCACGCATTTATATATATATCATCCATTTTTAGATCACGCATCATACCTCACAAACTAACGTATAATCCATGACCAAAGTAGAATCCACGTTCGTAACTTGATTACTGAAGTCTTCATTTAAAGTCTTCATTTCGGACAGAAATTTATCCGAATACGAAACACTTGTAGTTGCCTTGTGTTGAACTTCCTGATGTTCAATAAATAAAAAGTATCAGTTCAATAATGCACTCTTACGAATTCAAGTAAACAAATTTCGTTTTTCCAGGTCACAATGAAACTTACCACAGAGGCTGGCTTCTTTGCAATCTCTTTCGAGTCAGTACTTGGCCCTGAAATAACAAAACACATGTTTTAAGTTCTTTGACAAAAAAATCTTCGACTAGATATGTAAACATGAACAACAAAAGTAGAAAAGAAGGAAGAAGAATAGCACTCTAAATGCTGTACGAAACATCACGTACATTGCATTTGCGGCGGATTAGTTGAGGTGATCGCACTGCCAGTTGACGCTTTTGAAAAGTCGAACCCACCTGCAAAATATGAACATAAGTTATATTAGTACAATTGTACAGACACAAAATATAAACCATTTGTGGAACACGAGCAATACTTATCATCAAACAATACCAAATTTAGGCAGTGCCGCTGGTTGATTCGAGTTCGAGGGCAGACCAAATCCACCTATAAGAAAAGGCAGTGAAGTTCAATGCGGTGATGTATAACTGTCCCCAGACAAACACATAAAACCTTACACAACGCCCAACCTCACGCGCATTTCAAATGCAAATTATCTCTCGTTTAAGAAACATAGGAACACAGCCACAGTAATCAGGGAAAAATTGAAGCGTGAAGAGAATCAGGAGAATTTAAAACGAATGTTTACCAGAATTCCTTGACAGTTAGTATACCGAATTTTGTAGTTGTCGTAGTTGGTTTGTCCGCAATCTGGCTACCATCCTCCTCCTTCTCGTTTTGATCATCTTCCTCTTTCTCCTTTTCGCTCGGCTTGAGATTAGCAAACGGATTTGCTGACATGAATGAGTTTGTCTTATAGCCAAACGAAGGAACTGAGGTACTAGCTGCAGTGGAGAACGGTGTACTCCTGCAGTATTAACCCGATCAGGGCACACATCGGTCAAGATATACGCAAATTGAAGAGCACCGGAGGAATGTTTACTCATGCAAAACGTTCATGTGAATATCTCAACTGGTAGTGACGGAACTCGAATTTAAACTATTTTCATTACTTGCGATAAAATAAGTATAGTGACTATCAACTTCAATATAGGTGGATATATTTTAAGTACGTATCACACTACTAAACAATCCGCCCTTAATGCGACATACCGCACAGGAATATGAGACTTACGTTGACGCAGATGCAAAGGGGGACTGGCCCAGAAAAGCAGAGGATGGGTTGGACTCAGATTGTGAGGTGGTCGTTTTCGTCATTCCAAAAGCAAAAGGAGACGCACTGTGGCAATGGCGAATATAACAATCAAAACTGAACGTACGGAAATAGTCTTCAATTGGTTGTATTCAAGAGTTAAGTCGCTATAGGGTAAACAAAGGGATCGACGATATAGTGGAAATTTGTGTGATAAATGCTATATCAAAGAAACGAGAGAGATACCCAGAAGACGAAGAAAATTCAAACAGCTTTGGAGTAGAACCGCCGATCGAAATATTGCTACCACCAGCACGTTTTCTTGGTACAGCGATACTGTTCGTGATGGGTTATACGTATAATCTCGTTAGGAAAACGTTTATGTGTTTTATCAAAGACGATGGCGAAAGTAAGCTACTACATACTTTCTCTTTTTCAAGACCTCGCTGGACGCCGTCGTATTCTGAAGAGGGTCGAATGTGAGGGTGGGAATGAGTGTGGATAAGTGCGAAGACTGACACATGTTTCATCAACTCAGTGGTTTATCGATATATAGGTACGTTCGAGTGCACGGGCTATGGTGTTAGGAAACATAAAGAAGCTGGAACCTCGACCTAAAACATGTTCAAATTAAACATTGTGCACAATAATTACAAAACGAGAACTATCATCATGTACATACAGTTGTTTTTTCGTACTGGGATTCTTCCTCTTCCACTGCTTCATAATTGTCTTTGTGTACATCTTCGTTACCCCTGCTTCGCTTCGACATTGTTCAACAGTAATGTTTACTTATTTGAATGAACGAACTTGTATGTGGTGCTATGGTGGTAAGATATATACAATGTGTCTTGAGAATGTGGGGTGGGGGTTTTTTTTTGCGAGATTTGAGGATTCAGGACTTTCAGTGGTCTTACGACAAATTTTATGTATACAATATATGCTCTCTTGTCACAACATGATTGCGCTTGCGTTCAAAGAAATTCAATTCCAATCTGCACTTGACACTGAAGTCATAGATGTGCATGTTTCTGCATAGAGTATACAAGAAGAGTCAAACATTAATGCATAGTGCTTGGCTATTATTTCACTCGGATATAGTTTGTTTGATTGTAAAACACCTTGTATTAGAAGCTTCTCGGATATACTTTGATGTTTGATTGTGAAGCACCTTGTAGCACCATTTTATCAAGCTTGGAAGCTATCAAATAAACAGAATATACAATTTAGATCCAAATAATCTATCGAAAAGAATTTGTCCTGAATTATACAAGATTGTAATATCTTTCACAACTTTAATTATACTAGTCTAACAAAATATACAATTTGGATTCCAAATACTCAATCGAAATTTGTCCTGAAATATACAGGATTATAGTATCTTTCACAATTTAATTATACTAGTCTGATCGTACAAACGTAGAATTCATTTATGAGGTTTCGATGCTTACGTATTACACATTGTAAAATTGAGCCTGCGTTTCGAAAAGTATCCGGGGACGTACTCTTTCAAAGTTATTTCACATTAAGTGTAAACGTTTGTATCCTTATAACGCATGTGAAATTCTAGCAAGGTTCGTCTGTATCATGTGTGGCATCAACATGAACAAACCATGTATGGTATCTCTATGTCGTAAGTACTATTCGGCATACATCGTGAGATCTGGCTTTTGTAAAAATTATCCTGCTCGCCAAGAAGACACAAACGTGAACAATCATTCTGTGTATAATAAATATCCTCTTGTGTATAATAAACGTACAAAATGTAAGGCAAGTTTTGTTGTCGCGTCCGTCACATTTTAGGATGATGTATTTATATATATATATATATATATATATACATACTTTTGGGTATCACGGTATTCGGGCTGATGACCGATCAGGAAGCACGTGCGGCAAACATATGTAGTTTTAGTATGAAGGACCTCCACGTGCGTTTTTTTATTAAAATAGTAGCGAAACAAATTTTTTAATTCTTGCTGACTTTTCAGTAGTTCCGAGCGTATGTATGTGTATGTGTGTGCGTGTGTATGTGTGATATTTTTTTAAATTTTTTTTTGAGAGGGCCCTCAGTTTATCATACAAAAGCTACCTACGCGAGTGGAGGGGACGGGGGTCGGGAGGCGGGCAGGGAGGCCTCCTTTATAAATGTCTATTATAGTCATATGCCCTATTGCGTATGACACCCCTACACTCCACTCAGGAGACCCCCATATGAACCGACTTGACTATCACGCCACCGAAACCCGAATATTGGTGTGAATCACATACACACCCTATAGCAAGAACCAGCAGCACTATTCGTCCGTCACATAATATACACACACACACACACAGCTCATATGCGCTATAACTCGTGCTACATAGTACTGTATCATCATCATCACCTAGCTAGCATTTCGCACAAAGAGTCACCCACACACAATCGCACACACACTCATATACACACATACACACATTCAAACAAGCCCATAAACAAACAAACCCACAAACAAACACACGAGAGAAACAAAAAAGAGGACTCACATATAGAAACGCATTCTTATCAAACACTGCACCCACATTGCACATAAGTTTTGATTTTATCACTTGGCTCAGTTGTTCACGAGAATAATCAAGGGATTAAACGAGCTCGTATAGGGGAGAATACATGTCAGAATGCGGTCGTAGAAGTGCCATTGTGCACATCTCATTAACGACTTTTTGAACTCCACCCGTAGTGGCGTGAGTGCGAAATATATTTATATTATAAACGTTATACGTTATACGGTATACGCTATACATTATACTAGCACCGTCCACCTAGTTTTTAGTTCATTTAAGCGCGATGGGAGAACGTGGGTCTATTCCTACGAGATATGTAGAGAAAGTCGGCTCAGTATTATCCGAGGAGTACAGCATATACGGGAATTTTGATTTACCTACAATCGTGTTAAGGTAAGGGTAACATATTGTGTGGGTTGGTATTTAAACAACAGGGAAAATCACACAGAATTTTATAATTTTTTTTATACATGCAGTTATCTATTCATTCTCATGTGGATTATATTGGCTATTAAAATTCGAGTTTTACTTCTTGACCATGCATAATGAAATATTGAAATAGTATACCGTCGGCAGTGTATTTCTGTCTCAAACGTATTTGTTGTTTGTCTAAACAGGCCTGATGAGTTTTCTCTTTCAATATGGGAGAGACTACAATTGTCCGGTGTTGATGTAGCTGACGTTCGAATTCTTGGGAGTGTAGCTGCCTTTCTGGTGTCAGATACAGAGAATTCTCACAGTACTCAGTGTAATGATTTAGATCTCGTGTTTATGGTTGACTTTGACTATCATTCTGCGATTGTTAAGTTTGACATCATACTGCGATGTGTTATGGAATGCCTCCGGGACTTATTCCCGGCTGAATTCCGCTCCGAAGGCGAGAACTTGCCGACCGGCGCTCTTTCGAGTGCATATGTTAACAAAATGGTGAAGGTACCAAATCTGAAGGCTCAGGCTAATGGGAATTCAGAATCCAATGGTACGGAAGACTGTTGGTCACTCATTTCTCTACGAAACAAGTCGGGAATCAACATGGAGCTCAAGTTTGTTCAAAATTTACGTCGACACTGCGAGTTTTCCATGGATTCTGTTCAAGTCATTCTATCTAAGGATGTGCTAAAAGCTAGTGCGCGTCGTGAGGCGCAAGAAGCATGGCCAGAGCACACAACGGTTGAGGCGGTGAGTGTTTATGGTGACATCAAGGAAGCGATTGATCATATTAATAGGCGAATAATAGCCATAAAATATCCGGAACAGCTGCGTGGTGGTGGTCTGTTGAAGTACTGCAGATTGCTCTCGGAGGGGTACACGCATCCGGCCAATATGAGTGATAAGGAAATTCAGAAATTACAGAGATCTATGTGTACTAGATTTTTCATCGACTTCCCGACAATCGACACTCAGCACAATCACATAGTTAGCTATATTCATTCACATTTTCCGGATCCTCGAGTGGGGTTATCATATCTGAACCATATGAAGAAGGTGATTGTAAATTACACTTTGGAGAATCCTTATGAACGAGCGTCGACGATTGAGGTCCTTGATGTACTTATGCAACACACCGCAGAATTTATTAACCATGTTGATTCCATGACGAATGATGGTAATGACGAGGACGACATAGAACCGCCGTGTGTTGCTGCAGTGGGGTCTGGCCGTAACTCATCCCTGGGAGACACTGCAATAGCTAGCAAATCATTTGCGAGAATTGTAGCATCTCCTGCAGCACCTACTCCTCCTAGATCACCCTTGTTAAGAGACCAGAAAAAGAAAAAGAAAAAGACAAAGAGCCAGTCTGAAGGAGTTTTAACCGAGGAAGACTCAGAATCGTCTGTGACGTCAGCTGCATCTGATACTTCGGATGATGTGTCAACTGAAAATGAACATGTGATCGTTTTGGAATCCTCTACGACTGTTTTGCTCTACCCATCACCTCCGGATACACCGGAAATGAGTGCTATGCCTATCATAACATTGAATTCACCTCCAGAGGAGAAGGTCAAGAGTGGAGAAAGAGCTACCGCAAAAGTAGAGGTGGAGATCAAAATTCCCAAAATACAAGCCTGGGAGTCACCCAAGAGAGATTCTCGTGGTTGTGATCAGTTGACTTGCAAGAGTCACTGTGAATGCAATGCAAAGAATGGGAAGAAGAAAATAGTTAATGCAGCTTCGTCGTGCAGCGATCAATACACGTCGATGTCACAGAGTGCAAATGCATCGAAAAACACGGAAACGTCAGAAGAAACAAAGGAAGAAATTTTTGCATCCTGTCGAGCATCAATGGTTGCAACAGATAATCTTGTGCTGTTGCGTGGATTGTTGAATAGAGGTATTGTTAATGTGAATGACAGGGGTTATCTTGGGAATGATAAGAGCGAAGGGCAAACTTTGCTTATGGTCGCATCTAAGTACGGCCGACACAAATGTATGAAAGAATTAGTTGATAAGTTTGGAGCGGATATTAATCTGGCGGGTGGGGTTGGAGCGTACACCGCTTTGCACTATGCCGCCTTTCATGGTCATCTAAATGCCGTCCTAGTACTTCTTGAAAGAGGTGCAAAGACGGATATGAAGACTATGGATGGGGAGACTCCTGCACAAGCTGCCACTGCCGGTGGTAAGAAGGAGATTGCACGATTATTGAATGCATATTCGAATAATGGGCAAGTGAGGGCGGCAGATCATTGCGTAGATGAATGGCAGCAGTGCAGCAGGAAGTCCAAGATGAGGCGGAAGGGCAACGGGGGCGGTAGTTGCGGTGGAAACCTACCACCGAGCAACAGATTCAATCAAGGCAAGGGACATAATAATGTGAGGAAAGACAGAAAAACCCGGAAGTAAGTGGAAACGATTGTGCTGGTGTTATGGAGATGCTGTCGTCCACGTGCACAGATTACGTGATATTCCGGTCTTCACTGCAGCTGAGCAATGTAATTTGCTTGGTTTGTTTAACACTCAATTGGCAAATTTTAAAAGGCCAGTTTTAAATAGGGCAAATTGGGCCTTCATAGACTTCAGAAAATAAATAAAAGCACATAGATTGATTGTATCTGTAATTTTGAGTCTTACATGAATACATATCTGCCCCAAAGTATGAAAAACTTACAGTAGTATATTCTGCTCATCTACTCGACTGTAGAACATGCAATTAGAGAACTTCTGCATTGGCGATGTTGTTGAGTAGGTTTTCTATGCTTGAACGAATTTACACTTCGTTCGTGTTGAGCGCACTACTAATGTCAACAAACGGCAAGAAAGAGAGAGAATCATTCGCTAATACAAATTTGAACCATATATTCCGCAACTTGTCAAAGTGGAAAATCTAAAAGACGAAATTCTTTTAGTTTTAAGCATTAATTAATAGAATGCTCACACAGTACGTAAATACACACATGGATTAGAATATTGAAACAAGATGAGGTTAGAATTTGTCTGCCAAGTATGTGTCGCACCGTCAAACTGTTTGGTCAAGAAGTTCAATTTTCAATTATTTTTTTCTCGCGAATCTGGCACAACAGTATCGCAGTACTTGAACATTGGAAGAAATCACCCTATACTGTAGACAATGCTCGGCTACACATACTTCGCTATATTGTTCATGCCATTATTTAGTAATGGTATTTGTTGCTTTCCAAGTGCACATGTTCTATTACAATGAATGAGACATTCCATCAACTCGTGCGTCGGCATAAGACATTGGAGAAAGGACCACTAGATCAATAAATTTGTCCATTAATAATCAGTAAATTGTGGTCAAATAGTTGATACATTGTACACGGAAATGCACATCGGGGATTTTTCTGTGTGCATATTATTATATCAATATAGGCAACTAACTTTATCACAATAGATGTGGTGTATGATCATAATGGAACCCCTACTCAACCCCGTGGACAACCAAACTGTCACTATATTTAATTCGTACAAAGACTTCGACTAATTTATAAGAGTTTGGCTCGTCTTGGAGGTTGTTCATGTACTGGATTATCATAATATTAGAACACTCATTAGAAGGACTTAAATAGTAAATCCAAATGTTGGAGACTTACCCAGTACGTACAGTAAGATTATACCACATTGCTAGATAGCGATTATTATAGCAACTTTCAAGATTGTGTATTTTATATGGCAAAACATTCGAAGCAGTCGCTCTATTAGAATATCTTGACTAGTGGATATACGATAGTTAAGATGGTCTCCTTCTTGCACAACCCATGTCATATATAAGCATTGATTACGATAGTATGATAATAATTTAGCGCCAATAAATTCCCTATATATTCTTTAGAGAATATCCTGCAAGTGAGTCGCGGACCCTTATTCAGCAAGTGAAACACATGACCAGTGCTTGGACAAGCTGTGCAAAATATGGGCACTGTAAGCTATGCTCATGAAAGAGAATACTCTTCATGATGTCCATATTTATAATATATAAAGCTGGGTTATAAATATCAGTCCTTACATTGAGTACTATTGCTACGCAACAATGTAACATGTAAGAACACTTCCAAACTCGCATGTAATAGAATAAAATAATTGTAGTATTATATAAAATATGACAATGTGTGCAGTACAAGATAGTAAACACCAAGCGTACAGAGAATACGAAATTGTACGTTTATTCGGGCAACCCCCAAAAGCTAATTTCGATGTAGAATATCGAGCAAATTACTCAGCATCCTCCTCTTCGTTATCTCCGACACTTCGTGTGTAGATAATCTGTCCCTGGTGAATAACAACAGGCTTAATAAGGCCCTCAGAGGCAAGATCACGAAGAGCAGCGCGTGCAAGGGATCCACCGATGCGCAGACGCTCGGACACAACGGAAGGTGTGATGAGCTTGTAGGTCTTGACCTGACAAAACATGAGTTCAGTATAGAGTGAGACATATGTTACTCAATAGATTATCGTACGCGTGCATATAATTGTTGTTATATGTGCATGTGTATACGTATAGGTACAGACATGACAAATGTTCTCTTCTATATCCACCTCACACTCGTGGATCAAATAACAACAGCGATCAAGGCTTCCATGCTAGCAAGACCGTACCAAAGAAAGTGTACAAACACAACTCACAGTGAATTTCTCACAACTACATAAGACTAGCGTAAAAATTACTTGTCAAACTAAGGTTAGATCGATCTACACACCTCCTTCATGAACTTGTCCAATGAATTCTTGTCGAAGAAAACGGCGTTGTTTAGTTTGTCACGAACTTTTCCCTTGGACCATTTTTTCTTCTTGCCCTTGCCTCCGGCAGCAGCCGCCTTAGCGATCTGCTCCTTTGTCTTCTTCTCCTTGGGTGGCATATTCCTCTAACAATATCTTGCGTGTAATGCGCAGGATTTAGAATTGAAATGAAAAGAAACAAGAGTGCAGTCAGGTGAGTAGTAATATACCCGACCCCTTCCCACGACCCCATACACACATACACAGACAGACACACATACACACACAGACACACACACACACAGACACACACACAGACACACACACACACACTGCTACCGTTCACCTAATGACCTCTCTCTCTCCCTATGTCTCTCACTGTCTCTCTTGTCCGTCTCTTTCTGTCCACCCACACACCCGCACACGATTACCACACGGCACTTGGGTGGGGATGAGGACCGACCAGTCCAGGCTGGCTGACAGGCAGACGCACACGGAACTGCCTCACCTCACTCTCAACTCTCCGTCCCTACCTACAAAATGGGACCTTTTACCGTAGCCAGGCTAAGGTCAGGCCCAACCCCACCCTACCCATATAGTCCCAAAGATATAGAAAAACAATTAATTTTTTTGGTCCCCTGTTTTTCTGAAGGGAGTCCGACCATAGTGAAGGGTCGGACCAACTTTATATCTGCACACGTGGACCAGCCGGCCTTGAAGAGCGAAGAAGAAAAAAGATACATGCAAGTAAATTCTAAAAATAAGTTATAAAAATGATATTACGTACATACGGACGGACGGACGGACGGACGGGTCAGTACTTGGATCGACTCACTCACTCACTCACTCACTGCTGGGGGTGGGATTATGGAAAGTGTGTTCGTTTGTATAGGGTGGGTGGGTGGTCGGTAGAGATGCGTAGTGGGTCGGTCGGTCGGTGGGTCGGTCGGTCGGTGGGACTTTGGCCCGTCACCGTCACTTGGAAGTGTATGTATGGATTGTAATATATAAAAATTGTCTGTTTATAGATACATATAATACATATTAGCATACATACATATTCTGATGTTATAGTTGCTGTTTATGAACGCTATACAAAGTGATCAAAAACGTACGAATGGTTAAGTGTGTAAGGTGTGGGAAATGGCGTAGTTCCAGCAATCTTCCCATAATAAACTATCCTCTGTTTGAAAGAAAATTTCAACCCAACTTTGACGTTCCGTTCAGAAAACAATTGCGTGAGCATAAACCTCAATGTACACACAGCTGGAGAATACAATCTGCACATTTACCATCGCACCATATTCCTATTGAAAAACACACAGATTATAAGCACGAATCACAGTTTCATTACGAAGACAGATTTTCAACTACTGAGTCTGTAATTGATGAAACTTGCCCACAGTCCATTATCGACGGTAAAGTGGAACTCACTGATTATAAGTATGAAACCGGTGTCTCAGAGGATTACGAAGCTAGTGCCCAACACGGCGAAAATTTGAATACATTTAGTGGTCCAAAGAGGTCGAAGAGACATAAACATCGCAATCGATCCAATAGTACTCGTAGTGTACGAAAGGTCAGCCAGAAAAATTCTGGAAGTTTCATCCAAGAGCAAGACTATTGGGAAAGAAAGGAGCAGAATAGTGCACAAAAGGCCACAAGATTCACACACTTGTACGGAACATCTAATGTCAAGCACCTGGAGGCGTACAGCACTAGAGTTGATTACCAATTTAACAACTATCACAAGCGATTTAGTCCAGTGAGTTGGCCTGCAATACCCCTCGCGCCAACTTTACAATAGTTTTTAAGTACACGCACAACGTTCAGGTTTATTAAATATCATAAAAAAAATCGGAAACACTGGAACTCTAGTACTACGAATTATTTCCTTAACAATATATAGTAATCAGCTCTTCCATAGATTGTGATGCTTTGGTAACATTATACACGGATCGTATGAAACGGTGGCAATATGAGATATATAGTATGTATATACCAGTATCACCGTAATTCACAAAATTTTACATCTAGTTGTTTTATTTGTATGAAGGACGCCGGAAAGACATGCTTACTTCAAAGATACAGAAAAAGTAATATTTACTCAGTACTTTTCTTTGGCTTTTTCTTCTCTGCTTCCTCTTCCTTCTCAGCCTCTACAGCCTTAACTATTTCTTCGACCTGCTCATTTGTGTAAATCTGTGCGTAGTATATACGTTTTGGGATCGGGAAATGAAAGAAAATAGATGGAACAGTAGGGTTAGCAATGATAATTACGTCTATACAAAATAAACACGCGTGCATACTAGGCATGCAATATATACACTTCCTTTTAAGTATGCATACAACTACTGCCCTACATAATTCAAGAGCTTACGTACAAGGCAATATACACTACATACGATAAAAGCGCACAGGGTCGATAAGGCGCCCTTAAAATTAGGTACATTATTTACAGCAATTGGTACATACCTGTAGAGGAGTCTTGTTCTTCAACACGGCAATTTCAATATTCTTTCCTCCAGATTGTACTACCTGTTATGGGTATTGTATAATCTATTAGATTCTATATCACACACAAAAGAAAATCGTTTTATTCCTCTTGACGAATAGCATACCTCGAGCAGTGCCTTGACGGCGAGTTTGACGGTCTCTTCATCGGATTCGGTGTCTGCTTCCTCATAGTTCTTCTCAAAATATTCTCTGATGGTAGTAGAGGCCGGACCGATCGCATTCGCCTGAGGACACGCAATAGATGTTTAGACTCAAGCGATATACTAACAAGTGATTGGGATAGATCAGCTTACGTACCTTCCAAGCAGAGAAGGTTCCTGATGGTTCTGTCTGATATAAGTTTGGTGTGCCATCGGGGTCAAATCCAATAACCAAAGTTGAAACTCCAAACGGACGGACTCCACCGCTTTGGGTATATTTCTGAATTACACGGTCAAAGAATAACGAAAGAATTAGAAAACAATTCTTGGAACTGAATGGTGGTGAACACACCATGAGAAGAAACGAGGAGGAAAATTCAAACTTGACGTAAAAAGCGAACCTGTTGTACACCAGCAATGTATCGAGTAATATATTCTGTGGTAACAGGATCATCGACAGTCAATCTATGGCTTTGACACTCGACGCGTGCTTTGTTTACCAAAACTCGGCCATCGGCAATCAGGCCTATGAGATGAGAGTGATCAGGAGAAATGGGACTTAGATCAGCAACAAACCAAAAGGGGCTACAACAGGCTGTGGGAAACAAATTAAAAACTTTAAGCTCACCAAACATACCAGCGAATGCGACGCAGATGTGCTCATCGATTTTACAAATCTTGCGAACTGTTCGTGGTTCTTGAAGTTTGGCAATCGATTTTTTTTCTACACCCAGAACAACTATGTTCTTACCTCGGACACCAACCTTATATTCGATGGATAAAACAGAAACAAAAATACTTTGATCTCAGCAGCTGGAAAAGATATACGTATATATAGTAGGATTGAATACATAATTAACCATTAAACCTAGCCTAACAGATAAGTAAAACAAGACCAAAGCATTCATCTTACGAACAATGAAAACAGATTGTGTGCAGACAACTCCCAAGGAAGACACATGCGGAACACTTTAAACAGTATAACATCTGCCACACAATATAGAATATATTAATCTAGACATAATCTATTTCAAATCATGAACCTATTCACTATACATGCCTCCGAAGAAATAAGGACGCTCAATGCAGCACAAATCTATCTAGAAGGGCCCAATGATTGCACACTAAAAAGTCACTCACCGCATTGTTTCCTTTTCTCACAGCCTCGAGTGCGTACTCGACTTGGAATAGATGACCATCTGGCGAGAAAACGGTAATAGCACTATCATACCCGCTCATGTTGTTTTGAAGACAATTCACGCCCAAGTCTATGTATGTGTATATGTGCGTTAGTGTATAAACTGAACAACAAAAATCATTTTTTTGTATTTGTATTTGTTTGACTTGTGCCAGTTGCCATTTGCATACGAACATATCTCGCTCGCATGACACTTTTGACATGTTGACAGGGTCGATGTTGACAACTTCATTCAGGATGGTAAGTAAGTAAACAACGCTCGCTTTCTGATATAAATCCACGGGTTGGTCTTATTATAGACAGACAGACTCATGTATCGCCACCAGTTGGTGAGTGTAACATCAGTACCTATTCTTGCAATCAATAAGTCAAAATTACATACAACATCAATATGTATCATACAGTACATTCATGAATAGCTATTCTTATGATCAGTGTCGCATTTGCTTTCAAAATCAATATGCACATCTTACTATAATGTTTCAAACTGTTTCCGAGTTCCAACTTGCGCAAGATGTCAACATATTTCACAACCTACTTTCATTTCTATGAAGCCGGAGCATTGCTGCCGTGTTCCAGCGCTCAGTGCTGACTATTTGATTTAGTCTTTTGAGACAAGCAACCGAGTATGGCCAAATTGGAGCATTGAGTATCATGAACTTACTTCCTATATTATTTATATTCTCTGTCGTATTTGTACGTCGGGATTATTGACAGATCTCCGGTCCTCGTATTCGACCAGTCTAAATTATATAGTTTTAAACATAGTCCATTGATGTTCATTCTGTACGACATTGTCGAAATCGACTTTACAGACTCAAAATAGTATGGTTTTCATATACCCACATGTGTTCTTTTTCTTTTCTCTTCGCAATCGCTCAAGATATTCGTCAGTCTAGGCTCCGAAATCACTTATGCTTGTTTCTCGGTCTTAGTTACTCCACGTAGGGTCTATATCTCATGTATACAATCGCAAGCGAATTTATGTAAAATGGGGGAAGGACTGTTCCAACATGTCTGATTAAATTTACATCCTCATCCAAACCCAAGAGAAGTCCCTAGTGCACTACGACCCGGAACGCAACAAGCACTCAGGTAAGCTCATCATATTTCACAGTCTATGCACCAGAATCGGAAGAATTGTTAAGAAGGAAAGTTTGGCGGAGAGCGTAGTCTAATGCCAACGAAGGCGATTTCTCAAAAGGAACTCTATTCAGATTTACAATAACTGTTAACAATTAATCCCTTTTCCAGGTGTATGTTATAGATATATATTGAATTATCAATTAGAGGGCGAGTTTCCGGATATGATTGAAGTTGTTACTGAAATAACAATTTAGACGAGGCCAAAGAGGATTACCATCACAAAAATACTATATAAAGTGTGTTTGTTTCAAAACAACATACATTCTACTCACAACGAGATAGTAACATACTATATCATCGCTCATTCACACGACTCATCGGACTACTAACGTAACAAAACCTAGAAAGTTTTATGTCTGATGCACCTGTACGATAGATAGTACTTTTCTGTCGTCAGAGCTTTCGTTAGGAACCGCTCTGTAGGGTATATAGTACTATACTGGCGTCGGAGCTTCTGTCAGTAATCGCGTAAGCTAGAGATACAAGCATGCTTATGATTAATGTATTCCACAAGACGATGGTATTGTATGAATTAAGATCTCCCTGTTCAAAACCTATCGAACACGCTTTCATACACCACGCGAGTTTCTCTACCATCTTTCTACTCTGTGTTCCACTTTACTATGTTCTCACGCCCAATGTAGCCATCGGAATGGACATATCGTGTGAAGCCAGTCCAGATAACAATAAAATGGCTATAAGAGGGCTGCCACACAGATAAGCCTCCACAAATGAAGCTATTATTGCTTCAAATTGGGTGCTTGGAGCAACGTTGTCTACAACAACCCTTAAATTCTTGCAATGGAACTGTACGAACAATTGGGGTGAGAAATAGTATGTCCATATAGAACAAATCATGGTACAGCCTTGTTTGTAAGACCGTTTTTCCGTTCGCCTGGCTGTGGGGACAAGTTGGACTTCCGAGAAAGGGGTAGTACACGACCATTCGCAGACCATGGTTTTGAAAGCGGGCTTAGCCGCGCCTTTTTGTTATTTGCAGACCATGATGTGGAAGGGGTGGACATGGATGTAGAGCTCTTTGTCGACCATGGCGTTGTGGGACCGTTCAAGGGTGATCTTTTCAGGCTGGGCGTACGTGGTTGGGTCGATTTAGGCGTGGACTCAGCACTTGGAACTGCATCAGAATCTAACCCAAGCTTTGCGTCTAGGCTATCAGTAAGCGCACTTGATGTCGTGAAATCAACTTCAGAGCTGAGTTCAGCTGGATCGATTCTTTCCTTTGCATCTCGCTTTGAAGATCGAATAAACAATAAAACGGATACTCAAAATCAGCGTAACTATGAAAAGCCAAATCAACGAGTAAACTGGGAAGTCACAAAACAATTTTACCTCTCTGAGCTGCTGTACTCTGTCTAGAGTCTGTTTAATCCATTGTGCCCATTGTTGTTAGAACGAGGTAAATAATCAACATATAAAATACTTTGTTAGTAAACGCGCAAAACGAAAGAAAGGCAATTGTGTGTAAACACATGTCAAAAATTTCAACATGAGAAGTAAATACCTTTCTCGATCGCGTCACAATGCCAAATGCTCGCTGTAAAACAATTGGTTCCACAATAATTGTGAAATAAAGGAACATTAGTGCATGAAGAGTAAAATAGAAAACAATTCATGCAAGAGAATTCTAAGAAGGAACTATTCTGGATCGACACCTTGTTATTATCTACAATATTGTTTTCCGTATTGCCGCCACATTTATTATCATCGTCCTCAAAATCTCTCACCGGGCTTCGTCGACGTTTGTACGAGTCCATCCTCACTCACATCCAGCTTGATGATACCCTACCAAGGTAGATTATGAAGCATAGAGGCGATGGCTCTTCTCCTTTTGTGCTTTTTTCTTAGCGCGTTTTTTATCATAAAAGAAAGACAGACCATACGACTGTATGAGTTTCATACAACAGATAACCTTGCTTGTTACGCACACGCACAACTTGTAACGCTGTAAGAGTTTCACGCAAAACCCGACAGACAGATAGACTTGTTTTAAAGAACAAGTACAACTTGTAACAGCATCATGCTTCTCTTGCGACGGGTCTTACCAAAATACCTTACTTCCACTTTTGTAAACCGATGTCGTTCTTCCTGTACTGCTTCTGCAATACGACTGTCTAATGTGGAGTCCGTGGCAGTACGTCGCTCTTCTTCCACATCTCAACCTTCCAAGCTTTCGACACCACCATCCGTTTCGCAAACTGGCGTGCCAAAGCCCATACACCGAGATAAAAAGTTCTCCGTGGATGCCAGTGAGAAAGCTTTGGATGACCTTGATGACTTCGCCTCAGAAGATTTCTCATCCTCCGCTACTCACGTTCGCCTTCAAGGACTTGTGGCCGGGATTACTTACAAGGACATGAATTTGTCCCTAGAAGAAGCATTCTTTCTTTTGAATTATGTTCCAGAGCATGAACTCTTGGAGGTGGAAGAAGATTTGGCTTCCCAAAACAATCGCGTTGTTTTATCTACACCATCAATATCGGTCTTAGATGAATTGAACGGAGCAGGACATGGTATAGACCTACGATCTCTGCATTTTAACAACCGATTAGATTTGGTACAGACATGTGTAGAGGTGGATGCCAAGACAGGTGAGGTGGATCACTCAAACCCACCCCCGTCTTTTGGAAAACGCGCTACTCATCTCCAGGGTTTAGCGCTCGGGTATGTTTTGCGCCACGCCTGCGCACTAGGTTCAGCGGATGGTGACGACAAGAAAGCAAGCACCAAGTGTAATATAGCCGTTCTAGGAGCCGGTGGTTGCTCTTTACCGTCGTTCCTCCATCATGTATTACCTGACAGCAATATAGTTTGCGTTGAAGCATCTCCAGATGTGGTTGACGCTGCACGCGATTTTTTTGGGGTTCGCAAGCTAGAAGAAAAACAGGATAATCGGTTCACACTAATTGGAAGCACTGCAGAGGAGTGGGTCGAGCTTATCCAGACGGGAATGCCATTGGGTGAGGCAACGCACGAGTCTCTAGATTTAGTCATTGTAGACATTGAAGATGGTGACAACGGTGATGGGTTTCATACCGACATGTCGTCCTCTTACAGTCTTGAAGCCCAGCTAATAGCTCCACCGACTTCCATTCTGAACCCCAAGTTCTGGAGCAATTTATCCTCAGTAGTAGCACCCGGTGGGGTCATTGCGATCAATGTAATTGGCACTGAAGTTGCACACGAAGACATGCGCAACCATTTAGTAGCATATTTACCGTCAAACTGGACATTGTCGAGTTGCACTGCTCCTAATATTATAAGCGGTAGTGCTACCAATGTTGTCCATGGTATATTAATGGCGTGTAATGGACCGAGAGTAACCTCCGATATACTGCTTGAGGCTGCAGGCCAATTACCCAGGTTGGTAGACGATCCAGAAGCATGGGTTGACACATGGAAGTCATGGTAGAAAAGTAATTATACTTGCACTGTGATCGCATCGAGTGTATCTAATAACGATAATGTATAAGGAGACACATGGTCGATCTAGTATAACCGTTGCGCAACATATTCATCTCTGTACGTTGGCAATCCGCTTGATTTACAGTGAGAATATCTAAGCAGGTGATTGTATAGTTGTATATTAGTAACGTATAAGTAACGTTAATATGTTTGAAATGATTGTTTAGTAAGTAGCTTTTGAGAGGAGATAAACTTAAGTTCTCATAAAATCGCGAATGTTGGTCATACTATTGTGCAGTATACGCCAGTAACTGATGTTACAAGCTCTATGTACGAACCAGTACCAATATCCTACAAGCATCACCGCATTGAGTCTGAAGCGAACGGTATCTGTTGCGATATCTATATGTATACGGCTTGCAATAGAGTCACTAGGGATCCTTTTCTTTCCCAGCAGCACAGCATGACCAGTAGCATAATAGGGCTTAAACCTTTCTCTTAACACACATGTACCAAAATTTGGCCTCTTAGAGAAATAACTTGGACCCCTCAATTTTCTGTTACCTCCCATTATTGATTCTATATGATCAGTCACCGTATGAACAATGTTTGATGTAACTAATACATGGTTGAGCCCGATAACCGTAACGAGAGTGTCACTTTCTACATTGCTTAGATAGATGTACGTAAAAATGTCTCTGTATTTCCAATAATAACTCGCATTATCTCTTCAACTCGAATGTGTGTAACCCGATCAAGGTAGTGCGAGTCTCTCACAATTTCGTACGGAATCGTAATCTCATCCAACTTATTTATACGTGTGCTTCTGAAATCGCTTGAGCAATATCATGCGTCTTTCAGCTTGGTACAGTTTCCGATGGTTCAGTCGCTCAGGTCTGGGCTGGCCGAAATTATTAGACTACTAAACAGCTAGAATGCTTCTATATAGTTTGCTTCATGAATCTTTGAGAACCAGTATGTCTAGCTAAAACTTCGAAGTACTGTCAATGATAATATACCAATGAGATCCTTGACTCGTAAGTCTTGTGGCGACTATTATATTTGGATTATGTGAGGAAATCAATTTTTTTAAAATTTCCTTCATGAATGTTATTGTATGTTGGTAAGAATTCAACAAACTCTTTGTACTGGACTTTGTATAAGATCTCAAAGAAAACACTTCTGTTGTAAGTACAAATGTACAGATATACTCGTCTTAGGCTCGATCAAGTACATCACAGCAGTGCTTACCGGTGGAGATGTCACGATGTTTCAAAACGCTGTACGAAATCAGAGCCATAGCCATTTATTTATACAAAGCAACTATCAAAGAATAAACCTAGTATAAAAGTGTTCCATTATTAATATCCCTTTGTTCGTGCTGCTTTTCTATATTAGTCTGTCCATGTACGGAACCCCTATTATATATGTTTTGTAGTAAAATCGGCCTTATTTTGTACACATACATAAAAGGAAAGACAACTACAATGTAATTTACTATGAATTATTGCGATAAACTTTAGCGGCCAACTAGCATATGTAATGGGATTCAACGATTTGATAGCCGGAACATGTGGCGGTATCGCGGTAACTCTGGTAGGACATCCCATGGATACTGTTAAAGTAAGACTGCAGACACAACCGATGAATCCCCCAGTTTATTCTGGAGTGCTCGATTGTCTAGCGAAGACGATGAGGTGGGAGGGAGTGCGCGGCCTCTACAAAGGTGTAACTTCTCCCCTTGTAGGTCAGATGTTCTTTCGTTCGACTTTGTTCACCGCTTTCGCATGTTCCAAGGTATGTGTGAAGTTCGAATCTTGAGATGGCTAAACAAGCACATTCAACTCAACAGTATTTGCAAACCGTAGGAGTTATTAAAACGAGGTGAGGATGGATTAACAACACAAGACTTTTTCATTGCCGGTGGAATGACAGGATTTGCATCCTCGTTCGTAGAAGGACCGATTGATTTTTACAAAACACAGATGCAAGTAGAAATACTCAGGTAGTATTGCACAAAGCCATGTATTGAAGCGCCGTCAGTCGAAACGATGTTCAATTGCTAAATATGACTTAATTGCACTTTATGCAGATCTAAAACTATCAAAGGATACAAACCAGCGTATACAGGATTGGTCGACGTTGTACGTAAATCGTGGGAAACTAACGGAGTGCGTGCTCCTTTCCAGGGTAAGATATAACATTGTCGCTAGAGTTATTTACGTTCAGTTTCTGTATTGTTGTGGTGCTTACTTTTTCAGTCTTCTTATTCTCCGCAGGACTTGTAATGACAATTAATAGAAATGTCCCCGCTAACGCCG
This sequence comes from Creolimax fragrantissima, assembly GCA_033442365.1. NCBI lineage: Eukaryota > Ichthyosporea > Ichthyophonida > Creolimax > Creolimax fragrantissima. The sequence continues at coordinate 619,001 of JAWQFL010000011.1, forward strand.
TATATCTAGGAACATACGAAATGTTTAAACATTTGTTGGCAACCAAGCAGGTAAAAGGGCGTTCCCAACCACGTTTATGTTGTGACTTGTGTATTAACAATAGTCTTGGAGCACACAAAGCCAGTACCTCAAGGCCAATCAATGCCTTCTCGCTTTCGCAAACAGGGCATTGAAGTCCAAAATATTCCCATCTTCCAAAACTTTTTGGCTGGAGGAATTGCTGGGGTGTTATACTGGGCGGCAGTGTTTCCTCTCGATGTCATCAAATCTACGATTATGAGCGACGCTGTAAAACTCAGTGATCGGAAGTTTCATGGTATTATGAATGTCACAAAGCATTTGCTGGCGGAGGGTGGCATAAGTAGGTTTTACCGAGGGTTTACACCATGCATGATGCGAGCGATTCCTGCGAATGGGGCAATGCTTATTACTGTGGACAAAGTGCGATATTTGCTCTCGGAAAGGACGAGATTGGAAGCCTAAGTAGACAGTCTAGTGAGATAATGAAGTAGTGAGATAATGAAGTATTAAAAAGTGAAATGGAATTCTTAACGTAGTAACGACTGTCTGACTCAGGTAGCATAGTTTTGCGCATCAGTATAACGAAACGGTATAGCGCCATTTACAGTATTAATGAGTGTATTATCTCAATACAGGCTCGCACTAGTAGCGATTCCCGTACGCCGACAAGCTCAGCAATTCTATCACAATTACTGTACGAGTCGAGCAGCATGTTATGTACGGAATTTTGTTCTATGACAGATTGTTTCTATTCTGCAGATGAAGAAGGTCGGTCGTCTTCGTAGACCATTTCAAAAACTCAAGTTTGTTGGATGAAAATATAGCGATGCTGTTAAACTCGTTTTTTCAGGTGAGAAATTGGGTTCTGCATTTAAAAACCAAGTGTTTACGGCTTTTGCACAAAACGCATTTAAAATCTTGCAACCTTTTGATTCGCCATTTCCTAGGGATTTGCTTTTTGTTGTATCTGATGACCAATCGAAACGGCGGATCCTATTCGTTGTAAAACTTGACTTTGCTCCATGTTCCTTGGCGATTTGAGACGACAAGAACAGAACAAACATAACACACACATTAGAGCGCCCTTTCCTGTCCCTCCTTCCCCTACCTCGTACATACTATCTATCTCTGCTTGCTTCTCTAGCCACGTTTAAATAATGTATCCCATTGAGGACAATATTCACACACACATTCATTGTGTTGATATGCTAAAATTCCGTTTGATCGGGACCAGCATGCAATCTCATCTAGACTGTATCACACAAATAGATTAAGGCAAGATGGTAGGTGTTCAAGCAGTTCAAGCGCTGATGGTGGTTGCAATGGGAGTCAAGACAATTCAGGTAAAAATTGCTTCTACATGTTTTCTAAGAGATCATAAGCAACTAATTATCCAGTGTATGAGGATATTGTTTGAGCCTAATCTTTCTCCTATTCGCAATACAGGAACTACTTGCTTCGTATCAAGATGAAGAGGATTCCGTTAGCAAAAGTTCAAGTCAAAATCCTACACCAGATAAAAACAATCCGAAAGTACCATCCAACGATTTTGGGCAAGAAAACTGTCAGCGAACGTTGATCACGAAGTCAAAGTCTACTTTACCATCGTATGAAGACCTTCGTGCAGTTAACGAAGGTACTGGTTCTCCAGAATATCGACCCAATCTTGGCTCTGACGTGCATAAAAAAACCCAAGAGTGTGCGCCCCATCATAATTCATATACATACGAACATAATCACTCTTATACATCGAGCCGAGGTATGAATGAGTATGAAGGTATACAAAGTTATCCACCTAGTCCCGTTGTCAACCGCTATAATGGTTCACAGGTCTACCCATCTAGCTGTATCGAGAACGCCCACACACAGCAATTTCCACAAAATACACCATCGAGGCTGGAGGATTCACCATCTGCACCTCCTTTTCGTAACGTAAAGAGAGCTCCATCTCCACCCCCCCGTGCTCGTCATGGTTCAGTACCGGATATCTACTCCATGTCCGCAGGGATTAAACCTCAAATTCGTGACAAAGAAAACCCCAGATCACTCCACCATACGTCTAGTGATCCTGTTTCCTCTCCTGTGCACCCAAAAAGTACTAATCCTTCTTCAACGAAATCGGAAATATTCAATCAATCTGGACAGCCATTTATCATGTCTGCGAACATGAAGGGGTACGTGTCTTACAAGGTATGCAAAAAGAATAACAACAGAGATGATGATCAATGTTTTTTTAAATGCAGACAATTTTGATTTCTTTAAGCTCTCAAAACGGACGTCTAAACCAGGCATTCACGCATTATAGTTTCAGAGAATTAACACCGCAAGTGAGAATGCTCCTGGCAAGTGGATGAGTTACTGGGCGGAAGTTGCCGAAAGCTGTATGCTGTTATATCCACTGAGGCCAGGGACAGAAAAGACTAAATGCGACCGAAAAAGAAACGTTCCCAAATATATTCGACTCCAAGGTAGTGTTATTACCGATGATCCCTCAGCGGACTCTTTGGGTAACAAGTTCATATTTGTTGTCACTAACCAGAGGGCGCGGACTAGACACTCTTTTTATGTCCAGACTGAAGAAGAAAGAGCACGTTGGCATGGTAAGCTGTCTAATTTATTATCAGGTTATGTGATACGATCTCTAGACGACCCAGACACTGTGGACGTCATCACGAATACATTTCAAAATCTCAGTAGCCGTGTTGTAGAACTTAATGGGCAGGTTGGGACTTTGACTCAAGGTTTGACCGAAGCAAGGATGATAGCTGATGAAGCCGTGAACGTTAACATCAACTACCAGGAAATCATGTCGAGCTTGATTGAGGAGAATCATCATCTTCAACAACGGTCCCGTAGTTCGCCTGCTGTACTAATACCAGCTAGTCTTCTTTAAAGGATTCCATGATTCTGAAAATGTATTCAAATAGATTCTTTGCCCTCTTTTGATGGTGGGCTGATTAAATGGATTGTATATAAACAGTTCGGAACCAAAAATATGACATATAATAGAGTCCGACTTAATGTAAAGTGTCACTATGTTACCAAAGTAACTATGGCTTTCCCTGCCACTCCCGACCAGGGCATGGTTATTGAACCTGGACTGGCCCCTCTATTCAAGTTCTTATCTATCGATTATGAGTCTCATATGGTATGTAGCTCAATGCTGATTCCTAAGTTAGGTGAAATGCCACATAACAGTCTCATTAGTATGTATGTGAATCACAATGTGCTAAACGCCTACGAAATTTCCCCAATAATTTACTACTTTGTTGCACTTTGACTTCTGTTCAGGTTGATCCAAAGTGGAAAAGATTTGGCAAAAAGAACCACGCATTGCTGACGAAGGGTCAACGCAAGCGTCTCGACAACGCTATTTGGCGTGCTTGGCACCTCTTTTACGTAAAAGGCATTCGTTCAAGAGCATTTGATGTGTACGGCGTACTTGATGCGGAGACGCCTGCCCCAAGCACTACTTCTGCAGTGAAGAAAGAAGACAGCGTTCTAACCGACGGCGATGCATACAAGACACCTGCATACTACATTCTGGAAGGTGCCAACACTGAGAGTATCACAGCCGCGGTGGTTTTGCAGTATAAGAGCTGGCGGGTGTGGATGTACAAACGTGTGCATGATATTCCGTACGATTCATTACATGCACCTACCATTAAATTTATATCCGATGATAGCTCAAAGGTAAACTTAAATAATCAAAGTACGACGTCCGTTAGCAATAATATCACAGTTCCTTCTAGCCTACAGTCAGATTTGGATGATTTTGGAGACCTTATGGATCTGGTATGATATGTGTTCGTTTGTCTCTCTATGATTCCTATTAACATTGCGAGCTCTTTACTACTAGTACATGCTGCTTGAAGTGTTTCAAGATAGCGGGAGTGGCTAATACAAGTGTGTACCTGTTGAGCACAGGATCTTGACGAGATACTAGAGAGCACAACCGACATGATGTTTACTCAACACCCAGGACAAATTTTAGCGCGAGCACACTTGAAGGATATAGGGTTAGGTCCAAGTCGAGGTATGATCAAGGAACCACTGGGAATGTATACACACAACGCTATCGTCAATTCTTCGATGATGGAAAGGATATTTCCCAGTTTTGATTTGACTAGGAAATCTCCAACTGTTTCATCGGGAGTCACGATGCGAAATGAAGAAGAAGAACCAGGTGGAAATCTGAGGTAAGGTTGGGTCCGTAGTACTTGTATGATGTTGATGCTTCTGGCGTGTGACGTATATGTGCATTGAAACAATATAAACCCTAGCACGTGTAGTTGTTTACTAGCATGTAAGCGTTCCTGCATGTAATTTGTGGAAGCTCTTCTTGATAAGCATACCCGTACTTGTGAATATTAGGCAGGAGGAGAGATGGAACAAGCGACGTCAATCACAGGTCAAACAGAAACCATATTTCGATTCAGTTAGACACGCAGGTAGTGTTATCACTAGCAACGCGGCTAGTGGCCAGTCTCCGGCTCGATCGCAACGGCAGTCTTCTATGAATGATATGAAGGCTGCAGCGGCAGCGTTTTATACTTCGGCTCTTCCGTCAATTGCGGCAAACTCGTCCCACCCAGTCCAGTCTCAACAACAGCTTGGTGAAACAATGTCAGAAGAATCATCTTCGATTCAGGAGATTGTGCCAGCTCAGGTGACTACAAATCATGGCTTATCTCAACCAAAGGTATTCACATGATTTCAATGACGTGAGTAATATTTGTTTCAGATAAAGAATGCGGATTTGTGTAAATAGTCACTTTGCTGCACCCGTTACATTATAGGCACAATCTTCAATTGCAAGTACGGGAGTCCAGGATATGGTCCAAGGACCGTTAGCCACATCGAGTCCCTTCTCACAATCAGCCCCTGCGGGACACCACTTATCCAACCAATTCTCAACTCCTAATGCTGCAAGTTTACACACAGCCGTGTCAACGTCATCCACAGTCAGTACAACAACTAACGTATCCCCTGCACCCACATCTGTACCTGAAACCACACATGCTACTCAATCTACACAAGTACATTCTGTCAGTATACCAATTCAATCATCGATTCCCACCACCTCCCAGCGATTGTCTTCAACTCTGCCAGCTGGGGTTCAGTTTGCATCTGTTCCTGCTGTCTTTCCACCTCATCACCCACTTGGAACAATGAATGCAATGGTTCCGATGATGGGAACTAAGCCACCTGCTGTGAATTATATTCCCATAAGCAGCATGCCAAGCGCTAGTGTATGTCTCGCTCAGGTTTTTAGTTTGATTTTATCATCGAGTTCTTATATAAGCCTGCTAACATGTATTCCTTAATATGTTTACATATTTTTTCCCATCCTGGTTACGATTTCTTTCAAAAAGGGTACTAGATCGCGTTCGTTTTCAGAAAATAATCATAGCCTGTCAGGAACAGATGTCTCTATAGACTACAGAGGTGTGTGGATTCTACAATATATTGCACCTATTATTTTTGAATATGATTCATGTTATGGTCAATTAAATGGTTTCATTATTCTACTGTACTCGCAACGGAACCGTTCTTAGATCCCAGAGTGAAGTCTCGAGAACGTAGAGAAAATTTAATAGCGCAATACCAACAACGACAGCGTACCATGTCGACGACAAGTGATGATGACGATCAAACCGAAGATGGTGCTTCTCTGTCGACTGGTGTTGACTCGTCGTCTCGTACTAATGCAGCGGCTGCTGCAGGAGGAAGCAAACGACGTATGAGCATTAAGAACGGGATTACGGCGCTACAGCAAGTACTCCCGGACACTGGTGATAAAATGAGTAAATCTATTACGCTACAGAAAGCATCTGAGCACATTGAGCTTTTGAAGGCAAAGAAACAGAATCTTTTCGTGGAAAGTACACGATTAAGAGGTGAAATTAATGCACTACGAATGAGCATAGGACAATTTACTCATCTTGCACCGACACGGACTGCTCTCAAAGATGTCGACGATCTCATGGAAATAGCTCTTCACAACGTGTGGGTCCAGCAACGTTCCAGACATAGCCTGCAGTTCGCCATGGTATGTCCAAAAAGCACAGTATAACATTTAAGTTTGTTATTCGATTAATAACACAATTACAAATTCCTGATATCACTTTTCATAATTCAGCTATGTGTAGTATTGGATGGAAAATTCGAATCTTTTCTGCAAGGGATTAATACTAGCGATGTCAATTCCCTCACCGAATCGATGGCAGAATGGACTATGGCGAACTGCGAGGTATTTTATATTGCCTCGAGTATATGTGCTTTAATTTTTGCTCGTGATTTATCTAAATATATCTATGTGATCTCGCTACGCTTTTCTCTACAACAGGCATCTAAGCTTGAGGGTGCAACGAATCACGCGCTGAAGGCAACGGTTGACCGCTTGTATCCTGGTTCGTCTACTCCCAGCGGAAATCTAGGTATTTAAAATACACCGACATTACTTTCTGTGGTTTCTGTTTTTCATATTCCATGGCTACGAAGATGCATCCTAAAGCGAAATAACCTCCTCTTTCAGGACGAAAATAACACCGAATGAAGCAAGGGAACTGTCAATTGCCTTTTCCATTACAATTAGTTGCAGGATCATTGCGACATTGTAGATATAATAAAAGTCCGTCAATGATCGAAGCGTGACGAGTTCAAAGAGAGATACTGTACTGAGCTTTATAAGCCATTTAGCATAGTGACTATAAGGAACGCAATCGTATTATACATCGAAAGAATGAAGGAAAATAATGCAGTCGTGACCTTATCAATTCTCCGAACTTAACATTTTACATTCTATGACGGAATATAGAGGATCCAGCACAGCACTGTGTAAGTATATTACTGTATAAGTATATTTTTATAGTAGACCGCTTGGTATGGAGGTGGGACATGCATATCAAGCCAGTCTGCTCCGAAACAAGTTCGTATGCTAAATCTGTTTGCCATCGTTCTGTTCTTTATAGCATGAGCATCCAACCGCGTAGAGTATACCGCCATATTGTTTTTTTCTCTTTTAATTCCGATCGTTTCGATTAATGTATAGATTGATAGTAGACGCGAATTTGTGCAATACATGGCATATACTTCCTGCATATTACTTACTATACACGCATGTCAATACGTGCATTTTCTACAATGTTACAATTTGGGTCTATTTCCTGTGTAACTAATGATAATTGATTGGGTACAAAAATTTCGCACCAATTCACCAGTGTCCAACCCCGTGACACATAATACTTCATCACCTGTTTTTCAGTTATTTCAAAAACCTTCAAGTTGTCGCGTTGAAGATGTTCGCAGTGATGCTAGGTCCGATAAAAGGTTAGGTCGATTATGTTCGTACAACAACATTATTATCCCCAATAGGTAGTTAGTTGTCAGACTATAGCACAATATATAGTATAGATACTTCTATTAGCTCGTTCAAAATGATACCCGTACATCACCGGAGATGATCTCTGCAAACAAGTGATCGACATACGAGCAATCTAATGTACCAATCTTCGCAAGCGTCATCGACCCAGCGTTACTCTACGCACGACTTCATGTTTTCACCAACGTCTTCTGATATTTTCCCACTACTAGAAGGTACACTAGAATTGAAGTCAGGTGCACAAACGATCAGTAATCGAGTACCTCGGGTAATTAGCGCTGAAGACAGTCGCGAGCATCGGAGTGAATGTTCGAACAAAAACAAATTTATACCTCAGCTCCCTGAATCCGTAAACTCGACTCCCGCTAGTATCATCTCCTCGATTAGCAGCAGTGAAACCAATGATTGCCAGAAAGTTAACTCAGGAAAAGCAGCGTTTCTGTACTCCCTTCCCACGTTTCCGCCGCAAGCGTCAAACACCTCATTTTTGACGAAGATTCCATCTTCGATACGACCGGGATGGGCACGACGAAGCGTGTCGCATCATCTAAAACTTTCAGATCCGACACCGCGCGTGTCTTTATCACGATCGTTGTCATCATCTCCGAAGTCTCCCGTTTTTCACTGCAGGTTTGAAGATCTCAAGTCGACAAGGACTAGCATTCCTTTGGTTTTTCAGAGAAATTCGACGATAGTGTCTAGAAGTAAAAGCAATATTAATATCCGCCCTGTGAAGCGAAGCGAGAGTTACAATGCCATACTTGGTGATAGTCGCAATACACACAATCCATCAAAATATCATATGGCAGAGAGAAGTCATAGTTTGGAACTGTTAGATTTTGAGCCGTTGCATAGCCGTAATTTTCGCCATAGAAATAATGATTCAGTTAGGCGGCGGCATACATCACTTCAACGCGAACAACCGTTGCATGCATCCAAAGAAAGACCAGAAGGATATCATGAGGAATGGACGTCATCTCAATGTATGTACACCGCTCAGCGTGAACTTGAAGAGCAACTTCCAAGGAAGACCGCTCGTTTGCCAAAATCACCTTCTAAAAAGCTCACACGCGCATGGAGACGAGTAACGGAAATCAGATCGTCGTTGCAAAAGACGTCTGTAGATAGTCATATTGGACATATGTCATATCCGGGCGAACAATCCGAATTGAATTATACCACCGCTAAATCTGATCTAACTAAGAGACACACAAAACAAAGGGAGTGCGTCACTTGGTCTGGGGTTGACGTACCATGTACGTCAAAACCGCAAAAACGATTTCGGGCGATACGAAGTGGCAATAGATTGGATTCTCTCCTAGGTTTAACTCAGAACGGAGAAAAGGTTAGAGACGAAGAAAAGATACTTGCCAGCCAACGCAGATCGCTACCTACAGAGAGTCTGTCAAGAATATCAACAGCCAATGCTCACTTGAGTAGCGACCGGGTGTACTTGCATAATCAAATGTTCGAAGGTTGCTGCAATAATGTGACTGGTCTACCTCAAGGATTAGGGTGAGCGTATTCGCTTTTAAGAGTAGTCCTTTATTTCGGAATAGACTTTGTACCACATTGTTCACTTCGTCTTCTTAAAAAAACTTTTCAATCCATGTTGAGTAGGTGCTGGGTGGACAAACACGACGAGACATACGCCGGAGAATGGTTCGAAGGTACGATTCTTAGCTCATAGAATTCTGACTGTTATAGTAGTGTCGAAATTTGGTGTAGGACATTTTTTGTTTCGGTCACGCATTCATATGAGAACTACCCTATAGGTACACCACATGGGTACGGTTCGTATGCTTCATTATCGCGACGATGTTGGTTCGAGGGTCGATTTGTAAATGGGCAGGCTCATGGATTTGGGAAGTTATTGTTTGTGGATGAGACTAAATCGGATCGCTTATACTTTTACGGGGAGTTCAAGTACGGAAGGTATGATGTTGTAAATATCAAAATTAAATACAAAGAAAACAGGGGACAACAAGGGTGTAATGTTTGTATTAAGTGTGTCAGTGGTGTCCGTACACTATTTATCGGACTGCGCGTGATTCTCGCTGCAGAACTGTTAAAAATGATAAATTTCGCCCAGATTTTACGGGGATAGTACACGTACGTGTCATCATTTTTGTCTTTGAACCGTAATGCATTCCGTTAACCACACACTTACAAAATAACAGATATATTCACGGGTCGAACCCAAAGAGTGATAGAGCAACCGCGATTAGTTCTGTAATCATCGCGAGGCGTGCCAGTCAATGTGCATATAAGCAAAGTTGGCAGGTACTTCAGAATCTAATAACGAACCGCGTGGGAACATGGGTCAGACGAATTTCTGATCCAGGTTTGCCGCTATTCGACAATCATGTGTACTCACGACACTCGGCTACCTTGAACCTTAAACACTTCTACTGGCTGGCATCTTATGTCGAAACTAGGAAGGGCAAATCAGGATTGTATCTCCCAATAATTGTTGTCTCAGCCGTAATAGCTCGTGGCGGACATTGACGCACGAGAAATTGAAATTAATGGACAGTAGAAATTGGAGCAGTCAAGTCTTGCGTCACAGTACTGTCATGTCATACATCACGCAACGAATCGTTTTGGGCTAAAAACAAGAAGAATGGTGATTTAATACTATATGTGGGTGTACTACGATTGTTACCCGTCAAGTTCCAGATAAGCCGGCTTTTCATGAGCGCTTTATCTCGGCGAGGCTTTTCTTTGCTGTGGTTGCAGGTCTAGCAAAATTTCCAGTGCGACTGAGAGACGTGGCATCAAGATTTACCAACGAATCGAATGCAAATGAGGGCTGAACTTTCGTACTTGACTTCTATATCAACATGATGAAAGCGTTAGAAATACAAAACATTATACCTGCTCGAAAGACAACAATATCATGAGAACTTACAGTTGTAGTTGCCAGAACGTTCTTAGTAAAGAGACTGGGCGATGCTCCACTCCGGTGATTATTACTCGGTGCTCTCGGTTGTGCTCGCGTCTGCACAGAATGATAAGTTTTGATAAATATTGTCGTAGAGTGGATACTAGACAATGAAATGACGATAAACCTGTATATACTAAAATAGTGAAATACGCATTAAATCGACGAGCATCGTTTATCTTCAAATAATAGGTATACTTGGTTCATGTACGACGGAGACCCAGCGGATGTCACGGACGGAACAGCAGAATTTGAAGAAGAGTGATAATCGAGAGCAAACAAGTCTGTTATGGGTGTACTGTTACTAGAAGTCGCTGGGAGCTGCCATGCCCCTGCAGAATTAGAGTCCGATACTTGATTTACGTCTCCAAATGGATCAAAAGTCATCTGGTTCCGCATATCCCTGTGTACTACACCACCATTAAAATCCCCAAAGCTATCGGGGCTGTTCCCAAAATCCCCAAAATCATCCTCATCAAGAACACCCAATAAATCAACGTCGTTCACATCGTGAGCCTCTGCCGTATTGCTGGGAATGAATCTATCTCCGGCAAGTTTTTTACTGAATTCACCATCATCTGTAATCGGTTTATCGCTTAGAGAAAGACCAGACAACGCGAAAACAATTTTTTTGTCTTTCTTGGGACTGTCTCTAGCTCGGGAACTCTGCACCACTGAATCTTTACTTTGCTGTTGTACTGCAGCTTGACCACGTGTCTTTTGACGGGGTGGAGATCCTGGAGGTTCGTAGTTCGTTCGGGAATGACCGAACCCCTCTTTACTTCCCGATAGCCTTCGACTGAAGCTGCTATCATCAATAGTTTTATTTTGGTGATCGGGGGGTTCATCGTTATCATCATCATCATCAGAAAATAATCCAGTTCCATCTTTCTTATAGTTAGGCATGTGAACCGCGTTGCTGAACTTTCCTTCGCTTCTATCTCTACCTGATCTCGACGCGCGATGATCATGTTCAAAGGAACGGTTTTCACTGGCGTTTCCTCTACCCTCACTTGCTTGGGGACCTGCACCTCTTTCAATCTCTCGTAATTTTGAAGAAACTAGTACAGCTTTCTCTCTTACTATGTAGAACAACGGACGTGTTAAAGAAAAGTATGTATACGGTCAAAGAGTATTAGTCCAGCTAATAGTCCAAGAAATATAGCAGTTGGTGCAAAACTATATCATGAATGCGGATAACGTAGTAGCCGATACATATAAACTACACAATTAACGTATATACTACAGAAGTTACCTTTGATACCCTTGTCTACACCGTCGAGGTACTCAAAGTGTATCATGTTGCGAATATTGGCCTTTGCGCGTTTGTGTTTCACTAAATCTGATATTACATCGCGTTGCGCTTTTTCTATCAGGTAGTCTATCACTGACAGGGCTTTTAGGTTCACTCGCCAATGATTATTTTTACTCATGCGATTAATCAGCGCTTTGAGTACAATTTGTCGATTCAATCTGTTTTAGCGGTGTTGGCGTAAAACAAGACATTTTGTGATTACAAACGTGAAGCACTATTCATATCCAGTAATCAGGAACAAGCAGAGAGAGAAGTGGGAGAGCAAACCAAACCATTGAAGTTGGCAACAGCTGGATCAAGCAATATGAATGGGACATATTACGTTTACTATTCTTATGTGAGACACTACAACAGGATCACGCAATCATACTTTGAACAACGGACAAAAAAAAGTTTCAAAAAAAGGGTTGAAAGGTGCTTTTGAACAAGACACATACAAAACATACCCATGCACCTCTCTTAACAGCCGCTTCTTCTCAGATTCCGTAGGTGCCACAGGCTCACGACTAGTGATTGCGTACACGAGCGTATCAGCCTCATTTTCAGCTCCTAAAGTGTCTGCAAACTTCTCCAGCTTGGATGCAATCAGATCACCAAGTCCTACTTCACCCCCCATTCCACTAGAGGGATGCTTGGTCCTGTACATAGAGCCAGTGTAGGACATGATGCTACCTGCAGAAACAAGTAATGTTAAGGACCGTATGTGTCTTGAAAAAAAATGGGGTAGATGGTTATCAATAATGTCTGTCACATGAATGTGTTGGGGTTTAAATAGATAAATTGATAACGAAAAACAGGATGATACCTATAGAAACAAAAAGTTCGTAAGGACCGAATGTTTCTTGTATCGCTACAAGGCTGACTGGTTGATCGTTGTACGTATGTCGTTTAGTGTAATGTTGGGGTTTAAATGTATTGACCAAATCGATAGCGAAAAAGCACAACAGACTCACTAACGTAATTGGCCGGATTTGGAAGTTAAAAAGTTCATGGCAACGACGGCAATTGTTTCTTGTTTGCTTCCTTGCTTTACTTTGTTTTTGTCATGTGTTAATAACACACACACACACACACACACACACACAATAGCAGTTGCTTTCTTTGCTGTTGTCTGTCACGCACACAACAACAACAGTTGCTTGTTTTTTCTATTACATACAACCAATTACTTGCTTGTATGAAGTACGAGAGTATACCCCATCTATTTATGATGTATAAAGTGTGCAATTTAAGAGTAATCATAGATGGCACAGTATGTTGACTGAGGACGTCACTAGGAGGGGTGTTTGTATGTTAATTATGTCCGATTTAATTCTCTACCAGAAGAATTCTTCCCCAGCTTACAACGCAAAGAAGATTTACCACATAAATGGGCTAGACGATCAAGTTGAAGGACATCAATTGTTTAGCGGAGTATTCATGTCAAATTAAATTTAATAGATAAACTCACCCTTACAAAATCATAGGTTTTGTGTTAACGCAATCCAAATTTTGAAAGCAATAACACTGTGCGAGTAGTTTGTAGGACTGATCTATCGTTCTATAGAGAAGCCATGATGAAAGTTTCTCTTTATTTTATTTAAACTACATGTAGGACCATAAAATCAAAGAACGATTTTCCAGCCTTTGCGAACAAATCACAACGTTACAGTTCCCCCCTGATTCTCCTTGTATTAGACTATTCGTTGTCCGAGACGGAAGTAGCAACAGACACGCTAGCATGTGAGCAAGTCAGGTACCAAGTTGGCAGACAATCCTAATATGGATGCATTTGTATCGGGAAATTGCTCTACACCAGGAATTGCATGAACCTCTCCCTCTTTTGTGACCTCCAGAGGGTAGGGCATTAGATGTTCTTCCATGTCGACAACTTCTTCACCAATATACTTTTCCCAGTTTTTGTCTGCCGTAGCTCTTACGAAGCGAATACACTCAAGACTACAGTCATGAACCAAAATCCAAAGTCCACAAATATAAATACACAGTTAGATTAAGAAAGCATAATACATCATTGAAACTACTGTACTTTTACAGTATGACATGCGTTAAAAGTAATAAAAATGGAAATTTACCTCTCGGGCTCATCCAGAAGAGGATTTTCATGCATGGACATTGCATGCTCGGCCCAGAGAGATTTACGGAATGCTGCTACATCCCCTGAGGGCAGTGTAACGGTGCCGTCATCATTTTGAGTTCTAACATGTTCCGGTTGAAACATACCTGTGCACATTTCAGAATCTCGATCTCCAGCAAGCGAGCGCTAATCGTGATACAAGCAAGATATTAGAAGTGTTCTAAAGTAATTTTTTCATAATCGCACGCACATAAACAAAACCTACCTCATTGATATTCGCTGAGCCCACCATTATATACTCGTCATCGACAATCATCATCTTGGAGTGCACGTACGTCATATAACGGCGGCTTGCGTTGAGTTTTGCTTGCAGTGAGGAATCGATGACGCTATCAGGGTCTTCAGCGTGTTGCGAACCCTCAAGTGTTTCTCGGCAACCCAAACAGAAAAATTGCAAGTAGTCTTGCGGATGCGCGTCGATGCCTGTCTCTTGGATTGCGGCGGCGATTTTTTTATACATGAATTCATAGGTTCTATACTGAAAATGAAGAATCTCCTGCGGAGTCGTTTCTTCCGGCCAACTTTCGCAAAACATAGGAAGAAGGACGTACACGGCGAACCGTTTACCTTCCCTGATCTTCAGCACAATCTGAGTTGCAAGCTTTGAAAGGAGAACGAAATTTGTACTTTGAGCAACAGACACATTGCCATGTATAAGCAAACAAAACTACACGCATTGCAGTACCTACCTCAAGGGGAACTACATTGACGGCCCCCGTCTTTGTATGAGCTTCCCACTCAAGACTCGATCCAATGAAGTACTGATTCTCGATATAAATAAATTTCTCCGCACGACGTATGTGGTGAATCATTGCAGTTTGTATACTCTTGTCAACGTGCAACTAGATCAATGGTTGGTAAACGTACAGAGGTGTTTTAGAAAAACAATCAGACTCAAAAGTGAACGTACCTTCACACTGGTGAAGCAGATAACAGTGATACCTTTGCCAACGAAGTCATCTTCTCCTTTATCGACAACTCGGAGAAATGTGTGGAGTGTCCATCAATACTGCGGAAAAGCTGAGAAACAAAGAAAACGAAAATGAGGATAATACTCCTTTGCCGGAAGTCAACTTAAATCAATACAAATGCGTATCTGTGTACAACCTTGACCATATACCTGAGTACTCCATCGTTCTGGATCCTTTGCGAACATCTGTGCTTCCTCCTCATTTGTGAGCATAATGTCATCATCATCTACAAATGATCGCAGTTTATCGAGATACTTGTGACCCTGCTTCTCCCACCGGTCCAGGAAATTTTGCATAATATCGAGCGCTCCCGGTCCTTCCACACGACAATGGATGTCGTGCCAGGGTTCACGAGGTCCATGGTCAGATGTTATTAACGGCCATACATTGTGGAAGTCACCTTTATGAACTCCCTGTAGAGTTCGATATAGGGGATGTTTAGGAGTGTCGTAGCGACCATCGCACAAGTCGAGCCCTCCCATAAACGCAATCGTTCGGCGTTTGTCAGGAATTGCACTCTCTGCATCTAGGATGACAGACTTTTGGTGATGGGTAAAGCAAAACTGGGTAAACTTTCCGTGCGAGTTGTATCTTGACGCTAGCTTACATTTGATGCCGTCTGTGAATGGGTGTATTTTCAACAAGATTATATCAGTATAAAGCATAGAGAAAATATAAGAACGCAACGAATGAATTACACCACCTACCCACGTCCTCAAAAAAAATGTTTGTCTCCTCATCATGGGTTCCCATCATTCCTTCAAGGTCAATTGTACCACCCTTTTTAGTAGTTTTCTCGTTCCACACCAGCATACAAATCTTGACACCCTGAGCCGCCTTTCGCTTCAGTATTTCACCAAGTGTTATTTTTTCAACGCCTTCATCACGAATAAGTACTGTTTCTGTCCACACCGACCATCCTGTCGCATACAATAGGAAATTAGAAACAGTCGGATAATAAGAATAGAAAAAGTAAAAGACTTTGCGATATGCAAGTGCTGCCCTGCTAACCTGTGATGTAAATAAAGCTCTTAGCATTCATTATAGCATGGTACAAGTCTTTCCAGCATTGGCCGTGCTCATAAATCTGTCCATCAGCCCTCTTAATCTCGGGAAGATCCCCGTCGTCGTGGTGAGCATCCTGGTAAAGGAAACATTTATTGTTTTCTTGCAATGGGAAGTATACGTCTGGCACTTCGCGTGATGTCACAGAGTCAACAAACTGGATGTGAATCTTTACTTCACCTTGAGGTGCACCCTCAACACCTAAAATATATCATACAATGAGTAGACGCAAATAGATACGCTTCGAAATTAAGAGCAGTGGAGAGCAAGAGTATCAGAAATAATAGAAATTGAAGGCAGAAGATATCAAAATATAAGTACATTCTTCGTGCGCCTTTTTGGCTAGTGGGAACCAACCCTGGAATTCATGACCGGTGAGTAGCTTTTCCGCCGATATAGTCAAGTATCCCAGCTTATCGGTTCTAAGTAAGTCTTTGTCTTTCACGGTGAAAATAACATCGTTCATTTCCATATTAAGCTGTTGGAAGAGTATACTTTCATCAGAAATCTGACACACATACTGCAATTGCAAGGAAAAGATCATGAACATTTTGCTACAGGTCTTGCTACTTACAGGAAACTTGAATACTTCGTTCCATTGGGGATTGAGTGTTTCTTTCATCACTTTCGTTTTTACCAAACGCCGTTTTCCAAGATCAACAGTAACGTAAGGATCAGAGAGACCATTCAAATCCGCTCCTATTCAAAACGTGTACCGTATTTTTGGTACAGCGATAAGCAAGGGTGTCCGACAGGTAGAAACAACATGTTTTCCATAAAACGTAAACAAGTGCGCGTACGCAATAAAAGATCGCATGATACACAATAATTCAACTAGTTCATATTTACCGCGTAGATTGCGTCCCTCCTGTACATGGATAGTGATCCAACCGTGAGCGAACACCATAATTGCTGATTAAACGTTTGTTTACCGTCTATTCTTGTGATATAATAATTGAAGTATAGTTGTTGAGAGAGAGAGAGAGAGAGAGAGAGAGAGAGAGAGAGAGAGAGTGTGTGTGTGTGTGTGAGTGTGTAGTCAGTGTGTGACGTACGTGTGCGTGAGTGCTTGTGTGCGTGAGTGCTTGTGTGCGTGTGGTGTTTTATGTGAGGCATTACATTCCTGTCAACAAACAGTCATCCCTCTCTTTCTCTCTCTCTCTGATCAACTAACTCCTACGCACCAAGCATAACCTTTCACTCATGTATCGTTAAAAAGTCACAAAAACACACTACAGTGTTTAATGTCAAAAGGTTACTTTTAAAGAATTTTTTAATTTACTATAAACAGAATCCTCATGTCTATTTTTGTTTAATTAAACCTTTCATCATTGGTCAACGCTCCACCTAGGTCGCCTCAACCGTTCTTACGCAGCCAACCCGGGGACGACGGTGCGAAGTATGAATCGAACGAACGACGTCTGGGAAGGGGTTGTTGTATGTTGTTGTATGTAAGTAAGGTGGGTGGCTGGCTGGGTGGCTGGCTTGGCTTGACCTGGTCCCTCTGTGCTCACCTAACTCACTCAACTCACCCAACTCGCCCAACTCGCCCAAACTCACCCAAACTCACCCAAACTCACCCAAAACTCACCCAGAGCTCACCCAACTCTTCTAACCAACTCTCCCAACTCACCTAACTCGCCCAACTCACCTATCTCACCACATCCGCAGCACTTCCCCTCTCTCTCCTTGTCTGCTTTCATTTTCACACAAAACCATAAAACGAAACACAAAAATTAAACAAACAAAGGGAGTCAACACCACACACACACGTCAACAAGTGGCAGACGGGATTTCTCATTGTTTTATTGCTATTCGTCACAAACACTAGAGCTACATGGGTGTGTGTATTTACGTGGTTAATGGTCCAAAGTATCAGGAATGGCCCAAAGTATCAGCGCACAAGTTTTGACTAATGTATTGAAACTAATTAGTGCAAGTGATCCAACAACCGCTGGGGCTGTGCAAGTGGTTACGAATGCACTACACAAATCAGACGGCCAATGGCCTGGGGTGGTAGACTTGTTTATCACTGCAATTCTGGAAGAGACGGAGTCAGAAAAAGATTATAATGACGAGTGTGATACTGTCCGTATCAAACCACTGTCGCCAAGCTCTCCATCTACAAAAGAGGACCTTTTTCGTGACTCTCCGGAAAAAAAAACCCACACCAAAGATGAATCTGTTAACATAAGCAGTTATTTAGAGAACATTGTCCCTCATGTTCAGGCTGTGATGGAAATGATGGATAGATTTGCGAAGCGGCCACCTACGGCTGAGAAACTTTTTCCTATTGTGAAAGACATAACTGATCAAATCCGAATACTAATCAATGAGGTCGACGACCTGCTCATATCGGATAGCGATATTATGGCACAGAAGGAAAGTTATAAGAGTTTAGTTGGTGATAGGTACAACCTTATCCAGGCGTGTCAAGAATTTAGTCATACTGTGCGTGAATACTCGGTCTATCGTGTAGATGCGCAGCAATTATCAGATGCTGCTAATGCCGTGTCAAAAGTCGCGTCTGTATTGAAGAGTTAAAACATACACCGCTGCCCTGATTATGAATATACATGGTAGTAGTGGATACTGAACAAATAAGTCACATGTAAACAATTTCGAGTATTGCAGAAAGATAAAAAATCTAGTAATATGCCCGTCTGCTACATATTATTTCCATATTTTGTTTTTTACATCCTGCCATTAATATGACATGGCGACCAACTTTATGCTTGTGATATTGTGCACAGGTGTATATATAAGTAAGGCAAACCGCACGTATAGGGTTACATCGTGCCATAGATACAATTTGGCGACTGTGGTGTTGTGTAGATTTGTTTGTGTGTACGTAGGTCAACTACACATAATGTTACATCGTGCCATAGATATAACTTAGCGACCGACTTTTGTGCGTGTGTGTGTGTGTTTGTGTAGAGGCGTGGGCAGCACGGGCCGGTGGGTCGAGGGCCGGCTGGGGCCCTTGAACTGGTCCCAAGCCGACTGAACCGAAATACACGAGAAAAAAAATTGCATGACTAAAAATGAGGTAGTCAGACAGACACATGGGAACATAAACATGCATTATCAGAAAATCTACACCATCCGTGAAGTGTATGTATGTATCTAGTTCATTATTGTTAGTGTAGCTCATAATTGTTAGCACCCAGCTAGTAGAGATACATGAAGGTTGATCTCGACGAGCTGAGGGGTGGGGCACATGTGAATACAATGGAGTTTAGATTTCGGTTTGAGGAACCTGTGCGGCAATTGCATAGCTTGGGTGGCGAGCGTGCGACAGCGTTGCAAAGCTTTCTTGATACGAAGGTAGAATGTGTTCGAATATATGTGTGTGTTTTTTTCGTGCGTGTAGGTTGTGTTTGAATCTTGGTGAGGGTTATTAGGCATGGAATGCGTCATCTGTCAATAAACCTCTTCGTCGCTGAGTTGTGTAAATGGTCACGTAAAACCCCGCAGACACTGGCCACAACCCTTTCTGTATTCGGGTGTTTGTCGTTGACACGTGCGCGATTCTATTGAATCATTAGTATCCAGATTTGTCGAAACCATACCGTGTGTAGTAGTTTATTAAGAATCCCACTGGGGTGGCTCCGTGTCTGCACATCTTTACACGATCGTATTTTATTAGCCAGATTGTCGATGTCTCAGCCAAGTGTGCCCAAAACGCTACTCACTAGTATCGAACACGAAAATGGTCGTTTAGCAACTATACTACTTGATTTCAAGTTGGGTTTGCCATGCGTGTGTTTTCGATGTACTGATATCCAATACTCGTCCTTGCCGACCTATGGCAAATCCCTTACATTCCAACCTTCATTTTGGTGCTGTATGTCCGTTATAGGATTGGACATCACAGGCGAAAACAAACTTACTACAGGTGCTCTCGGAGCTTCTGATTGAGCCTGACTTAACGCACACAGTTGCAAGACTCTTTCGACCTGTACTGGTCGACCTCGTAGACAATGTTATCAACGTGAGAGTAACGAGTGATAATATACCAAAGTTATTTTCAATTGTACAGCACGAGAGGATAGGCACGTGTTTAAGCTTGTTGCTTTCGTTGGTCCCACAGTTGCAAAACCAAGTATTATCATATTATGAACGGAGCCCCCCTCCTTTCGAGAGAATATGTATGTCTTCTGCAGGCAGTCCTAGCTCACAGAACCACCAAAATGCTTGCGAGTGGAACGGGATTGCCACTACTTGTTATCGCCTAGTTCGAGATGCACCGATTGTTAAGACTATTTGGAACTGGGGTCCATTTTACACCCTGGTATGTTAACTTGAGTTGCAAAATAACTTTTTTACTTTTGATTCTTGACATCTTACTTTGATTCTTGAAAGGAATTCCTAGGGTTGATATTTGGTCTCGTGCTCAAGTTCTATGATGTATTGTTTTCATCCTTTCTAGCTAGGAGTATCTGACAGCAGCACGCGCCTGTACGTGGCTAAAACTATCACTTTACTATTGGATACAAGTAGTATCCGTACCGCTGAAATACTTGACAAATATGTTGGTGCGGATATCGAGAATCGATCAATTATAGAACAAGTAGAGGATGAGGCAGTCGTGATGGAGTCATATCTTTTGTCTCTGAAGCAAAACTCGACATATCCTGAAGAAATGCGGTCATCAGAACAGTTAGTTGCGTCGGATTTGTCGTCTTCACTGGTAGATGTTTGTGGTATTCTTCTTCGTAGAAACACCCAAAGCGTGCCAAGTAGTAATATATATGGACATGATGTGATAAGAGAGAACGTAAAAAGCTCTCAGTATATCATGACAGATACAACCTCTGGGAATCTTCGTGCACTAGCTTTGGCTCTGTCACAAGGTCTCCCTATTTTATTGGAGGGAGAGGCTGGCTCTGGAAAAACGTCCCTTGTAAATGAGCTCGCGCGACGTACAGATAATGATATGTTTGAAGGAATACTCAAGGTTCATCTGGGTGACCAAACTGATAGTAAAGCGCTCTTGGGAACATATATATGCACTGATATTCCAGGTGAATTCAAATGGCAACCAGGCGTGCTTACTCAAGCAATGCGAGCCGGGAAGTGGTTGATTGTGGAGGATATAGACTTGGCACCGATGGATGTATTGTCAGTTTTAGTACCTGTACTGGAAAGGCGTGAAGTGTTTATTCCGGGCCGAGGTGAAATGGTACACGCTGCCAGAGGGTTCCAACTGTTCGCCACACAGACTCTATCGACGGCTGGTGTCGCTCGGAAAGGCGGAGGTAGTGGCAGCTCTTTATTATCTAACCTTTGGACGCGTGTTGTTGTACAGGCTCTCACTCTAGCTGAGATGCGTCTTGTACTTGATTCTATATATCCCTCGCTTGTTCCATTTTCAACGACACTGCTTGATGTCTATCAAAGCTTAGCCAATATCGGAAAACGGAGAGCAGAACCGATATCAAGGGAAGAGATGGAATCCCCACATACATATGCCCCTGCTGAGTTGGCAGCAATATCACGTATTCGGCGATCGTATACGTACAGAGATTTATTGAAATGGTGCAACAGATGTTGCGAGTACACTGCGGAACACGCAACAATCACAAGGTTCGTTGCTCCTTCGAACTACTCTGACTTTTTTCTTCGTTCGCCTGCTTTTATTGTGCTTGGAAGTCATTTTTGTTACCATAATGCTAATGCTTTTCCTTTTCGCTACTTTTTCATGACAGTGTCACCCACTCTCTTCTAAAAGATCGCTTCTTTTACGAAGGCGCCGATGTTCTCGTAGGAATGTTCCCTCTAGCGGTACGGAGACATCTTTTGGGCTTGATCGCCGCTAAACTAGATATCAGTGTTGAAGCTATCAACCACAGGTGCACACTCTATAGTCCAGAGATTTGCTGGACTGATACTGAAGTGAAAGTAGGTAGAGTGACACTGCCACAAAGTAGTGCTGTAGGTATTAGAAAAGAAAAAGGGGGTTCATATGCTCTCACAAGACTTCATGCTAGACTTATTGAAAGCGTTGGTGCCTGTGTGGCCAAATGTGAGGCTATACTTTTGGTAGGTGAGACTGGTACAGGAAAGACTACTCTAGTACAGAGACTGGCGAGGGCCATGAACCAGACTTTGGTTGTTATAAACATGAGTCAGCAAAGTGACCTGTCAGATCTTGTGGGTGGATTTAGACCTGTAGATGTGCGTGTCCTTGCTTCACCTTTGGTGGAGAGGTTCGAGAAATTGTTCGCAGCCACCTTTTCGCAAAAGGCAAATGTAAAATTTCTTAACGAGGTCCGATCGGCCTATCTTCGAAGCAAGTGGAAGCGGTTTTTGGCGTTACTAAATGCGGCTTTGAAGATGTATAAAAAAAAAGTAAGCACCACTTGTACTTCCAATGACCACGAGATGTTACCACAAGCAAAGGTATCGAGAGGCAGTCAAGACGATCTGAAGTCTGAATGGACCTCTTTCATATCAGACATTGCTAAATTTTCCAACCAGATGAAGCATGTCGAACATGGATTCGCCTTTTCTTTCGTGGAGGGGTCACTGGTCAAGGCGATCAAGGCCGGACATTGGATCCTTCTTGATGAGATGAATTTGGCCGCAGCTGAGACACTCGAATGTCTGAACGGACTACTGGAGAGTCCAGCAGGCTCCATCGTTCTCACTGAACGAGGGGATGTTACTGCAGTACCACGACATCCAAAGTTCCGACTGTTTGGTTGCATGAACCCAGCAACAGACGTTGGGAAGAGAAACTTACCGCCGGGTGTAAGGAGCCGATTCACGGAACTATACGTTGATGAGCTAACGGAGAGGCAAGATCTTACAATGTTAGCTAACGAATATCTCTCACGCCTCGGCAATTTGCCAACATCTATAGTCGACGCTGTTGTATCACTTTATCTTGAGGCAATTAAGTATGCCCACGAAGAACTATCCGATGGGGCAAATCAAAAACCACATTATAGTTTGCGTACACTATGTCGGGCACTTGATGGGTCAAGAATGTTGGTTCACCGGTATGGTCTTCAGCGTGCGTTATATGAAGGATTCTGCTCTGCGTTCCTGACGAGTCTGGGGCGAGAATCGTACGAGAAAATGCAACAGCTTGTGTACAAACATGTGGGTTTCGGGATGTCTCACAAACAACTAAATAAAATTCCACCACATCCGGAGGGTGACACACATGCTGATCAGGGCGATGTGACGGCAGAGGGCCGTGGTTGGTGCCGCGTAGAGCATATCTGGCTGAAGTGCGGTGAGACTGCACCTGTCGTGCCGCAATCCGAAACCAAGTTTGTCCTAACTCAGTCAACCAAGGAAAACTTGCGTCGTATCTCGAGGTATGTGGAAGTCAATTAGTATACGTTCTCTGGTGTACGTAGTTTGTTTGCTTTTCCGAAAGTGATGCACTAAGCCCTCACCGATTAAGACCTGACCGTATATGTCATTTTCCTACATTTTGTTTACGTTCAGAGGATTGGTAAGTGGACAATTTCCTATTCTTCTTCAAGGTCCAACTTCGTGCGGTAAAACGAGTATGGTAGAGTACATGGCTCAACGATCTGGACACAGGTTAGTGTAAAACAAATAGTGTTTGCTTGTTGTCTGTATCCCATACACTATCGTCGTTCAGTCGCGAACAAATCGAATGATGCTTTGCTTTGTCCGTTGTTGCAATAGGTTTGTTCGAATCAATAATCACGAGCACACTGATTTACAAGAATATCTCGGTGCGTATACCTCGGACGACAAGGGTCGCCTAGTGTTTCAAGAAGGTGTGTATTATAAATTACATATATTTAGAAAATCAGTAGCATGTATCCATCTGTTCTTTAGACTAAAGAGTGAAGCGAATGGGATGGGCTAAGTACACTGTGATATCGGGTCTCACTTTTTAATCGCAATTCCTATCAGCAAACTTACATACTCACGACCAATTCTGTGATATACGTTTGCAATAGGTGTCCTTGTACAGGCCGTTCGATATGGATACTGGGTCGTTCTAGACGAACTGAATTTGGCACCAACAGACGTTCTTGAGGCATTAAATAGACTTCTCGATGATAACCGTGAGCTCATGATTCCCGAAACTCAAGAAGTTGTAAAACCACATCCTCACTTCCGTTTGTTTGCAACACAGAACCCACCAGGTGCATACGGAGGACGAAAGGTCTTGTCACGCGCATTCAGGAATCGTTTCGTGGAACTCCACTTTGATGATATACCGGAGAATGAGTTGGAAACTATTCTTGCTCGACGAACCGACATTGCACCAAGCTATTGCACAAAGCTTGTGGCAATCCTGAAAGACCTTCAGAAGCGACGACAGGGTACACGCTTGTTTGCTGGGAAACATGGATTTATAACTCTTCGTGACCTTTTCCGTTGGGCTGGGCGTGATGCGAATGGTTATGATCAATTGGCGACGGATGGATATATGGTCCTAGCGGAAAAATGTCGTAGAGACGACGAGAAGTTAATTGTTAAGGAAACGATTGAAAAGCACTTAAAGGTATGCTGCTTGACATTTGACCCTCCGTACGACTGCGCATATGACACATACGCACGCCCGCAAATGTAAGTTCACTTTGCAGGAGTGGTGTATATTAACCAATATTATAACATTCTAGGTAGTAATTGATACGGACGCAATCTATGGCGCCAGACACACAGAATTTGTAGACATTCAGCGAATGATTGCGGATGCTTCTACCGATCCGAATGACACCCTTTATCCTTTCCGCAATATAGTCGAGACCAAGGCTATGCTTCGGTTATTCACTCTTGTGTCTAGGTATGTAGGTTCATACGTCCTACACTCCTACGATGTGAATTCCATCTAGAACTTGCATGTATGGAATACTTATATTTTTAATTCGTCTCGATCTAGATGTCTTCAATTCCAAGAGCCTATCTTGCTAGTGGGTGAGACGGGTTGTGGTAAAACTACAATATTTCAATTGCTAGCTGCTCTGAAGCCACAACCATTACGTACCCTCAACTGTCATCAGCACACAGAAACAGCTGATTTTATAGGTATATACAAAATACTAGATGATGGGACACATCTGATTTGAGAGATTTATGTGTTGAATATTTCAGTGCACGATCCGAAGGTATATGTGTAGGTTGCGTAATTCTCATTCGCACAGTATCGTCTATTAACATAATTGCGCCTTTATAATTCTAAATGTGTAGGTGGACTTCGCCCCGTTCGTGGCCGCGATGTACATCTTGCAAAGCTCAAGATACAGGCCAGTGAATACGAAGCCAAAATTATTTGTGCTTTTACAGATGCAAACGTTGCTCCACCATGCGAGGGCAGTCAATGGGAAGAAGCCAGCATAGATGAAATTCAAGTTCAAGTCACAAGATTGATAAATGTATTGGAAAAGTCAAACGATTTAACCGCGGATAGACAAAAATCCTTGTTTGCGCTCGGCAGCGATGTATGTCTTTGTTTCCTCCCATTGCAAAAAACAGAATGAATATTCTGCATTGTTGTGAGTATCCATTGTTCTTTTTACTCACTATATTCCATTTCTTATGCAGTTGTTGAATGAACTTCATAGCGCGACAACTTTGTTCCGTTGGCACGACGGTCCTTTAGTCCAAGCAATGCGATGCGGTGATATGTTCATGATTGATGAAGTAAGTCGATATAGCTGTTCAATTTGTTTATTGCGAATGATCCGCAGAGATACAGTATGAGGTTGAATACATTTCAGTGTATGATATTAACTATTGTCTTGTTCTCCTTGACACATGTACAGATATCACTTGCTGATGACTCAGTATTGGAAAGACTTAACAGTGTGCTGGAACCTTACCGCGGGTTGACCCTTGCAGAGAAGGGATCGGTAAGCAAACTTTCAGTCATTTCAAACTTCGAGCTTTGGTAGAAGTATGCATAATGTTCACCTGACCCTTGTATCTTTTCAACTCGTAGGAACATGTTGAGGAGATTGTTGCTGCACAAGACTTCCGTGTTGTGGCTACAATGAACCCTGGCGGTGACTTTGGAAAGAAAGAACTGTCTCCTGCGCTCAGGAATCGGTAAATCATATACCAAATCAGTGTTCGATTTGACCAATTACTTTGTGGATTAATTTTTGCTTAGTCTATTTACATTAAAATACGCAGATTCACCGAAATCTGGGTCCCAGCAGTTACCGACAATGGAGATCTTAAGGCAATCATTGATGCTTCTGTGTCGTCGTGTTCTAGTCTAAAGGACTACAGTCAACCAATTCTAAACTTCGTTGACTGGTTTAAGACAAACCACAATCCAAAGGCTGTTGTGAGTTTGCGGAATATTTTAGGTACCTTACTATTCAAGTTTCATTGAAGATTCATTTATATTTATGAGGTTCTTAAGTATTAATATGCGTCCACACTACTTTATTCTCAAACTTATAGGATGGTCGAGTTTTATGGTTAATTGTGTCATCAATAAACAGCTCACTTCTGAAGAGGCCTTCGTCCACGGCGGTTGCCTGGCCTTCGTCGACGCTGTGGGCACCGGAGGGAGTTCGTCATATCATTCACAAGCCCGCGAAGTAAAAAAGTCTTGTACAACATACCTAAGATTGCAAGCTTCAGAAGTTCAAACAAATTCGTCGAGCAGCTTAACACACGATCTTCCCTCTAACGAGAAATCCGTGGCAGGAGTGCGAATGTCCTCTACAAATGAATTTGAGTTTTTTGCTGACTGCTTCTCTATACCATGTAGTCCATTATACAGTTCAGAACGAGGCAATATATCGAACTCATTTGCTTTGACCGCGCCTACAACACTCGGCAATGTACAGCGAGTCCTAAGAGGTAAATGTTTGGAAGTTTTGTGCTGATTTGATTTACATATATTTGTATCGCGGAACCCCATTTCGGAAAGAGATCTAATGTTTCCAACAATCAACCGCAACACCCAGGTTTGCAACTTACTATGCCCATATTGCTGGAGGGAAGTCCTGGGGTTGGAAAGACCTCACTTATTACTGCAATTGCTAAAGCGGCAGGATATCCCCTTGTACGAATTAATTTAAGTGAACAAACGGATATTATGGATTTGTTTGGATCTGATCTTCCTGTAGAGGTACGTGCCAAACAAGTAACGTAACGACTTATAACGTGTCCTTTTACACAGTCGTTCTTAATCATTTACATATTGTAGTGGTACAGCTGAGCGAGAACATAAAAAACTTATAGATGTTTAACATCATCACTCCCACTTGCGCAATTGTCTCAGGGTGGACAGGGTGGAGAGTTTGCCTGGCGGGACGGACCGTTCCTTCAAGCGATGAAACGCGGTGAATGGATTTTACTTGACGAGTTAAACCTGGCTTCACAGTCTGTGCTGGAAGGTCTGAACGCATGTCTGGATCACCGAGGTTTAGTATATATCCCTGAGCTTGATCAGAGCTTTGAATGTGTTGCACCATTACGAGTATTTGCTTGCCAAAATCCATTGGCCCAAGGTGGGGGGCGTAAAGGTCTCCCAAAATCGTTCCTGAATCGATTCACGCGTGTTCACGTTGACGAG
This sequence comes from Creolimax fragrantissima, assembly GCA_033442365.1. Taxonomy (NCBI): domain Eukaryota; class Ichthyosporea; order Ichthyophonida; genus Creolimax; species Creolimax fragrantissima. The sequence goes on from JAWQFL010000011.1 coordinate 646,368, forward strand.
CTAAATGACATTGATTTGCGCATCATCGCCTCCACCATGTATCCACAGATCGATAGTGCTATTATTGATAAGATGATAGAGTTTAATACACATTTGCACAAGGCAACAATGGTTGAGCGCACGCTTGGAAGCAAGGGCGGGCCGTGGGAGTTCAATCTTCGTGATGTGTTGAGATGGTGTGAAGTGATGATGAACAACCAGAGCAAAGGCTTCTACAACCCATCCGACTACCTCGATTTCCTCTATCTACAGCGAATGCGGGTGCAGGAAGATCGGGACGCCGTTCTCGATCTATTTCATCAAACTTTTGCTTTTGCCGAAGAACAAGACCAACCCCCCAATACAGAGTCATGGGCTTTGGCATGCAGGTCGTATGTTGTAGACGAGTATCCTGAACTACGCGTAACTCGCTCACACGTGCAGGTAGGGTCTTCTCTCACGAGCCGACAGGTCACTACTGATGTCGTCTCCGCGCGAAACCTAAGCGATCTCCTCCCTACGCAAGTGCTTCGTCGTCCTCTATCGCATCTGCTCACGGCTATAGGGATGCAGTGGATGTCTATTGTGGTAGGTGACTCTGCATCTGGCAAGACTTCTCTTGTTCGTCTTGCTGCGCGCTTGACTGGCAACAAACTGCACGAATTCTCTATGAATAGTGCCGTTGACACGAGCGAGTTGTTGGGTGGCTTCGAACAAGTCGACCTTCTGCGCCGTAGAAAAGATGTCGTGGAACGTGTATCTACGCTAGTGACTGAGGTCACCAAGATGTTGGTTCTTCGACCAGCTGTTACTAAGGATCAATTACGTATGATACAGAACATCCATAATAGCTGGTATATGATTCAGATGACTAATTCATCTGGGGAAGATGAGGACGTGAGCTCGAGCAGTTCCGAGACAGCGCAAGGCTTTACCAACCAGCAACGAGACTCTCTTTGCAGCTGCCTTGATCATGTCGACAAAGCTTCAGATATATTGCATGATACTGACGCGAGTGACGGTACTGCTTCGACAAAAATGTACTTCTCTTCCCGCTGCGTGTCAATTCGCCGGGACATTGACACACTGATGTTACTAAATACCTCACACGCGCGTGGTTGCTTCGAGTGGGTAGATGGGATACTGGTACGGGCTTTGAAGCAGGGTCACTGGCTGCTTATAGACAACGCGAACTTGTGCTCACCATCCGTTATGGATCGACTCAATCCGTTAATGGAACCAAGGGGTGTGCTAGTTATATCAGAGAAGGGTGTCACTGATGGAGTGTTGGAGACCATTACACCTCACCCCAACTTTCGCCTGATAATGTCAGTTGACCCTAAATATGGAGAGTTGTCCCGAGCAATGCGAAACCGTGGTGTCGAGGTAAATATCAACAAATGGAGGTTGTTGGAGTGGGACAGTTTCATACGTATATATTCATATCCTTCTTCTTTTGCATAGTACAAAGATTTCGATGAGCTGCTATTATTAATATGCATTCTGTTCACTTTTTTTTTGCTCGTTTGTGCACAGATTTGTCTCGCAGCTTCCGGTAAGCCGCACGTTTCATTGCCACTTGCGAACCACGACGTAATGCCTTCGTACTCAACTGACATGGTAATGTTGATACAGAGCACTGGTGTGACAAACCCAGCTGTGTCTGCGCTACTTATGGACTGTCATTCATCCATCAAAAGTAGTGTAGCAGAGTCATATGAGTTCCCACTCACCGTAAGGGTATGTATAATAAGAGCGTGGAAACACTTGAAATTCGCAGTTCCTTCACGTACGCCGGTACAAGTGTAGTGCAACCTACAAATCGTTGATATACTAAATTTGATATGCAAATTGCGTTCGTTTCACTTTTCTAGGACATTCTTCATGCTGCCCGGTTGGTGGCCGAGATGCTTCACCGCGGCTTTGACGTACATAAATCTGTTAACATTGCTCTTTACGAAGTATATGTGCGATGTCGTCGTATAGAATCCATTCGAACCATCATTGAAAAGGTGATCTCAGCGCACTTGGCTGACTTTTCGACAACAAAGAATCTCAACGTTTTCCCACACCCACCGTTTAAATCTCTACCTCCGTCTGCTTTATGGTTCCAACCCGTATTGTTAAGCGGGGGTGCGTTGGTGACTGATCCGGACCTGGCCATGATTGTCCGCGACGGCATGTATCTCTCGTACTTGAAAACGCTGTATGTGCAGCGACGTATTGCATCCGAGAGCCGTGAAACCGGAACAATTGACGTGGCAACGTTTGGTAAATTCTCCTCATCTCTTTGGAAGTATCTACCCACGGCTGTGTGCGAATCCGTTGCAGCAGGCAAAGAAACGAATGGATTACAAGCTATTTCGAGTACTGATGAGTTCAATTGGGCCATGTTCGAGCAATACTTTATCTGGGCTGGTACCTACTTCTTGGACCGAGTCTCACTCAGTGATAACGCTTTGCGATCAAGGTACAGTATCACGTACACCTATAAACATATTTACACGGTTGCGGTACAATCAAGTTGTATAGCAGGACAGGTGACCTTTTATGTGGGTGTGTTTTGGCCAGATATATTCTTTCTATTTCGAAGCTGTCATGCGCCAGATGTCGTACGCAATGTTTTATGTATACGACGTCTTCAATTTGTCAAAATATAAAAGGTACGTTAGTATATTACAGTATTTCCTGACAAACTAGTGAAAACGAAATGAACCTTGGTAGCAAACACTAAAATATCATGTTATGTTGGAACAGACTAAGATTCACTCATTGCACACGAAGCTTTTTTTTCTGAAAAAAGATATGAGATGCTAAATTCTTACTCATTACGTGATATCTTCAGCTGGTTGAGCGGATGTTTTCAGAGTTCTGTGGACGTAGTAGGCACACAAATGCTCGAAATCAAGCAAGGGCTACTCAATTGTTTACAATCGTTGGCTGCTTCTCCTTTAACGAAGAGATTGTACTCAGTACGAGCAGATCTCGAAAAGGTAGAAATATTTCATAAACTTTCAGATGTTTTGTGATTAGCTGCCTGCAATCTGATTGGGAAATTGTCAATCGTCATTGTCGTCATGATATACTCGCATTGATTGGCGTACGTGAGAAGCGATGCTATTTTATTTGTGATCGTGATTGTTCGCTGTTCCATCAAACTGCTTTGGTTAACAATTAATAAAACGCCGTAAGGGCAGAACTGGGAATGACCACTTTGTATGCGCTGTCTTCCAATCATTGAGGAACTCCAACAATTGACATCATTCATGCTCGTGCGCGCGCGTGTGTGTTTGTCTATATATTCATGTAGTAGGACTATGGAGTTCTATGACTATACGGTAATATCGTATGCCCCTGTTTTATGTATATACGCATACATACAGTTGTACATACATACGTGCTGTATTTGGTATCAATTTTCTTTCCGACACCCCTGTCACCTGCTATACATCGACCAGGTCCTTCACACTCCGGCCGGGCTACTCATTGGGCAACCAATCAACTGCAGGTCGAACAGTGCTGAGTGGAATCGACTTCGCGCCCTTATGGGCTCATTCCAGTAAGCAATATTGACTAGATTATTGTACCATAAACGTCGTTTGCAAGTACTCTGAACTATCTTGCGTGTGTATTTGCGTACGTGTGCGTGCGTGTGTATATGTATCTTTAGAAGCGTGGATCTGTTGTCAGTGTATGTTCATCATATACACTTACAATTGGGAAATACATTCACAATTAATAATACACATTCACAATTTCAACAGGAACGATCCATCGGCTAAAGAAAACGCACGCCGTTTGTGGAATTTGAACATTCGTATAGGAAATATTTTATCATCAGTGTTCGTTCTTCGATGGTATTCGGCTTATAAGCAGTACAGTCTGGGATACAATGCTGAGCGCAATTCTCCGCGAACGTACTCGTTACTACAGCAGTCGTTTTTGATATACAACAAGAGGTTTGCATATATATTGTTTGCAATACGTGAATATAAATTGTATCGTATGCGTTGGGTATATATTCAAGCATTTAAGACCATACGACTGTCTTTCGTACGTGCTTCACTCGAGCGAGTTTCTTGCCAAAGTGAGGGACTCTCATTCAGTAGTGTGTATAGCTTCGTAATGTGCTGACCTGATACATTCACACTTAATATAGCGCTGATATTGATGAATGCTCAATGCGACTACTTGTCTCACTGTAATAGATGTTATATCTACGTGCTTGCGCTACAAGTATAAAACCATATGTTAATCGTATCTGTTCTTAGTTAATGCTGTTTTACGTATATCCTGTATAGTTGCTTAGACTATACCGAGTACGATAAGTATGTAATGCAAAATGCATCGCCCAATGCTCGCACTACCGTGTGTTTGCTATTATCACAAAGGTACATACATATATACACACGCATGCACTGTATACTGACATGGTTGCTTGCCAATGCAGACTGCCTTCATCCAAGGCCTCACATCCGGTATGTGTTAGACTTTACGGTACTTTCACCGCGTTCGACGCTTGGCTGTCTGATATGCTGGACTCTGAGTTCTTGACATATGTTGGTGTGGAGGACTTGCTGGACTTTGCGAAAACCGAAGTCGATGTTGTTTGTTTAGCACATCTATTGAAATCGCGCGATGCACTCTGGGCTGCAGCTGACCAATCGCCTACGTAAGTACTTGGATTGATATATACCTAGATATACTAAGATTTACTGTATCATGACACATATACATGTTCAAGTGGTATAAACGTGTATATGCGAATGGACGCATACGTAGTGCATATACATGTGTCAGTACATGCTTAACGGTACAACGAGAAAGATACAGCTTTTAGGTCGATGAAACAATCTGTTGCGAGTTTGTATATACGTAGTCCAATGCAACGGTACATGATGAACATTGACACAACTCCAAAATCGAGCCTAAATTTTTGCATTTGTGTATAAGCGTGCAATGCACGTAAGTCTAATTGTAGGTGTAAAGTATGATATAAGTGTGGGTGTGTGGGTGTGTGTGGGTGTGTTGTGTGCGTGAGTATCTGTGTGAGGCCTGCGGTGTATACGAGTGTTTTAGGGAATTTACAATAGCTTGTTACACGAAGCGTACTTCTAGTATTACGCATTTGTCTATATTCATATCGTGTCATGTCGACCTAGAGTAGCACTAAACTCGAGTGACTTACCTCCTGCCTGTTACTTCAAAACGTAGGAATGAGGGTTCAGTGGACATATTCTCATCCATTCTAGTTCACTGGAAATGGTTCCTTAAATCTCTGCGCAAGTTCCAACAATGTGGCATGGTGGCGAGAGTTGCGGAGTCTACACATTTACTATCTGGCGATGTGTTGGCCGCATCATGTGCGCACGTTACTGATGCACTGCAAATGGAATTGGCTTCGAATGGCTTAGTATTATGGAAGTATTGGCTGCGCCCACGTGGGTTCAGAAGCATCAAGGAATTCAATGTGTATACCACTCTACAGATGCTGTCAGATACCTGTGATGTGTACAATGAAACTCCCATAACTGGTATGAAGTATTATTTTTATTCTGTTGTGCATCGGTTGGGAAATTGAGCATTTTTCAATAGATGTTCAGTTGAAAAACATTTCAATAGAATCGCCAATTATGTAAAGATGTTGAAGAATCTTTTGTTTACATGTTATGCAGAGATTTTCCCTGCTTTGCCCAGGTGGTTATTCTCTTTATATGGGCACCCCTTTATCGCAAAGTCAACGAAAGCGAAGGCTATGTTAGTGGAGGGCCTCGCCACACTCCATACGTCTGAGCGGAGTGGAAAAAACAACCCACATGACATGCGAGTTCGCAATCGCATGTACGAAGTTCTCGAAAACATTCCGCACTCTTTCTCCGAAATCGAGGAGAGAACGGATGTGAGTTTAATGGCACTGTCACTTGTGTGTGTTGTATAATTCTAGTATTAGTGGGCGTTTCGATAAGTATATATGTGTTGTGTATTTAGGCAGCCTAGTATGCTCGAGCTTTGTAAAAATACACTGGTCAATGAACTATTTCAATTGTAATCTACTATTGGTATGAATATTTTCTCACAGTTTGCCTCAAATTGTTAGGCTAAAGATGCTCTGAGTGCCGTTGAGCTATGGCCGGTTTATGACCATCGCTCATTGGTGGAAGAGCAGCACTTGGTTGCGCAAATCAATGCCCTTGTTGTTCTCACTAAAACTGAGAGTTTTAGTTCTACAACTCCTATGCTTTCGCAACACTTGCGTGCAGAGCTCTTACAGAGGTATGTAACTTTACATATCAAGACATGAGTCTAGTTGCAACATTGTTTAGCGCCTGCCTTTTATTCGAGGCGAGTGTGTATACTTGGTACTGTATTTAGTAGTCCACAAAAAGAACATTGGCATCTACTACAGGCTAGAAAGATAGTATAGATCGTTAAAATATACATTCCTTGGCTTTGGATGAAACCTTTGTGCACTACAATTACAAACACGCACATATGTAGGGTGGAACGTCACACTGCCACGGCCAACACTGAAAAGTGTTCTCGTTCACCCGCGGATTGGGCTCCTTGGTTGAGTTTGAAATGGCTTCTATCGTGTGGTGAGGTGGATGTGGCGTGGGAGGCGGTTGTTCCTGTACTATGCAATGCGATTGCTTCGTTCCATCGCAGATTGCGTAAGAACCAATTGTCTGAGTTGGCCTATATGTCGCTGGCCAAGAAGGTGTACGATCTGGCAAACCGAACAGATAGAGAGATTGGTAGCGAAGGTGAGTACAGTGTTCTCTAATATGTGCCAGCGAATGTGGTCTACATGTATAGGCATTGGATGGTTGAAGACTGTTCTCGTTTGTGTATTGTTATTGACCGGCAGGTATATAAGAATTAGATTATATGTTGCTGACCATACAATATGATAGATCATGAAGTCCCATCGGATGAGTTGAATGTGAGTCGTAGTCGTGAGTGTGTGCGTGTATATATAGTTGAACATAAGTCAAAATCTAGATCAGATTATATTTTATTATTGGTCAATAGATATCAGTCTCTCTCATCTCTTCCTATATCAGGTTGGATTGAAAGGTTATGATATAGTTGATCAACACAGTCTTACATCGAAGATAATATATATATACATATTGATTGGCGGTATAGAATCACTTTTGTTCATGTATTTGTACCAAGTCTTTCTATATGTACTATTCTTGAAATGTCAAGCGTGTACACCGAATACATAACGGTGTGTTTACGTTACCTTTATACGGTACTTAGCGGACACTCGAAAACATGATGGTGATAGAGTAATTTTCCTGAATTAATACTTGTTTAACGTTGGTTGTTTCTTCGTGTTACAGAGACACATGAAGAAATGATGTTGCTACACCAAACTTTCGTGGACCAAGAGAGCAAGTACCTACCTTCGTCATCAGTTAGTTCGCAATTATTCCTAAACACTGACGTCGGATACATGGCCACGCTTGTGTCCAAATTCTCGACATGTGCGATTGGAGATGTACCACGCAGAGTCGCTCAACTAAAGGATGTAGAGTTTGCACTTCTGCACAGAGCACAGGTCATTTCAGGCCAATCCAACGTACTGCAAGAGGAAAGTGGTTTCTCGCATATTGAGAAGGCGCAGCTCTTATCGCTGGAATCTACTTTCTTTAGCTTGTTGTTGAGTTTCCGTAAAGATTTCTCTGCTGCTGACTATGAATCGTAAGCATTATGTGTCGTATTCAATATATATTTATATGTCCGTGCGTGTGTGTTCATCAGTATATGTAGCTATGTTTATCGGCACGTATTCTTGGTACATAGTTGGAATATGCGAGACATTCAATGGTGAAGTGCTCATGAGCGATGCGAATCCTCGACTTTGATTAAATTATTCATATATCCTTCTGTATTTAGTCCACTTGTAACTGATGTGCATGTGACGATTCTAACATTGTAAGTAAAATTTTTTCTGTCATGTCATTAACAATACCCACAGGCTTTGCGAATACGCTCTGAGTGCGGTTAGGTGGCGTATGGGACCCATCAGCGGAACGGCAGACGAAGCTGCCACTAAATTCCAATTCTCATCAACAGACACTGAAGCACTTCTACATCTACTAGAACGATCTACGAATGAAGCGCTCCGAGAGAGTGTGGGGTGGTGTGCCCGCCCATACCTTGAGCTTTACCAGGTTGAGCATGCGGGTGCACACGCAAAGGTTCTTCTTGGTCTAGGGTGGGTACACGTTGGCTTACTACAGGTCAGGCTTGGTACATGTATATCGTATATAGATCCATCCGCATCATATGCGTTGAAGGAAAGCGACGTTCTCTTACAATCGCAGAAGGTGGAGAGCAAAATCCGGTCATACTCTGCCATCTCTGCAACACTGAATGGTGGTGATGGACACGAAAACTCGGACGTACTGGAGGCTGGCGAACAGGTGTTAAAGATAAAAGATGAAATGAAACGTATCTCTGCGCGTGTGTTGCTGCGCCCGAAGGATGACTCTTTCATTACCATGCGGTCTGATTTCACTCGGTATTTGTCTTCGATCTCAAGTGTGAGTTCAGTAACTCAGCTGTGTGGTTGCTTGTACTTACTCATAACAAAGAAGTCACGGAATGAGAGCATTACAAGAAGAGAATGTGACGAAGCGTTCAGTCGGCTTAAGATATGGCGAGAGTCGCAGCTGTCGTTTATCGAGTCGATCCGTCGGTTCAGTGTCATGTATATAGACATTATCCAGCCTTTGGTTGTTGCCATACACCAGATGGTGTCCGGTTTAAGTGTCCTGGGTGACCAACTTATGTACATGATGGATATGTCTTCCTTTGCACGAGTTGAGATTGATAAGACTATTCCAAACCCCATGATATTAATACCTATACGTCCACGCATGACCCGCCTTATCGTGGAGCTTCTCCGTTTCCCGACCATAGAGCGCGATACAGGCGCCACACCCTTCGGTTATCTCCAACGAATGCAAGACATAACATATGCTGCTGGACATGTTGATACCGCATCTCCGATCAAATCGCTGATTCACACGTTCAGTGGTGTACCTTTGGCCATGTCAGGGCTTCGTCACGCGTACATTCGTATTCAAGGATCACGTCGAGCCAACACGGCGGAACAGGTGACTGATATCAGTCGATTGTTTAATCACGTGGTGGACGTGTGGACTGAGTTTGAGCACGAGAAATTGATTCGGGCCAACTCGGAGGCCGCCGAATACAAGCATAGGTATGTCACTTTACACTCGCTCATTGAATCACACATTATAATTCAATTGACTAATATGACACTCTTATTATTAATCGCTATGCAGGCCTCTTAAAGTCACATGCTTGAGACATGTATGTAATGTAGGAGCTTATTTTAGCAAAATAGATGTATATTTACTCTATTCGTTTGATTACTTTTAGAGAGAAAACGTTTGTCCTAGAAGAAGAAAGCGTATTAGAAGAACGAATCTACCAGCAGATGTGTCCTTCCTTTGATGCGGAGTTTGCTGATCTCTCCAGGGATTATACTGATGGTATGCCAGACGTGTATAAGCCATATATATTTGTGCATGTACTTTTTTTGTCGTGCACACACATGTGGTGTGTTTATGTGTTTGGTCAACTTCATGAGATTTTTTCGTCGTTACGACAAGTTTCTCACCATTCAACATGAAACAGTTACATGTTTGATGAAAATATTCGAAAAGAAAGGGCGTTGTAAACATGATTTCACTCTGACTTTAATTTGTAGACTCAAAATTAGTTTGCGCGCCAACACATACCGTCTTCCTGGCATTCTAAAATAGTTGTTGATCGTAAGGTCAATGTTGTGCTATATTAGTATCATTTACTTCCAAGTTTATAATTGAACGATGCTCCATATTATCTTCAGTCTGGTTTCTGAATAGCAACAAACGTAATATTTGTGACGAAAGTAAATATCTGTAGTACAAAATAACATAAATAGTAGATATGTGTACTCTCCGACTATCAGTTGGTATATTCGCGAACATGCGTATGTTCATGTAGAGATGCTATACCTGTACTAAGTTTTCGAATTATATTTTCATATATATGTATACATATGAACATATTCTTCCGACTTTGTGAGTAGTAATGAAACGTTTTATGTTTGTTCAGTTTACATAAAAACATCACAAAGGAACATCCCTCACATGTATTCCACTCACACATCCCACAGCGATGGATGTACATGCATCCTTAGGGAACAGCGAGAAAAATGATAGCACAGATTATAAGAAGGATGCTTTCACGGCTGATGCTGTTACTCAGATCACGGATATGCATGCGTCGATCTATGCTAGTCTTGCTTCGTCTCTATATTGTGGAGCGGGTGAGTACACCTGTAACGAGCAAGAGCTTCTTGCTGCTTTTAAAGATAATTACGAGGCCGCACAAGCACTGTTGGAAGGTATAAACTATGAAATGACGTTTGAGAACAACAGTCGCGGCCATAGTGACACGCTTGCGGCCATTGACTTGCGCGCGAAGATGACACACAATCATATGCTTAAGAGCACGCATGTTAACAGCTTGAGTGTTGGTGATACTGTGGATGGCGACTCGGCGACTACTGGTGTTATGTCGATTCTACAACATATATCAGCACCCGGCGAACTGTCTCTCTTGCACAAATCTCCACTGCATATAAATCACTATGTAGACCCATCTCTTGCTGAAGCTCGTAAGCTATGTCACATAATAGCCCCCCTGCGTAAAAGCGTTCTAGCTTATCTTGAAACGTGGCCTGAGCATCCTGTTTTGACTGGCGTGATGGCTGTGTGTGATCGGATTCTCTCTCTATCTTTGGATGACACACCCCTTATGAAATTGTTGTCAGCGTCAGAGCTTCTGCTACGTCAGGTAGTTTGTTTGATTGGATGTACGAAATTGTTCCTGTCTTAAATGACATTGTTGGAACGTTAAGTCCTTGCGTGCTATAAAATGTTAGAGGTAGAATTCTTTTACTTGCTGCTTCTTGAAGACAGTACAATCATGTTTAGACCACAAATTGCCTCTTCTGTGTTTTTCTTCTTCTACGTATTTGTTGATGTATGAGAAATTGATGAACAATGAATATTTCGTGTACATTTACATTTCCTTACACTTTGTTTGCATTAGTGCATGGAGTGGGAGGCTTTCGCAGCTGAGCATGTGTCCTTGAAGGACCATACTACAGCACTAACGAACTTTATTATGGAGCTGAGAAAGAAAGAACTCGATCATTGGTCGCTATCTCTGGATGCCACGGTATGTGTAGTCTCTCTTGCACAAAATGACTAATGATTGTCCAAAGTGAAACGATTTGTAGGCAACAAGACTACCTGCATGTGGTCTCGTTTTACAATGAATATGATCATTGATAAGACAAACGTTTGTAGACAATTGAGTTCCTCAATGACTACCAATTCTTACTTTATCCAATCAAGCATTTTGTCGTGTAAAGAAAACTAATGCACTGTTTTTGTTGTGCTACATGTATTAGACTCTAACAGATAGACGTGTATTATTCGGTTCCCATACGGTGTTCAAATTGTTTTCGTATTTTCTATACTTTGGCTCGATGTTTTAACAAGTGCACACAATGACGCGTGTGGGAATCGAGTCGCTAGTGACCCGTTTCGAACAATTGGGCCGCGACACTGAAGTTTCATATATTCCATGTATACTTTCTAACAACATTGCTGGTTTAGTTACACTAGCAACAACGAATTCGCCCTTTTCGATTTTGCTTCTTAATTTGATAACGTTACTGCTTTAAGGGAGACTATGTATTTTTTTGTGCTCCTGCTCGTTTCCTAATCTTTTCTTTAACATTTGTACATCCAGGTACGCGACCACGAGTTCAAGTCACGGAATTTGTGGTTTCACCTTTTTACTGTCATCAATGCAAATCCGATGTCAGAAGTGCCACAGCATGATATTCCAGAAGACAATATGAAGTTAAAACGCGCTGAAGCCATAACTCAACATGTAAATGAAGTGTTTGAAGTCGTAGAGCAAATGTTTCAGGTATGCTTTAAAAGAGTGTCATTTCTTGTGTACTGTTTGTATTTTTTTGTTGCTATGCGACCTAAACCTACACATAATATACAAAAACTGAGTTTCACTTATTTTTCACATCACAGACTGCCACCATCGGAGATTTTGCATGTCGCTTAAGACTAGTTGGTCAGTTCTTCATGCAGCTCAAGGTTGAGCTCGCTATGAATTGTACTGGAACGGATAAAATAGTAAGTTCTTCACATTTTTATTACGATATTTTAGACCGGAAATTTTTTAAATGCACACTCTTTGCATAGATATACACATATACAAATAGTATATACGTTTTACAAGGTACACACGCACATAGACGAATGAAACAGAAAAACAGGAGCTCCTTCAATACAGCAACAATGTACTAATGAAGTGACATACTATCCCCTGGACTTTTCAATACCACAATCTATATTTTACTGAATTGCAATCTAAACTGCTGACCATGATTATCAGCTAACGAGAGAAATCACAATGGCGACACTGAAAAGTTCATGCAAACTCGGAAAACATTTGTGTGTCCATAACCCACCGCTCCCTTCACCTGTTCTTCAATGCACTTATTCCTTTATTATCCAATTGTCTTGTACAGCTAAAATCCAAACTGCACGCAATGCTTGGGGGATTCTTTTCGTACTACAACCAATATTTGGCTGGATTGCAATCTAAACTACTGAACATGAAAAAGCCTCTCCAGAAACAGCTCAAAGAACATGTGAAGCTCGCCAAATGGAACGATATCAATTATTGGGCGATGAAGCAGGCCGGTATGTCTTTGTGCAGTTTCAGGTACACTGATGTACTTCTCTGCACAGATTTGCAAAGTTTACGTATGTGTGGCCCTAGTAGAGATATACGTGAGAGTTGTCGTGTGGTAACAGTGGATGACTGTAGACGTGAAAGTTATTGAGAGACACAGCTTATTCATGCACATCAAGGATTGCAGCAAATTGTGTTGCAGTATGTAGATGAGGTTAAATATCTAGCCGCTAGACTTCGCCGAAAATTGTGTTTATATTGATCTATTATTCCTAATATACATATTGCGATCGTTTGTAGGAGATCGAACACACCGCGCTCTCCACAAATTCAGATCGAAGTGGTCTTCCATACTATCAATACCATTCAGTCAACATTTGGCCGAGACGGAGTCATCGGAGGTTGCGTACCAAAGCGAAGATACATCTTGTGAAACACAAGGTCAAGTGCACTCCCTTCTGTCGCACACACACCCACACTACATCACGCATACCTGCACTAACATCTTGTATTTAACTAAAAACTGCCTGCATGTGATGTTTCCAATACTAACGTTGTCGTGGCCATATGTATCATTTGCACCAACAGAAATGGGCAAAGTTGTTGAAAAAGTATGCGACAGTGGTAGCTGGCATATGTCGGATGACATCGCGAGTATCAGTAAACTACCTGTCTCGGTTCTGGTCCGATATAATGGTATGTCAATCGTCGGATCTTTTATCTGATAATTACATTCTTGTAATACATCTGGTGCTTACTTACAATTTGCGATGTACAGTTTGTGAAGGTATTACCATGATATGTTTGTTATTAAAGCACATACGAAAACATATCGTTATATATTCTTCAACAGAACGATTCAATGCTTCTGATACCAAGCTATATCACAACCGACTGGAAGGACTCACCTTGAAAATGGATCAGATGTGTCGGAATAAACTTATACCTGTGTTGAATCCTTCATCCATTGTTCGCATTGACGATCTGGCTGTCGAAATCATTCGCAAGGTACAGCAATACCGCGTCTGGGATATCGAAGATATCAAAGACACAGAGACTGCTCTCGCGAAGAAAAAGGTATTCATTTGTTCTTGTCTTTCATTCTTCTTAAATGGCGATTGGTCACATGTTGTATGTACCAAGACATGTTTGCATAAACTCAATAGCGGTATACATTAAACAGTACAGACGAGCACAAAAGCAGTCGTGATAAGCTATAAACAACACGTATTTAACTACCGCAGGATAACGTGGACCAGGAAAGTTCAGTAGACAGCAAGAGTAAGGATTCTCGTAAATTGCATAAGGTTATGAAGCGAAAAGACCTGGCTGAGCTGTTCCGTGTTCTTAATGTCGCTGGGTTGTCATACCGTGTGGTAGTTCATGATAATGAGACGGCAACGCTGTGCCACCTCTTTACGGAATCATTGTTAGAAGATACGACAATCAGGTATGCGAATCAGTAAATCAAGCATTATGTTAGATGGGAATGATGCATGTTTCACTTATCAAAGCTGCCCATGAGTAGTTAATAGTAACTAAAAACACCGTGGGCGCGGTTAGAATCTACTTATGTATGTTTTACTGGTCAATATAAGTTGTGGGGTGAATATGTTTTCGTCAGAAGCAGCAGTAGACGTGGGATGAAATTTGTGGATGATATGTATATTATCATAACTATAGTGACAAACCTAGACACGCTTTGAAAAAATAGTGCACTCGCCGTTCAATTGCATTTGCTTTCACAGTAACTCAATAATACTTGTTAAATTTCACATTTTGTATATCCTATATAACAGCTTGAAGACGACCGAGGCCCAACATCTCCCTGCAAAATCAAACGAATATTTTTACAAGAGTGTCTCTCGTATGGTCGTCCTTCGTAAACTCTATTTCCAGGGGCGTGCACAAGGTAATAAATAGCTTCTTTCTACCGTATGTGTAATTTCCACTTCTTCGGCTGGTATAAATATTGTAGTTTAGCTATATGCACATGTGTATGTTGCCGCGTTGTTTGTGGGCAATGGGGATATCATATACTCGTCTCGGTTTGTCTTCATGTTTTAATATTATATCCAGCTATGGAGTACTATCTTTCATCTGTAGTGATTCCTTGTTTTCAACCGACATTCTATCCACTAAACATCTCTCGTTCTCTATTGAATCCTTGCTTTCTGCAGACATCACTCCACAAGAAGCAGATAGATGCCGAGGCTATTCTGAGCATTTCTTGAGACTTGTAGTGGCTCAGCGCACTTTCCTTGCGAACGTTTCTCACGAGTTGGCCAACTTAACACGTTTTATTAATCACACTCTGAATCTTAAGAAACAACTGGTTGATAGCAATGGACAAGGCCCTATCGTCTTCAGTCATATGGTGGCGAGTGGATGGTGGAATGATGCACAAAACGCTATCGATACAATGATGCAAACTCTGTCGGAATCAATGGCCGTACTTGATCTTTCTGTACATCTTTCTTCTGTTATGCAGGTATGATGGCATCCGAGGTGTATATCCTTCGAGTTGGTTTGTTTGTTTTGCAAAGTAGCATTGCCTACAAGAGTAACCTCTCTGAAATATTTAAGGTGGGAATTTGCCTCAGAACCTCGTTCATTTGTGTACTTATATGTATGGACGGGCAAGTACGTGAAAACTCAATACGTTGTATCATTTTTTCCATTGTATGAAACTCAGATCAAAGATGGACTAAAACATGCGTTGTCCGAGCTTGTACAAGTACGAGCAGAGCTACATGCCATCAAATCTCAGCACTTGGGCGTATTTGAATTAAAAATGGCGGACACTCGTTCGCCTATGGTTGTTGACGTGGGCGGTGTGTCATCAGGTTTTAATGCTGTATACAATCGTGTAATTGTGGTTGCTACTAAGATCGAGGACCTAAGTACTTCCATTGGTGAGAGTGGCGGAGCGGATTTACGGGGTGTATGCACGGCGTTGGTGGACGCGGCCTTCACGGCCAAATCCGCTGAGGCTGCGTACAGAATGGATAGTGCTATCCGATTGGATACGAGTAGTGATGTGAGTGATACCAAGGTAATGTGTGGGTTTGTATGATATTTGCGTGTATGTATGTGAATTAATTGTCTGACCAATTCCTTCGACGGCCAAGAGATACCTTTAATGTAGTGCTTGTTGAAGAACGTACGTATCAACATCTAAGAAATCACGAAACATATGTATACATTTATACCTTGGATATATTCCACCACTTTAACGGTTGGCACTACTTTAATTGTGCACAATCATGTGATGTAGGCTTTATATATTAGTCACATGATTGTTCGATAACAGGAGGCTCACAATGTATAAAAATTTCATGGTTTACCTAATAATGCATAAACATCAAATGCGGCTTATCATAAGCAGGTAGACGAATTCGCCGCATCATTTGAGCGAGATTTCGATTCTTTGTTGAAGAATATACTACTCAATGTACAACAAGTTGCGAAGCAGAAGGAAGACTACAACATAGCGAACATAAATAATCATGAGGATGAAGTTAGCGGACAGGTATTAGTAGACTTTATCAAGAATTTTGCATATAAGATTGACTGAAATATTCACATGTAGCGTAAGAAATATCTGTAGTGCTTAATATACACTGTAGAAAAACATTGGTGGCACCCGTCCTAAAACAAGATATCTATTCGTTTGTCTGTATTCCGGATTGTGATATGCCGTACAACGTCCTGGTATTTAGTACACGTGCAATTATATATCTCTTTGACATAACTTGCGAATTATGATTCGCAACATGTACAGCAGTTTTCTTATGCTTTATGTGTACCTACCACTGTTTTTCCTATTCTGTGTATTCTCGTAGTGTTCATTCACCTCTCTCACATACGGACGAAAATACCTTTGTGCTCAGTTTTTCACCCAGGACTTTCTCACTCGGTCACACAATCATGTTACCGCGTTGATTAAATCGGCGAGTCTTCCTGCTATTAACGCGTCGCTGGCTGGTCTATGTCAACGTCTTTCCGAAACTGCCAATAGTGCGGGTGTTCACCATATGTTAACAGCATGTGCTGGTTTATTCGTCCGTGCTATACCTCTCATAGAGCGGTACAGCTCTATCATTGGTATGTGAATGTATATATGTGCAAACACGTGTAGAGTATATACAAAGACATGCCTGTGTACGTCAGTATTTATATTGTAATTCTACAGCTGCACGCTACACATGTGTATTCTAATGTTTATAAACAACCAACCAACCATACGACAGGACAAGCAATGGATGAGCTTTTCTGTCTACACAAATCTGTGTGCAAGATGCAGTATATCTTGCTTAACTTGTTTAGTGAATTACTTGCCAAGGGATTCTGTACCCCTCCGGACATGCTAGAGGCCGACGCCGACGAGCCTACCGGAGGTGAAATAGCGGGTATGGGTGAGGGACAGGGCGAGAAAGACGTATCTGATCAAATTGAAAATGAAGATCAGTTGACTGGTACAAAAGATGAAGAACAGAACGAAAACGAGGGTCCGATGCCCGAGGAGGACAACGCTGTCGAGATGGAACAAGAGTTTGATGGCGATTTGTATGATGTGGATAAGAAAGAACTACAGGAAATGGAGGATAATGAGGACGCAGATGACGATAATGAGAATGAGCAAGATGTTGACGATGAGATGGGAAATGAAAATATGGTAAGTATTCACGTATGTGGTTGTATAGTTTGTGAAGACGTGGATATAGTGCTTCCATTTCCATTAGTTCATTATACGTTGTGTTTGGAGCATAGCATTTTCTTAATATTCCTCACGTCTCTCTCGCTGGTTCGTTTGTTTGTGCAGGACGATGCTGACGTCGTGGATGAGCGTATGTGGGGTGATGACGAAGAAGACAATGAGATTAGTGAGAAAGAAAAGAAAGAGGATGGTAAGTCAATGACAAACGAAAACGAGGAGAGCGAGGTCGTGGCGAAGCAGGATGATGAGGAAGATTCAAATGAGAATAAGGATAATGACAAGGATCAGAAAAAAGTATGTTTGCTCTCTCTCTTAAGATATTGCACTTGTGTTCTGACACGTGTACGCATATCCAAATGCCTATTGCATAAATACTTACAGTTCTCGTTGTACTATGTATGCACGAATAGGATGAGAGTGAAAAGAAACCGCCGGCCGATGCAACTCCTTATGAGGAAGAAAACGAGGGAATGGAAGATCAAATCAACGAGGTTCAGGAGCTAGAAGAAGATCACCATCACTTGCCTCAAGAGCAGCCTCAGGTAGAAACATGCATATTCGCGCTACCATACGCGCTGTACATGTAGCACATGTAGACACTCAAATATCCATACAGAAAATGTATTTCTAATGGCGGAAGCATGAAACATTATCATGAGTATCGCCATGACATATATGTGTAACTAAACATTTTGCTTGTTTGCACTAGGACGGCAATGAAGATAAGGACGAGGAGATGAACCTGCCAGATGATATGCAGTTGGACGATAACGACGGTCCCGATGACGGAGACAAAGGTATGTTTGTCCAGTATTGTCTGGACTATATTAAAGTACGATGAAAGCTTTTGAGTGTATGGCATTATCGTTGCTTCCTAAGGACTTGTCGTAACTAGCGTTATGTGAAAATAATCGGCTTTCAATATTTATATATGTATATATATTTTCCACAAATGGTCAAACCAAACATATACTCGTATACATGTACTCGTACTTGACTGCGTGTGTGCTCGCAAACAGACGCAATCACAAAGTGCACTCTCCCTTAGTTGGGTATTAGCACAAACACACAAACACTTTCTCTCTACAAATGTACAGACGGAAATGATGAGGCAGATGCAATAGAAGACGAAGAAGCAGGCGTGGATGAGTATGCCGACGTCGATCAAATGCCACAAAACGACGACGGCGAAAGTCCACAAGACGGCGACGTCGAACAGGACACTGAAGTGGGAGAGGAAGAACAGGTTTGTATATATATATATGTCGGCATGAGTGTGTTTAATACCCGCCTACATTGCATACTTAACACTCATCGCTCTCATCTATCCTTGTGTAGAACGAAGAGAGTGCTATTGAGGGAGACGAGCCCACCATTGATGAAGACGAAAGTGTGCGGCAGACTGCAGGTACGTCGGATGATGAAAATGACGATGACGAGAGTGCGGAAATTCCGGAAATTCCCGAACCAATGGCGGAGGACAGTGTGGATCTAAGTGGTGAACCAGCTGTAGACGACGAGAAGCTCGAGGACGCAGAAGAAGAGCAAAAACGTAATCAGAAAAACAAGGATAAACGTAAAGACAAACTTGAGTCTACAGCGGGTGTTAATACCGATGAAGGTGAGCGCAATTCGGGTGAAACAGAGGATAGTGTGGCACCTGAAGGACCTGGTGGTGTCCCTGAGACATCGTCGGGCGCGGACAAGACGAGTGCAGAGGATGAAAAGTCGAGTCTCGAGAGGGGAGTAGACGACGAGCAAAATGTTGGATCTAAACAGGACAAAACGCCAGAGATAAATCCTTTCCAAAGTCTAGGTGATGCGCTCAAGCAGTGGAAGGAGAGGCTTAATGTGTTAGATATGGATATGGATGGAGGGGAAGATGGTGAGGACGATCCCGCCGATGTAGATGGTGACGATACAGCAAACGGCACGAAACAGTTCATGCGTGAAGACGAGAAATGTGCAGACGATCAGGTCCTAGGGGCTGCCACTGACGAACAAGCGTCTGCACAGGAACGCAAAGAGATCAATGAAGACGATGTGGATGCAGAAGTAGAGCAGGACTCACATGATGAGAAAGACGATATGGATGTGGATGTAGGTGTGGATGGCAAGGAAGATGAAAATGATAATAATGATGGAAAGGAGGCGTCTTCATCTATGAAATCAAAAAACCCAATGCCCAGTAAACCAGCCGAGAACGACCTGGATGAGGAGAAGGAGAATGTCTTGGATGTTGATGTGGAAGAAAAGACTGATGCAGCAGAAGACGAAGTCGAAGATAAGGATGCTTCTGCGCAGAGTGATAGTTTTATGCACACAACAAACAGCGTCGATGAATATGCTTTGGAGCAAATTTTAACAGAGGAGGAAATTCAGGATAAGCGAGATGAGGTTGAGAAAATACTTGCACAATGGCGCGATGGCCATTTGCAGTCGAACGATGCGGGTATCGGAGAGTCGCTGTGGGCCGAGTATGAGACAATTACGTCCGGTCTCTCACAGGATCTATGCGAGCAATTGCGAGTGATTCTCGAACCATCACTCGCGACACGGTTACAAGGTGACTATCGTACTGGAAAACGGCTTAATCTTAAACGCGTGATCCCGTACATCGCTTCGCATTTTAAGAAAGATAAGATATGGTTGAGACGGACAAAACCAGCAAAGAGAGAATATCAGGTGCTCTTGGCGATTGATGATTCTGAGTCTATGAGTGATTCGCATTCGGCGTCTTTGGCGTATGAAGCAGTCACCATGATAAGTAAAGCGTTGACTACCTTGGAGGTAGGCCAGTTGTCGGTGATGAGCTTTGGAGACGAAGTTAAATTGCTACACCCTTTCCATGAACAGTTCGCTGATAGTACAGGGGGTGCCATACTACAACAGTTGACGTTTGCCCAGAAAAACACTAACTTTGAGCAACTTCTAGAAACGAGTTATGCGCACCTACTTACCTCTGCGGTGCATACTGAGTTACCAGTCAGTCAACTACAGGTCGTAATATCGGATGGTGTTTGCCCCGACGTCGAGAGTGTAAGGAAGTGGATTCGAGCTTATTCTGGTAAGTTTCGTGCTCATATTATACCACGTGTTTATTCCGTTCTTCTTTTATGCTTTCCATAAATTTGTTCAATATTTTACAATCTTTGCTTCCATAGTTGTGAATGTTACGTATCTCACCACAATATTTTTCTCATAGATATGGGCGTTCTGCTGGTGTTTGTTGTACTGGACAATCCGAAAGCAAAGTTCTCCATTCTAGACTACAAGACTGTTTCATATCCAGGGGGTATGCTCACTCTGACACCATACTTGGAAACTTTCCCATTCCCATATTACGTTGTGCTAAGAAATATCAATTCTCTGCCTGATATTTTGGCCGATGCCCTTAGGCAATGGTTCGAGTTACTCACGGATGACACTACCTAATCATCTGTATTTATGAAAATAACTGTAAATCATACTAGGTAATCATTCGTATTATATCAAATAACGTAAATCATAAACATTGTATAGTTTAAGTAGGGTTTATATTCTCAAAAATAAACCATGTAAGATATAGATAGAATGAGCCTTCCGTTTTATGGTGTGAACTATTAGTACGAGTAACTTTATTGTATGTTCTTCACATGGTTGTCATGATAGTAGTTAGTCTCAGCGTTTACAAGTAAAGTACTGAACTCGATATTTGTTGTACTGTTGTTGTGGCTAACCCCATAATATTTCTGTTCTGTTAGCCTGATTTATATGTATTGCATCTGGATTCCTGACTACGTAATTTATTTTGTAACATATATACATTCGTTCTGGTATCATTATTACTATTCAATACAGAATTTTGCCAGTATACCCATCTAAAGTCGCCACAATTGAGAACAATCACACTTTATTTTTCTATGCTGATAGTACTTTGTAAGCTAGAGTACCCTCTATGCAAAGCACAGAGGCTGTTAAGGTATCCTCTAAGAAAGATGTATGTTAGAAATCAAGTTCGCATCCAGGTATAGTATACCACAAGAGCGGAGTATACATACTTTCAAGTAGCCAGATGAAGTCTTCGCTGGGTTCTGGTTTATTCTACCCGTGGTTAGCCATATTGGGTTTGCACACACGACACTCAATATAAACTTGTTACTCTATATATATCGAAATACCAAAGCGAGGTATATCGTCATATTCGTTCGCTGTTTACCTGCCTTGGAAATCTGTATTTTAGTATTGCAGCGGCCCACGATAGTTTCTGAAAACCGTAAAACACTAGTATTTGACAGCTAGCTTTGCACTTAAGTCTAGACCATTGAATTGAGGATATCTTTTTATCGTCTTGTCATTGAGGTAAGTTAGGTTGGGATTACAACAAAGCGTAAACGTTTATTCGTAGATATATAATTACTGATTTATTTACTTATTCCCGTTAAGCTAATCGGTGAAGCGCCTCACTAGTAATGAGGAGACACGTGGTTCAACTCCACGAACAGGAAATTGTTCACGAATATTTTTATGGCTTGTTTTTTTTGCTTTTTTGGCTTTCATGGTCTTTATTGTCACAACTTCCGTATGTGTTGGATGTGAGGAGTCCGTCTGCAATGTATGGTACCCCTCAAGTGTTCCAAAATTCTTTCGACTCGATTTAAACAATGTAGTAAGAAAACATAAATGTAAATCGCCACAGCAAAATATTCTGACACTAGTTCTCCCGCCAGGATTTACTCTATGTTCGTCGTTGTGGAAACAAAAATTCTATAAAGAATGAAGAATTATACATCAATATTTGGAGTATGTTTATTATGTGTACACTAAAAGAATTTTCTCTTGACCCGCAGCCGCAAACTCTGAGGTCGCCTTCGACTGTACTTTTCTATCATCTACTAAAGAAAAACCACAACAGATGGGATTGATTGTTTAATTTGTTAGTTTGTATATTGTTCTTTCTTCTATGAGATAACAAATAGATAAAACGAGACTATTTTTAGGGAAATTTATTTTTTGGTTTTTCAATATTTGTGCTAAACATTTTGTAAGGAAAAGATATCTGCAGTCAACTTAGCTGCATCGTCACTATAAGGTCCAGTAATTTGCTCCCCTACAGACGATCCTGAAGGCCAGATCATTGGTAACTCTAGAATAGTTAAACCAACCAGAAACGTATACTCTAACGCTCTTGAAATGGCGGCATATCACAAACAACCAAATACTGGATAGTTCACATAATATCTGAATGGAGACATCATCAGGTATAACTGCGGGTTTGGCCAAAGTGTTCATAGTGCACGCGCGTTCAGGGTGGACTTTTCCTTCGGTCGAACTTGTCGCGCACAGAATTCCAAGTGTTGCTTATAAGAAATTAGGTACTTCCATTTCTATATTGCTACCTATTATACAACGTACCACCTACGATGGACACGGTTGAATTATATAATATATCCATCTACTACCTTCCGGACGTTCCCATTCGAGTTGGATCCTGTTAAGTTGGAAAACCACAGTATACGCAAAATTTAGAACGTACGCAGATTTCTCCTAGTATTACTTGTGTACATTCATGCCACTAGTACTATCCGATCAAGCTTACATCTATGCTTAAACCAAGTTCACACACGTACACATACATAGAGAAACCCGCTATCGTTTATGATGCGTATAAGTAAACGTATAATCATGCACAGTGCACATCACGAAAATGCAACTACTCCATAGCACCATTAGAACACATAACCTTACCTGTGAAGGATAATATATGGCCGATGGCCCTCTAGCAGGACCTCCCATAGAGGGCCCATGAGCGGAACCAATCGTACCCACCGTTGGTAGTCCAGGGACAGGTTGCAAATTAATGTTAGCAGACGCATTCGTAACCGATTGCTGGGACTTACTCCTAATACGTATTGATCATGGTTAGAATTTGTCATTGGCTCAACGAGTTATGTATCTGCGTGTATTATTACATGAATACTAAACTTCACGATAGTACATACTTTCCCCATAAAATCTTCGTCTTCTTTCCTCCCAACAATACTATGTTGTATGCTTTCTCCGCTGCTCTCTCCGCCTCCGACCGCGCCGAATATTCGAGGAATGCACACGCTTGCTTAGGAACCATATTTATGTTAACAATAGTTCCGTACCTGGTTTAAAATTTGACATATGGGTTGAGTATAAGAACAAAAATGCAAAACTGTAATCGCGACGAACTATATCTAAACTCTCATCGTGTGAGTTCGTGTAACTTTATACGTACTGGTAGAACACATCGCGGATAGCTTGTTCGGTTACGGACGGGTCCAGATTTCCAAGATACAGTGTCATAACGGACTTGTCTTTAGGTGGCGTTAGCCTTGGTTGATTCGCCGCCTTATTCATAATCTAAATACAAAGAAATATAGCAGTTTTTTTTTTGCGTTAGCACAATAGCATTGTCAACCTTACGAGTACATGAAGCGAGAATACCACAACACAGACACTTCCACTCGTACATAACACATTGAACTTTCGACAGTACAGGGAAACACCTTATCCTGCATATTATGTCATTACGAACCTTTTCGGCAACGGGATCGTTCACACCGTAGTATCTATCCTTGATGTTCTGTTTCGCAAGAGGATCATTGGGATCAGTCGGCATTTCGTGACGGTATGGACATTCATCACCTCGATTACACCCACCTTTCACCCAGAACGAGCAAATATGTGCACGATTACGCTTATAGTATGGCCCACTCCTTGCGATTGTTTTCAAATAAGAACCGTCCATCTTCCCTCCAGCTCCATTACCACCTACTCCCGGTGTTCCAAATGATGCACCCGTGAAACCTCCACTCCCTGACATGTCAATTGCGAGCGCTCCTGGTTCGGCAGCACCCATCTAAAATTGTGAACGATAATAACGGATGTAGCTATTTGTTAATATACTACGGAAAAGGCTTCTCCCGTGTTGTCACCATTAGGAACAGTTGTGAGTACATACAAGATAGTTCTGGTGAAACACCACCCTAAAAAAAACGACTGGGCGCCTTCCCTGTTGTACTTACTATTTCATGTTACTAAAATACATGACAATGCATCTATTGTATACCCAACCGCTAAATTTTGGGGTATAACATGGACTATAGTCCCAAATCCCTCATATACGGCGACATCAAAGAAATTCTGGTGCTCCATGCGAATGCCATGTGAGGACTAAGTGAGACCTGGTTTGAACATTGAGAAACCGATGGGCTAAACAATCAAAACATATACAGACATAGACTACACTTCATACGTACGAACGGATCATAATGGCATACTCCCTACTGAAAAAAGGTCAAATAACTGCCTGACTTGCACACACCAAGTACGAATATAGAATACCTTTGCCTCCATGTTCTGAGCAAAATATTCCTTATTCACAGCCGATCGCGGAACGTCGTCTGCAATACCCAACGCTTGGTCACGCACCTGCACGGGCAAGCCGTATTGGAGGTCAAAAATACAAGTCTGGCAAACATTTTTCACCTTTGCGCACGTCTGACAAACTTCCGTCTTCTTGAAACGCATGCCTCTACCGGGACACCAGCGAAACACGGTGAACGGACGTGTACAAATCTTGCATTCTTTGCCATGTTTCTCCTTGGTCATGCGCATGTAAGGGTTATCTCCCAAGCATGTCTGACACAAGATCGGAAAGTCGGAGTCTTCCCAGTGTTGCTTAGTAGGGTCAGTTTTTGTTTGTAAAGACATGGCGAAGAATTGACTATAAAATTGATATCAAGCTGCAGTGCTATACAAGAGGACAGGCATGCACTTACGCGTGCAGGTCTAGATGTTTGGTGTAGTAACCTCAACCTGGTATGTATATGTATGGGCTTGTGTGCGCCCACGTACTTGTGTGTGTGTGTGTGTTTGTGTGTGTGTGTGTGTGTGAATATCTATATGCATGAAGTGTATATGCATGAAATCTAGATGCATTCAAGTGTTACATATATATATATAATGTGTGTACGTGTTGTGTTATAAGTACGAAAACGTTGTGTTTGGGTGGCACGGCGGTGGGTTAGTGAGTGAGTGAGTGAGTGAATGGCTGAGGTCGGGTGAAGCTCTCGACTCGCATGTGCCAGCCATGGGGCGGGCGGGGCACTGATGGTCTGGCTGATGAGGGATAGCCGAAAAAAAAAAAAAAAAGAAGAAAAAAAAGAAAGAAAGTGGAAAAAAAAACCCCCCCACCTCGAAAAAAACCTCTCACCCACCACCGCTACCAGCTCCCTCTCCTGTGAAAAAAAACTTGTATTAAAAAACAAAGTTTAGGGGTTTTTTCTACGACGGAGTGAGGAGAACAGAAAATAGAAGAAAAAATCTGGAAGAAAAAATTCGGAGAAAAAATATATATTTTTTTGGGGGGGGGGAAGGGGGCACTCGATGACACCACACACAGTATACACACACACAGGAAGCACTCGAGAGAGTAGTACATGTAATGTAAACACAAACTGTACTGATGTATGTATGTATGTATGAATGTACCGTTAGATACGAAACGTTGGTCCTCCTAACACTCCTCGTCTGCATCACGTCAATATGGTGTGTGAGTTCTCGTATGATTTTTGTGTTTATCGTGACCGTATTAAGTGGATATTCTAGTATGGTTTGGGTTCGTTTTGAATGTTGGTTTATACCTTGATTTTGCGCTTGCTAAGATAACCGATACATTTTACACACAAAAAGATACACTGTTTTCTGAGTATAGAGTAAAGGTTATTTATATATGTTGAGGGGTTGAAAAGGGGTTGACGTGTTGTCCACAGAATCGTGTACGTTAGATATTGACGAGTTCCAACACACATGCTACTTGTTTCTAGAATGTACCTAGCCTAGTATATGATAGCTCGCATATAAAACAGATGCATGTTTCAGCATCTGATAGTGCAATATGTCACTTTTATACTTGTCATGTCATGTATAATAACTATATTTAGAGTTTCTCTCGTAGCAACTATCTGATGGAGTCCACGTTTATGTCTGTGAATGATTGACATAAGTTTTTGTTTGTCGTTGTCGTAGTTATGTATGTCATACACTACAAACCATGTAATTGTTATGCTAGTTTTACACTCCTCGGAGGTTGATTTCACGAAACAAATATATACGGATATTCTATGCAAACATACCACATGTCGCGATAAAATTCACAGTTGTTCCACACTCGCATCCAGGTGCATGCTGTTCTGCACCTGCATTTCAAGCTCTATCCAATGAATTTCTTGTATCCACATGGCCTATGCTTTGCACCAATCCATGCAAAAATAACTACACACCAAGATAATCTTGTGTTTTCGTCCTTTATGCATGCATTGCCGGTGAATGGTATGTACATAGAGTCTCTCGTTATATTCCATAAAGGCAGTCATTTTGATGGATAACGACGGCAACCGAATCATCGCCAAGTACTATGATGATACCTTCGCAACTGCTAAAGAACAGCTAGCATTTGAGCAAAGTCTTTTCAGCAAAACTTGTCGACAACATGGTATGCTATTCATTGTCGGAAGAGTTTCAATCCAATGTCATATACTGACATTGTTGTTTAGTCTTTGTTGTTTGTAATATGGATTGACGCACTCATGTCTTTAACCTTTAACGAACAAATATTAACTGACAAACGTTTGAATTAATTTGTGTGATTCACAGCTGAGATTGTAATGTTTGACGGTTTGACGTCTGTGTACAGAAGCAATGTTGATCTTTTTTTTTATATCGTCGGATCGTCGGATGAGAACGAGCTAATGTTGATGAGTGTTTTGTCCACCTTCTACGATGCGGTTGCCATATTACTAAGGTAGTTAATTTGGAACGATTGATTATTATGTATTTTCATAATTTGTGTTCCTTTCTATTCTTTTGTATGCACGTTTTGGTAAAGATCTCTTACATAATGTCCGCAAGTGTACACTCTAATATGCGTATCATTCATATACAGAAATCAAGTGGAGAAAAGACTAGTATTCGATAACTTAGACGCCGTATTCCTTGTCGTCGATGAACTGGTTGACAATGGGTATGTAGTTTACTACACTTACAAATCGTAACAGTTGAGTTTATGAAAATCATCAGTTGATACTACTCCATCATGTTAGTCGTCGTACAGTTAAGCAATTGTCAATATTTTCGTTTTTTCCTTCAACCTTATAGTATTATATTTGAAGCTGACGGATCAATTATTGCGTCGCGTGCAATTGTTCGCGGCGGTGATGATATATCTCTTGCAGAGCAAAGTATTTCACAGGTATGTACGAACAGGCATATTCCTGCCCCTGCAACCACGATTTGTAGCATTGGGGCAAGTTATTTCTAGCGACAAAGCCAAATTGCATTCAGCATGATGTATTATATACACCATGTTTAGCGTGATCATTCAAGTTAATTCGTCTGCATTTTATCGTAACAGGCTTTCCAATCTGCGAGAGACCAACTGGTGACGACTTTGCTCAAGTAAACTACCCATTGAGAGAAGGAGTGAATGTAATCCAAAATATAAGGCTGTTAATCAAGACCACATAAAAAATAAACGAAAGTGCTGGTTTATATATAAGATGATTTGCATGCACATGCTACAATAAGGATAACAGTAGTATGTACACTATTACGGCGCATACTCAAGCTCCTTTTTAAGTCCTCCATGCTTGAATATAACTACATTTGGAATCGTAGGAACAAATGGTGCACCTGGATGCATATTTACACTTTCTGAAAGAAGTAAATATTGAGCATATGAAGTATAAGCACGTTTGGTCATACATATAAATATATTGCATATATTGGAAGCAAAGTGTGAAGGAAAGAGGGTTGAGACATACTGTCCTGAGTGATGACATAAATGAGTATACCAAATGAATGGGTGTGTGTATGTGTGTACAAGTGAATAGAGATAGGGAATAAAACGGATTAAATCTACGAGGACATGGGGGTTGCAGTACATCTATCCAAGTATGTATGCATATATAAACGTGACAATACGAATACACGCGAACGTGACGATACGAAAAGGCTCACGGTCCCCTAGTAATTTGATAGCATGGATAAGAGCATTTCTAACAGAGAAGAAAACTTTTCCCTGCAGTAATCGTAATCTTAAACTTTATTCTGTATACTTTGACATTGCGATTACTCAGGTGGAACATGCTACTCTACAAACAATGTGCATTTGTGCATTTGTGCAACCTCCTCCTATCTCTTAAAATCTCCAAATACAAGTGTGTCTTATTTTACGAGCCATTCTTCATAATATAAACAGTAACAAGAATACGTCGTGGAATACTCGATCCCTCTCGCCCATCAGTGAAGTCGTTCACATACATGAGCGTGTACTGGTGGTGGCATAGATGTGACGAGCATCTATGTTCAAGAAGGCTGTGTGTGCAAATCCGAGATCGCTGTGATGTTACAGATACAGCGGCCAGTCCCAACCACTGTGTCATAATCACAACTGAAACCCTTACTTAGGTGTGACCACTTCTCTTCCGTCTGTATATTGATTACTTTGAGAGGTGGTTGTGGTGGTATACTCACTCTAGCACACACGTGCACATATAGGTGTCCGCACACACACACACACACACGTTGAACAAAGAATAAAGGAATACGAATGCTTTCCCTTTGATGCCTCCCGAACAAGATGAGTGATGCTTGTCGTAACGATGGCTTCGATCACTTTCCAACCCGCAAGGAATCAATCCCGCGGCGAAGGGATAGCGAACGTATGGTAAGGGCATTCAAAAACATTGCTAAACAGGTTGAGGAGGAGAGCAGCAATGGGGGTATGCATAATTATTGTAGTGTTATAATACTAGATGGTGTGGTTGAAATGGTGTTTGAATGCAGAATATGATGAAACCAATGGGGTGTGTTAGTCCATAGCAAGCTGTGGAAGCAAGAACTGTAGTTTCTTGCTTGACTTTCATGGGATCACAAAACAGGATCTTGTCAATGTGCCCGTCCAAATATTAATTAGTGTAGCGCATTTTCTACCCAAGCCTGAGCCTACGCTGCTGTACGTAGCCCCTCGCGCAGACATGCTATATTCATATACCAACAAGTACAATTATGGAGATATACACTCATCCAACGTTCTCATTAAAAATGCACAGTTGTATACACTATGACAATTGTTTACGGCATCATTTTGGCTCAGTCAACGGCATGCAGCGAGCGTACCTATAAGATAAAATTAATTTCAATATTCGTTATTACACTTGTACTCTTTCCTGCCACCACCAGCAGAGAATGTTACGGCCGAGAACCTTAATTGGGCGCAGTTAGTGAAGAACAGACGTTCCGAAATTGTTAAGAAGAGATGGCAGGCTGTACGTTCAGCAGTTAAAGCGGTGTCGAAATGGCAGGTATGCGTGAAATTTTGTCAATGTTGCATAGCCCCTTTAGTTGCCAATTCATAGCAAGGAGACGCTATGAAGCTAATGTAATGCTGATATGATTATGTATGAATATATATCAACATGTTGCTCGTTATGAGTGTATATACTAGCATATATCACCGAATGTGTTCGTTTCTGTATTTTCAGGAATGCGAGTATGGCTATACATATTGTATTGCATATGATCCAAGCAGATCACATTACATTCACATTTTTCTTATGCTATCTGTATCGCTGTATTGTATGTACATCTTGACAAGCCTCATCTACAGCGATTGTTGTCCGTTTGCTTGTGAATTATATCATACGTATGTATCTCAACACAACTAGCCGAAGTAGCTGCTTATCGGTGACGGTCACTTCACCGGTACAAATACGCTCATTTACGCAGTTTATTTCTTATTTTAAGGTACAACTAAGAGTTAATTCATACATCTAACGTTCATACCCATGCACGGACGCACAGTCGAGCGGCATAAACCCCAATCTGTGGTACCCTATGACTAAATCATATGCGCTGTGGCAAGCGGTGATGGTATGTGTTACAGGATATAACATGATGGTTTGTCCGTCGATTCTCGCCTTTCGGGAGCTCTATTTGATGCCTCCACAACTGTTGTAAGTGCAAGTGTTAGAGGTGTGATTTTTACGTTGGTGATGAGTACACAATAATTTTCGCTCCTGTAATAGATGGTTGACGAACTCCACGTCGTGACGTGTTGTCCTTTGTGTATATGTATGTACATGTGTATGTGTATGATTTTCTTACACACGAATGCATTGTACGTTGTAGATTTATTAACCTGGCAATAGACTGCCTGATGTGCATTCATGTGCGCCGGAATTTTAAAACGGCCTATGTACAACTTGGCGTGACGTACGACACCGAATACGACATAAGTAAACACTACAAAGCCACAGGCTTCACTACCGACCTTATCGCTGGTAAGTTATATTACCAACAAGGACTTGTGTGTGTATGTACACGTGTGCTGTGATGTATGCATGTATGAATATACGTGTTTTTATTTTTATACATAGTCTATTTCAGGCCAGCTCGAGTTCGCATTTGTCAAATAGTCTGTCTTTCGGTGTAAAGTGTATGTATTAAACACGAGTGTGTGGTTTTTGAACTGAACTTGTTACCTTGCAGTCACTATCTCAGCCATAGCTACTATGATGTTTACTGGTTTTCACGCTTGCACTGGCACATGTCAAACTTCTTGTTCCCACAATTCTGCTTAACTTACGTCTTCGTTTGCAAACAAATTGGTAGTTTCACCTTCCCTAGTTCCCTTGCAGTGCCATGTTATACACATATTCGTGTGTATATTTTGCATCGAGTCTATCGTAGTCTGACACTGTCAGAAGGAGGCATAATCATCCACTTCTGTGTTGAAAAGTGAATCAACCCAATCCATGCAGATCTTGTCTGACCCGAATTCACCATATACTAAGACTGCGAAATTAATTTTGTATCGTCGAGCCTAAACCCTATTGTTTCCCATTTCTACTCACATTATACCACGACAAATGAGACAGCTTTACCGCTAGACACAATTTTGTTCGTCATCCAGTTCATATTCAACATGACGATGTTTGAGCAACAGTACTGGATGAATCCCTCCAACTTGTACACATTTTTTGGGCTACACAACTATAGCAGCGACTTTCCCACATTGATCACGGAACCCAGGAGGACCCTACCCGCATCGCTCACCTTCATGGGTGATAGTGGGCTTTGGGACTACTTTTGGTTTCCTGCCATAGGGGTGAGCGCCGTAATACACACGTTTGTTCTGTTGATTCGATGTAGAGCACTGAAGCTGCTAACTCTACCTAACCTTGGTAGTTATTGTGCTGGTATCGCAAACTACACAGTGAGTCATTTATGTGAGCGAGTCATTTCTGTGAATCATCATTGATTTGTTACGTATGCGTATGTATAAGTACGTCTGTGAAAAGCAACACATTTGATCATAGTACGTTTTCTTCTTCTGTTGGTCAGATGTATAACCCAGCCCTGCGTGTGTCCGTATTGCAAAACGTAGATGTATATATGAGCGTACTGTGAGGAAGTAATGGCTGGTTCCCAATGCACGAATAGTTCGTTAAGCGCCCGCATAGTATATCAAGGAAGTTCAACCGTATAGTTTCAGAACGTGCATTGCAAGCATATACTGTACAAGCATATGCGTACTTAATGTACAGTATGTGGATAGTAAGACGGCCCAATATCAATTCATTTCTATGCAACAAATTAAACACAGTCACACGTCAACTCGGTGGAGCTGATAAAGCTATACCTCACGGTGATATGGGTAGGTCATCTAGTGGGCTGTGGCTACTATTTGATATGTTGTTATGAGGAATTTGAAGGCAGTAGTTTTGTTTTCGACAAGGTATGGGTTCTACGCACTCATTTAGACAGTGCGTATGAAGATGATGTTCGACTTGATTAGTTTCTATACAAGATTGTGTACGACGTGGCGAATATTTTAATAGAGAAATTATGTGATACTATACGCTCGAAATGCGTGAGTGTGACTGTCTTGTGCTGTACATGCCCACATGCGTTGTACTTGGACTATTTGATTGTCTCGTGTATATTTCGCGCATGTCGTGCGTTGTCATAGTCGAGCATCAATCGTTGGTATCTAGCACTTGTCACTTAGACTGTTAAGATTGTTGTGTACCATTCATACAAGATTCGCGTACCTTGCAACATCAAACCTCCAGATGCACCAGTTGCTACAGCATTTTCTAATCGTTTCTCCTTCATTATGCTTTTGCCTCAGTAGAAGAGCATGCACATGGCAGCATCTCCACGACAATATATTTTCGTAGTTGGTGATTTAGTCCGCACTTCGTATCCCAAAGTGCTTACCTTCCGTTAGCAATTTTTGAGGATTTTTATTTTACTACTACCCGTCAACACACAGTATTAACTACATGCGAGCAACGCATTTTCTTTGGTGTATTCATTCGCAGTATATTGTCTTCATCTTCAGAGTTTTGAAGATGAAGCGCTATCAACGAAACTACTAATGACCTTCTATTGGGGATTTTCTTCTATGAGTGGAGTTTCTTCTACAGCCAAACCTCCAGAAACACCAGTGGAGACCATTTTTTCTTTTTTCGTGAGTTTGATCAGGTATACTTCTAGCTGTGCTTACTGTCATATAAAAGTTTTTGAGGTGAGGTGCATGTGTTTGTATTGTTTTCTTTAATTGCGTGAGGGTTTGTTTTGCATGTTGGTAACCACAACCATATAGTTAAGCACAATATCGTTATATTGTTCACAGTCAAGTTGTTGTTCTGTTCCACATAAAATCCCTGCACAGTATAAGCATCTACGCCGTTATCATTGGAAATATGGGCAAAATAATCAAAGCAGCCAACCACTCCTCCGAAAAGTACCGACAGGCCATGGAAAGAATAAATAATTATATGTCCTATAGAAAGATCCCACCTGCCATCCAACAAAGAGCAAGGTAGAACATATTTACGGAGGCTGACAGTGCTACCATGGAAAATTAATTTACTTACAGTGTTACTCTTATCTTATATTACTTATTGTGCATTGAAGAACGCTTTGTTTACCTAGTTCAAATACGTGTCCAACCCACAGACAGTACTTCGAGTTTCTCCATTCACGACAGAGAGGGTATGAGGACGAGACCATTTTAAAAGACTTTCCCTCTCATTTGCGCACCGAAATCTATCGTCACCTTTGCCACGACGTTGTGTTGAAAGTGCCAATGTTTGCAAACAGCTCAAAACCTTTCATTGACCAAATGGTAACTAAGGATTTATACACGCATGTGAAAGCGAACACGAATACTGACATCACGTACATTTATCATGAATGAAACATATGCAGCCTATCGTCCCATTAAAAGAACACTCGCATGAATAGACTTTTTTACTGAACATAACAACACAGTCCGAAGGTGCTCCATCGTTTATTGTTATGTATCCTATATATCACATCATAGGTATCGCATCTCAGACCTCAGATTTATTCGCCGGGTGACTTTATCGTGCGGATAGATGAGCCTGGAAAAGAAATGTATTTCATTAGCAAAGGACGAGTTAAAGTAGTGAATCGGGTGGGGGCGTCGGTTGTAGAACTTGGCCCGGGAGATTTCTTTGGAGAAATTGCTGTCGTGTCGCACTCCTCAAGACGAGTAGCATCTGTAGTCGCAAATTCTTTTTGTGGTATGCACATTGTACATTATACGTTTGTGTATTTTTCAAGAAATATGTTACTATACTGTTCACACATGCATGTAATATCTGCTATTAATATATAAATGTGGTTATTTAAATTGTGATTATACGTTGGTGTTCTTGGTTTGATATATATTGTTTCCTTATCGCTGACGGTGTTGACCACGCTGCGGAGGAGGAAAATACCTGGATAGCAAGTGTGGTATACTCGATCGCATGTTTCATTATTTCTGTCTAATGGACCAAATCCTCAACCCTATTCAGATTTATTTGTGCTAAACAAGTCGAATCTGGACGAACTGCTGACCGAATTTCCAGACGATGCCCATGAAATCAGCCACGTCGCCCGTCAACGGTTGCGTTCCATCAGGTGCACACTCCGAATTTGCTCATCGAACTTAACATCTACATCGGAAAAGAAAAAAAGTACTCATTTCAAAATGAAACATTATTTCTAGTACTATCTCTAACTACGAAATGGTTTGTATTCCTGAACCCTAACAGCACTGCACACATGAAGGAGGCTGCTGATAGCGCAACCGCAATATACAAACGCCTGTTCGGCGAACCCCCACCAGATAATATGTATGCGGTTAAATTTAGGTTGCTTATATAGATTTTTATGGGTGTTGACAAAAGAGGACGTTTAAATGATGCACTTGCACAAGCAACAATCTTCCCATTCTTCGAATCTGTTTACGCTTGATAAGTACATCATCGAACTCATACGTATCACCAATCTCCACCTATTATTGTTTTATGTGGCTCACAATATCAGCTACCGCAGATTGTCATACGAGGGGGAAACTTGCGTTAAGTATGTACCGTTACATGTACATATGTATTATAAGTGAAAGTGCGAATGAGAGTACGATTATAAGTGTGCCAGGTAATTTTGTTGTTGGGAATTTGTTTTTATAAATGTTAGCGTCACTCAAAGCAGGAGTAAGAAAATCCAATATCAATTGTATGATAATGTTCTTATGTTTTTCAGCACTCCGAGCTTGGATAACTTTACAGTGTACAAGTGTGCGTCTCTTGGAGACATTGCCAAGTCTCCCCAAGACAGCCACACACTTGACAATACATCCGAGGATCTCGCCAAGAGTTCCAAACCAATCGATACAAGCATCTGTGAAGCGAACACTACAAGGATAAACCGCATGAACGGGAGTGACACATGTAAGGAAGAGGAGTATGCCAATACTTCAGATGGTCGTGGTCCTGAAACAACGGAAGAATATCTTCGTAATCGTGTAGAAAATCGCAGTCTCACGTTGCCGACTACCCTTGAAGAGAATACCGATATTCATAGCAACGAAATGTTTGGTGATAGAGATGAAAACTCGTCCAGATCGCACTCGTCGCTAAGTTTATCCCCACGATTGCCCCATACACCATTTAACAAACGAAAGCTGTACTCGAGCTATGAGTATGAGCGTAGTCCGACGCTTTTTGCCGCAATATCAAGTGAGCAACTAAATGATGCGGGGTCAAGGATATCTTCACCTCAAAGACAGCCCCAATCGTATGGGACTAAGAGATTGAGTATAAGTATAACAAACCATGACAACAAGTACAGCAGTGATAAGAACGTGGTCCACTCAGCCCGCGAGAAATACGTAAGTGGGAATTGCATTTTCGTACATGTTATATACATATACACTTGTGTTTGTTGTGCATACTTGTACCCTTTGATTGTGTCTTGTCATGAGTGTATTTATATGTTGCTTACCTGTCCGGGCTAAAAAAGTAACACTAAATAATGCAAGTGTATGTGAGAGTGTTGCGTCCTGCATTTGTTAATAATCAGAGTTTTACTTAGTTTCACATTGCGGATTGGTGAATAAATGATAAGATCGCGTATAAGAGCGTAAAATCGCGTATAAGAGCGTAAAATCGCACGTGTATGTAATGTACATCGTGAAGGGATGAGTTCTGATTTAGTGTTGTGTTGCAAAACATATTTAAAGACTTGTTACGATGAAATGTTTGTCTATGCAGGCTGAGAGCATTTTGTACTATATGCTTGTTCTTGTTGCGTATATATTATGGGTACTTTCATTTTTTATGTGCTTGTGTTTGCACCGAAAATGGTTAGGATTGATGACTGTGTAATTGATTTGTGCATATGTGACAGATCAATTCGGGAGTGCGTGTTATACACGTGATTAAAATACAGATTGCGTTTGTGGTACGTTTACGAAATATCTTCCATAACTCCTACTGCATACTCACACCCTAGAACTCGCCCGATTACCAGGCACAACGAAACCCACGGCAAATAGATGTCGCTGATACGGGCAGTAGTGCATTGGCAAAGAAAGACAATGCCTTGGCTACAGCGGCCATCATAGACTCAACCGAGTTTAGTAGGAGGACATCCACTGATCGGTGTGTGCGTGTCTTATGTGCTTTATCCGCATTTCCAATGTTCATGTGTGGGTTGTTGATTATGTTATGCCACTGCTGTTGATAAGATGGGGCTTTCGTCTCGCTCACGGTAAATGGTCCTAGCTCCCGCATCAAGTTTGACATAATGTTGTTTTAGAACACTAGAATCATCACGACATTGTGATGATTTTGTACCTTCGTCTCGCTCACGGTAAATGATCGTAGCTCCCGCCCGCATCAAGTTTGACATAATGTTAATTTAGAACACTAGATTCACCACGACATTATGATGATTTTATACTTCCGTCTCGCTCACGGAAATGATCCTAGCTCCCCCATCGAGTGTGATAATGTTGTTTTCGAACACTAGACTCATCACGACATTATGATGATTTTATACCGCTTCTTGAAGGATATGTGTTCGTAACCCAAGATCATCATCTCTCTCTCCGATTCTTCGTCGTTCAATGAATATGTCATACAACGGCCACCAGCTGTCTAGGACATTCAATACCAACGATAACTCAGAACAAAGCGATACAGAATTCAGCTTTGAATCTCTTAATAGAAGTCCGAGGTAATATATGTATATACGCTATTGCAAAGGTTTCGTATCGTAAGATAAGATTATCGCCTTCGCCTTGGTCTAAGTTTGTAGAAGATGATATAAAACTATACATATCTACATGCAATATTCACCAACAACTACACAGCATCAACACAAATATCGCAAAGAATAGTCCAGTGTATAGAAGCAGATCCCTTCGCCCTGAAGACAGCGGATTGTTGAGTCAGATGGATGTAGAACGGGATGTACACCACCGAGTTGCGAGATCGCTTACAAGTCACAATGTTGATCTTTTGAAACCACCAGGATTACGGTAATGTATTGTTTGGTGTTGTAGTAGGTTTATTTTATTTCTAAAACTTGATCCATATTGGTATTATCTTGTTTAAATTGTTTGTTTACATTGACGACTATTAAATATAATATAAGAGACTCGAGACAAAAAAGCGTCTCTAATATGTTGGCTGTGTCTTACTAAATATTAGGAAGATTACTCGCCGACAACGTCTCTTAAATTTGGAGGACAACATTAATCGAACGGTATGCTAAAAACGGTACTGCTGTATATATTATGTTGAATACAGTGCGTTAGAGGTTGTCAGCATTTATGTTCCTTAATATAAAAGTATATCTGTTCAGCCAATGTTTCCTCATGTAGTTTGATAAATAATGTAGTTTGGATTAATACATCAATCATGTGAAGGAACTTCAGACCTAGTTTACAAGGTATAGAATTGATCAAATGTCACCACATCTATAGAAAGCTGAGGCCGGTAATCTTGTGAACTTTCTTAAAGCGCTTGAGATGGATGATACAGAAATTGGTGCAGCAGAGAGAGATGAAGCACTCACAATTCTCAGACGTCTGACAAGCAATCTACTCACAAGTCCGGAACCATCCACGTGTACGCCAGCAACATCTACTCCTGCATCAAACGACAGCGATATTGACCACACCACGAGTATAAACTACGCGTTCCAAGAATGAATCCATTCTCTGTCCAACACATGTGCATGGGCAGGGATCGTCGGGACAGCAGGGACCCTGACCATAGAGCGTGGTCATCCATGTCAACGCCTACCGGAAACAAAGTCGTTTCTCCTCTTCTCAAGCCGAAAGGAAACGTCAGCGCCAGCGGCAAGATTGACGCGGCATATGCAAGTAGTGTGAGTGCCCTCTTCACAAATTACTAAATGATGCGATATTAACGACAATTGTGATTGATACGCCAATAAACACTGAGCCTGGGTTCAATAGTATTATAAACATCCGTAGGATAGAGATCACATGTATAAGTCAACTCTACAAACCTGTGGTTTGTTCTTGTGCACTCTAGAACAGTAAAAGGGTTCACACTCTGTTCCGCCCCTCTACATAAAGAGTTGATAGCTCAAGAGGAAAGAGACTCGGTAAATTTCAGCTCCTAAAACCAAGTAGTACATCTACGCCCATCTCCTTGAAATATGCGCTACATAATAGTTCACTGGATTATCAATTCGTTTCGATTTCATACCATGATATATTTCATGCATTCCACACTATGAGCACGATATATAACATGCTGATATACTTTATATAGCAGGGTGCACGACTTTCATGTCTTAGACCTCTAAAGATTCGTTGCAGAAACATTTGTTTGGTGTGTAAATAGGCGAGTTAGCGCAATTTTCGAAGTCTATATATACGTACGTGATGAGAAAGAAGTAAGGTTGTGTTGCTCGTATTCCTCTTCATATTCAAAATTTCTTCATAATACTGTATTGCTTTGACATTCCTCACTGGTTACGTGGTGACGATAATAAGCCCATAGATAACAAGGACCACTGCATTAATTCGCATTACTAGAGGCTTATGTATATATACTATATTCTGTTGCAAAGACAATGTACATAGATTAACTCTTATTTATGTATGCCATGTATCTAGCATGTATGGTCGTAACAGATCAAAGAAAAGGTCATTCCTTGTTCGTCTAGGATGACGTGTTTCTAATAACGTAAATGAGGACCGCCTGTAATAGAATTAGGCACAATCGTGATCGTGTGCTCTTGAGTATATTTGATCCGATGCTCACAATAGGGTTGAAAGCCAAAACCGTACTAATTCTATTAGTGTGTACATGCGATATACCGTCTCCACTAATACATCGTTGTGTATCCCCCCGAGTATTAAATTCATCACTTGATTGTACTACTTGTACCGTGCTGTCTTCGCGCCATACCTCATGCATCAACGTTTAACCTATGCCTGCAACCCGGTCCCCACGATACACGTAGTACATGGCATGTGATGAAAAATCCCACGGGGTTGAGGTGTTCTATGTGTTGAGTCATATATGTTAGTGTGCAATGTTAGTTATGATAACCCATAGTTATAGTCAAGTTACATCCCATCGTCTTTTAACCGTTAGTGATTATCCCGCCCATAGTTTAATTGACCATATAGGGTGCACTATGCGATGAACGTTATATATAAAGGTTATATATGTATGTGAGATCTCACTCAACCTTCGTTGATACATATGCGAGCATTCGTTGCTCCATTCATCTTGACAGTACGTGCCCTTGCAACAGTCGTGATTTCTCTAAAATAATCTTTACCGGCAGGGAATCCAGGAGTGTACACAAGTGTCAGCTCGATCGCACTGGAATGAACAGAGGTACGTTTACGTACGTGTTCGTATTTGGTTGATTTAGGTATGCGCGATCAAGCAAGCCTTTTTATATATACCCTGTCTAATGAATAAAAGTATTGCAGGCAGTTTTTATGCTTCTGGGAACCTGCATGTCCATTTGTTTGCGGTTTCAGTTAAACACAATTACTTGATTGTCCGATACAAAATGATAAAGTCGGCGCTCATTTTTTCTGTGCGTAGGGAAGTGCACCTTCCATGATGTAACCTAATTCCTTTTTGTCTTTGTGCATGCTTGTACTATTTTATGGGTAGTAAGTTGTAAATCGTAAACAAGTATTACAGAGTAACGTAAGAATGTCGAAGACAAACACAAACACCGAGGTATGGGAGGAGGTTGAGCAAGGAAGATTCGGTGATCTGTCGCTCGAAAAGATACGACAAATGCAGTCGGCGTGGGCACAAGAGCGGGATTTCGCAAAGTATCACACCCCGCGTAATTTAATGATGGCTATGACCGGTGAAGTCGGGGAAGTCGCCGAAATATTCCAGGTACATAAACGGTAACACGTGATTTAGTATACATCCATGTACACGGGCAAACAAAGACTAAGGAGGTTACCATCATACATAATTAGCCTTGAGCGTCATGTAGTTGTATTTTCCTGTCTAGCAAAACAATTTGCACTGCATTTATGGACTTTATACAACGATGAATGTAGCAAAGTTCTGTTATCTAGCAAAGTTCTGTTATCTAACTGAACTTTGTTCTGAATAATCCAATCGTTTGGATTTGTTCTAATTTTGAAATGTTATTTTTACATCCAAATTATGTATTGTGCTCAGTGGAAAGGTGAGGTGGCACACGGTTGCCCCGAGTTTAACCCTCGAGATAGAGAGCACTTGGGAGAAGAGCTCGCTGATGTGTTGATATATCTCACCCGACTAGCCGATGTTTGCGATATTGACTTAGCAGGTATGCGTCATCTTTGCTAAGATATTAAATATCCAAATTCTAGTTTGTATCCAACTAAGATATCATTGTTAATTAATCTCT
Organism: Creolimax fragrantissima; assembly: GCA_033442365.1. NCBI lineage: Eukaryota > Ichthyosporea > Ichthyophonida > Creolimax > Creolimax fragrantissima. The sequence goes on from JAWQFL010000011.1 coordinate 687,178, forward strand.
TTGAAAATGTTATTGTACTAAGTGTGACGATTGGATATTCATGATATTTTCTTTCTTGTACACAGCTGCAACGTTACGAAAGATAAAATTGAATTCAGAGAAATATCCAACCTCAGGAGGAAAAACTAAATTACATGAATTGTAAACGCACCGAAAGGTTGTGCATTCGGCAATCACATTTGGTGCTTATTACACACATAAATGATCACGTTGGAAAGATTGTACGTGCACTTCGGCAAGGATTGTAATCTATTTTATTACACACGACATGTTTATCATACCGTGTCGAAACTTTAAGTATTAGTTCGCTTATTAATTAACAACAGTTCAAACTGTACTGATGATGGCTGTAGATTTTATACAATAGGAACAACTACAGCCTTCTATCAGCCAACTATACTTGCAACAATAGTGTCTGTGTCGTATTTGAGAGTAGGGACATCTGCGTTGTCATCCACAGATTTCAATTTCTTCCGCTTTCGAACCCCTGGCCGCGTTATTTTGGGTCGAGTGGGGCCAATGACTAACGGACGATACAACGGAATGTCCTTGCTGAGTTTTTCAACAGGGGGGTCGCCCAACACTGGAAGATGCATTGGCGTTGAATAGTTACCGGCATCAAATAGTTCATCCTCCACTCTAAACATCAGGGCCCTGAGCAGGCGAGGGCTGAAGTCGATGTAACTGGCAAACACTGAAATGAGATAGGAAAGCGACGAGTGCTCAGGGAGAAAACCTGCAAGAGGATTGAAAGAAGTACGAAGGATCGTATTGAAAACATATTGGTAATAGTCGATGGTGTTTTTATTTGTGTGCATACTTTCATTATACCAAAAGAAAATTTAGGTTTCAAAGAAATTGTGAAAATATAGACCACTGATCTTACGGTTCTTGTGGTAACGCACGTATCGTCTGCAGGGGAGTATTTCGGTAATTATTTTCTCTGTGTAAGATCGTTCAGCCTCAGCGTATTCCTGTACTACGTCCTAATGTATCGATAAAATGCAACTGTCAACTAGCATTTTGAGAGATAATTATGAAATTCGAATAACATCGAAACAAGACTGTTTACAACCCCTGACAACGAAACGATAAAATTATCTCGAACGATGGAATATGTCTCATACCTCATAGTCCATCATGGATTGCGATCGAAGACGTATGGCACGGCTTTGGACGTCGTCCTTAATTAAGTTTTTAATTCTTACCTTCTCTTCATCAGGTAAAGCGGACAGGAAAATGTTGCGCTTTTTGTCTTCACTTTCGTTAAATAAGAAATATCTGCGACAGTACAGGTGTACAGACGATTTTAAGACCGTAGATCACTTAATTACAAAGAGTATAAATTCTGCCACTGGTTGACATTTGTACACTCAATTACAAAGAGTATACCTTGGTTTTGGAATATAAGGCGGGACTGCTTCGATCTCTAATGGTGCATCAATTGTCTTTTTGTTCGACTTTCGATGTTTCTTTATCAGTCGTTCCTCTGGTAGTTCCGATATTATGGATGGTAGATCTTTGGAACATATAGATAACTCGTTTTTATCTATAGCGCATTCCACACCAGACGTAAACTTCGAGTGAACAACAATGTGTGATTGAGCAGTAGTCTCAGGTATCAATGTTGTCGTCGTTGGGTCACGCACATCTGGATACACCTCGGTTTGCTGCACGTGTCGCGAATGTATCTCGTCGTCCGCCAAGTCTTGAAACATGCTGGACATTATATCCATACTGGTCGTAAATGAGTCTGGGAACATTTCGCTGCCCAAATAACGAAGATAGTCGTGTTGTACTCGTAGGCTAGTCAACTCGTTCCTATACAATTGGAGGGCATCAGTGCGAATAGGTTTGAGAAATGAGACAACATGAATTAGAACAAGGAAGAATACACGTAAGTGTACACCTTGGTAATTGATGAACTAATATAAACTTGCACTTAAGTAGATTTGGTATAATCTCTTCGTGAGATAGAATGGATTGTGTTATTGTTTGTGTGCAACAATTGCTAATATATGTCATTAGTAATTCATGACCTTGAGCAGATAAGAGTACACTGTAGCCCTTACTTCGTTTGCGGAATAGTAGCTGCCTTCTCATCTTGAATTACACTCATTTTATCCACCCATCCCTTCCAGGACCATTGCTCACGTCGCAGCAGCGTCGTTTCAGTATCGGCATTTTGCGTCGCCACCATGGTCCTCATAAGAGTGGTAGAGAGACCTGAAGAAGATACATCACCGCCGTTAGTCACTGCAGTACCCGAGCGAGCAGGTGAACATATTCTATTGCTTGAATCAGCAGCAGTTTCTACATCGTTATACGCGGTTGTTGTGGTTCTAGAAAGACATGTTGACGTAGTTTCAGTAGTTCTAGCGGGAAACATAGCATCAGACAGGCTATTAGCGAGTTGATTGCCACTTGAATTCGCGGCTAGTTCTAAAGCAGTTACAGACTCCCTGCCTAGAGGTGTACAGTTAGCAAGGTCTATAACAACCATGTCCATAAAAATTGCAAGCAATTAAAAAGTGCATACGGGTACAAGCAATTAGTTCATGTACATTCAACTGTCGTACAGCAAGAGTCTCCTAGAATTCATGTTTAAGAAGCACAATGCTAGCAGCGACGAATCTGTTGTAGATCGTGTTGTCACCAACAAATACGCACAATTGATAGAACGTGTACCTTCGTTCGCTTCACACTACAAACAATGTATTCCAGCTGAAATATGCACAGTGCCCAGCTTATTCGATTTCTGCAGTCGCGCGTGTAGGCCTGCAAACGCTGTCATCGCGACGATATTTGGGCATGGCTTGTATATACATATACATATATATAATCGTATTCTTAGCCGTTACCTTGTTCAGGAAAATCACTCCTCGAGGTGGGTCTACATGTCGCGTCAGATTTTACGAACTCGTCGAATTCGCTTATGCCGTACATAAGTTTCAAGCTGATGCAAATAAACGCAGCGAGAATTCCTCGGGGAGGGTTCCTATGGCTTCCCCAATGTCGAACACGAACTTGATTTTTGTAGCCGATATGGACTAGAGGAGAAATTGTTAAAGGTATCTTGCTCATTTGATGTAGTGTGTATGCTTTCTTCGCGAGATCTGGTGGAAGGTTCAATTCGGTAACCATTCTGCGTAGAAATCAACCATGAAACGATCAAAATGGACAGCTACGGGCAGAATGGACAACTATGTATAAAATGGCGGTAGTCTGTACGACATATGCAAGATCATCTAGTTCTTCTATCTGTGCGCACATGCACAACAATAAATATACGTGCGAGAAATGAACAAACCCGCGAAAACAACATTGCTTACTTACAACGCCATTTGCTGATACACACCTCTCAAACAAAGATTTTGCATTCAGTCCAGGGAAACCAGGTCTAGAAAGCTTCAAGTTGTTTAGTACACGAACTGACCTGGCGTAAACCTTTTCACACCCTGGCATATACCCCGGTCGCAAACGCCTATGATATTTATATACAACGACTTCTTTATATCTCGGGTGGAGGCGATAGGCAGCGAAATATGGAAGCCTGCCGTCCCGTACAAGTTTGGTGAGATCGTTTAAAAATAAGGAGGCACGTTCCCACAAGCATGCCAGATGTAATATGGAGAGTGTCATCTCCATTCTCGCCTTCACGAACGGTACATTCTCCATGAAATCTTCACCGTGCTTGTAATTCGTCCATTTTCTTCTAATCCTGGGTCCAGTTTTGCATTTTGCTTCAACTGATGATAGTTTCGGGCCGGTCTGCCGTTTTTTATGTTGCCTTCGCTTTCGCTCGACCGACTGGTCCAAGTCTTTGTCAAGATACATATTATGCTCCCTTATCGAATCCGCCACGCCATCGGCTCCAGTAACTATGTCAGTTTTGTAGGGGAGATGGCTTCGTTTCAATTCTTCATCGTCATCTTCACCGCTCAAATCCACGTCAGACAACCTAGGCGAACTTTTTTCTGAGCTGATGTCCATTTGTCTATAATTCGCATTGTGGCGCGTGCGTGGCTGTAATGGCATTTTATCTGACCTATTTTCGACCGTTTCATCACTCCAAGGCCAACTCGTAGATGAATCACTCGCATTGTCCGTACTACTGATGCTATCACAGGACTCGCTGTCGCTGTCACTATCAGAACTAAAATCCGACAACCTTCCGGATCTGGAACTGGCGCGAGTGTCCGTATGGCTTTCAATACGACTTTGAGTGCGTTGTGTGGGGCCTGCCAGCCCGTGCAGCTCTCCGGTCGAAGCAATCATTTCCTCGTCTTCGACTGTATTATTCACACTCGTATTTTCTTCGCCGCTGTCTCCATTACACAGTCCAGAAAGCTCAAGCCATCTGAACCATATTTTCATGACTGTGCTCTCGAGGCGATCAGAAACACCTTTCTCGTCTACTAATACTTTGGCTTGGGCAATTAAGGCATATTGAATTGTTTCGTAGAAGATGATCCGATTATCGGCAAGGGGCATCTCTTCGACCGGTTCACGTTCAACTACGTTGTCCAAAGAAAAAGATGTTATTTAATGGATTTCTTCACAGCAAATCATGATTACGCCCATCAGTCAAGGATATTAAAAGGGCCAAAAAAAGAGATCTATTACATGTTAACTTACTTGGTACATCTCGTCTTCTCACAGTTCGAATACCTTGACTCGCAATTACCTATATGCATCAATGAGAATGTAAGGAACTATCGTTACTATGCAGGGCTTTTGACAAACGAGAAAGAAGAAAAACAGACCAGGTAGGATATTCGTAACTTTTTAAATGCACTCATATTCTTTGCCTCCATAAGCGCACAACATTGGTACAACAGCGTCTATATAGATGTATATATATCCGCACGTCACCGTTAGTGAGACACAATTACTCCTGTATCAAGATTCCGCGTAACAAGCCTGAGGTCACTGCCATATATAGAGTGGTACACGTATTTTGTGCGAGATTGTTCACAATAATGAGAACTTGCATATAATTATATCATTAATGTGTACGTATGGGCGTTTTCCTCAAGGCGTACAATTCTATTAGTATCATAGAGAAATAAAACCCAATGAGAACATCAGCGGGCTTTGCGTCATCATGAGAAGGAGCGAAATATCCTTAATACGGGTACTACCATGCCCCCTGCGTATCATTAGCAGACGATCAGTTGTAAACAGGTACGCATGCAAACATACATACACACGTAAAGTACGCAAGGGCCAAGCATGCATGAGTGCATGTGGTATGAACGGTACCTCGTCAACATTAGCTTCCATAGTAAGGAACTCAGATTGCCACCCGCACTCAACGCATGTCTGGAAGCCATCAAACTCTTCAAACTGCCTCGATCCACACTCTCGACACCTCATACTGGACACTAGTGCGCAGGCACTCTTAGATTTCAAATAGTTTGATCTAAATTACTCAACGCGAAAGAGATCTTCATAATCAACTCAACCACAAAAAACGTGGCCTTGTTTCTGCCATGATTAGAGAGTTCTAGCAGCAGAGCTAGTATACAAGCGCTAGCAGCAGGTACCCAACGTTCATGCCAAAATCTGAACTCAAATCCTAATTATATACAGGCAGGAATATAAATGAGGGGACGGGCAAAATAAGATCGAGAGAGAGAGCGTGTGTGTGCGCGCGTGTTTGTTTACATACGTATATCTATATAAATAGTATGTATGCTCTATATGTATATATATGTGTGTGTGTGTGTGTGTGTATGTTTATGCGTGTATGTGTGTACCGTTCGTTCTTTACGAATCTTTGGCTTCCATTATTAAAAACGACCAGCGTGGCCAGATGCACACACTCATTAAGAGAAACAAACAGAACTAGTTGTACACACGTTTCTCCCCTCATACAGCCACAATGTTCTCCCCGATACCCACGGTCGGGTGTGGGTACGTGAGCATGGGCAAGTCCACGCTTCCTCTCTCTGCGCTTGTTGGTCGTTTTCTATCCACCCACTCCCACGGCCAGAGATACGCCCTGCTTCCTGCACGTCTCAGTACATGTCTCAATCTCAATCTCAACTCCTCCACCGCCTGTGTACAAAAGCAACAAAGCAGAAGTGTGCACATATACAAGTGCACACACACGCCATCCGTAACATGCCGTTGTCATTCAGTAGATAATGCATCTCGTAGTGTACACTCTGTTTTCAGCGTTGTCCCACCTTCACCTTGGCTACCCTGCACAACCTCTAACGAAGTTTTTGTATCGCAACAAAGAAATTTACACACGGGAAGTTTAAGTGCTGATGTTCTTAGCAAAAATGTTCTTAAGCAATGCCGTGGATGGGTGCAGAGAGGCATGTGCACTTCCGTACCCCCCCCACCACCAAAGAAGCTTTCTTTAACAGTATGTCGTATGTGTCCGTGTTCTACTGTGTGCGCAAGTTTATGACTACATATTACGTGAACCTGTAAAATTGCCTCATGCAGCTGTGTTGAAGCTAGTTTGATCGCTGATCTACCGTTAGGTATGTTTGCTTTTTATATGTACACATAGGAATATATCATGAGGTGGTCGTGAATTTTGAATCAAAACATAATAAGACATGCCAATATATTGTGGAGCGGAGCTACAACACTTGTGAGCCGATGTCCATAGTATATTGCGAAATATATATCAGCAATCGCTGTATCTTTATATTTCTTTGTAGTCTACAGGTATATATTGAGAAAATGTGTAAAATGGTCATACCTATAGTATGGAAATATTCCTCCGTCACTAATTTAAAATCTAGTACAATGTACCGTCTGATCGATAGACTTATCTGCAATTCTTGCGTAGGATCGCTTGAAGCAATTGACCGCACAATACGGTAGAGTGACATTAGGTGTGTACATTGTGTATGATATTATATCATTTTCCTGCTTCTACACAGCCGTAAAGATGGGTTTCGAAGTGTCAGAACTGCTTTCCAAGGTATTGACGGGCACACATCCTTACAAGGCGTGCAATAGTTAGATCTGTGGTGATATACCAATCTTACTCGTTTGTTGAATGGTCCTATCGGTGTAGTATTTTGGTTTATCCTTATGTTTATTCTTGCCTGTATCGCTAGAATCGCCTAGTCGGTAGACTTATATCAACCCCATTCTTCCGCTTTGATCTGTCTTTCGAATGCATTTGCTGTTAGATTGGATTCGACACAACGGATGCAACATGGGCAAACTCAACAGCTAGCAACGTAGTCGTGGCGTATGCTGCACACAAGGTATGTCAAGCACAATACAATCTGTTCGAATTCCCTAAATTATCTCAACAAACAAGGAACCGTTGAGTTGCCAAGAATTCACAACTTTTCATTTCATTTCAAAGAAGCCGTTTATATAAGTTGCGTATATGTATGGAATATCTGTCTCGATATGTAATGACAATAATTCTATAAGTGGGGTAGTTTCTAATGAAAATCACTATACGCTCTGTACAGATTTTTGCACCTATCCGAATCTTCTTGACAGTAGTGAGCACCCCGTATGTCGTTAAACTTGGCCGATCGCTAGGTTACATCAAAGTTCCTCCAAAGGTACATATTATAGAGTCATTTCCTGTGTTTTGTTTCTCACGCTGTATTATTTGATTCTTCGGAGATCCATCGTTGACTGCAACAGATAGAATCACTTCACTGCGTTGATTCGCTTATTCAAGTACTGGTGTAAATATATGTAGAGAATCCGTCTACACTGACAAGAGAAAAACAGTAGTAAATTGATAATTTGGAAGAGGGCAAGTATACGTCTCAAAGCGAGTTCACTGTTCGTTGGTATACAATAGGTCCCTATGCATGAAGTCCAGAATAGGATGAAGGATGAAATGGCTAAACAAGCAAGTAAACTGCGAAAAGAGAAGAAATAATCAGTCGTTCATTATAAGTGCGAAGGTATTCAGCTGCCGAACGTATGGTTAAATATGGGAAGGTGAAAAGCGTTTGTACTGGCAATTCTAAATATACATAAGCGCGAACGAGCGCGCAAAAAAACATTGAGATGAAACACAAAGAAGTTGCGCAATTTCTTTGGTTTCATCATTAAGGAATCTAGATGTGGGACTGTGATGAGCGGGGCACTGTGTTCCGAGTAGGATAGATAAATACAAAAGCGTACTACGTAGTTTTGGAAAATTGTCTACATGTATGTACTAAGACCAGAATAAAGAAAAGTAGCTCCCCACGTCTTCATTGCTTGGTTTCCTTGAGAGTGCAAACAATGCCGGAGCTTGTTTTTCTTGTTACCTGAAGGTGAGACCGGAAAGTACTACCTGTATTGTTCATTTTTGTTGCATCACACATTCTTTTTACTATTATAACTACCACACTGACGTAAATGTGTTTAGACGGAATAGTTCACCAGCACTATCTTTCACATATATAAGAAAAAAAGCCCACATCAATCTAACAGTGACCATCATTGTTATGCAGTGCAACCGAATATTGACAAACTCAAGTTCTTCGCAGTACATAAATGCGAAAATTCTGTAAAATAATTAACCATTGCTCGTGACCAGAAAGCAAATATCGCTAGCTCCTTTCTCAATTGTGGACAAGTACGTTTCACTTCTCCTTTTCATGAACACACCACAAAGTGCGATACAAGGGGTTACGTAACAGTTTTCTCTTCATAGCATAAAGACATTCGTGCATAAATGTTTGACAAGACGACGGTTGGTAAACCAATGACAGTATTTTGAGAAAAGGACGTTTCAAGTACGTTGGTAAAACACGCAAACGTATTTGATGACCATCTTTTTATCCTAATGCAAGAAACGTGATTAGTCTGTTCGACTGTTTGTATTCCTCTTAAACATACGAGTATTAATACATCATTATATATCTGGAATACTAAAGCTGGGCCTTTTACAGCACCTATCAATTGCATTTTGGTTCACGTTTTCCACTTGTACAACCTCACTACTCTACCCATCTTCAATAGATGATCTCATCTTTCCATAGTCCTCCTTGCATTTCCTCTCGTACTAGTCTATTGAATAGGCCTGAGTGTAAACACACTCACTAAAACGAAGATCTCTACATGCTTGCTCGCTTACACGTGTGGAACTGCCGCGTGGAACTCAAAAGTGCTCACTGTTCTATATACTTTGATGACGTTGCATTTTCGTTCGCATTTCCATATACACACACACACACGCACGCACAATACACACACACACGCACGCACATACACATACACACCTTTACGCACACGCATTGGATCGGCAACACAAAACTGGTCCTACCATGAGTACGAAAGGCTTTGATGTATCCAACGAGTGGCAGGACTTACCGGAGGGAGCTTCCGTTCCTGTCGGATCCCACGTTCGTCTCGACATGACCACCGGCCAAAGAACTGTTAGGCTGGATCAGGGCGACATCCCCAACACTACTGTAGCAGTGCAATACGATGGAGTTGATGAGGTTACATCTAGTCGGAATTCTGAAGAATTGCGCTTAAATGATCCCACAAGCTGGAAGGGCTTACTTGAATGGTCAACGAGGTTTAAGGACAACTGTAAACCTTCTGAGTTTACGCCGATGGAGAAAGAGGTACATTTTGTTTGGCCGTGAACTTTAAAGTGCTTATTACAATTAACGAGAAGTCGTGTTCGAAACCCGTGTATTCGTTTCATTGTCGATGTTTACTATGCAAAGTTCTTCTCTATGAGTTTTGCTCTATGTGTCACTCCGTTAATCTCTTGTTTGTTGCTGCCTTTTATTGTATTGCGATATGTACTCCCGCTTTCATGTTGCAGCGTGCGAATTGGCTGATGGATGCCTTGGAAGGAATGGCGGATGGAGAGATCAAACAAATGCAAACAGCGTTGACTACCATCGCAGAGAATTTTCCTGCCTGCTTTAACGCCAATGAGCTGACTAAAGTAGAGTTAGAAAGGAAAGAAAATGCCCTCGAGTGTCTGTCGGATTTGGTGGATATGATCGACAATGCAAACAACTTGGTCTCAATTGGTGGATTCCCATATGTAATCGCAATGTTAAAGAGTCCATACCAGTCTTTAGTATGGCGTGCCCTTGATGTACTAGCTGTCAGTACGCAGAATAATCCTACAACCCAGGACTACTGCGTAAAGGAAAAGGTAAAAGAAGTTATATAGTTTTAATTCATTAGTGCATCCACATTATGGGACAGTCCACTTGTGCTTGCGCGCATATAATACGTATGCTACTGTTCGGTTAACACTCCACATATGCTTACGCACGAATACTGACCGATAATGCGATGCTACTGTTAGGTTATGGAAATTGCGTTACCCCTTATGGGAGCTCAGACAGATAATAAGATTCAAGCAAAGGCCCTCTATTTCATGTCTAGTCTGATCCGCCACAACGAAGTGGCAAGTGCGAACTTCATAGCTCGCAATGGTGTTCTTTTGTTGACAGATCTGTTGGTGAAACAGAGTAGCCTCAATGATACCCGAGCTGTCACGAAAGCTCTGTTTATGCTGAAAGTTTTACTGGACACAATGGATGAGGATGAGAAGGTAAGTTCTACCTGGAAACTTGGCAGACAAGTGAACATATCATACTGCTACGATTGCATATAATATTTCTATCTGACTGTAAACTGTACTACTCGTCACAGGCATTAACAAAATCATATATGAAGAATGCATCGATCGTTCCTGCACTTGTCTCTATTTTAAGTGAGAATCTACAAGATAATTCAACAGCACGTGAGCTCGCGTTGGCCTTGTTGGTACGTATCAAGAAAGTCGGGCCAGAAGGTGAAGATATCTTATACCAACCAGAATTGCGTTTGACCAAGGTACTACTTATTTAGAAGAACCAGCAGTGTTGTTTAGTATGTATTGCCAGTGTGTATTGCAAGTTAGACAATCGTACTTATTTTATACGTAAGCTTTACGAGAATAAACTTCTTCAGCACAGTTCTTTTGCACAAAGTCTGATCAACTTCAGATTTGTATAAGCTAACACGTGATGCATGTTTGCGTATTTTGTTCTAGGTTTTGGCGGATCTTAAAATGAAACTCGAATCTTTGCCAGCAGAAGAAAGAGAGTCGGTGGAAGAAGAAATTGAATCCATCAGTGTATTGCAACTGTAGGAATATGACTAACCACAGTGAATATTTAATGCGTTGAGAAGGAAACTTCACTATTTCATACACTAAGAATTTTTATATACATTTTCATCAAATATACATTAGTAGAGCGGACAGTAAGCTGGATTATAAACGTTTTCTATTATCCTACTCAAGAACTCGCAGTTATTTCCTTGTCTCATGCAATACTGGCATTATGGTGATGAAGGCCTTATTCATCTCAAGGTTACCAACAATAAATACTCGACGGTGTCCACAATGAACGTATATTCTTGCATCATATGTCATTAGATAAGCAAACTGCGGCTCGTCCTGTGTATATCTATGCGCTAATGGACTGATATCTATGGTGTCATATTTATGCCTGTGCTGGATATGTTTGGATCAGGTAATGTATTCCCGTCGTTTGGTCGATCCTCTTGAAGTATCTCGGGCTGAAACCTGATGTTCTTGTACGAGACACCGGCGAGCTGGACATCCACTGTTAAAACACATTGTTTTTGAAGCTTGCGTTTAGCATAGAAAAATCCTGATAAAATCGCACTCTACTTAGTGCATGCCATAACGCATACAATCACGTAGTAGCATTGTAGTCTCAAGCGCAACATACCATCGCCATCATCTGGGGTTGTAAATATCAAATCTGTACCTACAGTGTCACTGTAGTTCCCCCGCCAAACAGTCCCATTCAAAAATATCACTGGCGAGGCCGTGTCGAAATCCTAGGTTTGAAGCAAGCGCATGATTTTTCTAACCATACAGCATTTTGTGAACCCTTGTATTGTCTTACAACTCTTGCCATTTGAGGCACATTTGAAAAATAATAAAAAGCCAGCTACCTCTACAATATTGTGTGGATACAAGGCCGTGTGCAATGTACGTCCTTGACGCACTGTATATTGTCAAGCCACTTATCGTGGACAAGCTCTCTTAAAACTAAACTACTTTTATTGTTCACGACAACAGTTTGATGTAAAATTTGCATGACTATGGTTTCACATGGAGTTTCCAGATCATCTCTGTTATAGACAGGTATTGGATAGTACTCTTACCAAAGTATCAAAAGGTGTAACTTACCGCGAGAGTAACTTCGATTTCCTCATTGCCGGAAAGGTCCGGTCCGTGTGGGGCATCGACATCAAGAACAATATACTATTATACAATCGAAACGAGCAAAAAATCAGACATCGATAGACTAACAAGAGGAGAAGGACATATGTGTGTTTGTTCATAAACTCTCTTAGACTAGACGGATACTGCAGTAGAGGAGAAGGGCATATCTGTGTCTGTCTGTTCATCGACATACCTGATCTACTTCCGACCACGACATCTGAGAAATGGTACATCAGTCTGTTGCGGACCACATATATACGCAGCGAACACACCACCTCCACCCCCACCCCTTCCCCTACCACCAAAAAAAAGCCGAAACACGTCTACATACGCATAAATGCCACCACCGCTAACTAACGAAGTAGAGACCCAGACACACGTTGTTGTTTCACAACTATCTCCGTAGGACTCGTACACGGTGAAGGTAGAACCTATAAGATTGAAACAAATCAACTGACTACCTTTCTCTCTCGCTCTCTCTCCCTCCCTCCCTCCCTCTCTCTCTCTAGTGACCTGCAGTGATGAAGCGCAACAGTAATAGTTTTGGAAGCTTTGGGGCTATCCATGGCCTGAATCATGAACTTTTGGAAAACACCCAGTTCGAAGATGACTGGAAAGCTCTTGAAGACAACACCCGAACCCTACTTGTAAGCGAAATTGTGTTGTTTGAAGCACGTGCATTATTAATTACCATCATGGACAGCCCATCTTCCATAGATACCTCCTTATGGCTATCTAGTTGTCTTTGTTCATTTTCTTTTCTGTGTCATTGGTACAAAAGCTATTCTCATTCTGATTTCATCAAGTTGGACACTGCTGTTCTCTTTTGTACACTTTTCGGCCGGGGGAATTTAGGGTGTAGGGGTTTTTGGTATTCTTTTCTGTTATTGGAATATCTGAATGACAATCAGAATTCGTAGCAAATGAGTGATGTGAATTGTTACACTTCACTTTGTTTCTTCATGTAATTAGAATCTCCGGAAGACATATCGAGACACAGTTGAATCGATGACTCGGACTCAAGTAAATATTAAATCTAATCTCAACTCATATAATAGTTCAATAGCCGAATTGGAAGGAGGGTATGTGTTCCTTTTCGTGCTATACGACGTTGCCACTATTCACGTTTTCTTAATGTTATGTACAATATCTACCTAAATAATTGTTCTCACTGGTATGTTGACGATTAGTGTTCAATGTTCACAAATTGACGAACGGCAAAAACGAAAAGTGAGCAGAGGATTGCAGGATAAGAAACGCTTGGCGTCGGAAGTTGAGAAATTTTTACCCAAAAAATCAAGGTAGCAAACTTTCAATTGTCAGTGGTATCCCTGTTCATGCTCAGGATAATAAGAGGACTCTGTATTTGGAAACGAACTTATAAAACGTTTTCACACAATATATTGCCCTCTCCTACCTTTCAGTTTACTTCTTCGACTGGCAATCGGAGATGTGAACGTAACTCTTCCAAAACTTGGTGATCGCATTTTGTATAAAACGGCATATGAAGACTTCAAGTTACGAATGACATTTGTTGCTATGTCTTTCATGGGTAAGTTTTACGAAAGCGCAGTAACATCTGTAATAGGCTTTTTAACGGTATATTGACAAAGTTTTTGTTTAATTTATACAGCTATCAGTATTATATTCAGACTGAATGGCATACGTCATCGGCCGCTGATGTTTCTATTCCAAGTGTTTTTGGTAAGTAGAAATCCACAACTTTAGTCTGCTTGTTATGTTTCACTTTTGCCAAAAGTTTGACGTTCATCATCACAACTTACCTAAGGTTTCGTGCCAGCTCTGGAGAAGATGACAAACTAGTCAGAATAAATCTGCATCATCCAACTAATGATCTCTGAACTTTCATAGGTGTGGTATTATTCTACAATAACGTTGCGAGAACATATTCTTATCGCCAATGGATCAAAGATTAGACAATGGTGGTTGTGGCATCATTATCTGTCGATCGTAGTCGTGTGTCTTCTGGTGATCTGGCCAGATGGATACACTATCCACACATTCTATTCCTCTTTCGATTGGTTCTGTTTTTACGTTGGTACGTGCATACACTCGCTACATAACGTAAGTGTAATTATATTACAAGAGCTTATCGTTGAGCATAGATGCGTTATTCATGGTTGTTAACAGTAGATGAACTTATTATGTTATTTTCCCGTTTGTTGATCGTCTTCATCTTCAGGTGTATGTTGGGTTTATTTTGTGTAGTAAAACCTGTAAAACCGTTCCTTTAAATTTAGGTTTTATTCAGTTATTGGAATTCCAATATCAAAGACGTCGCATGTATACCTTGAACGCTCTTGGAAAACAGGACAACATGGCCCCAATTGGGGAAGGCTTTTCGTGGAATTCGAGCCTATCAGTTCTCATTCCCTTTGTACTGTTTGGACAGGTATTGAAGTTATTGCCCATTCTTTTTTCAAACGTTAAATTGACCGAGGTTTACTAATACTGCACGCATGATTCCTCACTTAGGTATGGCAGCTATTGAATGGGTACATATTGCTAAGACTATCACAACACCCAGAGTGCGTGGAATGGCAAGTCTCAGCGTTGTGCGCACTATTCTTTATCCTTGGAATTGGCAATCTATATACAACTTTGACAAGTGTAAAACACAAACTGGGAAGTTTTAATAGATTGCGGAGCCTCCCCGAAGTAAATGTGTGTCACCATGATGATGAAACAAAGTAATGTGTACCCTCAAGTACGAAACTTGGACATAGAGCTAACCAATTGTAATTGTCAAACGGTAACTACAAAGTAAGAGTGACTTTCTCACAATAAATTTTATAGTCATCTTTCGTTGTTACATTTTTACGATCTTTACACTCGCGCTCAGCGATACTTCACCCGCATAAGCAGTAGTCCACTCGCATACAGAAACCAAATCCCTAAAATATATGCCCCTACACTTATAGTCCGTAAAACACAGTCATACAAATATATCTTGATCTGACCTCATACCACTCAGACGACGGCGTACGTATGGCTCTGTTACACACTTACAACAAAGTGCTTAATGCTGACGCCCAACAACGATCATGTAACAACAATCTCATTCCTTCAAGTTGAGGTAGCATACATCTCATAAGTGTCACATCAGCGACAGTCCATGCAAAAGATAGACTCGAAATATTTACATGTTCATATGTACCTACATAGTGGAAGCCTGAATTAATCCTCACGGACAAATCCGTCAGAGCAACAGAACACGTTTTATCAATAGCACAGGTATAGTCAGAAATCACACCCAATTTGTGAACAGGCATCTTTCACAAAGCAATCATTAATCTGCGTTTTGAGTGCATACATGAGACTTCATATTTGTATTTGAATCATAAGCAGTATAATCACACTATTAAAATGAAAATGTGAATCATAACCATTATAACCACACATATATACTATACATTATACTACAGAACGTGTCCCAAAGTACAAAAAGAACCGCCAAAATTTCACGCGGGGTTTTTTATCAAGCGAACAAACAACATAAAAGCTCAAACAACATACATACACTCGCACATACGCACGCACGTATGATCGTATGTCGGGTCTATTGTATTGCGTAGCATAGCTGCCGTATGATAGATGACGTAAACATACCAGCGTAGACATCAATTAGTACACTTACCACGCAAATTCTTATAAGTAAATCGATCGATCGGTCAACTTGACACTCCTGATTTGGTTGGCACCGCCGCATGTCAATAGTCCCGATGTCACAATTGGACGTTGACACTGGGCAACAAACAAACCAACCGACTTTAGTCGCTTCCCTGGACAATCCAAAGAAATTGTTAACTCTTCTCAAAGCGGTTCACTTGGCTGAGGTAACAGTTGAATGCATGGTTCATTTCCTGTCCGTGAGCTCATTTAAACTCTTGTGCATGTTTGCTTGAACGTAACATTTCGATTTTATTATTTTGCTAGAAATCAACATGCATTGTGAGCGAGAGAGGACTTCGCTTCACTGTCGATGAAAAGGGTATCGTACAAGCGAGCGCGTTTGTCAAAAAAGAGCTGTTTGAGGAGTTCGAGTGCGCGCAGAAATGCGACTTTGCAATTAGCTTGAATGTGTTGATAGAATGTCTAAGCATTTTTGGAGCCACAACGATGAATAGTGAAAGTACATCCCTTATGATATATTATCAGGGTTATGGAAATCCGTTAGAATTGAAACTGGCAGAACACACAGTTTGCACAACGTGCAAAATTCACACAATGGAGGGCATGTTTGCGGAAGACATGAACTTTCGTGGCTCTGAGGTACCCAATAAGATTATTCTCCAGGTAGGAAAAAATAATATATGATTATGAAATTGCTCATTAGTCGTATTGTATTGATACTGTGTATTTATGAAAGCGTTTGTGCCGAAAGAAAATGTCCATAAAAAATACGTTGCCATTGGTTTTGAATGCTACAACACCGTCATATTCTCTGTCGATTTTTAGTAGTCCTTTTCGGCCGTAAAGAAGCGTCGGGTGTCATTATGCTCAACTGTATTTTTATTTTTAACTATTAATTCCATCTGCAGTCCGAATGGTTACGACCTGTGTTTTCTGAACTAACAATCGGTGACAAGAATGGAACATTTGATGTCTATATATCGGCACAAGATCCTTGCCTTCGATTCTCAACATCAAATGTTGCCGGCAGCTGTGAGGTAAAGTTCCGCGATTCTATGAGTACCTAAAAATATTATAATTGTACGATTCTTTGCTAGCCCACGTTTAACACTTCTCCGCACAACACCTGTTAGGTGAATTTCCCGTCAGATTGCGAGGTGATAGAGAATCTGGATAGCGAACGGACGCAGTCCAGTCGGTAAGTAACACAATCCCCAAAATGGGAAAACTACGTTTTCGGATTCATGGGATCATTGTCGACTATAACTAAAATTAGATTGTGTATAATACATCCAACCGATAGATATCTACTCTCCAGCATGAGGCACAGCCTTAAAGCATTATCTGTGTCGACCAAGGTAAGTATTCGGATGAACACGAGAGGTTTCTTATCTATGCAGTTCATGATTGAACACGAGATGGGCCAACAGAGTTTCGTGGAATATATGGTAAGTCAAACTACTCTACCCTAGCGCAGTTAAAAATCATACGTTGCAACGCTATGTAAAGAGACGAGATATTAAAAACGTAATTCTCTGTTTCCCCATCAGCTTGTCCCCGATGAAGAAAGTCCAGAAGAGTACGACTACAACTATTAAGTTTGGACTCAACCATGTAGTAGCGAATGCTTGCAAAAATGGATAAACATAACGAACAATAACTCATGGAGCTCATTGTCACAGGTTGGCAAATAGAATCAGTCAGTCCGTGATGAAAAAGTTGTACTTGTATCTATTGCTAGACAATAGAACTGGTTCTGACATTTTTCTTTGCGTTCTTACATCAATTTGAAGTACTTCCTTGGAAACTTGGAAACTCAATCCGAATATCAGGTACATCCCCAAAATCCTCATGATAACATAGAGAACAATGGAAAAACATGTAAACTTTGTCAGTTTCGAAGAAAAAACGATACACATGAATTATACCATACTATACAAATATGGATATTGTGGGCAACATTCATTCAAACGCAATTCAAAAGGACGTGACAACGATAATTTTAATTCTTTCTTTACTGCCTTTCCTCGAGCTACCTTCGGAATTGAATATCACGAGATTTGTAGGTGATTCCTTGCTCGTCAAGATCATTAATTACTCGATCTGGCAAACTGCCACTTACAGATATGGCATAACAACCCTTGTTCATACGAGCTAGTAGATTCATAGAAATGAAAGGACGATGTAAGAATAACGTTATCGAATAGAGAGAAAAGAGAAGAAAAAAAGTCAAAGCAAACGCAATGCTATACTTACTTAAACGCTGCCAGTTAGCCACCCATGATGTCTCTGGTTGTAACATTGATATTATTCTGAATGAGACAACAAGAGAATTTTAAAGTGTCAACCACTAGCAAGCTAGATAACAAGAGTTCGTCTATCACTAATCCACAGGAACCCCGTCAAAGAACAAAAATCGAAAATAGAATATGCTTAAACGGGGTGCATGCGTACGGCCATGTACATTCAAACTCGCTTCACTCCTATAACATCTTTCTTACCCTTCGAAATTCCTACTCGTGCATTCCTCTACACGCAATCGATCACCCTTTAGGTGTAAGTACTGTTCGCAGTTTGTACAACCATCACGCTCAAATTGATCTTGAGTCTGCATGCAAGTGATCAGAGCATAATATCCAGAGAGGAACATTAAACAATACGAAGATGAAGAAAAAGAGATGGGCCAATATTTGCGGAAGTATTTGCTCTCGTAACGTGTCTTTATGTGTACCTTGACCATCGAGCAAAGAAGGCATGATCTTAGCTCTTTCAAACTCGTCGGGACTGATGCTATAGGATCCATTGGTATCAAGAGATAGAAAAGAAAAAGAACGCACACACAGCTTAAAAGGTTGTAATTGTGTTTCGAATATGTTGCCGATTGATGTTATGAACAATTTTAAACATCAACGTGCGTAAATCAAATTTTTTCCCTTAAGCTGATTTTTCTTCTCTCTCGCCTACACAAACGTTTTAAGCAACAAAGACGACTAGCTTTTGTGTATACATGCTGCGTGGTAACTTCACAGTGTGGTCTTCAACACAAAACTTCCAAACGAAACTGTGATCAACCCGTACATTGTACGGGTTTGCATCTGATCACTTGCATCTATTCGAAGACGAGATGTTCCAGCACGATCTGGGGAGAGGAGAGAAGTTCATTCGTTCGAGATGACAATATTATTCTTAGTGAAAGGTACAAAGAATTTTTCTTCTAGGTAATGCTGTTATTTATCCAGGGCATTTAGAGTACGATGAACTAACTGTTTCACAGTTGCGGAAGCGGAATGGTTTGTTGGTCACATTTGAATATATATAATATTCTTAACCACTTTCGTTGTGATTTTATGTTGACCATAATGTGTACTGTGCAAGTCAGATAATACCAGCAATAATTATCACTATTATGAATATAATTCTATATTATGAATATATTAATATATTTATATGCTTTCCAGAGCACATACTAGAGAATATGCATCCTCACCATTGTATGTTAACAGCTGCGGTTCATCTTTTGGCTTTTGTTCTTATTAGATATTTTTGTTGGGTATAAATGCATAATAATAAAGCTTACAATCTGTATCTGCTCATATGCAACCCGAGGCTTTCTTATACGAGAATCAAACCTTAACATTAACAATAAATCACAGATAAATACAAGGTTAACACTGTCCTTCCTGTCGTGCTGTGTACTTTTGCATGTATACTTGTCCTTGCTCAGGCACACGAGGAGATGTCGTTCCAGTTGTTCGTGTTGCTGAGCATGTGAGAAATCTACAGCCTGTAGCAATTACCAAGCGCGTAGTTATCGCAACACACCATTCGTTTATACATGCTCGGCATAAGTCAGAGATCGATGGACTCTTTTTCACTCCTATTGATTCTCCTCAAGTATGACCAAACAACGGTGTACTGCATGATTTTTTTAAGCAAAAGCAGTTTAGGATTTTGACTGCATTTCACGTTAGTAAATGCAACAACATGACCTCGATAAAGGAATATTGGCGCTACTTGTGTTTCGACGTCGTAGCGTAGCCATGTTAATTCATGCTATTAATTTCTGTCTACTATGTGCAATGAAGATTGAAAGCAATGAAAACAAGACGGAACGTGTACATCAGGAAAGGATGGGATGCTGGAGTATTTGTCAAGAAGAGGTACCTCAATGCATTCTATTCTGTTGGTTTATGTTCTCCTTCATTATCTTTCAAGAATAGGAGTATCATTTATTGTTGTTGTATCTATACGACGAAATGTCATACAATGTATGTATGTACGTAAAGAGTCAATGATTTGGATTTCTTAACTTTATGCGCCTAATATATTCAATTTGAACTTTGCATTCATAGAAACCAAAAATGATCATATTCAATATGTTTTCTCTTGAAGGCTTTTCGATGGCTGAGCGACTGGGTGTGCCGTCCTTGTGTGTTTCTACATATATCCAGCCCTCTGCAGCACCAGCGGGGTTTTTTTCTATGCTAGAATCAGAGTGCAAGCCTTTGTTTGATGCACTCAACCGGTCTGAATCACCTGGTAACGTTTCTTTGTTATCTCAGTGTTTTATTGACATACAATCATAATTCTAAAAGGGATCATTAAACTCTTGTTCAGAAATATCGATTGCTGACGTGAAGCACTGGTTCTGGCGTTGTTTTTTGGATGACATCGGATCTTTCCGTGAATCAGTTCTTGGTCTTTCACCACTCCCCTTCGATGATGTTGTCGATGCTGTGATCCAAGGTACGGCGCGACTCCCTAATGCTCCGCTCGTGCTCTACGGTCTGAGTGCGATAGTTTACCCACCAACATGTGACTGGGTCCCCAGCGCGAAAATGACCGGATACTGGCTAGAGCCCGAATGTGGTGTGTCAATAATTGAACATATTGTAATTATCGGTATTGCATGTGTTCGCAAGCAAGCGAATGTCATGACTGACTAATTTGACACCATTATTTTATACAATCATGTATTTTGCTTAAATACTTGGAGGCTCTAATTCATGTGTACACTTTCAGCGTATTCTTAGTAGACAATATGTCTCTGTCAAAATTGAGTAATTACGTTCACATTTAACCAGCGCTATCTTTGTCAGTTCAGATCAGTCGCTCCCGACCGAGATAGACTTTTTTCTTACTAGTCACGATCATGTGGCCTTCATTAGTTTTGGTTCGATGGTTAGCTTGGGAGTGATAAATTCAGAGGAGACGGATGTTTTGCTATCATTGGCTGTGACTGCTTGCTTGCGTTTAGGGTAAGACGTGTAACTTCGCCAGTAAAGCGATGAAGCATCCAAATCGTAGCTAGTAGAACGGTTGTGTGATTGAAGTTTTATTGTTTATTTTTCTGTATAGCGTTCCTTGGAGCAACAAATGTGATTACAGTCGTGTTTTTCTATATGTTGTATTTAATACAGCTTGTGTGAAAAAAACATGTAATAATAATACATGTGTTGTATGAAATCAGCGTATGTGTTCTAGTACAGATCGATGATCAGACCACTCCGGTTCCAAATCTTCAACGCATGATTGATTGCATAAATACAGACTGCAGTACGAAGGTATATGAATCTGTTCACCATCTTCCATGGCTGCCATTAAAGAGTCGTGTTCTCGTCTATGATAGATGTCTCATAAGCGACTGTACTACGCGTGAAACAAAATCTAACATTCATTTCCTCACCTATGTTCTAACGTTAGGTTTTATTGGTACGAGACTATATTTCGCACTCAACCATATTTTGTCACTGTGATGTTGTTGTGTCGCACGGTGGTGCGGGTACTGTGGCGACAGCGCTGTATGCCGGTGTTCCACAGGTTTGTAAAGGTACAATTGCCATTGTGATTGTAATGGCACACCATTTGCTATATACTGTGATTGACATGAATAATTTGTTTTCTTGCCCAATGCAGATCACTATCCCGTTGATGTTTGACCAGTTTTTTGTTGGCACAAGACTCGTTGCTCTTGGTAAGTATGGTTATTAGTGACTGGGTTTAAAAGGCTCTGATTTGGAGATTCTGGAATTCACGAGTGGCACTTCCTTGCGGACTACTATTTGCGATCACATGTTTATCACTTGTAAATATATATGCCTTTCATTGTCTCTTAACCATAGGTGCGGGTATAGGGATGGACAAGCACTTTGGGTCTCACGACAATATTTTACTCTACGGCAAGAATACGAAGTGCTTTGATGATGCTTTGAAAACCTTAATTAGCGCAATTCACACAATTATGACTACATCTAAAGTCAAGGAAAGCTTGGAAAACGTGCAGATCCGTTTGCGCGAAGAGAGGAATGGTGTACAGGTGGCAGCTGAGTACATACTCGGAACAATGTAACTTCACTGACGAGCCAGCCGGTAGAACTATGGAAGTGGTTGGCATAATATGTCTACGGGATCCTAAACTAGTGGTCTGCTCACGTTTTCATTGTTTTACTATCTACATTGCATGCTACTTTCATCACGACAACCGGAAGCGTTTTGCTGAGAGCATGTACACTAAAAGTTGATTCTCGACCAAAATAATTGAAGATACCGAGTCAATATCTATATTTTTCTCAATCTGCAGGAATTTAATGAACTGGGGTGTGAAGTTTATATAGTTACGCTTATTTAAAGGTATTAGGCAAACTAGTTGTAGAGGAAGGCGTCAAGTATTCGGTGTTTTTAAAGTCGATAAAAAAAGTGCTACGTGCGTTTCCCATGAAGTAAAGTAAAAAAGGCAGTAGTCTGATTTCAGTCAAGGCACTTTATACATGAGCCCTGCTGACAACTATGTAATAGCATATGTTTCCTCGCCAAATTACATGAATTCATAATGTTCAGAAGAATCGACATGTCTCTATAACCTGCACTTTCAACAACAGTCTAAACACTTACGCGGATTGAAGCAAGCAGATTCGATGTGTGAGTTCCAGAAAAACAACCACAACAAATACACTATATAATAACATGGTGTAAACGTAAACAGCTAATAAACACAATAAATCACTCCTTGATTGCATTGTACATCGCTTGCCTTACTATTTTTTTTACTTATACCACCAGTCTCACATAACATTTGGAATGTTTACGTTCTGGCCATGCATGGTATACACACACAGAGAGAGAGAGAGAGAGATGTTTGTAGAGAAAGCTAATGTATACAATGTATAGTATGTAAGCCCATCGGTATTGATTGTTTGTTCGAGATGAAGTTCATTCTGCACGTTTTCTTATGCGTCACGACTCCCTTCTCTCAAACTCTTTTTCTGCCGCCCTGTGTGCATCAGAGACCACGTGTTTTATTTTCAAAATATATAGTTTTGCTTTCAGTATTCTTGTTTTATTTTATTAGCTTAACTACACTACACTACTTACTGTGTTGTACGTGTTTCGAGCTTAATCATGGCGTCCTTACACGCAGATCACGCAGACAGCGTTGATGGTATCCACACTATAAAAGACGGAGATTATGTTGTACTGTGTGCTGGTTCGAATGATATGCATAAAGTCGTAAAGGTTCAAACCGGAGACCAAAAAGTTCGCTGGATCAAATCATTTGTCAACCTGCATAGTCTTATTGGCTGTACCTACGGAAAACACTATGAAATGATCGATGGTGGAGGCGTAGTTGAGTCCACATACGCTGATGTTCTTGGAGAGTCTACAGAGGAACACAGTGGACGTGACCATCGTACAATAAATCAGGATTATTCATCACAAAAGCTCTCATACGACGAAATTGAAAAGCTAAAGAGTGATGGTACCAAGGGAAAGGATCTAATTAACCTTTTGGTAGAGAACAGTGCATCCTTTCAGGCAAGGACCGAGTTTTCCCAGGCTAAATATATCGTCAAGAAGCAAAAGCGCCACTTAGCCGCATCATTCACCATCCGCAGACCCACCATACCACTCCTATGCGAGTCTACCTTTAGTTATGCACCAGAACGAATACAGCACATTCGCATAGATTCACTAGCTCAATTGCTTACACAGGCAAACATACATGCCGGCGCAAGAGTGCTGCTTGCAGAGTCTTGCAAAGGATTAATAACCGCTGCAGTGATGGAACGACTGGGTGGTTTTGGTGAGTGCTTATCACTTTACGTGGGTGACAAGCCTTCACATCCGTACGTTGATAATATGAACTTTAGTGATAAGGTTAAAAGCACGTTGCGGTCCTATCCTCTGGTAGAGTTTGACCAGGCCGATATGATTACTGCATCCTACCAAGAGCGCGCCGACAGTATTCTTGCGGACGTTGAGAAAAAGGTTCACGATTGGGGTAAAGAAATAACCGAGAAAGACTCCTGGTGGGCTGATAGACGACGGAACAAGGCAAATAGAATGAAAGACGTTCTTTCAGCATCTCAAAGTTTGTCGACTGGCAATTTTGACGCGTAAGTTATTCTTTGGTCTTTCGCGAAAAACTTTCAACTTGTGTTAACTCATTTATCAAATACTGTTGTAACATTTCCCGCCTCTTTATATACATCTTGTCTCCCTGTACAGAGTTATTATATGCACAAAATTTCACCCGAAAGAGTTGGTAGAGAAGTTCTTCAGCAAACTCGCAAACTCGCGGAACCTTGTCATATTTTCAGTGATGCCTGAAGTGCTTATTCCGATTAGAAGCGAGATGAGAAACAGGGAAGATGTAGTTAACTCAACATTGTTCGACACGTGGACACGGGTATATCAGGTGCTTCCGCAAAGAACCCATGCTGAAAACAATATGACCGGTAACAGTGGGTTCATTCTTTCGACAACGAAAGTATTGACTAGAGAACAATGCAACATTAAAGCCTTTAAACCCCCAAAGATGCGAAAGCAAAAGCGGGGAGGCGGAGACACAGCCGATGAAAATTCTCACAAAAGACAACGAAACTAGCTAGCTGTAAGTACTTACATAAATACGATTTTATTGATATATCAAGTGCAGTACTTTTGGTGACATGTTAAAATAGAATTCTTTTTATCCTTCTATTCATAGAAGATCTATAATTGGCCTACTTAAACAAACATTTAACGTATATAAATAGATTTTAATTTCTTCAAGTTCAGAAGTGAGGACTAAAAATCAGGTTGCTAATTAAATCCACTATAACAGGATGTAATTTAACTAGCTGAAACAGTTGATACAGTACAGAATGTCCAACTGCTTGTCTTTCCAACTTTGATTGGATATTTTTTAATGTATTCACCACTTGCTTGTTCTGTTTGTTAGCGACATCCAATGCAGAGCAAGGATCTCTGTAATTTAATATAACACTGCATGCAAAGCAAAGCTTTCTGTAATGAACACACACAACTGGAACAGTTTCTCCAGATATATATCCTTTGGATGCAAAGAAACACTCGGCATGAACTGTATCTCTACCGCTCAGCGAAAGCCTGTATTTACACTGGCTAGATCAGGTGACTACACCACACAAATCATAAGAAGTAGTATCAATGTTTATACTTTTATCTTCGAAAAATCTTTCATTGCTGTATACTTGCAGTGAAACTATCGTTACTCGTATAAAACTTTTGACACGGTTAGCCCCTTCAAAGGGAAGAAGATTGTCCTGTATATCATAACTTTTAACCCGGCCGTACTATATAGATATGTCACTAAGCTTACTCACATCTATCTATATAGCTTATGCTGATCGGTGTTGCAGCACTGTGGAATAACATGATTGTAGTTATGTTCAATGAATATCTGACTACATATGTAATTTGCGATGCGATCTCGTTAGCCATTATCATTCTGCAATGCCAAGTTACACAACCATCTGCTACGTATAGAGTATATATCCATATTCTATTGACCACAAGGAGGTTCACACAACTAAACATAACAGTTAACATTATATTGAAACTGTAGATTTCGTTTGACCATTACACACCTGCGTTTGTGCTTGTAGCTAGTTTGAGCCTGACGGTGATGTTTAACGTTCTGTGTGTAGGCATGATACTACCTCTGCGATTAACAAGCAATTTGTCAAACCTGGCTATAAACGTCAATAACTACGAAATTTCACAATGATAGTATGCGAGTGGTGAGTGAGTGTATACGTGTATGTGTTCAGGTGTGTATGCGAGTATATATGGATGGCGTGTTGTGTGTACGTAGTTGATCCCAGGATCGGCCAGAATCCTAGCGTGATCTTCAAGATAGTATTGAAATCACGGATGGGCATACGTGGCAATAGCCCACTGACCGGTAACAGGCAACTTCCCTTCCGTTCATACTCTGCCAACTTCATCGTACACTCTTTCTACACAGACTATGGTATGTTAGAGGACAAGAGAACGATAAGTACTGGTGCATTATTTTCATAGTGCTACTTGAACACACATGTAAGCACCTATATATATAAGAGCGAAACCTGTCATTTGTGATGAAAGAGCCTCCTGTAGCTAAAACAGATGAGTTATGACTACATTGTTTATCAACACGATTTATCCAACTAAAAGTGAAGTTTACTATTCGGAATGAACATACTACACTCATATAGAATCCAGTACATATGGCACCGGCATACTTATGTTAGTTCAAAGGTTAATTTTCGGCCGCAAACACACACCACAATGCATACATACATATAGTTGCCTAAATGCACATGTGCATAAATATGGGATCTATGAACACTAAAAAACAGGTAGCATATGTTGCCACATAGCTGCGTATATATAAAACACACACCAATACACACATACATATATACCTGACAGAAAGTACAGCTCGTTTCTTACGGCTCACAAGCACGTAGGCACAGACAATCACAATAGCAACTGTGAAGTAGTAGTACCGCCTATTCGCTGTCTCTACGGTTATACTATACATGATTTGTTCATTTGTATACGACCCCTCCCTTGTACGACGTGCCGTACGAGTGATATTCTGTGTATGTGAACGGAGAATCTTAACGTATGAGAAGTGTCCATACATGTACATTTATGTGCGAAATACTGTTGTACGTATATCTGCATATATATGTTTATGCTCATGTATTGCTGTGTATATAGCCAGGACAGAAATACTTACTGGTATAACCTTGGCAAGGCGGCACAGGGCTTGGATAAAAAAGTAATCCCCGTAGATTAGTGACACGTCTTCATCTTTCTTTCCAAAATCTCCCATGCCATGCATCTGTGGGTGGGTGTATATATGTGTGAACGTGTCGATAAATAGTGTGTACGGATGCGAGTATGTTTGTGAGTGGGTTCCGTCAACTTCAGTAATATGTGCATATATGTATGTAAGTGTATAAACATATGTTGGTATGTGTGCGTTTCTGATGGATCGGTTTTTGTGTCATGTACCCAACCTTATGTGTGTATTCGTGCAAATGTATTATCAGTATTCGTACAAGCTTTAATTATAGCAGTCACTCACTGCTCAAACAATACTTGGAGCGAAGTTTATTACACATTACGTATGCGAGATTAACCTCAACAGCTTGTTATAGGACGGGTAAGATTCACATACACACCGCGCCCCCATACTTCCTCTTAATGAATGGTATACTAGATACACACCAACAGGCCGTCATAGTCGTCTCTGTCATTTGTGGGGTGCAAGCTTAGTCCACCTAGTGCGTGATTGTGGAACGGTATTGGTGAGTGCATGTCCACACGCCGTATGTGCACATTTATTCGTGCATTGCTTGAGGTTTATTTATGAATGAGATTGTGTATGGTGTGTGACATAATATCGGCATCAAGTGCAAGGGTGATACAATATAAAAGTATATAGACACGAATACAATTCTACGATGCAGTTCAGTGCAAATGCAGAGTAACGTTCTATCCATGCATCTGCTCTAATACATGTTTTCTGTCACACACAAATCACAAACGCATACAAAAACACCCACGTACACGTCATGTGCATGCGATGCATGACCACATGCACTTCGTTACCCGATATCCGCAAATAAACTTACGGAGAATGTTCGTAGCCACAGTAAGATACCTTTCCGAGATGCCGTTTCTGTGAGGGGCAACCAATTGCGACAGCTGTGTGTATTGTTCGTATTGGTGTGAGTGGATCAGATACATATGTGATATGAATATGCCTGGCTCGTTGGGTGTGTAAGCTGCTGGCCGCCAGCTGCCTTCCGCCCGCTTCTAGTAATAAACTGGTATATTCATGCTTTTGTGCGCTACAAACACTTCTTGTTGTCTAAGCCCATACATACATGCACCCGATTCGTACGCATGAAGACGCGATCAAGTACAATGACATTAGTAGCCGTCAACGCCCAACACATCAGACTGCCCATTCCGGCTATACGCAAGGCGCATACTACAAATATTGTACATTGTAATAAAGGCTTCATTTGCGTACATATAGTGCACAACATTCGACATAGGTGCTACACAAACAACTCGCATAAACACATACACTCATTCACATATTATACACAAGTATATATATATATACAGGCGAGTAGCTCATGGCTGTGCCCGTGATCTTATCTACATGTAACTTACCTCGATTAGTCCAGCTAATAACCAGGATAATGAATTTGTATTTTTCAATCATAGTTGTAAAGAAATCAAAGACAGCTAATATGAGAGATATGCTGACAATATAGGTAAAAAATGCATATTACATAGTAGAGTAACTGTATGATCTCTGAATCAGACGTACAAACAAAAATGTATACATGCATATGCATATGCCGCTACGACTAATAAAAACTATAACAAAGCCACCTATACAAACGAACAAAGTACTGTAACATCCAACAAGCATATATATACCAATCAAACACTTCCTCACATTTTATGTATAAATATACACATATTCGAGTTACATACACGCTGCTATAGCACCAGCTGACGAATCCGGTCTCTTCTCTGGGTCGTGAAAGTCAGAGGGTGGGATATGATCTGGACAACAATCCGACAAATGAGAAAGGAAGCATTCACTAACTGCCATAGCTGCTTCTAAAAACCTAAATGTGAGTTCAGATACACTTGTTAATTCCAAATGCATACGAGTGATAGTTCCATGTAAAGTTTGATTCAAAATTCAAAATAATTCCAAGTGGAATACACATGCTGGCAATATGCAGTAATAGGACTCACCTAAAGTGTAAGCTAGTGCAAAATAATAATAAATTAACAACTTGCTAAGACACCATAATTCTAGTAATAGTTGTGCATAGCTTTATAAGTTTTAACGATACGTATAAATATGTATCTGCATGTGCTCGTGTGTTCCTATGAGGTAGTATCTTGGTATCCAAAAACAAAAGTATATACACTAGTTTCTTCTTGTGGTGTTAGAAACGTAAATAGAATGGAAGAAAAACAGAGCATGAGTGAATTATTAGCAAGTTTAAAAACGAGCATTCAATTATGCCATGTACTGTGTACCTTTGATCTTTACTCCACTTAAACACAGTTGTGAATCCGTGGATTGCAAATGCACACCCTCTTGTCCATATCGAAGATTTGTTGTAACCCTATAAATAGTACGCCAGCATATTTGTGTATCCATGTACATGTGAGTGCATGTATGATAATGGCTGTGAAGGCGGATATAGTTGTACTTATGCGTTTTCGTACTAGTGCGTTTCCACGCGGTGATTTCGTTGGTGCGTTTGACCCAAGTGTGAACTTGTAGCTGTATTTGTGTCTGGTTATGAGCTCATATGCGCAAGTGTGAGATCCTTACTATTATCTCAGTTTTATTATATGTGAATACTGTCATGCGCATGAATATTGAGATGAGACATCACTGAATGTATACACAATAATAAATAAATGTATACTAGATCAATATACCCACATAAGCACTCGTGCGCATCATGTATTACATTGAAAATAGAATGCATGATCAGTATATTTAAAGCATACCTGGGGAGTGCTCCAGTATGATTTAGGACTTCCAGTTGATGGCTGATAATCAACTGCATGCCATGGACAACCGTCCGAGCGAATTAAATCTCGCATACCTTTGCTTGAGAGTATGTATTAATGATATATAATACTTACGAATAGTATGGTATGCTGAACAGCATATAATATCTTCCTTACTATTTACATCAACAATGTATGCATTCAAACTTCAATCCACAAACACCGAGACAAACAACTAAACGCACACATATGTCTACATATACACACATGCGTAAAACACAAACAGATACAGACTCATGGACTCTGTGCTTACATAGTTCTTCATATACATTGAATTACATACTGCTTGTACTGTGTTTGAGAGCAATATATTTTAACGTGGCATTGTTGGTTTTGTTACTGGCCCAGAGAAGCATTTCAAGGTTCATCATGTTGTCTGTGAATGTTGTAAGCCTGTGAGTTTGTTGGGCACCTGGATGTCCATATTTCTTCTGCTTACCCCTTTGCGACGTGCACAGATATGTGTAGGTATACGTCAGACATATCAGACACACCTATAATCACTGGCCATTTCATTGATCGTGCTGGCTCTGAGTACTTTTCGGTGTCCCAACTTTTTATGGCGTTGACCTTTGAGTTATATCGCGTAGCCAGTGAGTGTGCCGCATTGATTACTGGTTTCAGATACTTCTCATATCCTAATGTGTATTTATTTGTGTATAAATTTGTGTATGTATACACGTTGCATAATATATGCACACATTATTCACGTACAACTAATCTTTTATAGCCACATCATGGGTTGTGAAGTCAGCCTCACTATGCATTCGTGGAATAAGTAATTAGATACTATAAATCAATCATTGCTGATGCTGTCAACATATCAATTTATCAATAAAACACAACATTCCAATGTACGTAGGTAACGAGGTTTTAGAATGTGACAAGTAAACTGTTTAGCGTGAACGCTGTATATCGGCCGCTATAGTTTGCCTTACTTATTACGATTGCACACATGCCCATAGGGAAATTTCACACACACACCAGTTGACTTGTATGCATGTCCATATGAATAGAAGATTTTGAATCCCACGTCATGTGTACTTTTATCGAACTGTTCCTTTGCCAAGTATGGAATACGTTTATCAAACCTATGTAAGTAATTTAGAGTTTGGTTACGGGTTTAACGAGAGAAGCACAATATAAATGTTGCAGAGACTTGAAGAGGTTATATGCAATAATAAGTACGTATAGTAAACTTTTTTTGTGAATGTGACTGTGAATGCATATTATATGCATGTAAAACTCGTACAATACATACCGCTCCATCCACTCCTCTGCCATCATCGGGTTCGTGGACGCTTTATCCCAGTCATAAAACTGCATAAACATGCCGTTTAAAAACCCGCTAACCCAGGCATTTGGTTTCACTTGATTGTAGTCTAGTAATGTTTGTGTACAGTCTCGATAAGTCAGGATATATGCGTACACGTATATAATGTATGTATACGTGCTGGTGAGTGTAGGTTAGTTTATATGTTGTTACGTGTCTTGTGATTTAAGAATATATACATCAGCATATGAATATTCTTTTGGCGTATGTACTCTGACAGAAATCAAGAGAGCGGGTGAACATGGAAGTGGTGATGCTAGTGTATGTACATGTTAAACTGTTATATCCATATAGGTGCTCTGGTATTCATCCATATTGGTGCTCTCATATTCATACAGTGTCTTAGTTTGACTTCATGTATTGAAATAAACCACACCCCAATACATGTACTACACACCTACGCATACATGCAAATTCATACACGCTAAGGTGCCATGCAAGCACAGAGTAGGAATGACTAGCACAGCTGTAAAATATGTTTTTGTTGCATTGCTTTATATGCTAATAACATGATCCACTCTTTGCACGCCGTCAGATAATGTATGGCCATCTTTACATCCTACTAGAAAAGATTTCTAGCGTCTACGATAACACATGTTCGAATATATCCTCGCTATTCTCACTCAAACGTGCAACGACGCACGCACATTAGTAAATGAGCACACTCACACACCATATACACCCATACACGAATTATACATGCTATTACGAAATGTGATCACTTAGTTATCTATATTCTCTCCTATTGTAATCTACCAAAAAAAACAAATCCTTGGTGTTGATGAACACTTATGACCTACGTTTGCATGTCGGGCATTCTCCTGCATGTGGGAATTTTGAGTAAGGGATGCGTCGATGAATACGTCGAACCTGAGAATCAATTCAGGGTAGTTAAAACATTCGTGAGTGTGTGTCAAGACGCAGAATGGTATTTATGTTTAAGAATGCAAACTTTGTATTCGTGGCGAAGGGTTTACAGTGCGCCGTTGGCAATATATACTGGTGTATATACATCTAAAGGGATGTACAGACTAGGAGTGCATGAGTACAAGATCATGCGAATGCTCTTGTTTGCGTACCTTGTTTTTGCCTATATTTATCAACTGCTTGATTGTACGATTACCAAGCTTGTATTCTCCATTGTTCTGTGCACTCACTATGATAACTAGCTGCATATGTGATTGCATATTGCATGTGAAGAAACAGCATAGTGTTAATGCACATACATATAATTTGTAAAGTTGACTTTGAATGGCATTTATCTATATACGTAGGCATATTTGTGTAGGCCTGTGAGTAATTATATATGTATGTAAATGTAAGTTGCGCGTACAAAAAAGAATGCGTGATCTGTACAACGCGGGTGACAATAAGTCAATGACAACGATTGTATCCAACCTTGATATACTACTTCATACGTACAAGCAACATTGGCAGGATCAGTATGTGATGAAACTTAGTCAGCATTGCTCTGTTGTCACGAATCCTCAAGGAAACCTACATGGGGTGTATGAATAGGTCGAGAATTGATCAGAAGGGATGCGCATTATGGTCTGAAAGACTATGTATGTGTATGTATATGTTTGAGTGTAAGCGATGACGTTCAAATACAGAACTTATACATTCGTTAATAGAGTTCATCACGAACCGAATACACACTGGTCAGATTCCAACACGCAGATTAGACAGGGAATACTTGCGCTTACATCTTTCATACATGCGAAATAGTCTTATAGTTAGACCTATACAAGCTTTCTCGGGCAATAGTAAGTAGACGATCGTGTGGTGAATGTGCAATGAGTCTCCGTATGTATGAACGTGTGTGTGTACTTAAGTCTTGGTTGGCATCAGATTAAAAAACAGCTCATGTGATACTCCTTTCTGACGAATGTGGATACATATACACCCCTATGTTACCAGTCGCACAAAGCAACTTAAAGCTACTCGAACCGGTTATACGGTTGCACGACCGGCCGGGCGGACACCCAAACGAAGATATATTTGTAACCACTCACCACTTCTCCAATAAAAGGCTTACCTTACTCGTCGCCATGACAACAACCAAATAGAGAGAACCTGCTGAACAATAAACTCTTATATTTCATCAACAAACGCTTGCACATAAATATACAATGCTTCTAAGTTCGCTACGTACGTACCGTAGAACATTCACATGCTAAGTTTAGAGTCGTCATCGTAAACGAGACTTGTATGTCCGTACCTTCATAACCGTGCCTGTAGTCATGTATTGTATAAACTTTGTCCGTTTTGATATATGCTTAAATGCACAGTTGCACCTACCTATGAAAGATTCATAATTTAAAAATATTAACTTTACTTGGCCGTAATTAGTTGCTGATGCATATTTACAAGATGTTGTGTGCTTTAAACGTGGTGTTTACTCATTCAACAACATGCTATAAACAAGTCTATATGAAGAGTCTGAGCAGTCTGACTCAACATGCTTGACTACCAAAATCTTTACTTGATATATACTTTGTACCTAGCACATGTATTATATATAATCTGTCTTATTGTACTGCGTGAACTGTGTGAAGCTTTCGTGCATGTACTAGTTGTAGAATTTTGTGTTGGAAACAATGTATAGATATACTCAACTGCAGAGGTGTTCGCGGTTTATTAATCTACGTTCGAAATTTTGGCCCGAAGTACATTGGTAGCGCATATTTCATGTGTAAGTTTAATTACTTTTACACAAGATTTACGGGAACGAATGCTACTAACTATGCTTTGTTTCAAAGGCGCCCCGTCACTATTTGATCACCATTTTATTGTGCGAACACGATTGGGAACAGACTCACACTTTTAGTTTGTTTGAGAGCATGAATCTCCTCTTAACATTATGTGCGTTTAATTAGTACTTCTATCAGTGAAGTACTTCGTTGCTTCCTCTACCCATGGTTTGGAATGGAATAAAACACGTCTCTCTTCTTATGTGCTGCCTCGAAGATCGTTAGCAGAGTGTGTGCACGTGAGGTTATGTGAAAAGTATCCATATTATATGTATCGTAGTGACACATATACACATTCGGGTATATTTATAGCTAGTATTTTGAATAGCCACTTGCCTATTTAATTCCTTATCTACGAGTTTGAATTTTTGTGACAGTTGTGAAGCCCTTCGTGGATATTATGTAAACTAATAGCTCACCCCAAGTTGAAAATCACAACAGAAACAAATACAATAATGCCTTTGTACACTCGCCCCCCAAGGGATATCACAAATGAACGCATAGTTGGGTTGAACATAACTCTGATGCAAAATACTAGAAAACTCGAAGAAATTAATAGTACTCAGGCTAATATGCAAATATATATGTATTATGCATATGAATGTTTTGCGTCCCAAATGTATGTATATTTGCAATTCATTGATTTTATGCATTGAAAGGCAACTGATACATGCTGTGTCGCATCCAAATTCCTGTAGCAATAGGCAATCATTTTCTGGTTTTGAGAATATCCATCAGGGAAAACTTCTTGTTTGCACTGTGTGTGGTAATATTTCCATGTATACGCTACAGCCACGTCTTGCACTGTGCATGTTAATTCATCCATACGTGCAATACAATCTGGAGATTTCTGTTTTATAATACTTTGATCCATATATAAGTGGCTCATCATTCAGTTATAGCATTTATGCTCACTATCAATTAGATCAGCAACGATCTAGAATAGTACTTGGTAATCTCTCCAGCAGCTTCGATGAGATCCCCACCCTGTATCCCAACCGAGCGCTCATACACATCGAGCAACATCAGCCGATGATGTGAAGAAATACTCAACTAGTGACATGTTGGTAGCGGAGGTCAAATTAGTAAAATTCTTACACCTGAAGTACTTCAAGAAGAGGATTCTAACAATGAGAATATTATCATCTGACTCAAGTAGCTCAAACATTGGTGCGAGAAATACTTATGTATACTTTGTTGAAAATTGCATGTTCCATCTTCGTTCACATGCGTAAACGTGGCGATCACATATTTTGGATTCAATTGATGAAATCTGTATTAATGGATAACATACGACCTGGCGAAACTGGTATGATATGTGGACTACGTGTTCTCGATATTCCACAGGGATCTAAGCTTATGCCCACTTGACTCGTTTTGAGTAATGTTATACCACGAGGTCTTTGTGTCTTCGGACCCCTGCGCATTACATGTTTGCAACAGAACACTTAGGGTGGGCAAGCACAATTTTCAGTGCAGCCTTCCGCAAAATGATTAGAACTGTTCATGTTTCTCCGACTTTGATAAATCCACCATTCGGTCTCGCGCAGTATCGTTTCGGTGTAGTGGTTTCAAACTTAGAAGTGCATACATTTGTCCGATAAACGTTGAATATTGAGCGCAACAGTCACAAAATTCTCTCCAGGCCAATCAAACGATTTGGACATAGGAACTACATGCGACGAGTAGGAACCAGTCACATATCCGTCTTCAGAAGCCCACCGAAACAGAAAAACAGTACACGATCTTTTCAGTATGTGATATTTTCTCTCTCTCCTGTTTGTATGTGTTCGTGCCGGAAGAATTTCTTTTCTTGAACATAATTCTCTTGTATGACACAAGGGAAAACCAGGAATTCCATGTTTGTTACGAGTAGCTAGCAAAATATAAACATAAAGCGAGACGTTTGCATTGTACTTGTATTAATCCGGTAAAACTGCACTCCAAACATAATTGTATCATAACATACGTCTACAATTAATGCGACTGCGGTCTGTATCAAGAGTAACTTAATTAACATTGCCATCCGCTGGAGTCATAAATATCAAATCTATCCCTACAAGTGTCACCGAGGTTGTGATAAGTTTAGTATCCTTTTTCAAAGATATCTGTGTAATGAATGCATTTTAATCGACGTGGAAATGCTTGTTTACATGCATGGGCATGAATTGCTTGGAAGAGCATGAAAGTTTTAATCGCAGATAGGAATATGCCTTCTGAGGTACATTCAATTACCAAAAACGACATTTTTGGTTGGACAAAGGCGAAACGTAAGAGACAAATTTCTGACAACTAGTGCTTGAGCTAGTGAGTAACACTCATAAAGCGGAACTATTGGTCTGAAGCATGAACTTTAAAAAACATCACTGTTTGGATGACTGGAAGCTCTTGAGCGCAACACGCGGACGCTACCTTTCAGCAAAATGTATAATTGTGAACTTATGTCCCCTGTTGTGATTCAGCGCACTCAAAGTTGGTCGATAGTCAATTTTGTAGCAAAGTATTCTTTTCCTCTTTCGTCGGAATTTCCTTTGAACTCATTTTATCTAATGATGCAGTGTTGATTTCTATCCATTTTATAAGGCGTAATCATATGTACAAAGTGCTTTGAATGTGGTTCTTAAACAACTTGGCGAATTTTCGAAAGGTTGTAGTGCTTTCAGTGATAACTTGATGTGTTGAGTCCAAGCTAGATGAGATGCAGGGACGACATTAGACACGTGGTCTCGTTTATAACGAATCTACAGCAAGGAACTCTTGCTGATCGAGTGTTCCTTCTTTGCACAACGAATTATTGACTAGAGAGCAATATAATATGAAAATGGACATCCCCCGAAAATGTGAAGGCAAGGATGTGAAGTGCGGATGCATACGATGAACATCCTCGCACAAGTCAAAAATACTGCACACGAACAGTGTAATAAGATATTGTCCTCACGAAAATCACCTGTTATTTTATATCCATTACCAGGTTTCGAATTGTGAAATAGTGAAAAAAGCGCTTAAAAACTGGGTAATCATTGTTCATGACCATAACAAGATGTGAACACTACAGAATTGCAGTGCTCTCTACGCACAACTTATTGTCAAGTGTGGCATTTTTCCTATTTCCAAGGATAAATATATATTTCATGTATTCATAGTGTATTGTGAAGGATACATGTTCAAGTAGCTTAACACTCAGCTGGCCTCATATTTCGATCAGCAGCGAGATGAGAAACAGGGAAGAGGTAGTGTAGTTATCATTATTTGTCACACGGACACGGTATCTCAACCATGAAACAGGCTGAAAACAGTGGGTTTCTTAAAAGTACGAAATCACGTTTGTGCACCTGAAAATGCGAAAGGAAAAACCTGTCGGT
This sequence comes from Creolimax fragrantissima, assembly GCA_033442365.1. Classification (NCBI taxonomy): domain Eukaryota; class Ichthyosporea; order Ichthyophonida; genus Creolimax; species Creolimax fragrantissima. The sequence goes on from JAWQFL010000011.1 coordinate 724,408, forward strand.
GGACATTTTCACGTTAAAATTCGCGCAGAAAACGAAACTGGTTAAGGGGCACTTGCGTGAACCGTTTAATAAATATAGTGACATGACAAAATATCAAAATGTTGTTTCACATCCACTTTACCAAGTTTCGAAATGTGCAGAAATATGGACGAATTGCTTAATAATAAGGAAAATCATATTTTTTGAGTTGGGCACGTGAAGAACTATAAGTTTGCACTGTTTGATGAAAGATTCCATGTTCAGCTAGATTGAAGAAGTCTTGCTTTGTGTTGCATATCTACGTCCAGAACAATTCGTAGTATTATACGTTTATACCACCTTGCGCCAGATATATATAAATTGCTCAGTATTCAGCTGGCCCTGTAGGCGCTATAGTTAACTCAGGCCCTCAGTAGCATTGGCCTATAGTGTATATAAACTAGGAGGCGCTACATTGAAGGAGATTATTAATTGACCATTTCAAATAGTGCAATAGAACCTCCATAGTACATTGACCCAGAATTTATATAAGCTGAGACGCACTTCATATGAACAACAACCGATGTGAGCTGAGACAGTCGCTGGAATTCTGCGTGTTCTCAGTGACATTGTTGGTACAGTAGTTTTAGTTTGTTTTTGTTTTTACGTTTCGCACACAATTTCGTGTGATTTCGGTACACACATAGACACACAACAAACACACACAAATACACACACACACACACCACGCACGCAACACATACATCACACACACACAACAAACACAACCGCTCTAGGTAACATGCCTGGTCCCCACTCTTCACACGTAGTTCTCAATCCATCACAGGCCATAACTTTCGATCGGCCTGGAGAGAACTTCGTGACTGTTGAACTAAAGATTGAGAATGTTTCAAATAGATGTGTACATTTCAAGGTTAAAACAACTGCGCCCAAACGCTATTGCGTGAGACCGAATGGTGGATTTATCAAAGTCGGAGAAACATCAACAGTTCTTATCATTTTGCAGAAGGTTGCACCGGAAGTTGCGCTTACGAATCCCAAGAAAGATAAGTTTCTGGTTCAAACATGCTTGGCACCGGCGTCTGAGGACCCCAAGACTTTGTGGAATAACATCCCTAAAGAAGAAGTATGTGAGCACAAGCTTCGTTGCCTGTGGAACATCGAGAACACACATACTGTGCCGTCTGAAGAGGTATCAACTGCGACGTTCGAGACAGCGTCTGTGGCCAATAATGCTGGTCCAGGCTCTCAAATCCCTTCAAGGCCTTCGATGACAGAGGAGGACGAAAGCGCTTTGGCAGCAGCGTCTCACATACAACAGGTTCGTGTAAAATTTCATGTATGGATTGCATGAGACTCATAGTATTTGATTTATTGCATGTGTTCTAAACCTTTTATTTCAAACCGAATTCGTTGGTGTGGTGTATTTCGGTGTCGTACTTGTTTATGCTTCTTTTTTATGCTTTGCAGTTTAAAGAAGAAAACGCACAGCTAACAAAGATCAACAATGGTCTCAGGAAAGACCTGGATGCATTAAAGGTTTGTATTTACGCCGAAATTTTTGATAAATTATTCAAGTATACCGACTAGAAGCAAGCATTGTTATGTTAATGTTGGAAATGTTTTTCTGCCTTAGCCTCTTTCGCAAGCGTTATTAAATGATTTTCTTTTACTATCTGCAGAGAGGGTCTACGAACGCCATGATCGCTACAGACTACAAGGGATCTTCCAGAAGCGGTCAAACTCAAACTAAGAATATCAACAGCATGTATGTAATGGTAGCTGTCGCGATAGTTGGTTGGGCTTTGGGACATTTTGTGGTTTAGTTCGATGCACTCTTTCTACACCATATGAGGTACATCTATGGTCCCCGGAGGATCAAGTAGTATCGGGGGGACACTCCTCTCTGTATATACATCATACATACGTTGATATTGGCACAAACAAATTAAAGAAGCTATTCCGTCTATTTATGTACATTTCGTCCCAATGTTGAGTTCGCAAACGTGCTTGAGCTGAGGAGTTATACCTATATAAATCGTACTACTCAATCTTAAACGAATGAGGGTATTGAAATAGCTTAATAGTTTAAGGGTTCTACAAAATAAACCAGAAAGCTGTTAGAGGAGAAGATCACAAATGTGTTTCTTTTTCCACAAACTAAGCGCTTCTATTATAATTATGGTATAAATTGCGGCTGTGTCATAGGGAAAACACAACAAGACTGACAAAAAACTCTTATTGACGATAAGTTTAATCTTGATAAATCAAAGCTGCGGTAACGACAACCTTGGTTCCTAGCAACCATGCCTTGTTAGAATTAACACACTATTTCTAACGTTGCAATATAACGAAACGCTTTGCATACTCCTGTTGGTTAAACTTGTTCATATTGCACTGTTGAATACAACGCCACCTCTAGAGGGATTTACGCATGAAGTGTATAAAACGCACGTGAACATAACGTTACCGAACGTATTCGTGCGTAGTTGATCTAGTTGGCTTGTTCTATATTTGAAATGGTATTGCCTTACATAAACGGTGCTATAAACACTATGCGAAGCAGAGAGGAGAAACAAGAGTGAAGGTACTACAGGGCACTGTTTTGATTCTACTGTAAGACTTAATTATTCGTTTGAAGCGGAACACGATACGATAGTAAATCACACCCGTTCTTAAAACGATCGATCCTTTCTTCCCCTCTCTTTTGACGCTAGTGTATTCAAACAATGTCAGACTTCACCGAACACCATGCAACCGTTTCGAGAGCGAGTCGTGAAGGTGGACCGTCGTACCTCCCTAAGATGACTATCCCCGATCAACTTCAGAAGCATGATTACAAAGTTTCTGAAGAGGTAGTTAGTCTCGTTCCCCACAAACAGCACGTGCCCGAGGCGGACGTCGACTTTCATCATGAATCCTTTGAAGACCAATTCACCTCTGCACCGCACACAGTCAATCAATATATACTAAAACGCCTGCGTTCGTAAGTTTTTATGACTTCACGTTATCTATTGAGGAATTAACTGCGTTTGTATTTGTCATATAGCGGACAGTTGTGCTTCATTCATTCGTGTCTCCTGTTTTGTGTACCATTCTTTTGATTTCCGAGGTTAATTTTAACATCCACTTTTGAATATACATTGATAATTTCGAATATATATTGACGTATTAAACGAACGAACTTACATGTATTTAGTCTATGAATTAAAAATTTTAATAGTACAAATGAAAATAGAATTTTGATAGTGCAAATGTGCTGTCATTGTTCTGTTCATATTTTTACATCGGTCTATTTGTCATTTTTACCATGTTATTCTTGTGTTCGCTTTGTACACACATGTATATCATGTTGCATGTTACAGAATTTTCGATATTTTTATAATTGTATCCTTGAAAACATTGTATTACACAAAACGGGTACAGTGAATCAAATGGTATGGAACCATGCCCCGAAGGTGTTGACGCGTGGGAGTTTTCTGGGAATGGATTGCAGAGCAACATCAAATCGATCATTAGAACACGTGTAGGAAGCAACGACAATGGCATAGAAGACGTGGAGCTAACCCCGTTGCTCAAGGTATTTAAAAAGATAGCTCGATGTTTATGGTCGCATATAAGTACAAGTTCTTTAATGTTTACTATATTGGCTGTTTCGAGGAAACTTGTGCTTCTTGTATGGTGGTTTGAAACCACTACTACCTTCACCTGCTACTAGATATGTTGTCTACAGCGATTCTAACCAATATATATGCTAGCCGATGTCTTGTACTTGCACAACCTACTTTCGGTCACTCAAACGAGTGACATAATCTTAACTATCGTGTCGTATCCACATATTTCTCTTTATTCATTGATTGCATACCTGCACTTGCGTAAACTGGTTCAAATAGTATTCAACATTACGTTAGGTATTGCTTTCTTTAAAATTCTTTGCTGAATGATTAGGAATCAAGCTATGAATTACCACACAAACAATTGGGAGTGCTCGTAGCTACAGCGATTTGCGGAAACGACATATCTAGTTCATGCCTCTACGTGGCTGGAATTGCTGCCTATTACGCCGGCCGTTGGTAAGGTGCAGCGCTAATATGATTCGCAGTATGTTTGTGGTTTGTTGCATACTTCTATATCTGCTAGTACGTCTAGGTACATGTCACGCATCGTGTTGTTAGAGCAAGTATCACACCAGCGTATCATTGAGACGAACTATCTAATACTTACATAACGCAACAGTTGTTTAGTCCTGTTGTAATTGCTAATCACATATACTCGCTATTGCCTCTCATCCACTGCTATTGGACCGCGTAAATTCCTTCAATACATTATATATTAGGGCACCTCTTGCGCTATGCATTGTCGCGGTTCTACTATACTTATTCCGAAGCATATACGTTGAAGTGGTGACTGCTCTACCAGTAAACGGGGGAACATATACTGCTCTCCTAAATACTACAACCAAACAAGTAGCATCTATAGCCGCATGCCTGACTCTACTGTCTTATGTAAGTACTGCAGTGGTGTCCGCCGCAACGGCTAGTGCGTATGCACATTCCATTTTACCCTGGCTAGGTATGGCCGAACGTCTTCATGATCCCAATATTTATCAGTGTATTATGCTTTCCAATACGTAAAAGGTGCTAAGTTACTCGGCATGTTTGTGTGTTCTGGCTTAATATGTAAAATATGTTAATATTCGATCAACATGCAAATGTATAATATTTGTACATGAGTATAGATACTCTACCATCGTAAGGTTCAGAATGATTTAATCACAACCCTCTTGTGCATTTTGTTCTCGTAGGTGTTGAATGGATGACAGTTTGTATATTAGCATTATTCGCATTTTTAAATCTTATGGGAATCAGCGAGAGCGGGCCTGTTGCCGTGGTGTTCTTCATTATGCACATCGCCACCCTATCTCTACTTCTGTGCAACTGTGCATGGTTTGTATATAATGACAATTTTGCGCTACTAAAGGAAAATTGGCATGCTGATCTATCCGAAATACCTGGTGCAAATGCGAACGGATTCGTGCTAGCCGTATATTACGGCTTTTGTGCGGGATTGTTGGGCATCAGTGGCTTTGAAACTTCAGCAAATTTCGTTGAGGAGCAAAAGCCAGGAGTGTTCGCGAAGACACTCCGCAATATGTGGGCACTGACAGCGCTTTATAATCCTCTAATCAGGTCCGCTGTTTTGATTTTCATACGTATCTCCTTCAGTTTTATGGTGTTCATTCGTATTAGTCACATCTTTAATTTGGTTAAGGGTACATACAAGTCTTGCTTAAACTCATCTTTGCACTGCAGTTAACGCTCGTATTTAATCTCTAATTGTGGTCAATTTACGAAACGTGTTATGTGTTTGCATTTGTACCAACCTTTATTGTTACATACTCTTTCTCTATTTGGTAGTCTGTTTTCGATTTCAGTGCTACCAATTTCTACAGCGATGGGGTTACCACTGGTTGACGAACGACCGAATAATGAAGACCTGCTGATAAACATGGCCCAGAACGTAAGATTGAAAATACATATTCATGCGTATAGAGATATGTACTGCACGTCAAGTGCGTCGTCTCGTAATAAGCAAATAGTTTGATATCTGTTTAATCAGCCAATGAGAGCTAATCGGCGGTTGCGTGTTTGTGTCGCTTGCGGTTGAAAAATGTAAAGAATGATGGTCACTGTTTTGATTTCATTTCTCTCAGCCCTATTTAAAGACGCTTATTGGAATAGATGCTGTGCTCGTGCTAAGTGGTGCTGTACTAACGAGGTAATATTTTGGGAACAGTACATAGTGATTGCGCGTAATTGTTTCTGTTTACTTCTTAGCTACTCCACTGAAACTACGGTCAAGAAACCAACAAAATAAGATCGTGATTCTATTCCATATCCTCCCGTATTCATTGATCGAAATGGAATTCCACAACTGACCTACAATTGAAACTATCGCGATCTAGCGGTGTAGTTTGTATGGACCATCATAGATACCCGATACCAAAATCGCCTGTGATCGTTAACCAATCTCGTTTCTTCGTGTAATGTGACAGTTACGTCGGCGTCACTGGTCTTATGCGGCGGATGGCGCTTGATAGATGTCTTCCGAATTTTTTCCTTAGCGAAAACAGACTAAGAGGTACGAAATAAGCACAAGCTACAAACTGTTAATTCAATTTCTAGATTTTCTCAGTTTGTCTGTTGTATAGTACAATAGATTTCTTCTTTGTAAATTGGAATGTATTATATACACACATGTCGCAGAAATGAAGTATCTAAAAAGTTTTCTTAAAGACTTTGAAGAATATAACTTTACTAACTTAATCCAACACTTTCGTTGCACAGGAACGAAACATAATATTATTTTGACGTTTTTTTTTATTTGTACGTCATTGTACTACGTAATGAATTTCAACACTGTCGTCCTGGCCTCTATCTACACTCTCAGGTACGTTTCCCCAATTGACATTTTTACAGTCTGCACAGGTCTTTGGACGTGCGACCCGAAATTCTTTTACTTATTACTGTGTAACATATTCGTTCTCCTTTAGTTTTCTGTCCGTGATGTTTCTTTTTGGAGCCGGGAACCTGCTACTCAAATGGAAAAGACACAAAATTGTACGAAAAGGTGAGGAAAATTGTACTTTCTCGCATAAGTCGCTGATGTGTTCAATTTATTGCACGTATACAAGAGCAAATCTGCCCATTAGTATACGTTAGTCCGCTATCTTGTTTCGTCGATTTTATTTTGTCTTGACACTACTATGTGCTTGTTAAAACGCTCTACACCAGCATTGAAGTCATTCAACCTTCTCTTCGAATGCCATCTACGGTATCCATAGTAGTCTCATGTACCTTTGCTTCTAAAATATCTAAAATACTACTCATTCATATCGTTATTGTCTTCCCCTAGTACGTGCCTCCGTCATAACTGTTCTAATCGCTATGTGTGCAGTTGTTGCTGGACTGATTGGTAACATTATGCAAAACATCAAATACGTCAAATGGTTCTCCCTTTACCTCTTTGTGTGTTTGATAGTCGTCGAAACTATGCTTTATGTAAGTAAGAATTTTTATTTCGTAAACCACTGCCTCTGCATACATCCAGTACTACGCTTAATGCTAGTGTGTTTGACTGCACATCCTGATTTTATTGCATGTCGGTTGAGGTATTTTTTTCTTACATGTAATGCTTTCTATTGCCTTTTTTCGTCTCACAAAATTTAGAGAGATTTAATTTTAAAACTGGCGATGAGTAGGCTCGTGCATATACGACATGAAAAGTTTTATTTCCTAGGATACAAGGTAGAACGATTGTCAGCAGTCATCTGTAACAGATGTCTTTGTTTCGCGTATGTGTCGACGGTTTAGCGTAACATTGCTGTGGTTGAAAACTGTTGAAGTATTGAGTATTTTTTTATCGCTATCACGTTTTACTGACCCAGTTTATGATATTCGATCGTTGGCAGCCAACTGAGCATCTAATGGACCTTGTCGCCAAGTACAGCGTACGTATCAAGAGTCAGAGAATGATTTTCTTCGTCAAGGTGACGTGTCTTAAAGCATTGATTGATTCCAATGGTTGCATCTTCAATATGAGATAGTGCTGCAAAAAGAAAAATAACTGGAATTCTATGCTCTAATCATGCAATATATGAAACACTATCATTTTCGAAAATTTGGGAATAGTTTAGGATGTTCACATGCACATTTGGTTGTTTTTTACACATTTAGGATCAGAGTATTGTTGTGTTGAATAAGGCATGTTTGTACGTCCGTGGAAACGAGCAAACCAACTGGTATGTTACCACCTTACCAATATAGTAGTGATTTTAAAGAACTTTACAGTGGAAAATATGCACGAAATTAACGACACTGAATCTCTTGTTTTTTAGGCTACAATTTGTCCACGTATATCAAGACGAGGCTCACATTGAACGAATTGCCAGGGATATACGTACGTTGGACTCCATCTATCCTAAGATGAGGTACGGTTCCTTTCATTTTGTACTTGAAATTTCTACCAAGCTCAAAGTGTACCTCTTGGACTATATCGCGTTGTGAGCGATCGTTTCATCTACATATGCATGAATTTCCGAGTACAATATATATCGCAACTCTTTTATATTTTTTTGTTTTCCCCTCAATAGATTTGATTTCATTGCCATAAAAGGCACCTTCGATCGTCAGGAAATCGACATGATTAGTGACTACTTGCGAGTCCCGAAGCATTTTATGTTCATAGCTTGTCCAGGAATCACATTCAAACAGGATATTGCTAAGTTAGGGGGCGTAAGGATTATAACTATTTGAGTATCATTTAGATGTAGGAAAAATGGGGGTGCGCATTCTACAACTGTTTCAATTGCCATTCAGAACTAATAATTAATTCGGACATAAATTGTTTATAACTAATACTATATGCGTTTAGTACGATTATGTTGAACACTGTGGACATGGACGCTCACCACATTCGTTCATACATACATAGTATATACTATCGATGCATTGTTCTACACGAAGCCACCAACGGCTTATTAGATTATCCCGGAACTCGACTTCGAGGAGAAAAAAGCTGGGCTACATACAATACTTTTAATATCGAACATTGCTGACGCGGACGTAGCTTTTTTTCTGTGATAGGTCTCATCCGATATATGCTCATATTAGTAAATCGAGCTTTGTATCATTCCCTCTACTGCAATCAACATGGGATTATCATACCCACAGCATATGTCGAATATATGCTCTATTGCACGAAATATTTAGGCACAAGAGCTTAGGAATGGTCCTTTTCTCGCTTAAGTGCAAAACAATTCCTTAAAATATGCGACTTGTGTATGCATTCTTAGTTAAACATTCATCCCAATTACATGCACAACACGCTGGTTTTACAATTGTATGCAATTCTGTTAGGAACACTTGAACCTTCATGTGCAGCTCTTGTCTTGCATTGCGTACTTCTTTGTGTGATCTCGTGCAGTTCGGAGGAATGCTGCTTTATCGTATTTGTACTCTGACGCCTAATTTTTTGAGAGAAAAGGCAACACGTATTGAAATAAACACGTCAACTCAGCAGTATGTGACAATCACTTACAGAAACAAATGAACAAGAAAAAGAAATCAAAATGTGGCTCAGAGAACAATGAAGAGCAAATCTTGTGCTACAATCCACTGGAATCCGACAAAAAAACTCGAAAAAATGTACCACGTCCACCATTAGCCCATCGTCGGGGTTCGGTTCGGCCAACAAGAGTTGCACTGAAGTAAGAACTGTGGATATATTTATCGACGGCCTCCACGACCCCTACATTAAGCAAGCCAGAGTATATAGACTTTGCTGAGCACAGAGGAAGAAAGACAAAAGAAATCTATAAAGTCTTTACACAGCAAATCATGCACACGTCCATCTCTCTCAACACTTTGAATAAAGGATTGAGATCTTGAGATATCTTTGCAGATATGTGATATGCGCTTGTACAGATCGCTACCTTTGGTTTCATCTTCAGGATATCTAGACAAATACGGCCACCCTTATCAATATTAGGATGATATACCGGCGTTAGAAATGTGACAATCGGTGGTTCGAATGGATATCTGTAATCGTGTGAGTTGAGAAAAAGAGCAAAATTAGAATTTACAGCACTTTGTTGAGAATTTCTCAACGTTATTGTTCACCAAACGATTACACACATGTATTCCAAAATTATAGAAGTGTACCTGTCTGGAATTCGTATTTCCAACTTGAAAACTCCACCGGCGTACGGAGTATCATCTGATCCAATCATACCTAAGTCGTAAAATAAAAGTACAACATGAATTTAACTGAGGGATGTTGATACTACGTATAGTAAGTAAAACTTTTTGGTCTACCTAGACAGTGCATGGTATATAGCAATTCAAACTACATATGAAAAGATTCTCTACGCTGTTTTTTTATTCTCAAGACATTCGTAATATGTAGCAATCAACTCCAAGATCAGAGTATATGAAAGAAGTTCTGAAATAGATTTGTAGCGCCATACGTAAGAGGGTAAAAAAGCATAATAGAACTTATATTGTGGGAGATATTTAAGACACTAGCTGCATACATAAATCGGGATATAGTTGGTCCACATGTAATATATAAAAATATCAACGACGGGCACCCAGTTTAAAATGACTGAAACCACATGAAAAAAAATTTGACATACATATCAACACATGGAAGATAAACATACTTGCTTGAAGTAAATCCAAACTGTCATCCACAGGCCAGCACGAAAAACCTTCAGGTGGACTGGTAGCCAAATTTTCGATCTCCTTTTTCATTCTCATGTTTCGTGCCATAATCAATAAATGTGTGTGTGTTCGCCGAAGCATATAAAAGCAAGCGAATGCGTAAACACAAATTAATACTATATATGAATTGTATGTGAGATGGAGAGAGCGTCTGTGTTTGTTTATGTGTGTGTGTATGTGTGTGTGTGTATACGTGCGTGTGCGTGTGCGTGTGTGTGTGTGTGTGTGTGTGTATATATATTAGTGTGCGGTACGTATACCAAGATGGGGCTGTGATTTTTGGCGCGCTTTTTTTCGTGCCAATCGGTCATACATTTCAATCTATTTATAGTCATTGTCACCACAATGAAGGATAAAACAAAACCTATAACATAATGTGCACAACACACACACACACACACTCGCTCACAAGAACACGCACTAGCCTCTACCTATTAGTGTAGTTATATATAAAACTCTACCACACTGCTACAGACGCTCTCATTCTTTATTCCCATCAACTGAGTGGTATATGCAAGTACGCATTCTGTTCTGTCTGTGCGTTTACGTTGTATACAGACCTGCTGTGCATGTATGAAGAGGTAGGAAAGGACTATACAATCCTAGAGGCAATGTGTACCTGGGTTCGAAGCAGCGACTTATATTATCAGTAGGGTTAAAAGAAATCATGGTAATCTTGGTCTGTATTTCGCCATTGTGCACTTATGTGTGCTTGTGTAAGTGTGAATTGTTTTTTGATCATCGAACCCGCTCAGATCAATTTTTGGGCAGTGTGTACGTGCATTTGACACTGTACTATTGTAGTGAATTGGAACAACCTACTCTATAAATTTAATGTATACCTCCAACGTGCAATTTATGCTGGTAATAACTAATCGGGCTTGTGCTGAATCAAACAAGCAGATATACTTGTAGCTTACACTGATTTACGTGTATGAATTCACATATTATACGCAGTGCACGCGATTTCCAAAAGTACATCACACAGTCAAAAATGATACAATCACAAATCATCGTGCGTTTTATTTTAATAGCAACTCTTATACGCACGTTCAGTTACTGCTTTGAATTAGCATTTGTACATAACTTGCATTGTTTCACATGTTTACACAAACAATCTTTCTTCTGGACACCAACTAAGGCGGTATCGATGGCACCTGATCTGAAGGTCAGGTACGAGTACCAAGAACAAATTGGGAAGGGCAGCTTTGGTCGTGTATACAAATGGTGAGTGTTTTAATTTACCTTAATACACAATTCAAGTGATGTGCGACATACTATCGTGCATTTTCGACCATCCTTTTGTGTGTTCGTCGCGTTCGCAAGTATTAAAAGCGTGTATCATGCTTTCAAGCTGTGTCTGCGAAGTGATTGAATCACGTTGTTCTTCTATTTCGAATTTGCAGTAGTGATACGAGAACTGATCGGATCGTCGCCATCAAGGTAATCGATTTGGAAGAAGCGTCAGATGAGATTGATGATATTCAGCAGGAGATAAGCGGCATGTGTTGAAATATACATGCATACCTTGTTTGCGTTGTGCTACAATGGGGATCTCACAATTCAGAGTTTGATATTTAATGTCAAAATTGACCACTCACTCATTATCTTCGTTTCGGTTGCTCTTGCGTATAGTGATGGCAAAATGCGACAGTCCGTACATAACTAAATACTATGAATCATGCTTGTCGCAGCATGAATTGTGGATTGTAATGGAATACATGGGTGGTGGCTCTTGCAGTGACCTGGTGTGTTAAGTGAAGAACGAGTCAATCTTTTCTTGTGTATGAGTGTGTGTTTGTAATGCTATAGTTTGTAGCCTGTAGGTGTATTATATGAGTACTTTCAGGCTATGTTTACACACCGTGGTTTTAGCACAAAGATCGTGAAAAATCGATTTAGAGAGTTGTCCACTGTGCGTTACGTAAGAGGTGCTTGTAACTACATGGTGTTGTGGGAACATTCGTTCCTAGCGTATCTACTTTTTTAGCGGCCGATTCCTATATCCGAATTTTGCATTTGTCATTCTTCCTTGGTCCTGTGTTTATTACTGATTTATAGTTGAAAGTTGGCCCGATGGATGAGATGTCTTGTGCTATTGTTTTACGCGATGTCATACATGGTCTGGACTATCTCCATAGTATGAGATTGCTGCATCGTGATGTAAAAGGTACGCTGACTATGTCACTATATTTCCTGCCTTCTTCTTTGTACACCTGCATATGTAAGTATATGTTTATATATAAATCCAGTATATAATACATACATCCCTTTTCGTGACACTGTTTAATAGTATACATGTTATTACAAGAATCCGACATGGCGTGTATGTAGTGACAGCACTAATAAGGCAATGGCAGATAGGGTTTTGTAATAACCATCGGTGTATAAGTTTATGTGATGATTTCGTAAACACTCATTCATTTTAAATTGTCCTGCAGCGCACAACAAAACACCAAAATGTATTTTTGTGCACATCCCAACAAACCCTTACTCACTGCTGCTCTTCAATTTACTTCGTATACAGCCGCCAACGTTTTGCTTTCTAGAAGCGGAGATGTAAAATTGGCTGACTTCGGAGTAGCCGGACAGCTGTCTGGTACTATAGCGAAAAGAAATACATTCGTAGGCACGCCGTTTTGGATGGCTCCGGAAGTCATTAAGCAGTCCGCATACAATAGCAAGGTGTGTGCACAACAAATGTATCTAAAGTACATTTACATATATAAATATTGCACACGTATGTTGCCGCGCGGTTATCTGTCAATATGTTGAAACGAAATTCGTTCCGTTTTCTATACTTGATGGACGTTGATAGAGTTTAAGTTAGCAAGGTCAATACTTCAATAGCCATCAAAGCGTCTTATATATATGAGCCTGTGTCAGCGTGTGAGTTGTTTGTACAGCACGTGTAGATCGCAGTACGTATCTCACCCACCAGTCGCATCTATTTGTATACTTTTCCCGCTCCTTTCAATCACATATTCAACACGGTATACTGTTGCAACTATAGAAAAATATGCATCATGCACTTTGCTGTATTTAAAAGGACTCGCCTGTCACAGAAAACAAGGACGCGACACTTCAATTCCACAATTCAAAACATAAACCACTAGCAATCTTTATACCGTAGTAATGCACCCGCAAATTATTATGGCTCAATTCTGTCGTACTATATCTTCATGATTTTAGTTGCTTATACAACAAAACTGTGACCTGCATTTCAGTACTGTCTCTTCCATTTATAATTCCATATCTCAAACTTACCTTGTATTGGTCTCCTTTAGCTACGTAGCGTTGCTGAACCCAAGCGACTCCATACAAATATAAAATTCACTTATAGCTTGCTTGTTCATATATGTGCACCTTTTGCGTTTGCTTTTTCTTATTAGGCCGACATCTGGTCACTAGGAATAACAGCATTAGAAATGGCGACAGGGAAGGCGCCCCACTCGGAGTTACATCCTATGCGAGTGTTGTTTTTAATACCCAAAAATCCACCTCCCACCCTTGACGGAGATAAATTTAGTAAATTGTTCAAGGAGTTTGTTGCTGTGTGTCTACAAGCTGAACCCGATGATCGGCCTCTGACGAAAGAGCTACTTAAACACAAATTTGTGAAAAGCGCAAAGAAGAATGCTTATCTGATTGAATTGATCACGACTACGTGCAATAGAAGGAGGTCATCTGTGGATGAAGCAACAATCAAAGAGTCGAGCAGGTATGTATGTATCAGAAAGTATTTCGTGTGATTAACGGTTGTGAGTATGTGGCGGTGGTAGAGATCTACACTAGTACGTGATACGACGAAATTTTACCATTACAGAGAGTCCTGTGTCGAAGTGTAGTTTGTTTTATTAATTTGTATTTAAGTTTTTCGTGGTGATGACGTGAATGAGTTTATTGAAGCTGTTCTCTATGCCAAATGACAATGTCAAAGAAAACTTCTATTTGGTTAACTGAAGTTGGTCGTCCTCGGGAACGAACAGAGCGATAAGGTAGTATAGTCGAGTATATTTTGATCTGGAATGTACGGGAATGTGTTTATATGCGAGTGGGGAAGCGATGGGGAAAGGTAATTGGACTATTGAAGAGATTTTGAAAACAAAAGGAAAAGCATTTATAGGATAAACGGTGTTTACGTGAGGAACAATTGAAGAGTAAGCGATATTTTCATGAAGTCATGCAGATTCGTCTTCGTCAAGGCAAAAATGTGAGAGACAGACATCGTGTATGCAGTATAATGTAGCTGGCATATTCGGGATTGTCTACATGTGCTCATTTCTGCTTAGACAAACTTATTCCTCTTATATATTAAGCATGTACGTCTGTAGCGAACAAACTTTACTGTAAATACAGCTACCTGTAGTTACAGGTGAAAGTGTGTATACATATGAAGGTAATGCGTTTTCCTCAGTGAAGCTATATTGATTCGCATGCTCAGGGTCTTAAGCAACAATGACGAATGGGACTTTGACACTGTGAGAGGATCCGTCTCTACTGTCCCCGTCTCAGAAGATCACGAACGTATCTCACGCGTAAATCCCACAGCAACCACGAACACACCACCGAAAATAAAATCCCCCGTTATCTTAGGGGATTTGCAGTTATTTGATGCAGAGACCGACATGCGAATTTTGAACGATGAAAATAAGCAAATTATCATTGATGGGGAAACCACTGTCGACGCACGGGGCGTTGCTAGGCGACCGTCAATTCTGGATCTAAACAATACTGAAGCTGAAAGACGGTCCGCAGGCTCGCCCTCAATCCGTAGTTCGCCACAACCGTCTACTGAACTATTCTCAGTATTTGATAAGGTACTTGTCGAAAAGCAAAAGAATACATGTGTCCACAAATGCTGCAAATAGTGGTCGTCATAATTCAAGGCGGGTGTCTTGTATTTATTTATGCTCTTTTTTTCAGTATAGAATCTATTGAGATGGTGGCGCAAATTAATGTAAGTACTGTCGGCTAGTCAATCCTCGTCTTCTTTGACTACATTCTGTCTCGCTTGGTCATTCATTTCAGCGACTGCAAGTCGCCGACCCTTTTAAATTTGAATATACGCGCAAGCATACGTAGTCTACTGAATTCACATCAATATCCTAGGAATGGCACGGACAGCCACAAACTCACAAACAAACACATACTACATTCATTGTTTACAGCTGTGCAAAGAAAATGCTAGCTGCATAGAAGCGACAGCAGCGATTAATACACTTTCTGAGGCATTTCTGGAAGCTGAGAGGTTAAAGCCCGGTTTTTCAGGCTCAGTGTATACATTGCTTTGCTCCAAGCCTGGTAGAAATGAACAATAACGACATAACGTGGACGAGAAATGCAGGAAACATATGAATGTAGACAAGCTTAGTTGCGCAGAAATGCAAAAAATGAAAGTACTATAACCTGCCATTGGTCTTCAGGCTTTCTAAATAAGGACTTAAAAGTACACAATGACAAATAAGAAATAAAAGGCATCGAATTGGGGTATTGGGTTTAAGTAAATATTGCTGTGTTCTTATGGTATACATATTTTCTGAACGGCTTCAGTAGTTAGAAGTAGAAAAAAGGCAAATATCTCAGCATTTAATATTCGTAACATCGAAAAAAACTGTCATTTCAGTTTTCAGAGGTGTCAATCATTCGTACTTTGCTAATTTTTGGCACGCGCAGATCAGGCGGAGTTTCAAACTTTTCTTGGCACGTAGTTTCAATGCATCAGATTTTTCCATCCGGATCTGAACAACAACACGTGGATTCATCTACGCAGCTACGTTGTAGGTACTTTGTATTCTTCAATACGTATATCCCATGTAAATGTGATCTTGCCTTCAAACTTTATGTATGTGAATGGGCTGGAAATTAAAAAATGATTTAGATTCCTCCAGCATCGTCTACCTAAGAGGAACGAGTGCGGGAAGGGTCCGAGCTGAGAGAATTCACAATAAGAGTTGAGAATTGTTACTCTATACTCAAAATCTCTATCGGACAGTACCGTACAGTGACCACAGAGCGTTCATGTGTGCACTTTACATTCTTGCACAGGTACCTAGTTTGACTATCCCAGAGAGGGGTCCAATCACCGAGATAGGGATCATAATCATAATCATTTTATTAAATGTGATTCATAATAATCTCTGCTAAAACTAGACGTGGCGTGGCAATCGAGCAGTGTTAGCATCCATTAATAATCCGGAATTGAACATGCACGAGTACTGACACTGACATATAGTCAAGGCTCAGAACAAGAATAGATGGCTGTACATTACAATTTCCTTTAATTACACTTCTATAAAACCGACAGCCATATACAGAGACGTCATCTTTACAGGCACACAGTGTCGCATTTCAGATTTCGTCGGAGATATGTGTCTGGTTCTCACTTGTTACACTGAAGAAATATCACTCTTAACTCGTTTGGAATCAGGTTCGTTTGTATCAACCTGTACATCAAATGCAAGATAGCATTAATCAATCTGCATTTAGCACTTGTAAATACCACTGTGATCTCAGTCAGGTAAGCACTCTATAAACATACCCGGTAGCATATGTAAACCAAACAAATAAAGCCAAAAAAAAAGCTAACCTTGCTACCAGCAACCATGGACAAATGTGCAAGATGAAACTTTACACGTAGATAAACACAATCCCCAATCTCGCATACCTCAGATCCACTACGTTTAACGTTGGATTGTGTTCTTTCTTCATCCTCCGCGTTAGCATACATCGACAAGCGTCTTGGCGTTGTTGGCTCAGAGACGACTGCAGCAGACTGTCATAAATCAAAAGCATAAATGTAAATAAAGATCACACGACATGTTACAGTTTAATGAGGATAAGCTCTCTTGAAAAAATACTAAAACACACCCCTCCCCTCCCCCATTAACAAGTGTCATTCATTACAAAGACAATCGCAATCTTGTAATAATCGTTTGACTATCATCTACCGTGTATCTAAAATAATGGTGAAATTATGCGTCTCAAGAAAATTAATTTCCCTTCTCCCAATGACTTGACTGAAAATTGACGCATACCATACGACAATCAATTTTCTTCGTATTCCGTCAAGAATTCGGCGCATGTCTACTGAGCGCCATTACACTAAAATATTCTCCTGAGCAACCAACCAATCGAACACATCATAACAACACCGCATCACCATGCTACGAAATACTCCTCTGGCGGTAGAATCATACAGCAATCTAAAGACTCCAGACATTTTACCTTTTCCCTATCTGTATAGCACATGTTATGGTATGTACCATCTCCTACTCTAATCGCATCACGGTAGTGCCAAGACTCATCCTCGTCGTTCCAAAACTTCTCAAATTGTTCTCCACATATGCTGCATACGGATTCTTTCGCAGTATCGTTTGGCTGTCGTTTAATGAAACAAATTTGTTAGGATTTCGTCTTGAAATGTTTACTCTCGCACCTGCTCTCAACACAAAACACTCCATAAGCTGTGCACTTTCAACATCCCCTGAAAGGCGTACTTCAGGAACATTATTTGCCACCTCATGCATGAATATACTTCGAAAGTGTAACACAGCTATAAATCACAAACTCCTCACTCAATACATATTCACGTTGGATAATATAAAACGCAGACAAACACAAAATCGTATAAGCCGTACATATTTAAACAATGAATAAAAAATCTTACCCCAGCTCGAATTGACACTTCTGCTTCTGGTTCAACGTTTTCATTTTCGATCCCTTGTTCAAAGAATACCGCCGGTTCGTCTTCCCGATCTCCCACTTCTTCATACGCCATCCAGTCCTGAACGCAAGATTTTTTACACAAAGGCATTGTAAATAATAGTTTTGACTCGTGTGGGAATACACGGTAGTTGCAGTTGTAAAGCAAAAAATAACAAGTGCAAGATTATACGAGCGAATCAACAAGCTCCAGAACAGGTGGTAGGATTTCCTCCGTTAAATTACTAGATTTTATTCATTATTGGCTTGTTCCTAAGCAGCGGAAGCGTGACAACAATCGAGCGAACAAACGACACCACCATTTTTGACAAATATAGCAAATGCTATCGAATGCTGGCACTTACACTCATACATAGATTAGTTTTTCACGTACACAAAATTTAACACTTTTATACATGTATAAACCAATGTCATTGGAAAGTCAAGGTTGGCTACCTACACGCACCCACATATATACACACTTTCTCAGTGGGGTACCATCTACGGGCTGATGGTTTCTTATTCTGTTCCTTTTCCCGCTTATTCATTCTGAAGTGCCAATCCAAATGCAAGCCCATATCGGCGTTTGAGTCAGATTTGAACCGTAGCCCGCACTGAGCACATTGCAACGGCAGGGCGTCGTATAACGCAACTATAACCGCAGGATGACGTCTGGATGTTTGTTTGTTTGTGTGTGTGTGTAAAATAAAAATTCAAGGAACATAACAAATTCCTGCTGGACTCGTAGAAGAATTCTTTACCGCACACACAAACGATACGCTAGGGCGATGCTGGATTATAATATGGAGTTTGGACATGCGAGACTTACGAGCACAAATACAAAATATCAATCGAATGTAAGAATAATACGAAGTCCTATTCGCCCGAACTAAACATTCACACAATATTTCTTTGAAGCCTCATATTCAGATTGACAATTTGAAGCTATTTGACCCAAAAAATACTCAGGATAAAAGATATACACATACTCATTCAAGGCCTTCGTGGTGAGCTCGACCTTGGGAACAGTTGTACTATCAGTCGAATTAGATACATTACTACTTTGCCCTTGTTGCTTCTGTGAGGGAACAGCAGGCGACCGGGAACCGGCTTGCGCAACCGGACTAGATTGCCAAACGTGGGTATTAGTTGGTCAAATACTAATCGTACATGTTTGCGTGTGGGAACCAAGCATGAACGTGTGCGAGGGACCATATATATATATCAAAATGCATACATATATATGCGTGTATTCGCGCTTCCACACATGCACCGACATATAGGATAAACTTATTCTCGCATCAGCTGAGAGGCACACTGTGACCTTGAAATGATCGAATTATTCCAAACTTCGAATCCATATTCGTACTAGTACTTGCACCTTCGGTTTTGACGGTATATGTACACGCTTATCCACGTACGAACACTTACCAGCACTCACAACTACACACGCATTGTCAAACACATTTAAACATCGGACTGCCAATGCATGTTGAAGGAATTATTAAACACACGCAAAAGCAACAACAGAGTGGCACAAGTCTTGGATACCTTTTGGGGGCTGGACTGCGGGACTGCGGTGATTGAATCATCCCAAACTCCATCAACTTATTAAACAGTGCACTGGCAGGGTTTGCACCGTCACTCACAGAACTTCCGGATGGTGCTTGGAGATGTGCATTCGAATTAGATACACCCACATGCATGTGGGCAGGAGGGGGTACGCTTGTACCCATACTACCTCTACCATGACCATATGAGGATGGCGGTATATGTTGTGGTTGTACGTATGGCGGACCTCTTTGTTGATGCTCTGATGGGGAATATATAGGTTGTTGTGCGTGCGGGGGTACGTGCGGATCTAGGCCCGAGGGTGGGGCTGCACCCCTTCGGTCTTGAGAGTGTGGGTGTGGGTGTCTATCATACGCAAGCTGAGTTAACGTTGGAGGATGAATAACATGGGGAGGCTGGATAACATGAGGAGGCTGGTTTGTATGCGGATGTTGATTGGCAAGTACGGGTTGGTTAATATGCGGTGGTTGGTTGATATGTTGGGGTTGGTTAGCATGTGCGGGTTGGTTCGCATGCGGGGGTACGGGTGTCGGGCCGGGTGAAGGATATCCCGGCCGTACAGCTCTACCTGCTCTTGGGTCACGCTTTTGTTGCGGGCCAGCACTGAGAGAGGCGTCCGTGGGGGGTAAAAGCGAGGCAGGGGGCAGGACTTCGCCACCAATCACACCGTATGTTTTGTTTTGTTCTTCCTATTGAATCATAAGCAATACAGGATTTATGGTTTCTAGGTGAGTGAGTACATCGACATATTACATACTATCCATCAAAACAGTTACTCCGGGAATGAGATGATACATGTAGGTATGCAAGCAACATCCGCGCACGGGACAAAAAGGGCATGAAAGAATACAGCATATATATGCAAGAGGTGAACAGTGTAGCAGAGAACTAATCCAACAGCCAATAGTTAAACAGGAAACACGCATGTGTACAGGCAGATGAACACATATATACCTGCAGTTTATAAAGCTGCGCGAGCTTATCATACAACGCCACGTGTGTAGAG
This sequence comes from Creolimax fragrantissima, assembly GCA_033442365.1. Lineage (NCBI taxonomy): Eukaryota > Ichthyosporea > Ichthyophonida > Creolimax > Creolimax fragrantissima. Next base: position 744,952 of record JAWQFL010000011.1, read on the forward strand.
TGTGACAGCATCCCTGACCTTTTCAGCTCCTCTATCTTTGATATAATTGTTTGTTGTTGTTCCTGAAGCTCTCTTTGTGCAGCTATCTGCGCCACGGTGAGCTGGGGCGGATGTGCCACAGGAGGCTGACCATGTCTTTGGTCGTACCGAGAAGGTGGGCCGCGTGAGGTATTATCCCTCCGGCCGTACTCGTCACCGCCTCTCCATCTATTGTCTGTATTTTTATGTGGTATGAACGTATGAACTTGCACAGATCCTTTACACACAAGTGTTGATTTATGCTGTCCGCAAATACTCATTGGATGGATCGTGTAGTTACATGAGAGTACACGTGTTTAACACGCAGTGACCATCAAATACACAACTACTATTGAGTATACAAGTCTAAGAGAGTAATCCAGACATATATGTCCACTACATCACAATATATAAACATATGTCGAGTTCATGAGTAGAACTAACCAGTCACAGGCACATATACTTCCTCTGCCACCAGGAAATCCTGCAAGAGCACATGCACTCTATTGTCAACAACGAGAAGACTGATTTATCTGTCCATCACACTCATATATATTACCTCTGTATATAAAGCAGCTACCATGAATGTACATGTACATAAGACATACCTCCTCTCATGTCGTTTCTACTATGTCTCTCACCACGTCCACCATCAAATTCATCCACGACTCCTGCGAATCCACCTCTATCCACACGTCGTGGATCACGTACCATGCCTCTTGGATCACGGGCTACGTTATCTCTGCCTCTGACCCCGGAACCTCTCATGCCACGTTCTCCTCCACTTCTATCGTCATATCCACTACCCCCGCCGCCACCACCATGGCCGTATGATTCAGCATTGCCATAAGAGTCTCGACGTGGTATGTTGTTGTGGCGGTGCTGCTGTTGCATACAGGGGAGAGGGGAGAGGATAGGAATTGTATATGAACGCAAGAAACAAATATGTACAAAACGTGTGTATGGCATGTATACTGTATGAATATAACGACTGTGCTGTGTGATGTTATATATTAATACTAAAACGCATTGATAATTTTCACTCAGTCACGACAATGTGTATTCATATAAACTTCTTAATGCGAACCTCCACAGGCAGTTCATAATTGTATCCACTTTCATACACGCACTAACAGCTATTCATGTACGCTACTTAAATACACCCATCTACGCACCATACCTCAAACTTAGGGTTGATATGTACAGTGTGGCTGTTACGCCTCTCTAATCCACTACGACGTTCGATTGTCCTGTCAATATCTTCGAGAATGTCTCTGTTGAATACGTCGTCCCATGTTTGACGTACACTGGTGTACATAAAATTAAAGGAAGCACATAAGCAAATATGACATATGGGCAAGACTCGCCATCTAGATATGCATGTACATATATCCAAAAGTATCTTTAATATAGCTTCGTGTCACTTAACCTGCTTACATATTTATCAGTACTTGTATTGGAGTCGATACAAAATGTTTACGTAAGCTAATAATCTCTTTTAAAAACAATATCTGTAGTAGTTTGTATTTCGTTATATAAACGAAAGTCTTTGATTTACATCGACAGTAACCAACGCGTATTTGTATGCATATACACGACATTCTAGCAAACAATTCATTCCGGTTTACAGACAAAACAAAAAATCATACTAACGAAGTTACACAAAAGAACGACTACACAGAAGTGATAAGAACATGTAAAGCAAGTATTCCTACATGCATCATGAATAGGTTTGCTGTAGTTCGACATAAATGCGGGAGTGTTGTACATACATCTGTGTGCGGACTACGAGTAACGAAGAAAGCAATTCAAAGAAACAAATATACCGGTAAAAATTTCGTTGAGTCCCACTATCGAGCACTGCATACGCTTCACAATAAATGTAAACAATATCTCGCGAGAAGAGATGAACGTATGGACCTCCAACGTTCTTCAAAATAGAATCAATCAGGTACATGAGCGGTAGCTTGTACTCTGGCAATGCCTGTAGATCAACGTATATATGCGAAGAAAAAACATATGCAAACAAAACAAACATCAATCAGAATTAGCACTGATCTCAACATGAAACTGTATATTACTATCAACGGTGTTATTCGTTCCTATGCTAAAGTAACCATGTCAACCGACAGACTGTTAACACATCTGGGGGGCTACCTCTACGGCTACGTTTGCAAAATAATACATTTGGGCGAAAGAAAGACCGAACGTCAGGCTGAGTTCTTCCTTTGATACAAACACGCATTAAAAGTTGTTCCTTCACTGTGAATAATATCTAAACAGCGCAAATACTGAAATCAACTACATAAGGAGCAGGACTTAATCGGGGAATACAAGCACTGAAAGAAATACAAGTAGAAGTATAAATAAGCATTACTTTGAAAACAGCCTCTTTTATCGCTCCAACGACAGACTGAGCGTACTGTCGGTTGTCGTCTGCAGTAAGTGTTAGATTATCAATCATCGGTTTGGAGTTGACACGAAGCAGTTGTAGGTCGCGTGAGTACTGCTTTATAAAAGCTTGCGCTTGACGGTCCCCCATCTTGAAAGAAATATTCTATACACGACAATAAGGCTTCCTCCACGGTCTCCACACACGTATAAGTCGATTCAATTAGTTACCGACACTAAATGCTGGTCAAGTGATGCGTTGTTGGGAACGAACAGATATCTAGCCTTATGTACCACTGGCAAGATTTTATGCGAACTGTGCCTTCTCTGAATAGAAGAAATGACTATTTGTCTGAATTGAGTTTGTTATTCGGCCACAAAGAAGCGTTGTGAACAGAACAGATAGATCAAGATGTAATTCACTTCCCTTGGAAGACTGAACCAAAATACATCGATAGCACACACGATCACACTTTCTCTCAACGAAATATAGGAATGAAGTGGATGTAATAGAATTGGATAGATATTTTTTCTCTTTTTACGTGCACGAATAGTCTTTTCGCTTACGATAACCTTCGTGAATAATCGACACTAGTAAATTATGTCAAATTTTAATTTCTGGTTTCGTGTTGCGATACGACACCGCAGGTAAGCTTCACGAGAAGGGAGATTGTCTCAGTGAAATAACCGTTCTTCTGCGTCTGATCTTCAGCACTCACATTCACGTTCCGGGAACAGGCGATGTTGCCTGCGGAAGTCTGAGTTTGGCAAAGCGGAAACGTACTTAAAACCAAAACCAAGTCTGCCAAAATACACACTGACTACCCACACAGATACAAGACACACATACACATACACACACACTATTCTTCTCTGTGTGAGAACAATGTAACTACGTTCACTCACGTGTATGCAACTGTTGCGGTCATCTGTTAACATAAAGTCGAGTGAGTCTCTTATATACTGATACAGAAGCATTGCGGAGAAGGGGCTGTTGGGCTGTGTTTTGTGTGCGTGTCAGTCAGTCACAGTCAGTCACAGTCAGTCAGTGGGTCGGTCAGTTCCACACACACACACACACACACACACACACACACACATCTACAAACACACACCTCAGTGGGGCTGGTTACAGCCCAGGCGGTAAGCCATGACCCTAAACCCGATTTTCGATCTGCAAAATTCAGTTTTGGATAAACATGGCAAACCCAAAATGGTCAACTAATACTCCAAAACTCCAAAAAAAAAATCAAAACATTTGAGAGACAATTTTTGTTTTTTTTTGGAGTTTGGGAAAATACACAAATTCTGAAATGTGATTGTGTAGCGCATAGACATAATTTTTTTATTCAGAAGAAAGATAAATATTTTTCGGTTCTGGGGGTTAAAAAAAAAATACTTTCCGCCGTTAGGTCGGTTGGTTGGCGCGGCGAATTAAACGGTAGGTATTGACGGCCCAATGATGACGTTATGTGTTCTATTTTTGTTTCACCATTTCTTGATATTAACAAACACACACAAACGCACAAACAAGTATACACACACAAACACACAAACACACACAAACAGAAACACACACAAAAACACACACAAACAGAAACACACACAAACAGAAACACACACAAACACACACACTGTCACTCACTCACGCACCCCCTTAATGCGATAATTACCATTACGTTCAATGATTCTCGGTCATTGTTGCATGTGAAGTGATAACAGTGTTGCTTTCTTGTCTACATGACATTTCATGCGCAGAAATACAATGGTAAGAACGGTGATATAGAGTTGAACTTCGTGGTTGGCTCTTGTCTTGCTTACATCGTGATTCAATCTGTTGAATCGGTGTCGATTTATGCGATCAATACAATAATGTATTAATTATTATATATAAGGGGTCAAATCAACGAAACCAGCTTTCATTTGAACGTCGAATCTTAACACCATGTGGCGAATCGCCTTACTCTCGATAGCGCTGAAGCTGCTTCTGCTAGATACATAGTAAGTTTGAGAGGAACGCGATATAAACCTATACAAATACTTTGACGATATTACTATACTTCATGTATTAGTCACAGAAACGTTTATAGTAAGCACCAGATCATCATAAAATCTGCGCTTTAGTTACGAAATATCTCCTGAACTAGTAGTGTGATATATGTTTGCTAAGTCATGCTGTTATGTTAATGCGTATGCGACACTGCACTTATCTACTGTGACGACATCAGCCGTTCTACAGATTTTGAGGTGCATCGCAACTGGTTGGCCATCACTTATTCACGACCCCTCTCAGAATGGTACTATGAGGTAGGTTTACAAAACGATAATAATAAAACTGTTTATGAAGACATTTCTTGATCCCAATAGACAAACTCAACCGGCACTCACTCTGCCACTCGTACTTACATAACGTGTATAATTTACTATCTCCCCTGCTGCACTATTTTCCATCTGTTGGTAGGATACTTCAGAATGGACATTAGATTATCCTCCACTGTTTGCATGGTTCGAATATTTACTGTCTTGCCTTGCAGTGTTCTGGGACCCGTCGATGTTAGAGGTATGTAGACAAAATTGGAACGCGTTTCCTCTCAATCAGTATTGGCATGGTTGGCTATTTTGTTTTCTTAGAAACTTGGACACTATTCATGCCACCCAACGTCTCTGTGTGCAAAAGCTTGGACTTGCAAACGTGCACTCTTACCTGTACAAAACGTATTCACGCGTTCACAACTGTAAATAGAGATACAAACATATGTTTGTTCTTTTGGTGTAACTCATTTTCTGTCTCACAAATAGGTCGAAAATTTAAACTACGCGTCGCGCCCTACAGTGCTCTTCCAACGCCTGAGCGTCGTCACAACGGACCTCGTACTCTTTTACGCAGTATTGCAGTAAGTATATTCGGTGACACGATCGATGACATGAGAACGTACATGAGTAAATGGGGTTTTGACGTTATATGGTGATATATATCTGTTTATAACCACATACCAGTGCCTACACAATTATTGTCGTACTAGACCCGTTTGATTTAGAGATGGATAATCTTGCAGTACTGCTACATGTGGGGCGTGACAGGTTTTCCTAACCTTGAAACGTTTAAGCGTCATAAGCACATCGATTTATAAATGTAAATGCTATTGCCAATCGACCATACACATAGATATACGTCTACCTTCAATTCGTCCCTTCGACAACGTATTGCTTGCGTCGGTCTGGTGGTTTTGAATTGCGGCCTGTTGATACTTGATCATATCCACTTTCAGTATAATGGAATTCTTTTGGGTAATAATCTTATCTATTGTATACAAATTTTGATGTGTACTTCAAGTACAAATACGTGGCCGAAACCAGAAGAACAACGAAAGTCAAATCTTGAGAGTCAAATCTTGAGCGTGGTTCGTGTGATTCCTGACGTATGTATGTGTTTGATTGCGCAGATTGGCACTCATAACCAACGTTGCATTTGTTTATACATCATTAGGTCTGCTCATTCTCTCCCTTGCGCGTATTCAACAAGAGCGAGTTTTAGAAGGTGCCTTTATCTACACTGTTCTGTTAAATATGAAGCACTTATATCTTGGCCTGGCGCCTGCTTTCGGTATTTATCTTCTTCAAAATTACTGCTTCGTAGACCTTAAAGGATTTTCTGTCAGGTCTGTTCAAGTATGTATTGAATGATGTCTTCTCCACGTATCTGTACTGTTGCACTAGTTAGACGAGTTAATATTTGTAGCGCGCAAGGAAAATTCACTAGAATTTCGATATTGCAAACCAGCTGTATGCCCTTTGGTATGCCTGCAAAGTAGACCATGTTTCCGTGGTTTGTCATGTATATGGGTATATACAATGAAGTAATTCAAATCACCACTCTCAGTCTCATGTTTGTATTCTTTCTTAGGCGATTCTGTGCTTTGGGCGTCATTGTCATTGCCACAACAGCCCTAAGTTTTGGTCCCTTTGTGGTCTTTCAGTCTAGTGCTTTATCGTTGGACAGCGTTGCTAATCCTCTTTCTCAATTAATGTCCCGACTTTTCCCTTTTCACCGAGGCTTGGTGCATGCGTATTGGGCACCAAATGTCTGGGCGTTGTACTCTGCCCTGGATATGGTCCTGGTATGTATTGGAATTTGAGTCAATTTAGTCCCATGATACGAACTCGACTGTTTACCTCTAATGGTTTACTCTGTTCTTGCTGTAAAAACACACACCGACTTACTCATTGCTCATTTTTGCAGGCCTATGTATTCAAACTTTGTTTTCCATCGTTTATAAACAATGCTAATGCACGAAGCATGACCTCTGGTGTGGTGGGCGAAGCCGAATTTCATGTAATGCCTCAAATCCCACCAATAGTAACAGTCATCTGCGTTCTTCTGGCACTTATGCCATGTTTGTTTGGGTTATGGTTTGCTATGCGTGCAATGAAACCAAAATTGGGCACCCGCTGTTTAAGACATGACATGTTTGTGAGAACTGTGGCTCTCTGTGGTCTTACGATGTTTCTTTTCGGATGGCATGTGCACGAGAAGGCAATCCTGACTGGTCTTCTTCCTGTTATGTATGTTGTTTAGTAAAACATAGGTATATGTTGTGACGTACTCTTTCGAATTGTAGTTATATGTGAAATATTTTCAACGTCGCCGGAGTTCATACTCCGCAGTAAGACGAAGGCATCATTTGAAGATAGTAGTGTACATGGGTTGAGGGGGGGGGGCTGCATGTGACTACTACTACACACAAATTGATCCGTTTTTTATTCAAGTCTGCTATATTTCCATTTCCTCCTCCCTGGCACCCCGGTTTTAGATTATTAGCAATAAGGAATCCTAACCTGCGCAAAGTCTGCCTGATTCTCAGTGTTTCCGGAATATACGCCTTGTTTCCGCTGTTCTGTGAGGAGCGGGAGGCTCCAATCAAAGTCTGTTTGCTGCTGCTATACATAGGGTATTCGTACTTAACATTCGGTTCTTTAAGGTAAGCTTTCGTATAAAATCCCCTTCAATAAATCGCAAATGTGTTCGTATTTGTATGCGTGCATGAGGTAGTTATTAAATCTGTCCGTTTGGATTTGCTTTGGGTACTTAATGCTTTGTACGCCTGTCTACATCTAAAATGTGCGATTACATGTAAAAATGCCATTCTTGTGATGTGAACGAATTGCTCATATCAAAGTGTACTACCTTTTGGTATTTGTCGGATTAACTGCAACACGAGGTTTCCTGTGTTTTGTGCCTGTACCTTTAACTTGTAAGTTAGTAAATAGGTGTGCTCATGTAAATATATCGAATGCCGATTGTAGAGGTGTGTATGTATTGCATGGGTTTCCAGCTGTACATGCGATTTGATAATTATGTACGTTGAAGTTTCTCGCTTATACCTCGTCTTGATGTGAGTCAGCAATATCCGCGTGGGTTGTTACGCAACAGCAGTAAGGTTATGATATTTAGTCAGACTTATATTCTTCTTCGAAATATGTGTACAGCAATCCCGCACCAGACGAAAACCTACCGGGTCTCTCACTACCCATGTTCACTCTGGAATGGATATACATAGCAGGGTTTGTTCCCTTGCAGCTATACGTTGGGTTTGGCCATTCTCTCGTCTTTTGCGACGGGATGGAGTTTCTCCCGTTGTTGCTCACGTCCGTGTATTGTTCGATTGGAATCGTATATGCGTATGTTTACGTTTATGTCGATAGTATTATCGTGTTTGCGGGTGCAATGAAAGACAGTGGCGACGTTGCGAGTAAATCGGCAAAGAAAACGCAATAGTAACGTACATGGTGGATGAGAATGAAACCATCACCAGCTCGAGAGCCAACGCTAGAATCCTTCTTTCTATTTAGATACTATTTACGTGTAGTAGAGTGCTGCCGTACGTACAATATCTTTGTTCGTAAGAAAAACCCGAAACCTGACTCATGTCCAATTGTAATTAACCTAACTGTAGAATAATTAGAGACATTAAGTTGACTCTTACCGGAGTATAGAACAATGTGTTCTTGTATATTGCTGTATACACATACTCTGTCCGTACACTGACTATGCTGGAAGGCATACCTGAAAATGATGTCTTCCTCCAATATATCCATCCTACTTACCATTGAACTGTAGTTATCAAAATTGAGAAAAACTGTTGCAACATTCGCTTCACATTATTCCCATTCACGTACACCTGAATTACGAAATGTGAACAATCTGTACTACTAGATTTTGTACAAACTTAACAGGTTCAGGTGTATCGAATGTCAAAAGTACGGAACTGACAAGTGTACACTGGAAGTTTAATTACTGAGGTTGTTAAACTATATACCCAATTATGTATACCGGGACTCAACTTTAAAGTTGGGCGGTGGAGAATAGTAATAAATGGTCGAGTGTTATATCGGGACTGTTAAAGCTATATCTTAGCGTTATCTTCAATGAATTAGAAATGTTGGTGGTGTATAGAAGAACAATGTAGCGGTTTAACGATAGATAACAACACAACAGGGAGGTTTTACCTGAGTATATACCAACTCAACGGGAGTTTACCGTATTAGCACAACGCAGAGGTTTAGCGGTGTATATTGCAGCACAAAGGGGCGGTTTAACGGTGTTTAAAGCTCATGTCCTACACATATTTATTGTTAACACGTTTTTGATGACCATCAGATGACACTGCAAAGTAAAACAAACCGTTTTCATAACACACTACGAAACTGACAATGCTGCTTGCGTCCAAACTCGTTTATCTTGCCCTCGTTAGTCTGCTAGGTGTGGTGGCACCTATTGCTAGCGATACCGATATAAACGTGCCTAATACTAGCGACACTGATGTATGTGATTTTGTGGTTGTGTGTATTGTCACGGCGTACGCCATTGCACATATTTTACTTTTCGGTCACTGTAAACTTTTCTCATATTTATTATAATGATCTGGTCGTTGAATGTAATATGTTTGCAATTCTATGAATATTTTGTTCTTAGGAAAGTAGTAGAGCTGTGCGGAATAGTGCATTGTGTACTTTGTTTCTTACTTATGTCAAGATCCAAGTGCTCTGCTTGTTGCCTGCGTACAATGGATAATATGCTCCTACAAGTTTAATGGATGAACCGTGCTCTGGTCGATTTCTTTGCTATGACATTACCAGTGCATGAATATATTGTAATTTTGAAATACTTTCAGGTTGCTCATGTAGTAGAGGAGGCCATGGCTCTGATAAATGAAGCAAGTAATTCGAGGAATCAAGCTGTACTCGTTAATATCGAAGACTTTACCCGTAAAAGTGATTCAGATGGTTCAGTCGTATACAAAGTAATTCTCAATACCGGACTGTCCCAATGTATCAAGTCCGAATCCGACGCCGTGGCAACAGACTGTGCGTTACAGGTAACTGTATAGTACATGGTCTTGAAGCTACGCAACGGTTTCTATTTACTTTCTATCATGCGCGCATCTTTAAAATACGCTGTATAGCTGCTGTAAAGACAGTATACGTATAAAGCATATTCGTCATAAGGGCAAACGTACTATCCATTTAAAGGCATTTTTGTGATTTGCGGAGTATATATGTCGTATATACGTGAACTTTATTAATGGAACTTACCGCATTATTCACAGACATCGCACTATGATATATTCACGCCTGATTCCTACATTGCTGCTACACTTGCGCTTAGAGTATCACCTGCTTGCTTACTTTGGATATGTCCAATGCCTTGTTTCATCACTCTAATAGGTTAATGCCACACCTGAAAAGTACTCGGTAACCGTAAAACACCATCTTCAACATGATGCTAGTGAGAAGGTGGATTCGTGGGAACCACTGGAGCTGGCTTTAGAGACGGAAGATTCAACAAATCAGAGTGCAGTTAAGATTTTAGGGGGACTTTCTACTGTGGATACAAATGATGACTCCGTAGACTCTGTATTCAAGTACGCGTTGAGTCAATATCAACTAGAAAGCAATAAGGAAACTTTGCCTGATGATCTAGCGGTGGTGAAGGCGTCGAAGCAGATTGTCGCTGGTATCAAGTATATACTCGATGCCGAATCAATCAAAGATGAGTCAAAGTACTTGATCGAGGTCATCGAGCAACCGTGGATGGTCGACCCATATGCGCTCATCAAATTTGTGAAGCAACCTTCCGGAGATGCTACTATTGATGTGAGTGCAAATGATGATACTGACACACCCTTGACACTACCAAAGAATCCGAGTAATGTAAACGTTAATCTTGGCACTGAATTGACTGAAAACGAAATGGAAGGTGAAACGGGTAACAGCTGGGAAGTGATCGGCATTGCATTTGGGGTTCTCTTGTCGGCAGTGTTGCTTATTAGTACGGCATATGCACGACTCAAGGTAGTATTTGTCTGTATGCCATCCCTTTCCAAGAGTTTTTGTTATGAGTAGTTGTTCACATTTATAAGCTATTAATTCCTGTGTATATATGCATTGCTCACATTCGTAGACTATAGTACTGATCTGTAGTTAATTACACATATGATTCAATGCCATCCGTATTTTGTAAAATGTAATTTTTGTCTCTCTCAGTATTTTTGTCCATGTTTGGTAACTGTTAGCAAACGATTGGTTCCTGTAAGAACATGTGATTACTAGATAACTCATACGACTTTCTGTACATTGCTTTTCATAATGTTTCAGTTATCTTACAATATACCATATTCCAACAATCTTATGTAATTCAAATCTCATATTAATGAAAGGCAAAAGTAAGACAGCGAGAGCTGAACACACGAAGATATGATCTACTAAATGAGGAAAACGGTTCTGACGAAGATGACAATGACAGTGATGACGATGTTTTGTTGGAGAACAACCCATAGATTTGTCGAGTTTGTGCACCATATTATGCGTTACGGTAGTACTCAAGGAATGCCCGTCCGTGGTGTTTCTCGGTCATATTACTGTATTCCGTAGCAGAATGATTCAATCACCCGAAGTTTTTTCCGTCATTTGTCGTTCCCTGTCCTCACGTCGACTCGTCATAGGCCTGATTTTAATACTTAATTGGAATGGTGGTCGCCGCATGGGTACACACTTGATTTGCGTATGGCAAGTTTATCGTATTTATTCATTACATGCTGGTCTGCATGTGAGCTACTATGTTTTACTCATCTCTTGGAACGTGAGTAGTTTTATACGCACAACTCTGTACTGTTGGCAAAAGTTTTATACCATTGCGATAGCTCTGTTATAAAATCGCTCTGGTATTATTCGCTTGGCAAAGAAGTTTGGCGTTTTACACTATGAGGAACTGTCTATCATGCGGCTGCGTCAACCACGTTGACAATCATTATCGCAATCACAATCGGCCCAGTAAAGAGATACGTGTATGAACGCTTGGTAGACTGATCAGTAAGATCTATCGAAATCAAATGAAGAAATTTTTGAATGCAATATACTTCATAGTTTGAGAGAAACCCATACGAAAACTCTATATAAATTAATCATAAATATATGCAAGATTGTATTATTTATTCTTAAACATGAAGATAATCCGAACTCAAACGAATACCAGGACAGACCCAAGACATTTGAAAATAATATAACACTTGAAAGACGGTAAAAAAAAAGGGATCCAAACACATGTGAGTACGTAGAATCATAAGACACTACATAATGGGGCATTTTGCCATTTGCAGAGGAATAGAAAGGGCCGTCAGTCTTGCCCGCTAAATACTAACAGGAACCGATCTAATCATCACGAATATATGATGGGAGACGCTGGTGAGGTTGTATGCCTCTTATTATAATACATTAATCACACAGACACGTGCAATTTTGCACTCGTGACAAAAAGACAAATCGACGCATATGCGTTTGCATGCGTGTTGGCGTTTCTCTGTGTAATACATAAGCACAAACATGGCATACACTGAGCAGGCTACTAGGGGTGCATACATCCGAATAAGCACGCATTTCTTAGCAGTAAGTGCAAACGCGTCATGCATGTACCGCCCAACCGCATATATATGTTATATAGGAAAGTTGTGCTATGGGTGAGGCTTATATAGTCGGTACTTACAAAAGAAGAGGTGCGCGATTCTTAGTACACAAAGGATAAGACACAATGAGGCAACGACCCAGGAGCCGTCGAGCGGACCTCGAATTACAATTGACCCTAGGACAGCACCATACAAGAAGACACATCCTTCAAGATTATTGTCCATCTACCAAAATGGAAAAATTAAACCTGAGTCTAGTTGGTATGAACCTCAGTGTGAACAATATCTTTATATGCCAAAACGCAATGCACAGACATTCGCACACGCGTTGGACGCTCCTGTATGTGCACATATACAGCCACAATCGGTAACGCCCGCCCCATGCGCACGCGCATGTACACACTCTAGTTAAGTATATAAACGACATTGTATGGCAGTTGGCTTTTCTCCTTCTAAATATGCGCGCACTTCTGTAGCAATATAAACGAAGAAACTCTTGAAATAATCTTACCGCAGCCTTAGCTCTTCTGCCCATGTCGACAAGCTGTACAATACACGAACGAAAAAGGGAATCGAATATGTAGATTAACAGGACAGAGCACAATACACGTAAAATTCATACATAGTGTTTACATGGATCAAATGTGTATTGCGCCAGTAGATGCATATGCGCCTAAACACCTCAAGTAAACACAGATCTAAAAGTAGTTGTACGTATGAGTCTGTATGTGCAGATATAAGAATTGCATAGTTCAACGTTGTTACCTTGGATTGATGGTCTCGTGGCATGCGATTTCCGTCCTTTAAATAGTTTGAGAAACCACCTGCATCTTTAAACTGTGCCATGCGTGTTATCGTCAGACATACCCACCTGTTGAATTTAGGTAATCGTTGAAGTTATAAACAACTTACATCTGAACTGAAAAGTATCAATGCGGTGATCGCGTTAACAGACATACAAAACGTGCAAGACACCTACGAAACATGACACAAAAGCACTGGTCTTCAGCTTGGCAACTTTTTGCACTTTTTTTCTACTTGGACGTTAACGCAAGCACAGTTGTTCATCAAAACACAGTGGCAAAAATGCAATGATTTACCATAAGATGATCTGAAACAGCATTGTAGAGAGAAGGATGATTGTGGGAGCATCGCCACGTGCCATGGTGCAAAAATGACAATTACTAGACAGCTGAGGTTGGGTGCAGAATGTTCAGGAGAGAAATGAGACTACGTTCCGCACGGGTCATAGAAATGCCTCTTGTGCGCGCAGAATCTCGAGCACGTACTCTATATACGTTCCGGAAATAGTCCTAAAAGTTCACTCGCGCCGTTCTTACAAAAATGGGAAGAGTTTACGTGCGCACCTAAACGAAAAGATCAGCAGCATGGATGTCTATGTATGCGACGTTACTCCAGCCAGAGAGAGGGGGATAGAGAAACAAAATACTTGTAGACGACAAAAGAGCTATAGACAGACAGAGATTATTAAACACTAAACGTGCGTGTCTCGACTACTAAACCCTAAATCTAAACGTGCTCGACGTGTGTGAATTGACTACTAAACACTAAACTTTTCGATCGATGTGTGTGTGTGTGTGTGTTTCTGTGCGCGTGTGTTTGTGTGAATCGACTACTAAACACTAAAACTTTTCGATCGATGTGTGTATGCGTGTGTTTCTGTGTGCGTGTGTTTGTGTGCATGTGTGTGTGTGCATTTCAGTATTACACGTGTTTTGTTTTGCTTTGAAAAGTTAAAAAATCGATGGACGGAGGAAAAATATCACAAGGGCCTATGGTTGACTTTATATAAATAACTACTTGATAGTTTGACCAATGGTGCTTTAGTTCTGTGCTTACCCGATACTATCTTCCAATAAAAACAAAAAATGAAGTTCTTAAAATAGGAATATTGAGCTTCATGCACACACACTTCATTCATCATTCACTTTTTGCATTCTGTAAACTTTTAGAGCTTCTTTAAAACACACTTCATTTACTAGATCAGTAAGTATGTACACTTTGCTTCGTTTTCTGCAGTACTCTTAGGTTCGTTTAACCCCTTCGTGCACCACAACTTTGATAATCAATTTCTCTTTACAATTTAAAGGTTGTTTTTTGTGTTGAACTCAAAAGAGCTCCAGAAGTAGGAAGGGATACATCCTGAGATCCACCTGTGACGCAAGCTGAACTTTTTTAACTACGTGTGCTAGAGTTGACGCAACTGGAAAATCGTGTAAGAACTGTATCTCACACTGCGTACTATCCACAAATATAATCCCCTGAGAATTCTGTGATGACTAGTGAGGTTCCTCCTGTGCTGCAAAGTGCGTTACTGCGGTGTACCCTGGAATTTGTAGCAGTCAGCACAAGAAAATCAGAACAGATACAACTTCCGTCCCCCACGTCACGCCTAGCAGCATGCAACACTCACGATGACAACTTCGTATACCATCCACGAACAATGACAACTTCGTACACCACTTGGTTCAGGTTCTCATTACCATGCCGACTGAATGTACCGAACTTCTATTTACAATCCCCATCCTCCTGATTGTCAATGCTTATTTTCTTCAGTCAACACTAATATGGAGCGTGGTCCTTGAAAGTCATGCACGTGTGGGGAGCTACGGTTGCACACGCGCACGTGTACGTGCACACACACGCACAACACGCGCGCACATACACATACACACACACACACGTACGCACAAACACACATACACACACGTACGCACAAACACACATACACACACTCACAAACAAACACGAAGACACGCTCTCTGTCTCCCGTATACCTCCATTACATGTAACTGTCTATTTGAACACAGACATGTTCGCTCGGGCAACTCAACTTCGCGCACAGCGTGGTATTGTGACTGCACTATGTACAAGTCGGCTGCCGACGGCTTGTGTCTTTTCATGCAACTCCCGCTATTCGCTCTTTCTAAATCAAAATATGAGTATAGCCTGTGCATGGTATACAACACGAAGGGTAAGAGAGACAACTCTGCTATATGTTCTCTGTCAATGTGGGACTAATACCTTGGAAGATAGATAGATACTGTGGTGTATAGTTTTTCATTCCCAGCATGCTACGTATGTATACGATGCACTTGCTATCTGTTAAGAAGTTCGATCCACATGTAGGTATCCATTCGCATTGGAACAAATTAGAATGCGAAGTTCTTTTTAAGGCGTTTCCCTCTTTTATAATCTACTCACAGTCGCAATAACACTAGTGTTTGGTGCAATATTTTTACGCATTATGTACAATGTGTTGTTGAGTGTGTGTATACAAGAAGTATTATACCACTGGTATACACAAACACACACCAAGCGTGCACACCCACTACGTATTTATACTCTGCATGTTAATGGCCACCGTGCAACACCTACCACGCAGTTCTACGCACAGAAGCGTAGATTCACACACATCGTCCGCCCATATTCACGTATTTTAGTTATACCAGTACAAAAGGATTAACCATATCCCTTTCTACATAGCTTTGTTGATATCCATTCTTTTTCCTCTCTTTGCATTATATTAGCATCCAGATCCGAACCACCCAACAAACGCGAATAAATACGATGAACAGAACGAGATACGAGGACTTCTCATTGGTGCTGATGGTGTACGTCTCGGGCAGTTCACAAAGAACGAGATGGTCAAAAGGGCACAAGCCTTAACGGATACGGTGTTGAAAATTGTATCAGAGTCTCCCCCAGTATATAGACTGTTTAAGAGATCACAGATTCCGCAAAAACCAGAGATAGATGTACCAAAGAAAATTACGAGGAAGGGAAAGCCGGCGAAAGGAGTGAATGAGAGAGGGAAGAAGGATCAAGAAATTAAGTGTCATCTTAACATATCTGATCACGATTTGAAAGTGAAGGCAAAAAATGCATTACGATTAGCCAAGAAAGGAAGCGATGTCAAGTTCATGCTCGAGATCACGAACCACGAGAAATTCGACCCTAGTACGTATCCTAATCGAGAATATTTGCTTCAGAAAGTAATTGATTTTGTGCAGAAGACGGTCGATGTAACACCTCCCGTGCATGAAGGACGGAGGAGTTTTATATTCTTGACAGCAAAAAACTCTTAAACTGGTGCTGTACTTTTAGTCCCTACTTGGTAGGTATGCATTCGTAAATACAATCAATTATAGTTGGCGTCCGTGCAGTTTGTGCAAGTAGGTGAGTTTGTGCAAGTAGGTGGTCTTGTGCGCACCACATAGTGTCGCTAAGGACAGTGAAGGCTTATTATGCGTATCAGGCTCGAAATGTATACTGTATTGGTTGCTTTAATGCTATACTTATGCAGGAAAAGTTCCAGACCAGCTCAGCCTCATTCGAGTTTCACACCAAAAGCAGGTCAGAAGCAGGCATTTTTCCATCCATCATATACATAATAGTATGTCAATAAGGCATACCAAGGAATCAACGTGTATCATATATCCATACAAGCTAGAAACCCTCAAAACCGATCTTTTAACCTTGCATATGCAAAACGGATATTACAAAACTAAACTTCGCATCAGGAAGCACATTGTTTGTGTCTGTACAAGAACCAGTACACTCTATACACTGGCCAAAATTTCCTTATAATAAAACATTAGAATACGTGCTTCTCTTTGTATCAACTCTTCCCCTATTCATTACGTACGATATCCCGGTATGCATCTCAACTTGGGCTAGATTCAACCGACATTCCTAGATTTTGCACATATTCTATTCAGCGTTGCCCGTCGCGTCGAGAATTCTACATATAGATGGGCCGATGCTAGCGATGATGTGGAAATTATAATATCACATTATATACAATGTCGTTTCCAAAACATTAGGCCAATTGATATATTTTCTTTGTATCCGCTTCCGATTCCTTTTCCAACGTACTACTAGCCTGTCCCTTAGCGTTTTCGCTCGATTCAACCGACGGCCCTGGTGGCATGTAAGCATGCCATCTATTCGTATACTCAACCTTTCCCATTCCGGGCCCTGCACTGTATGCGTAGTCTGATGCAGACGATGATAAGCGTTTTCTACCAATACTGGTACGGGGTTCACTCGTTGTATGCATTCGTTGTGCACCACCAACGAGGAGCGAAGAAATCGGGGTTGCTGAGGGTGTAGCAGATGAAGATAATGATAACCCACTCGAGTGAATTACACACTGAGGTTGTTGTTTTGACCCACGGGATTGTGCACTATAGTTTGAGTTTGACTTCACTTTTTTACGCGTTTTCACCACATGCGGGGGCACAGAAGGCGTTGCATTGTGTGAGTTTCGTCGAGTGACATGCAGGGGTATCGGATGTGATACCACTCGCCAGTGCTTGCTCGGAACATTTGCACTACCATGTGAGACACTCATTGTGTATTTGTCTAACCCCAGTCGCCCCAATCCAGATATGTTGGCGGGCAAAGGCTGGACGTCAATGTGGCTGGATTCGACGCACGTCACAATAAACGGTTTGACTAGGGGCATAAATGTATCATTGTAGAACGACGTCATTCTTCTCTGGTGATCGTTCCCAATTACACTGCTGCGTGGCGTCTGCTAGGAAAATATGAAGGATCAAATTAAAGTACACATACATAGGCGTGTTAAAATAGTCATTAAATAGGCGCGTCCCTCGATTCAGTTATATGTTGAAAGTGCATTTAAACATGCGTACATATGTGTTCCAGGTATAGACATAGACATCGACTCTACCATATGTCGCCAACGGACGCGGGCATATATGTACACACAAAACCATATATATGTAAATATCTTTGATTCTATGAGTTAGCTTCACCGTAGACTTCCAACAGCTTGAAGAACACTTTGTATAAACATACATGTCTCAATCTTGTGCCTATACATATAAATCACATAAACACTTATATTTATCACTCGATTGCTGACAATTGCAATTACACAAATGTATAGACAAACGACTAAACTCTCACATCCATTTATGTTTGTACCGAACACTATGCGCGATCACATATAAACGCAGTGTGCATACATACGTCATCATAATGCTTTGCATGGCTTTAAAAGTCCAACAGTGTTGTATTATGCATTTTATTGCATGGACAATTACAACTGCTGCATAACAATTTAAACACCTCAAACATAACATACATGTTGTGTACTTCAAAGCATACCTCACTGACAACACTATGGACCTTTTGATAGTCCTCCCACAGTTTCAAGAATGTCTTGTCTGCAACAGTTGTGTAGGCTGAGCCTTCCATGCGATGAACAAGTGCATGCACACACATTGCCGCATATACTGAACACACAACGAGGGTATCTAAATCTCTACCGAGGATCACGCATGGTCGAGAAAACACTAACGCATGTTCGAGTACTCTAAACGCCACCGTACGGAACCATTTTATACGCTCCTCACCCTCGACGATGGTAGAGCCCAACGCGGTCTTCGACTTTTCAGATGTGCTATTCACTTCTGTGTTGGTTTGAAGTTGCATATTCCTATGTATACGTGTGGACTTGGTAGTTGCTGACGACGATAGGCCGGTCTGAATGTCAACATGGTCAAGAATCGTTGTAATTCGCCTGTATGTCAACAAATTTTGAGCATTGTCTTTATAAGTCAACATACAAACAAATTATGTTTCAATCAATTGTTGCGCATACGTCCGCTCTTATGTACATGTGCATACAAACGTCTATACCCAAACTACTGTCTGGATGGAGTGTATGAGAATATGTAAATGTATACCATAAATAAATGGATGCGAAAGAGTGAGGGTTTGTTGGAGCACAAATTGTAGTAAACTTTGAGTACTTTACAGGGAATGAATGCGCGTATATATACATATATGTGATTTTTGGGCGCCCAGCCGGTATATAAACATGTGATATACGTACGTCTTACGAATTGTCCCAACAAGCAGTAAAATTTGAAAAATACAGCGAAATGAACGTGTTGCGTTTGGCTAGTGGACGAGGATAGATGTCTGTAACTTTCGCAATTTTTGGCTATCATACGCAAATATGCATTGGACTTTTAACCAATAAAGCTCACAAATTACCTTAACGCCAAGTTGTACACCTTTCTTGTTACTATAAGATGTGAATGTGGACGCGTGGAAACTTTAGGGAGCTTGCCTAGGACAGCTACGGTAGTCCCGCCGGTATCAGATTCATCGTCATTGGTATCATGACTATATTCACCCCAATTGTCATTTTGCGTATGTGTGTAACTGTGCGTTTGTGTATATGTTTGTGCGTTTGTGTGCACGAATGCATGTGTTGAAGTATGACTCTTTTCGCGTTTTATTGTTCTTCCAGCAACGTACTTTGTGTCCGAATATGTAGGAAAACCGTTTTGCCAAAAAGATGATGGTACGGAGTTTGTATATATATGTGTGTGCATATTTGTCGTTGTGAGTGTGCATAGATTTGTATGTGAATTTGTGTGTATGTTTTGTTGTATATCCCCACCGCTTACACTAGTGTTCGCAGGTTCGCTCTTCTCGGTATTTGCCCAGGCCACTTTCGCAATCATCAACTCCTCCAATGAACGCAATGCCAGTATGTGCGATTCCGCAAAACACGCATGGTGACGCATGAGAGGCTCAATCACCTTGACGACCGACCAAACCGGCACTTGAAGCGTGGACACAAGCCATATAACAAGCGCCTCTTCTACAGTACTATTTGAGTCAATGTGTGGTGAATCACTGTTGGCCTGACCAGCGCCTCTATCCACACCCATACTGGACAGTTCGCCCACTGTCTCCTTACCGTTCCGTAGCACAATCCCTGCTTTCACAATGGGCCTCAAAAGTATCAAAATTATGCACACAAGCAGCGCTGCGTGGAAGTCCTTGTTGGCAAGCATTAGTTTGCGTAACCGAGCTTCTTGGGAGTCATCTTCGTTTACCTTCCGCACATGTGTGGGTTCGTGCGAAGTTGTGCACGTATGTGTGCAAGGGTGAGTGGGAGTACTAGGATTGTCGCTTAGAAACGGATCGGATTGGTCTGCTTTAGTAAGTGTCGCAGTGGAATTCCCAAGGGAAGCTTTATAAGATGTTCCGAGGAGATCATCTTTGGTGGTTAAAGCCATACATCCCCACAGACAGAACTGTATAGTATGGATAAGATAACGAGAAAAAAATATGGGAATAAGCAGATGTTCCACTCGATTTTTAGCGTCATACACCATACTGACAGAATGTATGCGCATTCGTATAGTACTTTCCAATTTTTATTTTTCCGTCACGCATAAAATAATACCTGGGTGGCAGTTTTCATAACAGCGTCCAGAACTCTGCGAGCGTCACACCGAGGCGCGCTATATTCCAGTACAGCGCGTAACTCTCTCCTACATTTGGTATGTAACTTTTCAAACCACAAATCCACTTTACATTCCGATAAGAGCATGTGCACGTACTTCTCATCAATAGGAGACAAACATGCACGAACTGTCAACCCTGTGTGTACTATAGCCAGGCAGAGATCTGCTCCCACATCCTGCCGTACGACTGTTGTAGGTTCAGTTGTTTGTGCTGATATACTACGTGAGAAGACTATGTTGCCTGCCATTGAAATAACAGACAGGAAATGTGGTTGAATAAGAGATTAGTGCACGTTCTGCATGATTCCACAAATCAACAATATTCAGCAGCCCTCCATGCAGATTACAACATGAACGATTAGTGAGCGTAGCAAGTCTCGACATGAAAGTAACATTGCCGTACCTAATTTCACGCACAGACAATTGCGCGAGCGATGTTCCTACGGCAGGTATGTGCTTGTGCCATATACCGATGTATTTGCGTGCGCGTCAAGTTAACATACCAATCTTGCTATTATGATAAAAGTCGTTGTTGAAGTATGCAGCGCCTTTGTTCTCGCGCATCATGAGTGTGAGAAGGATCCTACGGTTTTCACGAACGTATGTGTTTATCACTCCCGAGAGGCACATGTCTTGCTTGCCTGCCATACAAGAACAGAACCAAGAACATTACATTTGATGCAATTTATTGATATGGATGTGAGCTTTTATCACCAGCACATACGCAAACATTGGCGTACACGCTCACAAACATGCCTCGAACACTCGCATAGTTGCACCTACGCACAAGGAAATATGCACGTATATGTACCTCTCAATGTGTACGTAGATGGACACACACCGTAGTCAATGTCATGGTTGAATCCGTAGTCCAAAACCCATTCATCGGACACCCAAAAGTCATAAACCAGAGGAAGAAAAAGATGGAGGAAATCGGATTTTGCTTTCTTATAAATTCCCTCCTGATGTTTGTGATGTAAGTTGTGTGAATATGAGACTACAAGAGAAAACGATGTAGCTACGTTATCAAGAATGGATTAGCACATGAGTTCATGTATACATATTAACATAAGTTTGTAGGATATGTGATGTTGACACAAGTGCATACAGAAGCATACCGTCATATATATATATATATATATATATATATATGTGTGTGTGTGTGTGTGTTTACTTCTCGTATGCATATTATCTGACATAATATAGATTTATATACACACAAAAACATTCCCGAACAGAATTCGGTTGATGAAAATATGTGCCAACTATATCGCACCCATTGAAGCTGTAGCAATAGTCAACAGCTAGACCCATCAACGCACTCCTCGCTTTCTCCGACGTTTGCAAACACAATTAGACATATTATTCGCTTCCTACTGCAGTCTCCGAACACAAGGTAAAGACATCCACAAATCGATACCACATTAAGGCCATGACTAATCTCAATACAAACTCGCAGAACAGAGATAGTAGATACGCAAATGTACAAATACAGCACGACATACCCGTTCACAAATCACCTTCAGCACACATATTGTGCGTGCTATTCCACATTCATCACACGTGCGGCTATAGTCAGCAATCAGCGCGGAATCATGATTACTCTCATCATTTTCTTCGCTACCTATGCTGCAGTGACGCTGTGAGGAGAAACCACATCCAGCGACTGTGTACTTACCATCTATATGTGCTGCTGTAAATACGACTGCACAATACATCAACGAATGGAGCTGTGCACGATCGTGGCGCATATCTGGATTAAGACACCTCGCTGGATATGCAATGTAATCAAAAACGGTATAATACATGTTAAGAATTCAGGCCAAGTAACGAACAGGAAATGGTGACAGGGCAACCTGTGGTGTAAACATTCAATACGGCGTTTCTTTCGCGTCCGTATATGCGTGTGAATATGCCTTACATTTAAACACGCAGAAGAGATCCCACGTGAACCTATGTTCATGTGAATCCTCGGGAATAGATGGCATAACAGTGTACATAGTGTGACGGAAGCTCTGGTAAACATCCATTATAGAGTGAGTATTTCCCTGAAGTATATCTAACACTTCCAACAGCTCTGTTTTTTCGCCCTCAGCGATCACGTCTGCACGCATCTCACTTATGAATGTCAGGGTTGTGCCGAAAAATTCATCAATCCTGTATGTGTATTGAATGATGAGTTTGCACATGCTTGAGGATACCGCTTAGTCCTAAACTTGCATATATATACGGCTACATACATACACATGTATACCTGCATATTCGAATTTCGACTTCAACCATTACCTTGACATGCACCGCCAGTATGTTTCTAAATATCATATTCGTAAATCCATATACACATACGAATATATATATGCACATAAGCAATATGTCACTACACGTATATCATATCGATATTCTTACATATGCCATTAGTCAGCAGTAGATACATTGTTTGACATTGAAAGGGAATTGGGAAAATAAGATGGAAAAATATATCGCTCCAGTGAATGTACGCTCAATTTGACATTTGTGTCGTGTTTGTTGTAGTTGCATTTGGCAACTCGCACATGTACATGTACGCGTGTGCACACAATCTACATATATACTTATACGCACATGCTCCAACCCTTAAAGTTAGGCACAATTGTAAACGTTCGTCCACAATATGACACCAACACGCTGTGTTTTTTTCCTTATTCCTGCTGACCTTACTTGAACATCGTTTGTACGATTGTTGTGTACACATAACGCATGATATTCTATCGTGTACGTGAAGAAATTCCAATGTATACATATGTGTTCCCGCGAATACCGACATACCCCATTCCACAAAACTTGACCAGTCTCGTTAGCATGAGTCCACGATAACGGCCAGCCGGGACACTTTGAGCAGATGTGACTACGGCCTTGGGTTTGCTCCCAGACTTTCTTCGCTTACTATTACTTTCCCTACTTCGATTTTCACTTTGATGTTGAGTACTGGTACCTGGGTTGGATACAATGGCCTTCTTCCCTCTCACTGTGAGTTTCTCGAAACCATCCGTCACGCTCGCATATATTGACTCGCCTGGGGCTTTTGACACAGCGATGGCAGTATATAAAGCCGCCCCCGCCAGTTTCTTGGCGTGTTCCTAAATAAAATGTGAGAACGTAAAAACAATTGGAACGGGGTAACTTAAAATAGTTGAATCGACTTCAGCTGGGCTAAAACCATAAATTTCAACTTTGAAAATACAGGAGATGAAAGGAAATCGTACTTCATATCAATCTCATCAAGTGAATAACGCAAAACGAGGGAAATTTAAAGCACGATGAAATGCACACAGTATCATAGATACTATATAAGTAAGTGTGTGCGCGGTTTTACACTTCGTGAGAATGCAACGTAAATGGGCACACAACCATGTCTTAGCGTTATAAAAACCGAGGTAGAATAAAACAGAAAAGAGGGTCAGGCAAAGCAAAGAACGAACCTTGGTTAGTCTGTTCATGCCTCGGCCATAAGTAGATGACATAAAGGCTGCTGCATTCATTGAAGCTGCTTGCGATGCACACGACGATGGACGAACACCCATATGTTCACAAACCTGTAGGCGGGGATACATAGCTGGGTTATGAATATAAACATGCATATTATGTACAAGAGTCACAACAATGACATTTATATATATATTCAAATATTTGCAGATTACAGAGTCTCTTAGTCATGAATCCATAGATTTATGTGAGGGTGTGAGTGAGGCAGTCTCCACAAATATATACATGAGGAAGAGAGAGTAAGTAAATACGAGTATCAACGTCAACCCATAAGCCATGTTTTTGTTATGTTATAGTAGTTATGGATATAAAATATCTTGTGGGAATTGATACATGTATACAAAAAGTCTTACGTATACTATACAATGGCCCGTTCGCAACGATAGATCTACAAACTTTCACAAACAGACAGTCTCTATATGTGAATAAATCATCGTTGGTGCAAGTTTTTACCACGGGTGACGTCTCTTTTTCGCAGTACATGCATACATATATGCAATACACTCATACATACATACATACGACATACGAGCAAATACATATGCATAGATAAAACATATTCTATACACACAATAAGTATGCAACATGTATATCTACAAAACTTATGTGTGTGCGTCCAATTTCATTCAAATACGGCCTAAACTGGGTGTCTTTAGAATTTGGGATACGGTTGTATCCGAGGAGTTCGGAGCATGTATTGGTGCTGTCCGTGGGGTATGTTTTTTCTATTCCACGTCGAAAGACACCAGCAAATATGTCCAGACCATCAATATATCAAATAGATATGACACAATTGAACAACATATACATTCAAAAATCAAACGAATACCTGTCTCAACGGTTCATCCAGGGAACGCAATTGGTTTTCTAACGACGCTTGGTCATTGTTGTTTCGGATTAGCCCAGGTGCTGTTGGAACTGACGACCATGTTGCTTGTGTCCATTCAGAAGTCTGGTGTGTGGATAAAGGATTCTCTGTCATCGTCTCCATCGTTTCACCGACATATGCGTCTCAGTCAGTATGGAAGCGCACCGCGGAATTTAGGTATATTGAATGCTTCGTATTCATGCAGGTCTTCGTACGTATGTTAATGAGTGTATCTAGTTCCATTGGTATTGTTTAGATTTATGCCCTTTTGTGTGTGAACGTATACTTACATTCGTATAAGTGCGCGCACGCGTAATATTTATATATGTGCGTACGTGTTATGCTACTGTGTGCTTACTGCTGTGTCAGTCAGTATGAGTCAGTATGAGTGAATGTGTTATATATGTGTATGTGTGTGTATATGTATGTGTGGGTGCGCGTGTGTGAGTTTTCCCGCTCGCACAACGGTTGTCCGCTTTCGGTAACTTTTCGGCGGACTGGCACGATGTCACTCATATTGATTGGCTAATCATTCAGAAAAATGGCACGATGCGATTAGACATACTTGACCGAATCACGCTGGCACGAGGCGACTAGAGTTTGAGGCGTAATACACTACGAAACTCTAAATGCCCGTCCTGGCACGATGCGTTCACATTCTAATGTTACAACGCCCAATGATTATCTATGGTTCAATATAACACGATGCGACACACGGACGACAAGTTTAGATTACTGAACTGAAGTTCACTGGCACGATGCGATATCTTCATAGTACACATGCAAACACACGTTACATATTAAACGTGCGCAGTGACGATTATGCACAAAGTTGTCACTCTTCAGTTTACAAGGACAAACGTTTCTGTACTATCCATCCCACTCAGACGTCCGCTGTACGTCTGCACATTCTGTCTTCATTTAGACCACATGCAACGTGAAGTTGTATAACGTTCATGTACGTTTACGTCTCTATACAGAAGTTTCACCTTTGCTAAACGAGGAAATTTTACCGACGTACGTGTGGATACCTATGTACTTGTAATTCAGTCTTCCACATAGACGTAATAATACGGTTATTTATACATATATATTCAAACGCTTTGGGAGAAAACCCAGTGTAGCCATCAACGTACACTATGGAATCCGAGAAAACTGTGTCTTCTGCATTGCTTGACGTAGAAGACGAGATTCCGTCCCCTCAAAAACCTTCCTCACTACTAATTGTAAACAAGGACAAGGAATCGTCAAAGCCGAAAACGGCACCAAAAATTGTCAAGATGCCTCCCAGTAGTGGTATGTTACGACTTACGAACCTGATTCCTGTTTTTCTCGTGCCCGTTGTGCATGTTCGTTCATGAGAGCGCTATTCTGTATGTGCATTGGGTATGTGACACGCATAAATTATGAGGTTTTGCCACCATCGGGGGTTCAAGTTTCTTTTTAATGCATCTGCTTTATTGACGTTTAAGCTTTCTATTCAAAGGACTCTGTTATTACAAAGCTGTGCTGCACCATTGCTTGTTGCTCAGTAGTGGTAAAATATTATGCATGCATCTTCTGTTTGAGTGGGAGTTTTGCAAAAACATGCTCAAGTTTGACGTGCTTCCTACCATATCAGAAACTATCGTATGAATGGAGTATGTGTTTCTGAGATGATTTAACCATTTCAGAGCTACTAGCTCACTAGTCGCATAGCAAATGTTCTTACAAGCGTATCCCTGTTTTTTCAACAGTCTTAGCGCAAGCACGCGCGTTTCTGCCAATGCTCCAAAAAGCGAATGATGAGCTTGGGAAAAGTGATATGGATGTAAATATAGAAAATGTCGACGAGGATAAACCTCACGTTGCCATGGTATGCTTGTATGCATTACTTCCATCAACGTCAACAATGTTCTTCGTTACACAGTTGACAATAAGAGCATTGGTCTACGTTTAACTTTGTGCAGTATTGTGAGCTGGAATATATGACAATCCATTATTATTTTTCTCTTCAGTGTGAATGAAATGCATTAAACGGGGCGTTGAGAAGTGAGAACCACGTTTCGTCTGTTGTGCCAAATTTTATACATACATTATACCATATTGCACGTGCTTCATTCTTGGATATGCGTGAATTATGTACCTAAAGTCTTCTTCAAAGTCTTCTTCTGTCACTCTTTAATACCAGGAGTTTGCTTTGACGGAAGAAACCGGCTCCGAAGATGAAAATGATCCAGTACCCAGTCCGAATCCAAAGGCAGGCATCGAAGAATTATAACGCAATAGCAACATGAACGTTCAAGATAGTTTGCCCGTAGAAAATGTATATAAGCCGACACAACCTTCATCGAAACTGACATTGCTCGCTTCCTTGCTGTTTATATTCGAGTGACCAACTAACCCGTGATTGACATCATCAACAACGTAGAATTAACTCATTTAAAATAAAACGTTCGGCAGACACTACAATTCCAAGTGCGTGGGGGGGGGGGGGCTAAATTGTTCTATTCTTGTTACTTACCGTTCGGTGTTTAGCCATTGCTTTATCTAATTAAGTACGCAACGTTGCATGTCAATTACTGATTTCCCGTTTCACAGCAGTATAAACATAGAATGTAAAAGATTGAGTAAACACTAAGGCGAATACAGCAAAGGAAGACGTGCAACAGTTGCACATGTTCACCCGTTGGGATACAAGACGAAAGATCGTATAGAAGGTTAAATCTTTGCCTTGGTTAGTTACACCAAATGCAGTGATGGTGCGATAAATCGGTTGCGAGTATAACGGGTATTTCGTGTGATATTGTATACATATATGCCATGTACAATGAGTACGTTAAACGGCCGTTATATCATCACAGTCCATGGCGAATGACATAAGAACATCGCGATCGCATCTAAACACAATAAACGAAGTGTGTGCATGTGTTTTCACATCGTTGTTGTTGCGTGCACGTGTGATTACTTGTCATGTCCGTTGTTCGTATGCCCCCTTTCTTAACTTGACACTGTATCCTACCGTTGTAGTGGTATAGACGTGCAAGCAGTCGAATTTGTGTTCTGGTTAATTGTGTGCCACGGAGCGGAGCGTGTGGTTGCACAAAAACAATAGGACCATGGATTCCGCCACACGAGGAGCTAAGCGGACTACACACCATTATCACCACTATGTAGGAGATTGGGATAGAGGATATAGGAATGGGTAAATACCTTTATGTATAAGCATCGATGCATTATATGTATGTATTGTCTGTGGGTGTATTTGATACTATATCGAAGATAAGGCTACACGTACGCCTATATCCTTGTTAGTATTACTTACAAGCACACGCTAACTACGCTATATGCGGTATTTTTAAACGTAGACGCGCCAATAATGAAACAAGTCGTCTCCACCGACGTGAAGAGGCCGCCACCTTTCTGAGTACAATATCCATGTGTGCTGAACCGGTACGAGGTGTTGTACAAGTTTCGATTAGTAGGGTAATGTGCACAATCGAGCACATTTTTCGAGTAGTATATCGGCCGTGAACATGCACATTTATAGGCCTTTTACGTTTTTTATGATTATAGTCAAGTGTATATATTTAAGACATACATTTATGCATTGTAGGGACGTACACTACCGAAAAATACTGATGATGTACACCTGCTGTTAGCGGGAGATGAAGAGAATCATAGAGATACGAATGGTGTTGTAATGATGCCTGAAGGTGGCAGCAATACAAGTCGGTCTCAGCTACGTGTGAAATATCCAGTATGTTACCAGAAACCCGCTTCTATTCATATGCAGAACTACATATATGTGCCTGCACTCCTCACCTCGTCCTGTTTTTATTTTGCATGCATTTCTATATATGGATTTGCGTATTCTATATGCGTGCAAGTATGTGTGTAAGCAATCTATGATGCACGCATGCAACTGCTTAATAATGAATGTAGCATAGCATCGATGAATTGTGAACCACGTTGTTAACTTGCGGCGAATCAGGGTCAGTAATGTATCACAGCTGAACATGCGCGTTCCTTTCCACATGTATACGTGCATGTTCCCCACCAGGGGTCGGAACATACAGACGCATAACATTTTGTAAAATTTTGTTACAGGATACTGACGAGGTCAAAGAGGGGCTTCTGTTGGAGCAAGGTATCTTTGAATATCTGTTTATTGTTTTAGCGAATCTCTTGAACAATTGCAAGTGTTTTAGCCTGTTTATGTTTAATGGTTGAGTATTTTGTTGATTTCTCACCTAAATGAACAACTATTATGGCAGATGTTTTAATGCACGCGCATACAAACACATAACAGTTATGCATATACATATATATAATCACATAACAGAGTATATGATTACATATATCTACATTCTTCAAATTCCGTATATAAGTGTTCTGCAAACTATCAGTTCACTGCGATGGACAATGTTTGATTGCTATCAGCATGTTTCAAATGCTGAAATTGACTTGTTTGAGCAATCACATACAAATGAAGCAACACATTTCACAAGCACACACAAATATCTGGTACACATATATTGCATCAGGTGTAATTCATAATACAGGAACAAACTATGTGGCTTCTAGGGGAGGCCTGCGTGGTATACAAAAGCCTATGGTGCTGGTTTCTCCACACTCCCGCTGTCCATTCTATATGTTTACGGTTATCCGATATGATCAAAGTGAAAAATATAATAATCCTGGATACACGACGTATGACGCACCAACGAACCTGCACAGACAACCTAGTACTGACATATCAACTCGTTCTTATATGCATGTAAGTGAGTCTCCCTGTGTGTGGTGTGCAGTTGTGCACATACAGTTTACATACCAAGGAATCTTGATCTCAACGTAAGCACTGACAGATTGACATACATGTGCCCGTGCTGTGTTTGTGTTCTTGCGTCTGACACATCAAAAATCCAAGTTTTTGAGACTCGGCGTACTCTTGTATATAGGCATGTGTGAAGAATGAATGTTCGTATGTATATATATTTGTGTGAACATATATTAGTGTGTGTGTGTGCTTCATTCCATTATAATCGCAACGATGAGCTCATGATCGTATCATAACTGACCCCTATGATTCAGAAAATGTGTGAATATTTTTTTGTTTTAATCGTCACTTATAAGGCGTTTTATTAGGTCACTTTTCTGTTGCGCAGCTGTTGGCATCATAGTATTGGCTTTGAATAGGCCCAGTGTTTTGATTACTTCCCTATCTCCTTCCCAAAATCACTATATGTGCTCTCTCACCCATGCGCAGCTTCTCCAATCTTCGTGGCCACAGACAGCAGATGCGTGGGAAGCTTTGAAGAAAAGCACTTACGTAATCGACGACCCAGCTCTGCGTTCCGGTAAACACCGAACTGTGTTATCACTTCCGTCCATGAAAGTGTCGGTTATTCAGTATGCCAAGCCAAGTGATCTTAAGCGCGACTTAAATGAACAATTTAGAGAACGACATCCAGATTTCCAAATAACTCTTAGCAAAATGAGAAGGTGAGTGCTTGACATGTGCAATCTTCGAATATATATACAAGTACATGAGAAAATGTGATTCTTGATGCGCACGTATGCGAACTTGTGCCCACATTTAGTATTAGTACTGAACGCATATTCTTTGACCATGGGAAGGTGAGTGTCCCCAGGTACGAACATGTGTGTCTATACATGTATGTATACAATTGTGTTGAGTATGTGCGATTGGAGGTAAATTTTCTTGTACGCGACATTCCGGAGGGTATGTGACCCTGTACTGTCAGACCAGTACAATTTCAGAAACGAACATACTACACGAAGCGATAAAAAAATGAAAGCGAGTTGCTTACGTTTTCATTCAATGCGAGTGTTCGTGTTCATACAAGCACACATGCACTTCTTCTCCTGCAGACTCGCCCGCATATGCCGTAACTGATACGCGCATGTAGCTGCATAGTTTGACCGTCTAATAATGCCTACGTTAACATTCAACCAGTCCTTCATGGACGTGCTCGAGAAGCCGTCCGTCACATACATCCCCCACGACCCAGCACAAACAATACTATCCTTTTGCATTGTAATATGTATGTGACAATGGCAGTTTGAAGCGTGTGGTTTCGGATATAATACTGGATAATACTGGTTTAGAATTGGCCATTGCAGCTCTGAGTCATTTATATTTCGAACAACTAATAGAAAAAGGGGCGGTAAACAAAACTAACAGAAAAATTATGGCAGGTAAATTGTATACATGCACAGTTCATATGGAAAAAGATGTTGAGGTGTCATGTATTCATACTGCTGATATCCGTAGCGCTGCACAAAATAATAATGCTACGTTATATAATACGATGAGATTGTAACATTCCTTTGTGAGAAATTGCGTGTCCTTTTTCTTTGAATGCATCCTTGCACGAATTTTCGTTAATTGATTTGGAATATCCACATGTTTTCTAGATATATATAGCATTGAACTATGACGTCGCAGCGCTGTCTAATGAAAGAATACTCCTTTTTTGGTGTTAAGACACTTCTCCGCCTGCTCATTTTTTTTATTTAATAGGGTGTACCTTGTTATTGGCTTTCAAGTTCTACTCGGCACGATCAGACAGGGAAATGAAGCACTTGATTGAGGTGTGTTTCCTTGTGAATGTTACGTACCACGTATTTACAACCCTTCTTTTTGAATGTTTCTTCCGTGTCTCTGTTTGTAGTTTATTCGTGGTTCTGTTGATATAAACATTAGATATGCCATGTGCATTCGTATGTAAGTTTATATACGCAATGTATACACTCGAAACTTATATTTATCTACTTTCACAATATCAGGCGATAGGTGAGGATCTCGGGGTATCGAAACGAGAACTTATAAATAACGAGTTTTCTGTGTTTGTAACATTGGATTTCGCATTACACCAACCGCTCCCCTTAGCCATGTCTTACTTTCAGAACCTTGTACAGGTATATAAGCTATAGAAGTGTAAATATATGTATCTGTATATGTGGGTTTATCTGTTATCATGTTAACAAGGTGATCTCGTATGTGTATGAAATGGATAGAAACGCAATTCATGTCGGCACCACGTACTTATTTTCCGTTTTCCCAAGTTCCGACAATGTATTAACTATGCTAGCCTCACGTAGATAAGGTATGCATGCGTTTAGGGTTTAGGGTTTAGGGTCTGTGAGCATGAGTCTGCCCATATTCCAGTACGTATGCTTGTGATTGCGTTTATGTGTGTGTGTGTGTGCACGTTTATGAATGGAAATAGCCGTGTATTTGCTTTGCTGAACCACCCCATGTTCCATTTTAGATATTCGATTATTCTGAGCTTCTCTTCGACCCGTACGGTGGAGACACCAACCCAGCCTCACATTCACATGGATTAAGGGGGCAATCTACGTGGGAACCAAATCAATTATCAGCACTGGACATGTAAATTTTTTATTTTAAAATGTCTATATTAATGTCCCTATTAAATGCATGCCAAATGTGAGAATATCCTCTTTTAGATATCATATACATTCATAGGACACCACTAGCCCCACTATGAAGTCTATCTCCGAGGGAAGACATCAAATTTCAACACAGCCCACCTCATCATTTCAGCGGCATGAAAGATGCCAACACATGATACCCATACATCTCGTATTGTTCGTATAAGTACTACTTGTTGATGAAATACACTCACTGGTATTTTCAAAATAGAAAACAAGAAGTAAAAATAAAAATTCTCTTATGTTTAGTTTCTGATAGTGCAACTCGGAATATCCACCAACTGAGTGATATTTTGAACGTATATCAATGAGATAGAATGACTTGGAAGGGAAAAAAGAAGTAAATAACATTTTACACCAGTATTCATGTTCTTATTCTAATAATATTTAAATTGTACAAGTGTAATATCGACACTTCTAATTGCCATATTTTCGATGTGCAAAGCCGTTCGGTTCGTATCGCAGACTATCGAGTACGCGTGCATTGAATATATACTCATAAACGCACATACGCACAAGTAAGAGATCTTTCACATATACATGCACATTTACTGCCACTCACAACTATGCAACGCGCGTATGAAAATGTTTACCACTGCTGTGCGTTGCTGGAGCGAAAGGTTCCTCTTTTCATCAGTACTCATTACAATAACTGATAAGAGGATTTGATTCTATTTTTAGAGCAGAGCAGTTGCTATGGACAATCGATCTCTCTTAACATCACCATAAACACAACAGAGATGGGTAAACAAACATATAGACACGCCAGTAGTTGATGACATATAATTCTATCACCACATTCTGTATCGTACATTGTGGCACCTTTCAATCTCTCACTCACTTATTTGCACCAACTAAACTGAAGACAAGGCGATTTCGGGTAATGAAATGCGGTACACGTCAACGGAAGGTGGTGAAAACGCACATTACATGAGCGAATACGTATGTAAGATTACTCGTTGGTCTATAACACCATGATATTAGATCCACTTGCAACAGAAGCAAGGACAACACTTACGTCCATATCAGCGGAATCCAATCTTGTCAGTTCACAAAGCTCTCAACTCCAACACACAAGGTACTTACATGAGACTGTTCGCAAATTCTGACCATATATACCTAGGTACAAAACCTTTTCGAGTATATATACAGATCCAAAAACTGTCCATATTATTTGAATATCTCATTTGTTAATAGCAATTTAGGCTTCCAAGGGAATACATTAGGATACAGCAATAAACAACAGCACCATTCAAGCACTCTTTTTTTGACTCGCACATTTCTCATGACAGTTGAACCTTCATTCATAATCCAACAACAGTACACAGGATATTGCATGACATTCATGCAGGCTTTTGCAATAAAGAAGAAATCAAATAAACAGTAGTTTTTTCTTTGCCTGTTTTGTGTTTGACATGTTTCCCATCGTACCAAGCACAGCTGTCCTTTCGGAAGCAACACTTCGGCTGACGTGTCACATTCGAGCAAAACTCGGACCGCCAGCAGTATCAATGTACCTCCATTGTCAATCTCTATGCAGGTGCCCGGTCCTGCACAAGTATCGTCTGGTCCTGACGTGGCCTTTGTTGACAGCGGTATTTCTTCCATACTTACAATGTCGTGCTTTGAGGACGTCGATCCATTTTTTAAGGCACGCAAACGGGGTCGGGGGAGACCAAAAAGAGAAAGACTACCGACAGATGAAATTGTACCAAAGAAAGGAAGAGGTAGGCCCAAAAAGGTGAAGAACGATCCGTCATCGCAAAAGATGGATATCGGATTCGAAAAAGCAAAGCAGCTTAAACTTCAATCAAAACTGATTTTGCCGGGAACAGATACACAGCTTAGTAAGTATTATTTTGCTTTTTGTTCTGAGATTATGCGTGGTGTACATACATATTTATGTATATGTATGTGCAAGAAACTTCGTAGGATGAGGCTCGGAGACGGTCACTGCTGTAAGGCTTTTGAAACCCAAAGTGCTGATAGTTATCAGTACAATATATATATATATATATGAATTTCTGGTGTTAGCGCTGTACTCGCCGTACGAAGCGTTTCATCTGTCAATACAAAAACATTCATACTTCAATTGGCAAACTCCTTTACATGCATGCGAGTACACATTTAAATTTTGGTTCAAGGTTTACCGAACGGCACTAGTTCGATGTTTCCCGAAAGCATAACATTACATAAAAGTTTGAAACCATGCATTTGTCTAGTCATCATGATGAATACACCATTCACGTTCTAGCTCGTCAGCAAGCTGCCCAGTTTACACCGCTTCCATACCCCAACCCTCCAGAACTACCAGAGGGAGTTACATTGTCCAGTGACATGGTAAGCCATTATAGGTGTATATTCCATTGTCGCCACGATACATGATCACGCCAAACTGCTAACAAATATATACAATGCTGTGTGTCAGTTGCACCAATGAGTACACATGTATATGTGTGTATGTATATAAACGTCTGCTTAGGAATTGAAAACTTGTTGCTACTCTTTTTGCAGTTTATTTCCAATAGTCGAAATTAGTTTCATGAAAACTACAAAACTGATTGTTCCATCATTTAAACTTGCATAATGTTCTTGGTTGGAATACGTTAATACTTGCTTCACTTTTTGAGATTGAGAAACTACATGCACATCGTCACAGAACAACACCCGCATGGTTGTACTTTACTGCAAAATACCTTTCGTCATTCATGACAATATTTTTGTAGCCATTTACAGGCAATTTGTCCAATCAAATTCTACCACGAACGTTAGGCGAGGTAAACACCTTATATTTTGGTATTGTGTACTTGTGATTGTACATGTAGCTACATTCGTATA
The DNA here is from genome assembly GCA_033442365.1 of Creolimax fragrantissima. NCBI lineage: Eukaryota > Ichthyosporea > Ichthyophonida > Creolimax > Creolimax fragrantissima. The sequence goes on from JAWQFL010000011.1 coordinate 780,330, forward strand.
TTTAAACTCGCACATACCAGCCCCACTAGTTAACATGAGCGTACTGTACACTTTATAGATACGCCCGAACATGGCAAAGGATATCGCCGACCTCATGGATCAAATACGGCCATTTGTACTGCGATCGACATTTCAAATGGAATCCTCATTTCAGATGGAAAAGACGGCACGCGTGTTATCACGACGCCGGCAACACCATCTACACGGCCCAGGTATTGGCAGTGAAACTATGCAGGTGGAGAATTCTGTCAAGAAGAAATCTAATAGGAGCAAAGCTACAAACAGTACAACAACATACAAACACAGTAACAGTGAACCTACACGCACACAGAATGTAGTTCCACTACTACCACGTCCACCCCAGCATGGCGCAAAGTTAGCTCAAGACAATTTACCGCCACAATGGGCAAATGATGGCACGGACATTCCTGGTCGCACAAATATAGAACGGGAGCACAGCACCGCGATTGCATCCTCCCATCAACCTTTAGCGACTAGTGGAGTTGATCTCACTGACTATATATACCAACTATCAGCCCAATCAAACAATGACGTGCCATTGTATGAGCACAGATGGGATAACAATAATGGTATAGACATACCAGTATCTGTTCAGACGAACACGGTACATTCACGTAGCTTGGTTGGGAGTAAAAGAGTACATATCAATTATGGAACTAGCCCTACTAAATCCCAAGCATGGGAAGCGCGGAATGAAATGGCTCTAGACACCAGCACGACACACTCAGAAACACATACATGGAATAGTCGAGCCGAAATGACATACGAAACTTGTCCATCACATATACATGCATGGGGCAGCCAAGTGAATACGGAACTGCGAGTAGATGGGTCACAGGAACCAGATTCAGTGCATCGACGCACATGGAATCATGATGTATCCAATGAATTGCCAACAATATTAGCAAACAACGGGCGGCCACCAGAGAAATATCCGGAACATCAGATATATCAAAACTATGTGCACAGGATACAAGCAGGTGGAATCGATTTTACGAGCATGGTAAATCCAACTATATCACACAAACACATGGTGTCCGAGAACGACTCACACGAATCCGAGTTTTCAATGGAGAGATACGAGTCTCAATCTCAGTACTTCGCCAACGATAGGATGCAAACTACTACAACAAATACACCAGGATTTAATTCAAACTTTGAAGAATCTGGTTTCCTTAGTGCACAGCTCGAGCAATCTTCTGGGTCGCTTGCTCATGACTTTGCGAGGTTTAGCAGAAACGCGGAAAAATTCAGTGGAAGCAATGGCACGAACAACTATACACCATTGGACCTTGCCGTCATGCCCTTACCCCATTTGCCATTACTGACTTCGACAAACAGTTGTCCTATAATTTCATCCGCACTTGAATGAAAGAAGGTAGCGAACTAGCTAGAAACTATCTACTTTGCACCACGAGTTCATTTTGTAATTATAGACAATGATATTTTACAATAGACGCAAGAACAGTTTTCAAACACAGAGTAAAAGTAATGGACAGGTCGTATATAAAAATAACTGTTCTATTGGCATAATATTCATGCTACTAGCTGAACCTGGGCGGCTCAAGTAACTAATATACGTTACACCTAAAAGTGCACTATATGCAATACTCTATATGAATTCTCATAATCAGTGACACAAGCGTTTAATTGATGTCGACAAGAACACATTGCAGACTTACCATTTGAGGACGTGTTACAACAAAATGAGAGTTTTATCAATTCGTGTAAGGCGATGAATCGACTGCAATTAATAAAGGCTGTTTTTTGTAAATATATTCGTTAACATCATCTGTGACTTGATTTTATCGACGGGAAGCAACAGACTAGACTCTTGAAATGCGAGCACAGTACGTTCAGAAATGCCGACGGAGTCGCTGACTGTTTGTGATGTACTTGCCACCTGTTAGGTCGCAAGTTCTTCGTATTCCGTCGTCAGTAGCAATATCATCTGAGAATATATCGGCGGCTTGCACACGCAAGTGTGTAATGCATGCTGCTATGTACATTTCTGAATTATAGCACAGTGTCAATACACCAAACACAACAATCGTTGTCTGGTCGTGTATTAAGCTTCACACTCCAAACACTATCGTTCACGCACAAAGGTAACACACGCAATATAAACATGCATATAAAACCGTTACATACATGTGCATGCAAAACACGAATATACACACATACATACATACAAGCACAGGCACTACATATATACAAACATACGCTAGTGGGATATAAACATTTATATATATATACAAGCCCGCCAAAATTTTGGTATATAAAGTAACAATCTGCGTAGAGTCACTATTAATCTGAACACCAACAATGTCCACATGCAAGACTAAGCACCTTAGATGGGCAGTCAACTGCAAACAGTGGAATCCCGATGCCGAAGAACTTGTACACTGTCTACGTAGTATCCAGCCAGAAGAGTGCAAGCGCATTGCTCGTTTCAGGTTTAGACGAGATGCTGTACTTGCTCTTGTAGGTCGTCTCCTGTTAAGAAAAGCAGTTTGTGAATGTTATTCATTGCAGTGGCGTGATGTACGGTTAGGGAGAACGGACCGGAACAAGCCAGTGATATTAAATGACGAGGCTTCGAAATTTGCGATGGAGTTGAATGTATCTCACCACGGCCCATACGCTGTTCTTGCTGGTGAGCAAGCTAAACTTTGTGGCGTTGACGTAATGACCATTGAAACGCAGGACAATGTCGAGAATTTCTTTTCGCTCATGGAGCCACAGTGTTCGAAGTCAGAATGGAAGGAAATAATGTCTTCAGCGAGTCCGTTGGAACACTTCTATCGTGTTTGGACTCTCAAGGAGAGCTACATTAAAGCCACGGGTGTAGGATTGCATTTAGAATTGGGCAGAGTAGTCTTTGTACAGCCCAACCTGGATGGGTACGAAGAAACGGGTATAGAAAAGGTCGAGACAAATACTACGCTCGTGCTAGACGGTAAGAAAAGACCAGACTGGCTCTTTGAACAGTCATATCTGGACCCTATGCACTGTATCTCTGTTGCTCTCGGACCATTAGATGGGAAGGATGGGTTTAAACGTGAATGCTCCCATGATCACATATTGTTTTCTCGTCTAGCGCCTTCCGTATTGATTGATAGTTCTGAGATTCTTGATGAAAGTGTAAATATAGACTGTGCCCGCTTGATTCTAGCTAAACCGTGGAGTCCCCGTGAAACATAGACGAACGGGTCGGTTTCTTACACTAGTTTTCAATGCAAAGATAATGCATTCTCACAACAGCATCAGTACTATGAATATACAAATTGTGCGGATGTGAAAAATCCGTTGTATTGTGATCATCGCACGTAGGTAACAGAGCAGGTCTTCGGAGAAATAGCAGGCAATATACATTCTTGTAATACCGGCAGTGCGACTGTCTGCAACTGACGGTGGATACTTACAATACTCGGGACATCGCAGCACCTGAATGATATTGCATTATGGTATCCACACAAAGCACTACATCCTTAACATTCATATGAAAGTTTAATGTCCTTAAAAAAAAATTTATATCTGCTATGACCATTTTATGATATATTATTGCTTTTGTCTTAACATGTATTTATGAGCACATCACTATTGAATACTGTTGGATCTAAGATCTGTCTCATATAGTGCCCTTCTAGCTCCTTTTTTTTTGATAAATTTACTTCTATAGCTAGATTTGTGCTATTGTTCATGTAGACGTACTACTTCAGTGCACTACACAGTGCTCAATGCAATGGTTAATTTTTTCGAAAGAAGACGCACATTTCTGTGAAACAATGGATTCAAATTAAAGTCTCGTATTTCACGTTGGAGACGTTCTTTCGGTTCTAGTATTCCTGTAGAAATGCGACGTGATAGAGGTTACCGTAGATGATTGACAGATTATTAGACTCCGTTTATAGTTTTTATGTCATTATGTACATGTAGGGTATAACGGTACGTATGTACACCCTTTCACATCGCTTACTGCTGGTTTTCAGAAGGTTGGCGAATATCTTTCAACATCTTTTCCTTTCGTGCCCACTCCTTTTGAACAGTTTCATTTGCTTTCTTTTTCCGTGATATCTGGGCTTTCTTTTGCGCATACTTCAGTGCGGAAGGATGAATTTTGAATCCATATATTTTCGGGATATAACATGAGGGTTCGTTTGAGGGCTCCCATTCCAGATGGTTCACCAGAAGAAGATGTGCGAACGTGCCTCCGAAAAACGCGCCGTCGATATGTCGATGTCTGCTAGACTTGGTGTGATATATCTGCAAGAAAAATCAAAGGAATCCAATCACGATAAACACATCATGGAAAACAAGTTTGGAATGCGTTGTTGGGCGTTCTGTACATGTGTTTCTGTACTAGTGTATACGAATTGGGTAGCAACCGTCAAAATATCTCACATACACAGTAGTACTAAACTAACACAAAGGCACGCTCGCATCTTACAAGGGTGGTGAAAAATACACAAACAGTCGACTCGCTTGTTATCTTGATGAGAAAAACGGGCATATAGCACACCACACCCCGTATTCATTAAAACGTTCGGATAGAACTGTCATCTGCTCACAACATTGGCTACGAGTGTGCAAGAAATTTATATAGGTACAACACAAAAGGAAAAGGAAAATACACCTACATCTTGACAATTGGGGCAAAAAAGCTTAACAGTGTGTTCCCATGGCTTCTCGGACAAGCCAACAGGCAGGACAGCTTGTCTATTGCACAACACACGGGGACATTCTCCAAAATCTTTGTTATAGAATTTGGCTGCCATCTGCCCACATCCGGCCGTTGTCAAAATGTAACGAGCATGTATTAGCCCATACAGGACCTCAGCACTTTGCTCTATTCGCTCCATTTCTTCTTCAGAAACTTCGGTCTCCATCTCCAAATCAAGGATCATGTCCAAAGCCGCCCGATAATTGTAAACATGCTCATTGATACCGGTAAGGTTGAATCGGTCTAATATCCATTCTTCTTCAACTGTGATACATCGCATACAAGTACGTAAGTTAGAACAGTGTGTGACGAACTATGTATATGAGGTGTAGTACATAGAAGTAGGTGCGAGTGAGGGTGTGGCGTTATTCACGGAACGGTTTGCAAAATCGGACTTTGCCAAATTTCTTCAGAAACCCGGTACTGCAATAACTAACAACTATGCTAAGTTCCCTAGTGTTTGAGAGCTATCATAGCACCTGGAGGAGACTGTACGGTGGTATTGGATGAACGTGATTGTAATGGTAAACAATATACGCAAGACAAAATAAACAACGAAGGACAGCGCCTGCACCACAAACAAATATGTAGGGCGGTTATTAGCATTACCACAGCAAAAGAACTCGTTGCCTGCTAAACCACAGAACCATGACACCCACGAGTCTTCTTCTGCACTACTCTCAGCCGCTGTCAAGGGAAAAAGAACGTTGATGTTAATAACAAAAACGAAATAATTCTAGGCTCCCACTTTCCATTTGTGATATACACAACTACTGAGGACTTAAAAGCAGTTATGAAATAAAAAAGGTACATGACTACACTGTAGCCAGCACAGAACAAAAAAAGAAAAACGTGACAATGTAGTGAGTACAGTACACAAAATAGCAACATAACGACAACGCAGTGAGTAACGTTGTAATACCTGCACTTTTTACTTGCTAAAAACATGAGCGGATGAGTGTACAGGCTGTGTGCACATAGCTGTGTATGGTTGCATATATATACGGCTATGAATAAGTAGAGGAGTATGTTTGTAGTGCGAAAATCAAAACAATACCAGAGGATCCCGTGTAGTCGTCACTGGACCTAGATGTGTCTGACTCTGTCGAAGGAGAAACAGCACCTGTTCGGACAAGATCGTGTTCGACTACCTTTCCACTACTGGAAGCCATGTCTACACACACTCTGAGAACACGCAGACGTAAGCGATAGAGGGATTCACGTTTGCTTTCCTCTCTATGCAAATATATCACGTACACGGATACACAGGTGAGAGCTTCAAAGTATATACTTCTCAATGTTTATGTATCACCCGGTCGATTGATGGATGGGTGCGTGGGCTAATTGCGACAACGTACTGAAGAAGAAAAATCACTCAAGTCGTAAATTATCTGCCGAGATGAAGGTGGAAGTCATGTGCAGTTCTATGATCAGGGTCGTCGCAAACTATATGCCTGGTCGTAAACTACCTGGTTCGGCAACCTATATAAAACACTGATAGCAAGTACATATATATAGTCTCGGTATTTCTCCTAACCAGGAAAATAGTATGTGCCACGTCTTAAGTTCACGAGCTACATTAGTAGGGTATGATGGATATATTATACAAAATGTCAATTGATATACCTCTCTGCACACGCGAGAACAAACCGCACAAGTCACAGAAACTAGGAACGAGAAAACCCGACTTTTTATGTCCAATAATAGCATGTTATACCTCTAGGCGTTTACTGTGACACAATGTTTATGGTACCCATTTCTATACACGTACAAACGTGTAATGGAAAAGGCTATTTATCAACAATTATTCGTATCATATACCTGCTTCTTTCGGTATCCCTTCTCTACTCACCAATACCCAATGCACACCTTTTGTGATTATAGTACTGTGCACGGAAGAAAAAATATGGCAAGACGAAGGAAGTCTATGATATCAAACCCACTGTTTACATACTTGATAATTGATTGACAGCATAAAGATGTAACAGTAGAAATGATGAATCTGCGTTTATACGTGACATAAGCATGTACTAAAAGCTCGTACACTCGTTGAAGCTTTTGCGTAGGTAACGACATGTATTGCGCTCATGCCGTTATCGCTCGCTAACGTAGTACACACGTTTAGGTAATAAAACAATTATGGCCACAGAACGGTGTTCAGGTCTGCTGATAAAGGAAGTAATTGCTTCCCTTCATATAATACAGGTTATGTCCAACGAATAAAAAAGCTATATACACCAAATATTCTAGGGTTCACAGTGCATACTAATGGTGTAACGCACTGTAGTTAATCAGCCCAGTTCCTACCCATGTACATAGTTCTCCTTTTTCTAGTATTATCAAATACAATAAACGTTCATGTCCTTCATGTAGTAGAAAGAAAGTGTGATATTAATACTCAAGACAGGTGTGATACTTTTCAGCAGAAATAATAAAAAAATCTCTTAAAGGGGAATCGAACCCCTGGCAGATGAATGGAAATCATCTATGTTACCACTACACCATTAAGATTATATACGTTATCAAAAAAGTCTATATATTTGTATTCAAATAAGAACCATGTAACCCCATCACCGAAAGCTATCTGCTCTGAGCATCCGACAACAGCCGTATCGACCGACTTCACATATTTGGTGTCTGGTGATTAAAAAGACAAAGTAAATTTTCTATAAATGTGCATCTTATATGCAGTTCTGCTTAAACTGTTGCATCGTGTGCAATCGCCAATATTCAACATGAGCGTTTATGTACTAGTCGCTCGAGCTTTTCTCTCTTTCAAACCAAGTGGAATCGAAACCATAAAATATACACTTGGAAATGCTACCATTATTTCGTAAACTAGAGATGTATTCATATTCACCTCAACCAATTAGATTATCTGCGTCAAAGGTGATACACGTTTTATCACTAAGAAAGTAAAATTGTGAAGGTATAACAATGCGAAGGATGTTTCTTTAGTTTGATAAAGCGGTATAGAAGTCGTTTGTAGAATTCGTTTAGTTATCTGAAATGACTTATGGGAATGAAATTATCGTTGTGAGATAATTAATGTATTAACTACGTCAGGCTCATTTAACATGCAGTAGCACCCTGTCAGTCTACCTCAATGTTTTGCCAAGCTTTATCGACGCAAACGTAACTGGGTGGAAATATTGGTATGATTGTTTCGGTTGCTCTATAACCCGTGACATAAATTTAATTGATTCATAAAATTTTAAATATTACTTGTCCTGAACAGAATTTCTCAACGTAATTGTTTTTACGCATAAAGAATATCAATAGCTATATAGTGATATCGGAACTACAAAAACTACGAGGAAAATATATCAGTGCTCCTGTTCGAGCATTTTTGCCTTCCCAATCCACTTGTGACTTAGAATAACAGTGCAAATAAAACTAATAACGATTCCTATAGATTAGCTGGAATACCAAGTATCACAGCCACGACTTGGTAGAACTTGACAGAGTGCTTGTATGAGCTTTTGTCTTGATCTAGGTAGGGTAGAGCGATTGCCATATGTACCAAATATTCAGCAATTCAAATCCTTCGGTAGTGTTGTATAAAATGCACGTGATGCTTTCGAAAATTTTCTGATCTCTTTCATATACTTCATGTATATTATAAGACCCATTATGTACAAGATTTCTTTCAAAATCAACATAGTTGTCGAGCAATCTGTCATCGTTATTAGATGTATTTACATATATGCATGAAATTCTAACAATGAAACACGGTACGATGTTCTCCTTCTGGAATTTTCACATACTATAGTGTTTTTTTAACCTGCTACAATCAAATACATTCATACATTCACACGCCACACATATATGTGAATAGATGAAGTTGCGATCAGATAAAGGGGCACTTATCAAGTTATGAGCAAAGCATATGAATATATTTTTACATTTACTGACATATGCTTAGGTACACACCAGGTACCCAGCTATATGCACGGCATACCATACATTTGAAAGTTACCAGCGAAGGGTAAAATAACCAGTTCGCCTACTAAATCTATGTGACTAGAACCCTTATACGATTTCCTCGTCGATAATTGTGCCAAAGAACACCCATCTAGCAATAGCCCATACGTTTTCAAGAATCGTGAGCGGTGTACGGATCAGTCGTAATAGACTGTTTGTACATGAAGATGAATACAATGGAGTTACGATCGGGTCTTGGTCGCTAAGCGCCGTTAGGTACATACACACAGTCGAGTACACATTACAACACACAGATAACGAACATATTACTTGTTATTGCTGGCAATTGTTGGTTATGAACGAAAAAGTTACGCAAGGTATACTGCATAACAACGTACATAAGCGAAATACAAATCATGGCATAGCTTTGTATCAAACGACAATAATTCATTACGTAACTCAACACACACAAACATAAACGATACAAAATTTTCCTTATAGTTCAATGTAAGGTGAGCATCTAAACATCTCATTGAAAATTGTTTTGCATACAATTTTACACCCAGTTATAACGCCCAGTTTGTGGAAACAGTAATCTCATAACAGAACAAATGTACAACCAACCAGAATAATATCAATCTGTGGTGTCTGCCTTCCTCGTCCAATAAACAAAGAAATAGCGGCGCAAAATATAATTAAAACAAACATTGTTTTGTCACATACAGGTCAATGAGGGGATGCGTGGCTGTCGAAACCGCCTCTTCATCGTTTGTACGAAACCAGTCGCAACTAAGGATATCTTGAGCTTCCGGTCTGTCGGCCGGGGCTTTTTGTAAACATTCTAAAATTATTTTCTCACACAATGGATCGATTGTCCACGAGAACGTAACATAGTTATTGAGTACTTGTCGCTGAAGCTCAGCCTATGTGTGAACAGCAGAGAGAGGGTATGTAAGTATATAGTGCAAGTGTACGAACAGGTCTTCCTGAGCATACGTAAACAATAGAGACTCCAATATTGTGCACGAAATGTGTAACGTAAGTAAAGAAATATCGACAGCAATACATACAACACAAATATATCGGCCACACACAAACAGACAAATACAGCTCCAACCTTTGTAAGAAAAAAACCTGAGAGTAGGTGTTTACCGGTCATTATAGGTGTTTACCGGTCATGATATGGTACATCACACGTATACAAATGCCTTCGAAAAGCACGATAGTATGACGGGACATGAAAGAATGAATACTTGTAAATTATAGGGGAAAACATACAAACACAGTCTCGAAATATTGTACAACAACGAAGGTGTTGCAGGTACATATAATACATCATACTAGTTTTCTTTGGAAGAGTGTGAGCGAACGAGGAAACACTAGTGAAATACTCGCAGTCCTGCATATACGACGGTTAGCTTTCTATACAAAACAGTACTCAACAATACAACCCATGCATGCACTGGCAGGTAATAATGAATACACACCACGCTTACCATACTAAGTCCTTCAAATGGAGTATGACCAAATACAAATAGGTACAAAGTTATACCCGCAGCCCATATATCAACAGCACCAGTTAGCTGATCCTCTGCCACCCATTGTGTTTGATACCCGTTGGAACCATCAAGAAACAACTCTGGGGCAAAAAAGGCAGGACTGCCCATCGTTCTTCGAACCTATACGGAATAGTATGAATATGAATATGCGTGTGTCTGCGCGGGCGAGTTTTTACCGGACGAGAATGTTACTCAAACGACATGACTGTAAAGTGAAACACATGCACGAACATTCACAAACATGTGTCAACAAGTATATCAACATTTACATAGTGCATACCGATATACAACTTGCTTGAGCGGACCCAAAGTCACAGATTTTGACGTGTCCTTCGCCAGAGAGCAAAAGATTCTCTGGCTTGATATCTCGATGAATAATACCCAAGGCATGCAGATAGGCAAGCGCACTTATCATCTCATTAAAATAACGTTTGCATGTTTTCATATCTAATAGTGGCTTGCCCTATATGTGACCAGGGAGCGTAAATGTTTGACATATGTTTGTGTGGTTTGTGTACTTCGATACATATCCGAACAGAGGTTTGTTGAAAGATACAAGAGCCGACTTGCTGTATCATATGAGTAAAAGCTTATCTGGCTTTAATGCATAATTGGCTGAACTTGCTTTGTGTAAGTGTGCATGTAAGTGTACGTACGTGGTATGCGTAAATATACGAGCACGTACGTGTGCGAAAGCCTACGAGCAAGTGAACAAACGTCAGTGCATGAGCTTGCACTATCACTTACACAACATGCGTGAGAACGATAACCGAGGCAAACACAGAAAGCACATATCTCAACGTCTTCTATCTTAATAACTACTAGTGAATGGTACTATCAAGTATATGTATGGTACGGTATTCAGTGTATGTACGTCTATAGTAGCATGTATAGACAAAAATTTCATACCTCGTCATCTACGTATTCAATAGTGCCGCCCGACAAATATTCCATAACAAGATACATTTTATTCGCACTCTCATCATCAATCACTTCATACAACCGAACTACATTCGGATGATCCAATGTTTTCCAAATGTTGACCTTGTTATCAAAACATGAGAAAACATAAGATAGTCATGCATGTATGACTACAGCAGATATACGTAAGTCAATCTCCACATGCAAATGAGCCGGATTTGAGTGTTACGTACGTATGAGTATGTATAACTCTTGTTTGTGTGTGAGTGGGTTTCGCCGCTGACTTATGGACTATATACGATGTGGGAAAGTCTAAATGCTAGAGGAAGTAGAATTATGTACCTCATTGCAGAACGACATATATTCAGCTTTACGAGCGGATCCAAAATGATGGCGAGCCGCAGGTCGGCGGACAATCTTCAACGCAAAGACCTGTTTATTTTCATCTTCACATCGTTTAACCTAATGAGTAAAATCGGTTGTGAGAACGAACCCGTATAAATTGAGAAAGAGAGGAAAGTGTAGGCAATATACGACGTTGGTGCACATACATGTAGCATTCGTAAACGAAAAAACCGCTGTGAAAAGAATTTCTATTATTCTTAGATAGAGTTTCCACTAGGAAAAGATCACGGCGCTTTCAAAAGTAAACTTATGTACGGATACAACGTTGCATATGCAACTTTACAAGTGTATTTTTCAAGTCGCCTCGTAGAAAAATGAAGGACAATGTTCACGAAAGCGACGGAAACTATTTTGAAAACATTGATACACAAGTAATCATATTTACGTACGAATTTATGTAGTATGCATTCATTGTACGTTCCCAAATGTGGCAAGTATAGTTCACATGCAATCGACCATATTCGAGTACGATTTGTACGTGTCATCACCCAAATTATGTATAAACACACTCACTTCTCTGCACGCAGACTCACTCCTTCTCACACAGATATATATATCCACTCTCCCGTAAAACATACCTTTCCAAAAGTGCCTCGACCCACTTCGTCAAGCATGTGATACTGGTTCACAAACTTGCAAAAAACGTTTGTTTCCTTATTTACATATTGTTTCTTAATCAATGTGGACGTGACCTTACTAACCGACGGGCGCTCAAAGATGGGCACACTTTGTTCAAAAGATGGACTTCCCACGGTCACGATGTGACTCATGATGTATGACTTGTGTATATGGAATAGCCTTACGAGAGGACCTGGTATCGAGGTCCCAGCTCGTCAGAAAAGTATGGGACAAAATCATGCACAGTATCACTACAGTGTTTTTCCACACACACCAGTGTCTGTGTATGCGTGTATGTGCACGCGAAGAGAGGTACGCACCTCCCACAAGTGCGGTGTATGACAACCTGTATCCGTGTGAGTGCGTAGGTCTGCTTCCGGAAAATATATCGCGCTTAGGTGCACTCAAACATTGGTGTCTCGTTCCCAACAAACACAAACATAAAATACAAAAGGTCCGTATACTTCCACTACCGTATTTCACGACAGCCCAGCGTGCATGTGGTTGTACAAGAGGTTAATGCGTGGTCAATGTGAGTATGTGAGTGTGTGTAAGAGGGGGAGAGATACTTTTCTATTTGAGGACGTAACGCATACACAACAACCCGTACGAAGCAGTACAGGGCACTCACAGCCAAGGCATTCTGTACGTGTTAAACATTTATAGTAACTGAAGATTTAATGCGATTTGGTTGGTGGACGCTAAATGGTACCACTGGCACGGTCACTAACACGGTCATACACAAACGCGCGTTGATGTAAACACATTTAACACACACGCACCCGCACACACAACATACACACATACAGTCACCACGTACGTCCACGCATGCGTAGCCCCCATCTCATTCTGGCCTTCCCTTCGCATACATCTCCCACGTACAAATTACTGTTCGCTTTTCTGCAAAGCAACGTCACAACGCCGTGGACGTTTCTCATGGTACAATGTGTTACGATAGGTAAAAACAGCCTGCTCTTCAGCAATCGAAGTCAAACTTTTTTTGTCGTGTGACGTCCTACTATCGAAATTCCATTTCCGGCCGTTTCTGGCAGCACAATTTGTTTTGAAGCGTCTTTTCAAGCTCACAGCATTCAACTTGCCTCAGTCACATATGGACATACACGCATTTGTGATGAAGGTGAGGATTAGGCTACTTCTATTTTTCTTGGTTCACCTTATAGCAACCAAGGAATGTGCTTTTGCGCGTCCATGGAAGTATCAAGGCACAGCCCCAATCGTCCAGTATGAGGTACATACACTTACTGCTTTGTACTTGTGTTTAGGTTGCCATGAATGCGAGATGATTTGATATATACAAACATTAAGTATTGTAACTATTATAAGTACTTCGTCACCATGACCATGGAGATACCATGGTACCGTGCGTATTTTGTTTTGTTGGACAATGTCGTTTTGCTCGGGTTGACAAGTATGAACAGACACCTCGGTGTAATTCATAGTTTACGTTGATCGTAAGAATGGAGTGTACATACTCAGCCCACGATATCACGTGAATGTGAAGTTGTCTTGCATATGAATATAAGGTTAGTATATGCTTTCACATGATTGTAGCTTAAATGTTATCCTAATTTGAGAATGGATGAAAGCTTAGTGGGGGCAAAGGTGAATTACGATACCCTAAAAAAGCTTTCATCCTTCATCGTATGCTGTTGGACTGTATACCTACCCGCACTAATACATATACACTCAAAATACGGCTTCCTCATTATTTTTTGGCACATCTGTGTAGGTCGTTCGTAAGCTACCCCACAACCGCAATGATTTCACCGAAGGCCTGTGTTATTTGAACGGAACTTTCATTGAAAGTACGGGATTGAGGTAAGAAAGCGCATTTGCTTCTTTGTGTGCAAGGTGGTACGGACCATTTTATGTGCATAAGTTATTGTATGTTATTGCCTATATTAGAGATGTAAATAGGCCTAAATAGACATACCTGCATTTCTATATATTGACCTTTTAGAACAGCGTAATTGAAGACGCAATCATTTTACGTTTCGCAATGAAATAGTTCGTGAGTATTGTTTTGGCGCGTACAGTGCATGGATGTAGTTACATATATATGAGCTCATCGACCAATGAATATCAGAAACAATCGCAATTCACTGGCCATGTCTTAATTCTATCTTATGACCAAGGTGTTGTATTAGATCAAGGATTTCCACGCCTCTAATACATATACGTTTTTCACTTCTAACTCAGAGGAAAAAGCGTCATCAAGCAGTGGATTCCTGAGACAGGTCAAGTTGTGGGCATGATAGAGACACCCGAGAATGCGTTTGGTGAGGGTATTACCGTCCACAACGACCTCATATATCATTTAACATATAAATCTGAGACGGGATACATTATAAATCGAACTACATGGGAGGTAGTGCGGTCATGGACATACAAAGGGGAAGGTTGGGGGCTTACCTTACATCCCACAGTACATATTATTTATATGAGTGATGGGTCGTCGAAAATACGACAGCTTGACCCGGAAACATTGGAAGAAATCGCGCCAAGATTGACTGTAAGAGATGGAGAAAAGGAGATTACATCGATAAATGAGTTAGAGTATATAGCTGGGGAGATATGGGCAAATGTGTGGCTGAGCAACCGTATTGTGCGTGTGAACCCGCTCTCCGGCCAAGTCAATTCATATTTAGATTTGAGTGGGATTTTGGATCCTGAAGACTACACTTCGCCCAATAGTAATGATCCTCGTCCTGATGTGTTGAATGGTATTGCATATGATGCAGAAACTGGTAGGATTTGGGTTGCAGGCAAGAACTACCCGTTTGTATATGAGATAATAGTGAGGAATGTAAATGATAATCATAGTGATGGTATAGACAATGAGAATGGGCCTCAAAGTGACACAAAGACAGAAATACCTGTCATTGCGTCTAGTACACAGGATATACAGACTACTTTAGCATCAACATGGACGTTTACATCTACTTCTGAGGTTACGTTCGCGTCTACATGGGAGAGTGAAGAGAGCACTGATGAAACACAGGATATAGAGACTAAATTAGGATCAATAGCGACATCTACATCTAACTCTCAATTTACCTTTATATCGACAGGGGCGAGTGAGCAGGACACTGATGCGAGTCAGGATATACAGACTACTTTAGGGTCAATACCTACATCTACATCTACTTCTCAAGTTATATTTACATCAACATGGGCGAGTGAAGAGAGCAGCGAGAAGATGCAGGGTATAAAGACTACTTTAGAATTATTACCTACATTTACATCTACTTCTCAACTTGTAGCTACATGGACATGGGCGAACGAAGACGGAGCTGATGAGACTGTAGAATTGCTGGAAGGAGTTAATTCATCGGCCACTACGGAGACCTTGATCTTAGAACCTTTTACAAAGAAGTTGGACTATGTATCTATGAATGGTAAGATTTTTGTATAAGCAACTTACCTATGTAATATACATATGTGTCGGCACATGGAATCAGAGGTAAACATGAAGTAGCACTTATTGTGCACATAATTGCATTTTGGATTTGCATATATAAATACATAAATACATATACTTGAGGTACTGTTAAAATTCCACATAGGTATATCAGTGACTTGATTTCAATGAAAGACTAGTAAAGAAACATGTAGAATGATACAGGAAAATTTTGACATAATATTTTCCTTAACATCATTTACGACGTTTTGCATGTATAATTGATTTCAAATTAGGAACCGAAACGAGCACTGACGACACGTTGAATAAAAGCGCAACTGCAAATGAACCTAAACTCGAGCCAGAGCTACAGTTAGGTACATTGTTTATGTGACACAGTGTATATACTTACGTAGAGACACCTATGCATACTTGTATGCTTGTAACAGATCCCATTTAACACAATTGTACGACTACGATATCATCGCAATGGGATTTTATATATTCTATTACACTGACATATGTATACAAGTGTACCATTCGATATATTAAAACTTGCTGATGGTAATGATATGTGAGTAGAATTCTACAGCTTTGTAAGGATTTCGGTTGCTGGGCACTAGTTGCATGTATGTGCTTGCACCGCTCGTACGTAGTTAATATCATTGATGTTATTTTAAGTATTATTTTTGACCATCAACGCGAATCCAAATCAGAATCCGAGAAGAATCTGTACCTGGCGACGGGTATTACATGCGTGCTTGCTCTGGTTTTGATGGGAGGGTTCCTTGTATATAGAAAAAATCCCCACCTATTCGGACGTAGAGTGAACTGCGCATTCGATGACTTGCAAATGGACGTTCTTCCTAGTAGCAGGCACAGTGTCAAGGTGTGTCTCAATGTATGCGTTAATATGTAAAATGTGCGAATGTATATATGTCGAACAAGCACGACCACGTCACGTACATACATACATACATACATACATACATACATACATACATACATACATACATACATACATACATACATACATACATACATACATATATACCCCTTCTCGTTTGCTCGCTCTACAACGCTGTTTGAAATATATAGGGCCAGTCATATACATTTTTGATTGACGACGACAGCGATAATGATGATGATGATGGTTTCCAAAATTGGTAGTGTATATATATATATATATATATATCTAAGAACAGTTTAATTCCTTTGAACAAGAATACACCCCTTCCATTTCAAGTTTCATGTTATCTACTATGCAAAATTATTGTGGAAACAGCAACGCGATTCAGATTTCTTGCCAGTTTTTTATATGTAACGAACGCCCTTTTAAAATGAACATTTAAAGCGTTGTGGTAACAGGTACGTGTACGTCCCTGCTCTGTCTACCATATTAATTTGCCTTCGTAATTGTAAACCAATTCGGAGTCTAAAAGATAGCTATTCTCAGATTCTAGGGTTAGGAGTGAGGACAAAGGTGGTGAAGATATAAAAATTACAATATTCGCATTTCTGTCATCGAGCAACAATGATTCAAGAATACGCAAAATAATAGAAATGCAATGGTTAATATGCATTACGTAGAAATGTACAATGCTGCTTGAAATACATAGAAATAAATAGAGCGGTGCGGCTATCAACCGGCAATTACGATTCATGGTTTGTTTTGTTGTGGCCTGAGCTCCGTTTACGAAATAGACGCAAACTGAAATTATAAAGCAAGAACAACGTATAAGTCGAACTATGCAGAAGTGCAGTATAGTTTCAGCTATAGTATATATTTTACAAAGCGAAAGAAACCAGAGAACATGGCAGCTTTGCTAATTAAAGTTATTAAGAAGCCATTATGTTTTATATACAACTAATTTTAGGTCGAATAAAGCAAATACGACACTCAACTGAGCCATCGTCTTAGACTACGATCGGTGGGGAAAAACATCTTCACTTTGAATATTAACAGTCTTCTAGAAACCATGCGTTACTGAAAAAAGCAATAGTCTCATCATCTCTTGGTCCCCTGTGGGTTTCCACCTTGATTACCCTCTCGTTTGCCGTTGGAATTAGATGGCACCGTGGCAGAACCTGGAATACATGACATCACCAGTAGCAGACATTCACATACAACATATATTCGCAGACATTCGCAAGCACATCGCACAATTGAGAAGGATCCGAACACGATCGCACACACGGTAGCATCATTCGGACACATCGTGCATAGAGATAGAACACCGACGATCCCACAATCGCAGACATTGGCATATATCCATCATTATATTCGCACAATTGAGAGAAGGAAGAGCAGAACACAAGAGATAAGTGTCTGCTGTTGTGCGATGATATCGACGGCATATCTGTTGCCATTGTTATAACTTGCCGGGGTCACTCGACGCAAAGGTATCATATAAATTAGAAATATATTCGCAGACACTGTTTATCGTGCATCTATGTACGTACATATATATACATATAATATATATCTACGGTATATGTATGAATGTATGTATGTATGTATGTATGTATGTATGTATGTATGTATGTATGTATGTATGTATGTATGTATGTATGTATGTATGTATGTATGTATGTATGTATGTATGTATGTACACACGTAAAGGTCGTCAAAGAGCAATAGATTATCCAACAAGCACAGCACGACTTTCGTGCACATATCCTCACTGACGTAGAAGAAAGTAAACTAACCAAAGCTAAATCCAGAAACTCCAGTTGTTGCGGGCGCAGCCGCCGTGTTAAGAGAAAACGGCTGCATAGCTGGCTTAGACGAGGCAGCTCCTGCAGCAAATAAGGGACCAAAAAGTGTGTATGTAAATCGTACTGATACGTGTTTATTAAATTAAAGCACACTGTTTCGATGGCCGTTAACAATTTTCTACAAAAATAGAAAAGTGCACGAACAAATATATATACATACAAAGCTTCACACTAATCCAAAACAATCGCACTGTAACACAGACTTGTAAGTTGAGTGAGTTTTGATCATACTGTTCACACAGCAGGGTGTGAAGTTTTGCCCGTCCAAAAACAGATATTGCAAAAATAATCTGCTACTAGCTCATAAATTCATACCTGTGCCGAATCCTCCTAATCCAGTGTTGGTTGCAGGTGCAGCAGTTGAAGAACCAAACAATCCACCTCCTTTTGTTTGAATAATATATGTCAGCAGATATAAATATACTTTATATGTATCAAAGTAAACCCTAGCAGACAAGAAACAGTTTAGCATCAACGAACGACACTATCGTGAAGCATACACATGAGTGCATATGTTTATATACTACTCCACTTACCCGGAGTTGATCGCAGTGGAGTGGCAGAAGGCACAGGCCCGAATCCAGTTAACGCACTACTAGCTGTTAAAATACAATGTACGATTAGTGAGTCTAAACACACGCGCACATACATACATGCCGGCCTAGCGTACAATCAAGAAGGTTTGTTACCATTGCAAAGGAATAAAACTCACAACGCACATACAATCCATTCCTAACCAACTTTCATCTAGCGGCAATTGCGCACTAGGGACCGGAAACCCGCTTCCAGGAAAAGAGACAACGAAAAAATCATCTTATATATTCTTGAAGTAGAGTCAAATCACACCCGCAACAAAGAAAATAATTATAAATATAAACAACACACCAGTACCAGCGGTAACCCAATTCGATCAGGCAGGTAAACAAACTACACATATAGAAGAAAAGGAAAATAATAGGATACCAGGTGCAGGAGTGGGCCAAATTGCCGGTGCCGGCTTTGCTCCTCCGAAAAGACTGGAGGTTGTCGTTGTGGCGCTTATGTTGTTCGCTCCAGGTGCGCCGACCACGCCGGGTGTTTTAGTTCCTGACAATTTATGAATACATATTAGTCGAACACATCCCGCACATAAAACTTCAAAATACAAAACACGAATAAACATACGTGCACATACCAATACTCACAACACAGTATATACACCTATGTACATACCATACTTATAATACTACCGATCAAAGCACAAATATCTATCATGTTAGTTACTCCTTGTACCATCGAATAACACAACTTCTTTGCCTTTCAAAACCTTTCTGTCAATCACGATAAAATACATTTCTTCATCACTTTTCCCAGTCGTGGGTTGCTCCTGGTAACAACTGCCTAGGAACTTCATCCTATAGCATATCTACACCAACACATGAGTAGATATAAAACATACCGCATGTGGCTAACATCGTAATATCAAATGAAGACGTTGGTCCCTGGTGAACAATGGGTTGTCTCTCGCGCTCACTGATTTTCATCTTCTCACCCACTTTTGCACGCTGTCTCTCGGCCACAGGATCGTTCGATAGCTCATGGCGTAGCACATACTCGCTCCAGTCTTCTCTAATGCCTTCT
Source organism: Creolimax fragrantissima (assembly GCA_033442365.1). Classification (NCBI taxonomy): domain Eukaryota; class Ichthyosporea; order Ichthyophonida; genus Creolimax; species Creolimax fragrantissima. The sequence goes on from JAWQFL010000011.1 coordinate 800,320, forward strand.
ACCACCAAATGTAATGTCGACACTTTGGATGACAATGCAAGATACGCATCGTGCTGATTGCGCATAATGGTTTGCAGAACATCAGGAGAGAACCGACGTTGGCTTTTCACCGATTCCATATCCCTTTCAAGATCATCAATGTAGGTTTTGTATTCGCTCATCCTACTAATGGCTGTCTGCATGACCTCTAACAGGTATTGATCAAAACTTCCACCTCTATTAGGTTGGTAGCGGTCGTTTGTGTTTTCTCGCTCACATTGGGAAGCAATGGCCAAATCTTTTGCTTTCTGTTCTTGGACAGTAGTGATAATTTCGCGGTCCATACGAACTTCGTGACTGAGCGCAGCCACTTTCTGTTTCACCTTTTCGCGTTTTGCGTGTAGGATTTTCGTAGACTGCGCTTGTTCTTTGAGATCCTGTGTAATAGTGTCCAGCACACGGGACATTGCGTGTATTTTCAACTCGATGCTCTTCAAGGCTTCCCCGACCTCCGGTGGGAGTGTCGAGAAAGCAGCCTTCGGATCAAGCTTAGGTTGTGTAGCAACTTGCATTGTTTGCTGTTGCTGTTGTGAATTCATCCCGCTAAACAGAGTGCTCCCTCCACTCCCTGCGCCCGAAAATCCACCAAGGAAACCACTCGTGTTTGTTGTGTTCGCACTTCCTCCCCCAAGCAAACCACCTGTATTAGATGTACTTGCACTCCCTCCCCCAAACAAACTACTTGTATTAGATGTACTTGCACTCCCTCCGCCAAATAAGCCACCTGTGGTTGTTGTAGTTTTTCCTGCGCCTCCAAACAAACCACCTGTACTCGCATTGGTGTTGGCACCACCGCCAAACATACCACCCGCGGCTGCTGCTGACCCAGCTGAAGGTGCCGGCTGAGTGCTACCAAAAAGACCTCCTATGATTTGATTTCATTAGAAGAATGGTTTAACCTAGAGAAATGCTGTTTTCGTACTCGTTCGATGAGTATGGAACTAAAATAAATTCGTGTTATTCTAGCTGACAACACAATGCACGTATGGAAGACCTAGTCTGTTGTTTCCAGCACACAGTGATGTCCAGAGCATACCATAATACAATATTCAGAACAAGTTTTAAATTTCATACAAGCACATTGGCGTTTATCGAGTGCAATAGCCAAGTGCAAGTTGTGAATATGTAACAGACTATCCGCCTATCACCGGATCCTCGCCTCTCCAAGTTGTCTCGGGAGGAGTGCCCTACGGGGTCCGAATTTATCAAACACAAAAACGTACAGACAACTGTGCACGCACACACATAGGAACACACACACAGATATATACATAGTATATATATGTAAACAACAAACCTGAAGCAGGGGCTCCGAAGAAACCCCCGGTTGACGCCGGTTGAGTGGTCGATGCGCTTCCAAAACCACCTGCAGCGGGCACGCTTGCACCACCAAACAGATTTCCCGCTGGTTTTTGGACTGCTGTGTTGCCAAACAGGTTTGATCCCCCAGCAGCACTTTGTCCGAATCCGCTCGTGGAGGGGGCGCCGAACGCATTTCCCGCAGGTGCAGTACTTGAGTTGAAGCTGAAATCTGTTATATTACAGAGTTCAGAACAATACGTTTGTATACGTATAAAAAGTCTCGAATTGAATTGGATACTAGCTTTGTTAAAATTTTCGAGCACTCAGCGTTCTGTCGGCATCCATCTATTTTGCACGAGTATATACATTGAAACCATACGACACGTTTAAATTCGTGTGTATCTACTGTATTGATACAGCATACATTGAAACACAACACAGATATACCATCAACCTGATCATACTTACGAATATTCATACATCTTTGTGCGTATATGTATTCTTACGCAATTTTTCATACGTCAACGGATACATGAAAATTTCACACATGCACAACCAAAAATAAAAAACTTACTCATCGTGTAAAACGTGTACGATTTCAAAAACCTCTATAGTCTACACGCACACGAAAACACAGCACGACTGTGTGTGTGTGTGTGTGTGTGTGTGTGTGTGTGTGTGTGCGTGGTGTGTGTGTGTGTATGTGTGTGTGTGTATGTGTATGTGTATGTGTGTATGAGTGTGTATGTGTGTGTGTGTATGAGTGTATGTGTTTGTGTATGTGATCGCGTGGCTTTAAAAAAACCGCCAACCGACCAAATTGAATTTACGATTTACGACATATCGTCCCCACTGGGCGGCGAAATGTTGTTATTCCCCATTGTATAAACGGATGAGATGCGGGGGAAGGAGGAATTACGACAGGCCGAGAAGATTTACGACATGACATGTTTGCTTTGCGCCCCCCGCCAGGGCTGACTGACGGCTTTGATTGAGATGCAACCGATTACGTCGGCGGCTGTTTTTTTGTTGTGCTTTCGTAACGCTTCACTAAAGTATGTATACACACACATACAGTATACACACACATACATATAGTGGGTGTGTATGGGGGTGTGTGTGTACCTGCGTATGCATATGTGTGTGTATATATAGTTCTATACGCTCTACGTGGTGCTTAGTAGATAGGCATGCGTATGTATGTGTCTGTGTTCTGTGTATAGCATCTTTCACTCTCTCTTGTTTACTAAAATACGTACATCTGCACGTGTACAGGTCAGCTAGTAGTCACGGTGTATTGTTGGTGATACACCCGTGTACACTCGTGATCAGTGTGACGGTCGTTCTTGTTGAGGGACGTAAACGGGTTGTATTCTGAACCTTTATATATAACTTGGGAGCAAATCATTTGATACGTCATGTCATTTTCGAAGGAAGCGGTTGTTCTATGCCTGGATGTGTCAGCCGGGATGCAAGTGCCCTTAGCAACGCATTCATCGTTGAACGTGGGTGAGGGAGATTGTAAACCTAATTTGGACCCAACATCAGCACTTGACCTTGCATTGGATTTTGCAAGCAGGCTCGTCAAGCAGAGGATTTTCTTCAAGTCTCAAGATTTCGTAGGATTGATACTGTTTGGAAGTGACACTACATTGAATCCACTCAGTGATGATGAAAGTAGCTATGCGAACGTATACGTTGCACGTGAACTCGACAAGGTTACGTGGGATTTCGTACGTTTAGTGAAAACTGGTGTAGAGGCGGGGTCTGACTACACATCCGATTATTATGATGCACTGGTAGTGGCCACTGTTCATTTAGACCAAAAACTTAAAAAGAGGAAATTTGCGAAGTCTATCTGGATAGTTACAGATGGAAAGTCTGCTGTCGATGTGGAAGAGGATGGAGGGTTTGAAAGAGTGTGTATTCTATTCATTGCAACAACTTCGTGCTCTCTTACTACGCACATACGACTCGATCCATTACTATACACAGAATACGTTACGTACGGTAGTCACGTACACTTGACCATTCGCGCTACCATACCACGCCCACAAGGCTATTGAATACAAAGCCGATGAGTTTATTGTTAGTTGTATATGTACGTAGCCCACTTGGTATTTATGTGTGTTAAACTATTTGACGCATATATACCATACCTGCGATAGGATGATATTACGAGATGGAAGCATATTAAATGTCTGTACTCGTGTCTTACATCAATATAATGTGGTGATCATATTTGTATATTTGTACTGCTGTGTACTGCAAACAGAGACACTATAGATTTGCATAACTTTTACCCATTCCTTCAACTACATAATGTTCTTAACGGTACAGGTGATTGGGAAGCTTACGAATGATGACATTCGTGTCAATTTCATCGGCCCCTCTTCTTCAACACAGGATGACGGTGCCACAGTAAAGGACGGCGATGATATGAGGGAAGAGGAGAGACGATCAAAGGATTTGATGTGTCAGATTGCAAACAAGACCAATGGCGTGATCATGAACTTTGACGGTATGTCCTGCATATCACGAGAATTGTGCGTAGATGTATACGCACTGCGACACACACATATGTACATTCATGTGACCATGATACGGGGTGAAAGAGAGGTGCGTGCACTAATAACATAATAAACACAGTAATGTAGATTTATACCCGGAACATCCATGCTTAAAATTGCATCACGACTATGTAGGAGAGGTGCGCATTATGCGGCGTGATTGCATTCTTTTACACAAGTTCACACAAACAGAACGCCTGTACGCATACATAGTTACTTCTTTGAGTCTATGTATTAGAGGGGTAAGGTGTGTAAACACATGGGTCATTCAGGAGGACGTTGTGTTTGACCGTATTGTTTGGTATATCTTCTCTGAATGTACACAAAGACCAGTCATAATAAAGAAGCATATAATCATGTTTCAATTTGTTCAATCTTGCTTTCACAGTGGCGTATGATAACCTTCGGCTAACGTCGTACAAGTCACCTAATACAATGCCAGTGTATAAAGGAACTTTTGACGTAGGTTCGAAATTTTCGATCGCAGTAAAAATGGTCCCTCGTATCAAGGAAGCAAAGGTAAGTATACTGGTCTTTGCTTGCGTTTCATGTAGATATGTGTGCACGTTGCGAGTGAGTCAGTGAGTTACTATTATTCCGTTGTTTGTTTGAATGTTGAACATGGTGAAACGGATTCTACCTGCAACTGCAATGGTTCACGCACCAGGCACACATGATGAATATGCGTATCCGTCTCCTAGTGTCAATTCTCAGACCTGATCTCACCATGTGAATTTGTGACCAATTCATGCTCCAGTGGTCTAATAACCACATAAAGGCAGCACAGCATTTAAACCATATATGCAATGCAGTGTGCCGAACGTATAAACTTATAATCATATATTCGTTTCTGTTCGTACAGGCGATAGGTTTTAAGCGTATTAGCAATCTAGATAAAACAAACTTTATAGCCGACTCGAGCTTGGTCGATTCAAAGGGCTTGTCCCTTCGACCAGACATACCGAGTGTTGTACGCAGGCAAACTACATACAAAGACATTTCCAATGAAAGAGAATACACCATGGAAACTTTACAGAGGGGATATCAATTTGGATCTGAACGAGTTATGTTACCTACATATACAGAAGACGCGATGGCGTATGAGTCAGTAAAAGGACTGTCTTTGATTGTTTTTACAGCAATTGAAAATGTACCTCGCCGTTTGTTAATGTCTGAGACTATCGCAGTTGTGCCGTGCACTGACGATCCACATGCGTATGTCGCGCTGTCATCTATCATACACGCCCTTGCAGAGGTGAGATGTATACGTGTGCACCTTATATGTTGTATTTATATGTATTTTTGTTTACCGTCGTCATTGCACCGTTGTGACGAAAGAGAAATTGAACGTAGAATTTGTTTGGCTTTGGCAACATGCATTGCTGTACTTTAGAACCACTACACTTTTGTTTGTACTACGGAGATTGTCTGTAATATATTTCAGGACTAACAGTGGCTCTATTGCGTGCGACGAAACTTCATACTACCATTCGTTAGATACCCATACTTAGCATTCAAATTGTTTCGTATGATAAAGTCCAGATAACAGACACGCACCCGCACTCTGTTTTTTGTTTGCGCATATTTGCTCATTTATTCAAATAGACACTGAAGACATTGAATCTACAATGCAAATTTGGCGTGAAAATGTACTTGTGAATTTGACTTATGCGTCTGATGAATGCTTGATACATCTGTAACTGTTGGCTATTTAGTCTATCTAACGTATTGCGTGCCAACAGTTTCATATGTGCATGTATTTCCAAATATACATTATTTCTAACAACTTACAGCTGAAATCCATGTCATAGTGGGGTGGTGGGGCCTCACATCGAGGCCACAATTACAAGGAAAACGTACAACACGTTCATGTATGTGGGATGCGTATATTTATTGATACACATATGTCTTGACAGACAAAACGAGTTGCCATTGTACGTTTGGTGCGAAAAGAAAAGTCTCAAGTCGAACTGGGTGTAATGAGGCCTCGCATAAAAGACGAATACGAATGCTTATTATTCCATAAACTACCGTATGCGGATGATATACGAAACTGCAATTTTCCCTCATTCAATACATCTCAGCTACAACCAGTCGATGTTCAGGTGTGTCGCATTGAATGTATTTACTTATATGTATTGCTTTATTATGTATGCTTATTCCATTTCAGTGTAATATCTATATATAACATTCATACGCATTTAAAGCACATACGAAACGTGAACAATCTCATACACTCCACGAAACAGATGAACGCGTGTGAATAGTACAAAATATAGCGATAGAATCCTTAGCGTTCAGCAACGATTGAACTGCACTACTATATCACAAAGACGTGCACACACACATACATGCATACATGCATACTACAATCATATGTTCATGTATATGGACATAACATATAGTACTGCAAACTTTTCACACTCATCATGGTTACATATAATACACAGAACACACTTATGGACGAGCTCATAGATTCTATGGATCTTACAAACGCAAGTGTAGATATTGATGGTGACGCGATCGAGGCGTTCCAACCAAAAAACACTCTAAATCCTTGCATTCAACATCAATTCAACGTGATTTGCGCGACTGAAACAGAGGATTCGAATGTGATGGATGATTATTTGAAGCAATCGTTGGCTGAAGTTATAGAGAGTGTAGATAGAATACCCGCTTTTATAGCCAAAAACGACAAAATTGCTAGAGCTTTAGAGGACAAATATCAACTTAAAAAGAAAGGTACGTGTGCGCAGTATAATTGTGTATTGATTGAATTATTATATATCATTTAACAATGTTTTGTAGCTACACGGCTGATCAGACGCTGCAATCACAATAGACCAGCAGGTACTTCAATTTGCAGTAACGTATAATCTCACGATGCTCTATGGTACGCTGTTTGTCTGTAGACATTGTATAGGTAGACCAGACAAAGAACTAGCGTTTCGCTTTGTGTTTAGAAACCGTGTCCGTGTACATACATTTGTTCTTTGACAAATATTGATGTATGTTGTTCGACGAATGAAACTCCCAGGTCTATCTATTTACTCAGATGATAGTATTACTGATTCTTCTCATAATTGTCAAACAGCAAATGTGATGGGTAGACAACGCGTGAAAGAGAACACGTTCCTGAGAGACCGATCCAGCGACCTCGATATGGACCTCCCAGATGAAACTGTAGCTGGCAATGTGCCCACTTCCATTGTGGTCAGTAGTAATAGTCTTGGTCACATATGCATACCTGTTTTGCGTAATGTATTTTCCAAAACAAAGTTATCTCCTGTGTATCAACCTGTGTAAGCGTTCGAACAGTAGATTTCCTTCACACATACAGGCTCTGTTCTTACGCTTTCTGCCGTAAACTAAACTATAGTCGTAGTACTGGTGAAATTGTTGAATACTACTCCCCCTGCGTCTGTTCAACATACTTCTTCACGCACATATGCGGACATACACATACGCCCACATATTCTCTCCACTCTCTTTCTCCCCTCGCTCTGTCTAGCATACATACATACATACATATATACATACATACATACAATCCACCTATGTGCTCACGCAAACTCAGCCGAACTGTTTCTCCTGCCCCACCCATGTGTAGGAAGCTACGAATGAAATTACATCTACTGTTGGAACTGTCGATCCAACCAATGATTTCAGGAAAATGATTGCGCATCGCATTGGGATGAATCGAACTGATATAGGTTGGTTTGTGTGGTAGTGCTTATCCAAACCGCTGATTGTTTGTGCCAGTGTTCGCCGTGCACTCTTCTCGAAATTGTTTAACTCTTATGAAGAAGTACTATATATGAATATAATATACTTTGGATGTGGTTGTTAGAGGATACACATGTGTTCATTTTCGGCTGGTGTAGATTGGCGTGCAGGTATGAGTTGGTGTGGGTTAGTGATTGAAGATTGGTTCGTTTTATTTTAGAGTGAGTATCCGCGTAAAACATACCAGAGGAATTGAAAGTTTGTTCTACATGTTCTTTGAAACACGCGCACATATATACCTCATTGTAGCTTATCCATTAAACCAACTTTGTTTTCTAGACTCTGCCATAATGCAAATTAAAGATGTCATTGAGAAACTTGTTGGATCATCTATATCTGCTTCCGATCTTGTGAAACCATTGGATTGTATCAAACTTCTTCGTGGGACATGCAAAACGGTTAGACTGCAGTTTACCTTTTAAATTTCATATGACATGCAAAATGACAAGTGTATAGTTTTCTTGTTTTAGTGTTCGTAGCAAACAGCGCGCGTGTGTGTGGTGCATATGATGATATATAAATACGGGTGGAATGTATGTGTATGTTCAACACTTCATATTCTACACAGATATTTGTGGTTGTAGGGAAGCGAGTGCCGGTATGTATTACCATGCATACGCAAGAGTCTTTGTGCAATGCTCTTAGTTGTGTGTTTGTGAAAATTTGATGCCAGCACCAAGACCGTCTTACGAAATTTCCTCATCATTTTCCCTTGCTTTCAATACATGCGCTATAATTTATAGTATATTTAATATATATATATGGATTGATGTATGTATATTTACGTGTATATGTTTGTGCTGTTGGTAATAAGAATAAGAATTCTATCCGAATTCGATTCCCGTACAACACTTCTGGAGAATTATCCACGCTATTTCTTTCACATGTACTTGGATTATCGTTTTGTTTCACATGAAGTTTATCCTATTTTTTTGTACACAATTATACATCCGCATATATGCAGAACGGAGATGCCGACACGTTCAACAAGTGGCTGAAGAAATATAAAACCGATATTGAAGATCCGGAAGAACACGGTGAGTGCATAGTCCAACGACACACAAATGTTACCTAGTAGAACACTGAAGGGATTTGGTTTACAAAACACTCGTGAAATTTCGCACACATATACACCGAATTTATATGCCGAGACACCCATACACACGTGCCAAGCACGATACTGAAAATCTGGACTCAATAAGTACGTAAGTTTCCCCTTAAGCTATCACTAATTAGAAGTACACTACTTTATTTCCATACAGGATACTCGTTTTGGAAGTTGCTGGTGGAGAATGGCTTGTCTCTGTTAAGTCGAGAGGAAACTGGTGTTAATACTGACCCCACTGCGGAGGAAGCGGAACTAGTAAGTTGTTCGTTTGTACACATTATATTGAATGTAAATAGAGGACGGCTTGAATGTTGGCACGCATTATCAAATAGATATACTCTGTTGTGCTACCGTCGGTATTGTGCTATGCCTGGTACCCACATCCACATCTGGCCTCTTATGCTCACTTACCCACCAATGCATCCATATTTCCATTCCTATTTAATTTGATCGGTCTGAGTACAGTTTTTAGGACCAGCAACCGTTGAACCCATACTCATACCAGAGGTCCCAGATGATGTTGAAGATTTGGTACGTAACTATATATACATATATTAGTTTATGTCCATGCGTGTGAGGTAAGAACGTGCATTAGGATCACATCTTTGCCTATAAGATTTAAACGAGAAAAAAAAAAGTACAGTGCTACGTGGTGAGACGTGGGAAGTAAAATTTTGCTCGTCTCTTCCTTTTTCTTCTCGCCCTGTGTACAGGAATGATTTGTGAATCTAGGTGAGTTTATTCGTATATATAAGCGTTTACAATATGTACTTACGCCCGAATATGATCTCTTTTTTTCTTGCGTAGATGGATGAATTCGACTAAACGGGTTTGTTGCTTGTTGAAACAACAATGTATACACAACCAGACAGGCCATCATTCAGTGCAAATACTCTTCTGAGCGGTTGGAAAATACAATTACAAGAACAAGTAAACGCGTACATTGCGTCAATCTGAGTTTCAAAATAACAGGATGTTCAATGATAAATCCATACGAATACGAATTGTAATCTTGGTAGAATCTATTAGAGGCTCTCGACCAGTACAATCAAGTACAATATACTTGGTTTACAGTCCATGTACCAGTTGTGAAACATATCAGTGGAGCCGGTGTTGCCGGTTCATATTATGTACCTTGAAACATACATGAAAGACACCGAATCAACAAGATGCTTCAGCACGCGGTATTAACTATTGTCCACTCCGACTTCTTCCGATTGTTAATAAAGCAAAGAAACTTCCAAAAATTTAAATATCTCATCCCAAACACAAAAAACTTCCTTAAAACCTATGCGACACGTATTTGCTTATGCTATTTATGATTTCACTGATAAGATGAATAAGAAATTAGTTCTCTGTGATGACCAGTATGTGCGTGCGAGGTGGACGACGTATGTGTGCGTATGTGAGGTGTAGAGTACGAACAGCTGTATATATGAACACATGTGAGTGTTTGTGTGTATGGTCATGTGTTTGTTTTGATACTTTTGTTGTATGTTTTTTGGCGGGCTTTTTACACGCATCTATACATACGAAACACACACAATATACATAAGCGTACACACACGCACACACAAGAGCACACACACACACGCATACACAGGAGCATACGCATACACAATATACATATACGCAGCTCATTTACACTCTACAGTCTTCTTCACAACAGCGGCGATCTTAACATTTCTATCTCTAGTCCGGGGTATAATGCTAGAAGACGAGGTGACGCACGATGTCAAACAGTTTGCAAAGGTTGTCCGGATGCGCATTCTCAAACGCTACATAATTAATATGGATACAAGTACATGTAGGTATATATAATATAGTAATAATCCCTTAATTGTAAGGTAGGAGAAATCTTCAACATAATTTAATAGTACGAATATTATATTCGGTGCTACAATATAATATAATATAATATAACATTATATTATATAGGCTTAATGTATATATACATATATATATATTCTTTGCTTATTTTTTTATGTGAGAGCGTATGAGCTCATAGTAATTGTGGTTGTTGAGAGGTACATGTGTATTGCTAGAGGCTACCAGCAATGACAAGCAAAGCACCCACTACAAATAATTCACTTAATACTCGGTCATTTGCTGGAATAGTTTAAAAGGTACATGACTGTGTTCAGCGTTTGCGGAAATGCGAAACGAGGGTGTGCTTACCCTGCATCTCAAAGAATATTCAACTGTAGCATTCCTAGTTCAGTAGTTGTCACAATGATTTTGACTGATGAAACATCTGCTTGATTGTGTACGTCAGGTCCACATCGATCGCATGCGAAAGTGTAAACACAAGTGTGCGGTTCCATATGTTTGCTATTAAGATTGATCTGCGTACACAATTATTTGAATTGGGTGCATTTTCCATGTCAAAATGTATGCGTTTGTTGTAACAGTATAATCCACCTTGAGTGATAAACTATGAAATTTGTGTTGCAATGCGTGATTTGGATAAGAAAAATGTGCTTGTACTTGTGTGCACGAGTAAGAGTTTAGAACATGCAATAAGAAGCCCGCTCCATACATTAAAACTGCACTTCAAATGCCATACAGATACTTGAGCGTTGTCGAGGCCGTGGATTACGCAAGTGTACTCCAGCCCAACTTGCTGTCGCTTGGAAATGGGCACAATATTTTCAACAGGTATACATTTCGTTGATCGCCGCCTGGTTATAGGTTAGAAAGACACGCGACGGGATCAAATAGGCAATTTAATACATGCAGTCAGCACTATATCATGTCAGAGCCTGTCGATGATCACGTGCAAACACTCATCCACGGATGACACACGCATATTGCCAGTAGACACATAGTGCATAGCTGCACATATAAGTATTGAATCGAGCCGACTCCTAAGCACGTGCATACGCGTAACCACTACCCTACCCACATACACAGATATTTAGAACCATAGCCGAGTGCACACCCGAGCGTGTTAACAAGTGCGACAGACAAATTCGCCTGTTATGTCAGTCTTTTAACAGTAGGGGGGGCGTGGGTGTCGCATCTATGATGTGTTTTGATTTCCTTGTTGATGCAGAACGCAATTTATTGCGTCTTCTTACCACGAACCAGCACACGCCGTCCAATGTATTTGGAGAGGTGTGTGGTCTTTATCCAAATGTCGATGACTTATCAGAAGATATTGCACACGCCGCCCACATCGTAGCCAAGTGTAAAGTGATGACGCGCATGCTTTCGCTGTTGCGTAAGTCAACCCGTGCAACACCTCCAGATCACTCAAGTGGGATATCAATGGGTAGGGTAATGTCGGAACAAGAATCAGTATCATACGTACATACAAAAGTCCCTCATAGAGAAAATGCCGATATATACAACTCTGCCCACCCATGTACTGATACAATTTCCACTAGTGATTCGATGAAGATTTATGATCAAGCCCCTGATTGCATACCATCGCTATTTAGCGATCACGGCTTGGCGTACGATACTGCTTTGCACACAAAACAACCATGTTCTCCTTCAGATATTAACATCGATGATGAACTGGTAGTTCCGGGTTGTTTATTCTCTACATCACCCTCATCTACGCACTCTCCAACATATGCAAAAAACTGCGTACCTGCAAACGCACCTAGATACGACACGGAGCCACTTAATATTGTGAGCATAGGTGCAGAGCACTTAAAAGTGGGTGTTGCCGGTGTGAAGAGGAGTGAAACTCATGGTGGCAAAAGTATACATGAAAGGGATGATAATACCAAGAACTGCGGTGAGAAAATCAATCGAAAGGTAGTCGAACAAGACCTTCCTAAGGATTCGCGAGTAAGTGATAATGATATGGATAGAGTGTCATCTATGAGTGTACGCTTGAATATAGTAGGTGATGTGATTACCCAGACAGACAAAAGACACAAAGTATATACTTCATGCGCCTGTCATCCATGGTGTGTGCCAATGCCACCTACACCAACCACTGCTGTAGCTGGATTGTTATTGTGTTTACTAAGAGATTGTGTGGAAAATGATACGAATGGCAAAACCAATCATCAATCACACTTCGGCACTACCCCTAGACCCAACACAACAACACTTGAGCACGGTATGAATTCGTCTATTGCAAATGCCAATAACTGTGCACAGTCGCACTCCACTCCTACTCCTGCATATAGCGCACACAGACAAAACATGACATCTCCATGCTTGTGTACATCCATGCATTGTCATACTGATGAATGTAGTACCACATGTAGGAACCACCCATCATCATCTCTTGCGCTTAACGCTGAACTAGCCCGCCTTCGTGGCCTATTTGACAGGCATCCAGAGACGGTTGGAGTATTTATGATTGCGCTCGCTCTAACTGTTGTTAACACCAAAACACAAATACCAACAAACTCGCATAGTATGAGTGTGGATGATTTTGTTGCACGCGAGCTAGCCGCTTGGCTGGTAGATACGATTGTCTGTACATTTTCGAGACGACGTACCAACACATCAAGCACAAACAAACACAACCCTCCCTCTTTGTTATCTCGGTCATTGTTGTCCACGGTAACTCGCAAAGTTCAAATGTGTGTGCGTGCACACTTTCCTGCGCTTGACGAAGTTTACAAACGATATTTGACTGAGACGGTACATAAAGATTAGTGAACACCAAATATTTGTGCAAATGTGGCGAAAATACTGTTATTGGACAGTTGTCCTTATAGTGTGCGAAATAGTATTTGTTACCTTCACCCTGTCAAACCCGTCTCCTTCTAGAAGCGTCAAAAATAGCCACGGGAAATCGATTCTATTATCATGTCTATAGACTACTACAACAACAAAAGAAGAAAGCATTTGAGAAACGTATTTGTCTCGCCCAATCCATCGGTCCATACGTTCTGCGCACTCATTTCCTGTGCTTGACTTACAATTGCAAAGCAAAGTTATCACCGAATTGTAAATACACATTGACTCTTAGTTTTTTCGTACGATTACTTGCAAAAAACATAGCGCAACATACTAAAATGTAAGAGAACAGTAATACGAATTACATACGTATGCATAATGTATGCATACTTGATAATGAAAACGGTACACATTACTACAACTACCAAATCTGCTTTTACCCGGTCGCTGTTAGTCTCTTCTCGCGGTTTACAATCAACGCACAGTAACCAAAATATTGACCACTTGTAAACTTACACTTTTTAATAGATTTAAAACGTAAAACTCGCAATGACAGTTATTCTTCTGCCTAAAGTCCATGTTGACTGCAAAGTTATGTTGAATATCAGTTCCACGAGCGCATCCACACGGGTGTCTCGCTGTTACGGGACTTTTTAGTTCTTGTTCATTATTGTTTGCTGCTGTGCTTGAAGTACTAGAATCATAAGGCAAATGTTCTAATCTTATCTCTGCAAACTACAAACTATGGCCGGTACTCTGAAGGCCTATGGCGTCATATAAGAGTGTACCACATACATATCTATAACTTTTCTATCATCTCTATATACTTCCATGTGCATGGATGGTAGGTGTGACTGTGATCAGTTTCAATGTCCGTGATTTACTATTATACACTATTTTTTATTGCTTAACTAAGGTTGTACACAAGTATATGCCAATGCAAAAAGCACATGAAATATGCTGTCACTTATATGAGCGGTTGACTTAAGCAAACTGTACCACTGGAGCTTGGTATGCTGTACAATAAAAGTGCTTCGCATTAGAATGTAGGGAACAAAATGCGTCGGTAACAATAAGTTTTATGATGTATACAAAACATATGAAGGTACAGTATGATGTATCCACTATACACATATAAAAACCGATACATACATGTGTACACACTCCTAGTTGTAATGAATGGTGTATAGGACGCCGTAAATCTAGCTTTATCGGATCCGATCTGGGGATAAATCCCGCGCAGCTTACTCCTATTACGAACTGCGCGCGATTTAACCTCTTGACTGAAAATGTTTCGTGCACGCACACAAACGCACACAGACACATAATACCACACACACACACACACACACACACACACACACACACACACACACACACACACATACACATACACACACACACACATACATACATACATACATACACACACACACACGCACGCACGCACACACACGCAAACACACATATATACGTACAAGTACACAACAAGAGTGTGTACAAAAATTGAAGCTACATGCCAGGCGTACATGCAGTTTAACGTTAGTCTATACTAATCCTTTTATATATTCTTATATAAAAAACGGCGTACGAAAACATCAGTTGCTGTTCTCGCCTGATCCATTGTTTGCTGGAAACAATGACCGAGCCGACATTTTAACTACAGCCGCCCAAAATTTTCCATATATAATATATACACACAAATCAATCACTTATTATTCAAGTTTTACTAAACTCATAATGAAGCTTATCACTATATTCCTTGCCTTTCTGACTTTTGGTTCTAATCTTGTCCGTGCAGGTTAGTATGCCTTCTTGCTGATATTTATATGTGTCGATCTCGGCTCATAGTTATACATATGGATTGATGTCAGTTTTTATTTCATGCTATTAGACACGTACATATATATATGTACACGCGTATGTGTATATGTATGTGTATGTATGTATACTGGCCCTTTATTTTCCATCGCTTGTTGACCTGATAGGTCTGTATTCTTCCAGGAAGTTATAAACACTCGCAGTATGCTCGATGTCGTACCGATCGTATAGTTTTACATAGTTTAAACATGATGGCAACCTTGTGTACCCTTAGATGCATTTTCATATATAGACTCATCTATGTACATACGTGAGGACGTGTATGTGTGTAATTTTGCGTTATTTACAATAGTCTTTTCTTCTCTTTCTATGTAGACTCGGCAAAAGAGCACATCTACGCTGTACGCTGGGGACAGAATGTCTCGCTAGCACCACTTTCCATTACGTATGAAGATTCTCTCTTGTTTATGTGGCATGGAATAAATAGTGTAGGCTTTGTCAACGGTGATGAAGTTGGTATGGGGTTGTTTATGTTTATCTCAGAATTGTGACCAAACACGTTAGTTTGTATCCGCATTGATTTATTTAATCACACTGATGCTACCTACTCGTGATTGTTTGCGTGCTAAACACCTTTTTATACCTAACTCTTAACTTGCATCCCATTGTGCAAGTTTTAACCTGTTACTCTGTGATCACAGCTGTTAGTTAGTGTGTGATGGCATGTATGACGTGTTTCACATACACGTACTCTATTAATTGTGCATGCGCGCATACTCACACGTAGTACGCAAACAAACTTTAACTCGTGTCACAAACATGCACTCGTATTGTTACTGATCTATGTATGACTCTTGTTTATAACACGTAGATGATGAGCATATTGGGCAATTCTGCCCAAACAATACCCATTTTCTAGGCAACAGAAGTCCCGTGCTTATCAAGATGTCGGATCTAAATGTTTCGGCCATGACATATACATTCGTCAGCCAGGTATGCTTTTTCAGAAGTATTACGAGTCTTGAGTGTATGCGTCGGCGTGCTCGCGTACATGAATACAAACGACGCACATACACGTACTTGTGTAATTGTACAAACAAGCCTTTTACTGAACTTTATATCTTTACTTCCAAATCGAACGTAACCAGAATCCAACCAAATGTCCTCATGAACGAATCAAGATTTTTATTCAACCGAAGGAGACTATTCAGGGTGGTCTCTTGTATGGAATGGTAATATTTCTACTGCTCGTGTCGCAGATTATTGCCTACACTATCAGTAGTTACGGCATTACCGTTTTCAGGTATATGCAAACACATATACGAACATATACATCTCCCATATACTCATGTATTCATCCACGTATGCACACATACACGCCCTTGTGGTCAACTTCAGTGAGACTTAATACGGAGAGTACATAGTCAATTGTGACAGTATTACTGTGGCGTGTCCATCGGAGAGAAGTTAACTCGCCAATGACTGAGTTGTTTAAGCGCCACACATTTAATCCCTAAAATTCCTAAAGCGCATATAAAAGCATTTACCTGCTTGCTAACACGCACTCATACCACATCTAACATTAACTAGTGCATCTGGCGTAACCATGGTGATCGGAGCAATGGTGAGCTTAATTGTCTCTTTGGTAGCGGACAAGCCAATCGTCGACTTCTCGCCCGACGCCTTCTTTTACGTGCTTTTACCATGCATTGTATTCGAGTCCGGATACACATTTCACAAACGACATTTTTTTGATAACATTGGAAGTATACTCACGTTTGCGCTTCTGGGAGCGTTTGTGTCCTCTGTGATAACTGGATCTCTTATGTATTTTATAACTGCATGGGTGGGGAATAGCCGATGGACATTGCTTCAAAGCTTGATATTTGGCACATTGATCTCCTCCACTGACCCGGTGTGTTTTGTGTTTAATGTGCTACTCTAAATGTGTGTATACGCTATGTGAGTGAAAGCAAGAGTCCACAAACGCTACGTGAGCTTATTGCGCATTGTATGTGCATGTGGACGTGCATGAAGTAAGACGCAATCCGATCGTAGAAACGCGTGTATGTGTGACGCTCTTTGAAAATGTGGGTTTGAGGTTTTTTTGTATGTTCATCAAGTACACATACTCACACACACGCATACTCTCACGTCCACCAGGTAGCCACACTCGCCATTTTTTCCTCACTGCCCGTGCACCCCACCCTGTATGGGTTGGTGTTTGGTGAAAGTGTGATGAACGATGCCGTCTCTCTTGTATTGTACTCAGTGCTAACAGCCTTCGATGAAAATTCGTTTGATTTGAGTGTAACTCCCACTGTTATGTGGCATTTTGCACTCATCTTTGTGGCATCTACACTCATCGGTGTGATGACAGCCATGGGACTCTCCTTTACACTGAAAATGATTCAGTCAACTACACCCACTGCGCAAATCATTGTCCTGCTGTTAGTGGCCTACTTGTGTTATATATTCTGCCAGGTATTTTTTTAACGTCTGTATGTCGCTAATAGTTCGGCTTTCTTTGGAACCGAAAGTAATAATATCACCGCTACGATGTTAAGCTTTCAAACTTGTATTGTGTTAAATATATGTATGTATGATATAATGGGTGTATGGGAGCCTGCTTCGTTTACATCATTAGTTTGTTGCATGACTGTGTGCGACTGTGAGACTGTCCCCTGAGCTTTCGTCACCACATACAAACATCCAACCAACAAACGTACACACGTTCAAGACTTCTTTAGTCTCGTTTCTTTCACAGTGTGGCATTAAGCGCGACGATATATCTCCACACTTCGTGAGCGTACGTACACGTGCACACACATATATACACTCACACCGCTTCCATATGTAAATAGGCCCTGGACTTCTCCGGCATCGTCGCCATCTTCTTCTACGGTTGCACAGCGCGACATTACGCATGGCATAATCTCTCCGATATATCTCGAGAAGGCAGTGTGTTGTTATTCAAAGTGCTTGCCGAGTTTATGGAATCGTTTGTATTTCTGTACGTAGGACTATCAGTATTTCCCCTTGGCAGTGCTAGATACCAGGTGGGCGTGATCTTCGCTGCCATTATTGCTTGTTATGTGGGGAGGGCGTTCAATATTTTTCCATTGTCGTTTCTTGCGAACTTATTGCGCACAGAAAAAATTACGTTAGAAATGCAAATGCTAATGTGTCATGCTGGTCTTCGTGGAGCGGTGTCGTATGGGCTTGCAGTGAACTACGATTACACCGGGAAGTTGGGTATACGCTCCACCACACAAGCCGTGGTAATTTTTACAGTTCTTGTGTTGGGTGGATCAACGGGAAGTATACTAAAGAAGCTTAATTTATTATATGGTGTACCGGATTCTGGTGTACAAGCTGGTAGTGAAGGGAGTGTGAATGTCATGTATTCACCCGTACGGCAGTATAGTATAGAAGATGAGAATGAGGACGATCGAAACTTCGACAGACGCGCTCGATGTACGGAGGTTGTAAGACGTGTTACCGCTGTTTCTCAGAATGAGCTGGTTGAACACAGTGGTATGGCTGAGCTAGGCATCGAGGAAGGACAGGGATGTAGGTTGGCACCAGCACGGGTCGGAAGTGGCACAAAAATGTTGGAATGGATTCGATCTGCTGATCAAAGGTATTTCGTTGTGTATATTGCCTGCGATTACGTGTACAAATGTATATAGTGCAGAATGTTTGGCTATGCGTGCTACTAGCATGACAAACACGGACGACAATTTGAGTTATGAGAACAAGTTTTCTGTAATTTACTCCAGGTCAAGTCGATGATGGCCTGAACAAAAGTATTTCAAATCTTCTTCATGCACGTGTAATTTTTATAAATAGGAAATCATTTTATTTGGACACAGATGTAAATCCTATGATGTGTAATTTTTAACATTGATGCAAACAAGAAGACCAAACAATATGTCCAACACTTATACGTTTTTTTTTTCTCCTTTTAGATATGTCCTTCCCCTATTGACAAATATGCAACCTTGGGAGTCGGTTTCACGAGATGAACAGACCGAGTATGTATGTTAAACTTGTAGAGTATAGATTGTGCCTATTCAGCGATTTTGTCTGTCAAACATCTAAAGTGCCGAGTTTACTAATATCTGTCTGTTTCAATATTGCTTGGGAATAAACAGGAAGAAGGACCACACAAGTTATGATGATACATTGCTCATTAACGATACGTTCGATGAGGGACGCATCGATGGCTTGTCTGATGAAGAATATCGATCATGTAATACTTGACACAATACATTAAACTATACAAAACATAATGTTATGACGGTAGCGATGTATTTATACTGCTAGATTTTCTCAAGCCATTGCGCTGGAGCCAATGGGAGTACTGCGTCACTTCTCCCATATACCCACCTAGCAGAGACGTCAACAACACCTACTTGATCATGGTTTCCGTATCACAAATTCTACTTCATATTGCAAGGTTTTTTTATTTTCTACAAAACACTACATAGCAAAGTTCTTTAAAAGATGTTTATTTCTTCATATGGAACACCATTCGAATAAGGCAACAATATGAAGTCGCAGCACTAGAAGGGGCCAACACGTACTGGAGAAAAATAATTATCAGTCACTGTTTGATAGAGTACCACAAACCCAAATACCAGTACACTCAATTCTCGTGTTTCATTTATAATCTACAGGTAATCGTCGTACTCGTAGTCTATATCGTCTTCGTCAATCTCGAATTCCTGGAAATCAACCTAATGAAAAACACAAACAGTAATTAGGCACGAAATGGCACTATATCACTTGGGAATTTACGCTATAAACACCTTGTATGCACCACTCCGATACACTTTATATCTATGGACTGCCCGCGTCAAGTTTGTTTAGAAAAAACTGTAAGCATACCTTATAACGTAAAAGACCACCGATCCCACCAAAGCCTTTAACGAACTGGGAACCTTCTTGAGATCTGTTTGTAGAGAACAAAAGGCAAACCAAGTAGTTGATTAAAAATCTAAAAACTGACAACTGGTTTACACTGCGCCTGGTTACACATATGATACACGTGCATAAGGCTAATGAAACCAACTAAATGTGGAACGGTTACCGCGTTATCGATAACATATTTATCATAAATCTTCCAACACAATGCATCCCAACTACACCTCAAAACTTACTTGTCCGTAACGATTTCTAGGGTTGCACCAAAAGATTTATAATTATTGGCAAACCACTCCAATAGGGGCTCGGTTGATTGAATCTCGAGGTCGCAGTTGTTCTCTTTATCCACAAAGTGACTCCGCTCCTTCTCCTGAGCAGGAGTGAGGTGTAACACACTCACTTCATCAGTAGCCGGATTCTTCACACATATTCGATTTATATCCAGGTTTTCCCACACCATCAAAGTCTCGACTGCACCCAACTCTAAACCACGAATTGTATCTATCGTACCAAAACAGTATTTGCCTGTATCTTGTGCAATCTCGTCGAAGAAACTTACGATTAACTTTTGCTCCTGAAGGAATTTCACGTTAGCGAGCGACTCAGCGGAGAGTTCGATGGCCTGGTTAAACCCATTCTCACCTCCGTACGATACATCCACAATCTTGATAATCTTTGCGACCAATCGTTGATCGAACATATCACTTTGACTCAACTCAGTCTTAAAATCAGCTGAACCGGCAAGAATCAAACCTTGCACGTTCACCTTATCGTTGGAGATGAACATGGACACAGAAGTCTCGGCTACCTTTCTAACGTAATTGTGACGTTTCTCGAGACGTAAACGCGCGAAACGTAACGCAGACTGACCTCCGCGACCGTGCTTCTTCGGTAGATCGACAGTAAACTTGTGAAGGATCTCGCGAGTGTTTCCACATAGAGTACCGAAAAGGGCACCGTTACCATCCATGATGATAAATCCAAATTTGTTATCGTCTTCAAGAAGAGAACTCAACGCCTCAGTGTGGAATTTGTTGTCGCACAGGTATAGAGAGGTATTGATGGGTTTGAAAGGCTCGAAATCGATATTCAGCTTTTTCTCCTTGCCCTCATCAGTAATGACCGTTCCACAGAAAAGTACAAGACCGTTGCGAGGAACTCTGTAGACACAAGAAAGAAAGGTGGTGTGAAAATACCAAGTAAAAAGCAGTCAGTGGTATTGAAAATGTATGTTGTATGTCAATGTCTAACACGCCCGAGATCCCCTGAAGGTCGTTCGAAAACCGTTAGTTTGTTCGCACAAACAGCGACATATACAATTCACCAAGATATTCAAACCTCATAGTTTTGGACGAATAAGTAGATTAGTTAACGTACTTGTTATACAACTTAAGACGCTGTTGTACGGAGGTAATTGCACCCAGTACCGACAGACGATTCACTCGAGACTTGATATTGGAGGCTGTACCGTACTCGTCAGCTAACATTTTGGAGATTCGGGCAATCTACAAAAACAGCAAAGAAAGAAAGAAAGAAAGAGTATGCATGGTAAGATGACGGGAATGGAGCGCCTCAGATTATGTGACTAGTCATATATGAATTCTACACAAAACGTACACAATGTGAGCAATTGATAGCAACATTTCAGAGTCTACTAACTATATGTGGTACGGTTATCAGTAAAATTATGACAAACAGCTAGACAGCTCATGGAGTGGAGAAAATGCGATATCGGTCCTCGGGTGGTTTTTCACTAAACGTGCAGTGGATATTTATGTACGGGAGAAGGACTATGTTTGATGCAATAAACGGCAAGCGAAACAGTACTGCATTCTTGCGATTACATCTATAAACTGGAACAAGGAAAACTGATTATTACTTGTGCTATCCTGAATATAGGATAGTAAAAACCGCACTCACATAATGTCTAATCTCATACACGAAATGAATTCGTGTAATAACGACAAATTTACGAATGGTATCAAAGGGAATGTTAGAAAGCTCCTGTATACACCCAAGTATACCGCTATTTTTTACAAGCCACAAAAACCACATCACTTCACAATCCTTAAATAAGTGGACTACATACACGCAGTTGCGTTTATAAAAATGACATGAGAACTTCCTTTTTGCTACCATACCTGGTCTTTGGGTGGAATAATCAAAGAAATCATGGATGTACCATTTCCACGCGCCTGCTGAAGGTTCTTAATCAACTTCTTGACCTTCCAGACCTCAACGTTTCTGTCAGCTTCCTCTTGGGTCTCCATATTGGCGAAAATGAAAAAAATGTACTACGGGAGTTATATTCACAACCAATGACACTACACGTAGATTCCGAGTGTTTGGTTTATACTTATGTGCGTATGATATGAATGTATTTCCTAGATGTACGTTTTCTCTACCCTTCTATGCTATTCTAAACTGTGTGCTAAAATTACTGATACGAGAGGCATGTGGTGCATGTACCGCGTGCCAGTGTGTGTATATATGTGTGTATATATGTTTGTATATATATGTGTTAGTGTGTGTGTGTATGTGTGGGACTTGTGCGTGTTCGTGTGTGCGTGGGTCGTCCGTCTCACTAAACCCAAAACCAAAACAAACCGATTTCTGGGGGTCGGTACACAAGCCAAAAGACACCGAAAAGGAACAAAAAAAAAAACATATGGGGGAACACGAGGATGAACTAGTTCTTTGTCTTTCGTTCTCCTCAATGTTCATAAAATAGTCTAAACTAATAGTTTAGGTAGAAAACTAATTCTATGTATATATTGATTAGTGGAAAGAAACGCTACACTAAATGTATTATAAAACGGAACTAATTGGCTTCCTCGACACATGACAATACTATTGTTGACGCGTTTGTTTGTCATTGACACCTTCTGTTCACAGCACACGTTACGTTCGGACATGACACACACACACAAACACAATACACACAGAACACACGCACGCACAAACACAAACACATAATACACACAGAACACGCACGCACACACACACAAACACATAATACACACAAACACACGCACGCACACACACACACACACACACGCACGCACGCACACGCGCACTTACTCCACAAAACACGTCTGTGTGTAACTAACCTGGTTTTAGCCTCGCTGTGAAGGCCTTGAAAATATATACGTGGGACTGAAGTACAGACTTTGGTTGCCTCCCCCAGACTTGAAAAATGGCTACAACGAGCGCGGCCAAATTCACGAGCTTATGTGTTGATCCCCGACTTGTGCGCTCACTTACTCGATCCGGTTTTAATATTCCCACACCCATACAACGCTTAGCTATACCACAATTGTTACAAAAATCAAATACTCATTGTCTTCTTGGGGCGGAAACGGGAAGTGGAAAAACATTAGCATATCTATTACCCACTCTACAAAGACTAGCTGAGAATCGAGACGAGAACGCGTTGATTCTTCTCCCCACGTCTGAACTGGTTGAGCAAGTGTACGATGTCGCAAGCCGGTACGCAAAGTGTGTGGACGTAGGTGTGAGCATGGCCTCTCGCTTTCATCGTATGAGCGTGTTTGGCAATACTCGACTGATAGTGGGGACACCAGCAGCCTTGCTTTCGTATCCACACGTTGACAGAACTAAGGACTTGGGCATGTTGGTACTCGATGAGGCTGATTTATTGCTGAGTGCCAGCATGTTGCCGTCTGTAGAGGTGAGTGTCTTTCTATATATGTAATATATGTGTGAGTAAGCATATATATACATCATAGTATTAGATATTGCACATTATGTCTTCTCTTCTCGTATATCCAACCAGGAAAGCTGGTCTATCGTGTATACGATTTTGTGATCTGTATGTGAAACACAAGGAATTGCCAGGTCTGATAAATTTATTCACTCAACCATCACGTCGGTACAACAGAGACAATACATGCACAGAAGCATTCGTACAGCATGTGTGTGACGTAGAAGTTTGTCGATTGAATTAGCAATTACTTATTTGATTTTCTTTTCTTGTCTATGTAGTCTCTCCTGGGTGATATTGGTAAATTGCCGCAAACCACTCTAGCCGCTGCAACACTCCCAACAGCGGGAACAAAGTCACTCAACGCTAAGGTTAACAAAATGTTTCCGAATGCATTGCGATTGTCGACAGAAGGTTGGCATCGTACTGTGTCGCATCTTCGCCAGGCCATGGTCAGGGTAACAAGTGACACAAAATTAAGTTTGTTGGTCAATATTTTGAAGATGCACGAAAAATCGCCCATCACCAATGACGATCTATTGAATATAAAGACCACGGCTTTAGAACCGAGGGTACAAGCCAGCGCATCCGATATACATACCCGACGAGTGCTGGTATTTGCCAATACGACAAGCAGTGCAAATGAGGCATACGAAGCTCTCCAACAATGCTTTCAAAATACTGAGTTGAAGAACGCAGTTCTACATGGCCAACTTGACAGTGATCGTCGAGCAAAAGCATGGACAGACTTTTCATCGGGTGAAGTGTCTGTCCTAGTGTCTACAGATGTTGCGGCCCGCGGGTTGGACATTGATGAAGTTGACCTTGTGGTACAATACGACTTTGCCTTGAACGCGGTGGATTACCTGCATCGTGTAGGGCGTACTGCCCGCAATGGTAGAGATGGAGTGGCAATTAATTTCATAACTCCTTCGGATGAAGACCGTGCCAAGGCTATAGATGAATTTAATACGATTGGGATGGAACCAGTCTTTAGTCGAAGAAGAAGCTTTAGAAGAAACATCAAACGACATGTGGACGGGTTGATGAGAAATTCTTAAGTTCTTCGTGTGAGTGTAAGACCATATCATATTCTCCCACAGTCTAGTCCATTCTTATGGTAGGAGTGTACATACTGACCAGTTGACTGGTATCAATAGGGGCGGAAACTTGTAATTTGCTAGAGTATATACGCGAAAGAATCAGCGTTCAAGTCTTATCGGAGCACAACGTGTTGCCTCACGTTCGTCTAGTTTGATATAGAACTCCTCTATCACGAGCCTCAAACTAGTTTATATACCGATTATTTATCAACAGCCGAAGTAAATTACAACTCGATTCTATATTTTAGTTTCAATTTGGCCAAGTGGAGTACTAATATATATCCGCTACGTAATACAACTAGACAACTACTACTATTGCAAAACGAGCAACCAGGTTTGATGCACCATACATTCCCTTTTCCATTTCAAACAGTAAATCAAACGTCCAATCAAAACTCGAACGAATCATTCAGAGCTGTTTACAAAGCACGGACGGCATTGTAAGTGAACAGTCCTGAAGTACGCTTTCTGTGTGTCCGTTTGAAAAATGCAAACGACGTTCATGTTTAGTTAGTCTTGTTCGCCTCGGTGGTCTCTGTCTCCGCTTTAGCTTTGTTAAACATTTCACGAATATCTCGCAAGGACTCGAACAATGCCTCTCCGAACACGTCGGAATCTGTGTATCAACAATGAATTAAGCAGAGTGAGTATATACGAGTATATTCCATCCCGGAATGGTACAAAGTAGAAACTAAAACATGATCGAAAAACACTATCATTTAATAGTAGAACGCCAAATCGTAACTACTATAACACTGAAATAATTGATTGTGAAAACAGTGCAACACAATACGACAGATCAACAAAAACAAAGAAAACATACCAGTCTCACTACAAGAACGCTTCGACGACACGTGGAAGAAGCATAGATCTTCACCTGCCACCATATACGATACACCATAACCATTATCAGCGACAGGTCCGAAACCTCCTCCTGCACACACAAGGTGCTGATGGATACCAGTTGGATCCCATAGGTCGGTCTGCTTCTGGGGTTGCTGACTAGTAGACAGTCTCCAAGGCTCGCTAAGAGCATCGTTCAAAAACTTTGAGTCAACATTTAGACCCTGGGACACAATGTAGAGGGCAAACAAATGTCTGTCCACACCACGGCCAGACATGGCATCCCTATAACGATCAACATGTGCGCCACATGCGTCACGGAATAATTGAAGCTTTTCAACGTTAGAGATTTCATTTCCAGTCATGCTCTTCACAAACTTGGAACTTGCAGCGGTGGCAGGGCGGACAGTCTCAGTACGACCAAGCTGGTATGTTCGAGTCATAGCTGACTCGTAGGTAAGACAGTTTTTCTTGTGTATTTTGTAGAAAGCGAGCTGGAGCGCCTGTTGAAGGAACCCATCGGGAGACACGCGAAACTGTTTCATTAACCCCTTACCGAACTCGTCAAAGCATAGCTGACTAAGATGTAGGTCGTTAATAAGCAGTTGGGCGGCTTCGTATGCATCGGACACGTTCTGCTGACTCTTCTTATCGTTGAGACTCCATTGCAAATGACTCGGCTTGGGGAGCGGGCTATTACCAGCATAATCACGCGATCGCTGTACACACCTACCGGCGCTCGTGTAGCATCCCTCAACAGCTTCTCCCACGCACATGTACTCCCAGAGGTGACCTATGACAGGAGCATCTGCCCACGAGTGTTCAACGTTCATACCTGACTTTCCATTCGCGTACACAATCAAATTGAAAGACTTGTCGAACCATCTGTTGGCACCATCACCGTGCATGTTTGCGTAGGCCTCTTCAGTCGATGTTTCTGGAGAAGTTTCATCTAGCACTAGACAGAACATCGCTGACTCAATAACACTTAGTGAGTAACGATTAATTCCATGCTTGAATGACGACGAGCGCACTTCAGCCCAGACCGAACGATCACCGGCTGTTAGGGCAGGGATTCTCTGCTCAGTCAGGGATGGATTTACGTGATCGGACATCTCGATAATGCGTTCCAATTGAGTCTCGATTTCGAACGGTCTGAGGGCTTCGCCGGACCTGTGGTACATATCCAAGGCAAACCAACTTCCTTTACTCAACACGGCGATGTGACGGGACTGACTGCTGCTTAGATGCAAAAGCTCATCGCACTCCTTTCCGGGAATACGAGTAGTGGAGAATGTACGCTCATATTGTGCCATGCACATGGGGACAATTCCTCGTATGACAGTGGGCTCAAGAGCTTGTTCGTCGATGAGAACCTTGAACTGTAATGCGCGGAAACAGAGGTTGGCCGCTCTAGATACTTGGATTGGAGATGCCTATTATAAACAAGACACAAAATACATGATCGTGAGTTCCGTGTCTGCCAATAATTAGTATACTAGTACATACAATTTTATGCAATCAAGCAACATCATTCCGGTAAAGGACCATAAATCTAAAAAGACTGCCAACCCCTCATCAACCACTCCACTAATCATGAAATGCTGAGACGAATTGTTATGTGTAAGCAATGTACACGAGAAGTAAAAGAAGTGGTCTCTCAATTATATCGAACTGCTCTGTCGAGCACGTAACTTCACACATATGACACTGACAAAGGAAGCATCATATAACAGTGAATAGAACCCTTTGTAATCGACATTGCGACTGCATAGAAAGGCGTAACATTTACGAAGCACGTGTACCTCGTAGTAGTATAGACCACAGACGTAGTAGTTACTGTTAATCATGATTGGGGTGCGGCCTCGGAGATACACGTACTTCTCCCACCAGTCAGTAACATAGTTATCGGCTAACCAGGACTTGAGTGTAAGATAGCGATTGAGCTTGGGTCCTTCGTTCTAAATTCAGAATAAAAATAATATAGGCTTATGTAATCGACACAAATCCAGAATATCCTTTAGCTCGCCGAGCAGTAACATGTCCATGCAAAGCATTATACCGAGCTGAAAATATCAAGCATAGAGACATACCTTGACAAACTCCTCAGCATCAGATACGTGTTTCTGATACAACTCATCGGGGAAGACAGGTTTTACACTGGCGAGGTAACGATTGACCGTACCTTTGATAGTGGGTACAGGCAAACGTGGGATAGTTCTCTGGAAACTGTAGAGCAATGGATTCTTACCCATCAACATTTTCACACCAACACCCCATAGCCATGTCTTCCACGAAGGCTTGCTCGTTTCATACATCCATCCTCGGTATCCTAGAAGGCCACGAAGAGACCATCTGCGCAGGAACACGAGTCCGATAAAGATGACAGTTCCAGTTACGGCAGACGTGAGTCCGATGCGCGCCCCTCGAGAAACAGTATCACCTCCTGGAATAGAGGATGCAATACGCCACAGTATATTGTGTGCATTCTTAAAGACAGGTACTCTATTAGAGAGAGTACTGGCCATAATAAGCGGAGGAGCAGTGACCGAAATCACCCAACTGGCAAGAGAATGTGGAAAGATGCTGTAGGGGTGTAACAAGTAGAAAGGCGAGGGTAAGAAAGAAACTCATAAATCTAGAATTGTCCAATTGCTTTTAGTAATAAGAGAACATCGTAGGCAACGTTCAGTAGCCTATGTTGCGTATCTGATATCTCGAGTGTAAACACTCGACGAAATATACTGAAGCAAACGGCAATTTCATAGATACCACATAATATACAAATTAAGGAAGAACTAAATAATTGCATCACCATACGATTCATCATCCTTGACAGTATTTCTTTTCGTTCTAGTAGAGAGACGACACAAAGCTATGGACCTTATATGTGAATGTAAAAAAAAGACAACAGAGCGAACTTACCTGTTGCGGAGCTCATTTCGTACACCGAGGGCTTGTTTACGGGCACTGTTGTAAAATCTGCAGTGGAAAACATACAGATCGAATATTTTAATATTTTAATGCGGGTAGAAACCTCAGGTATACAGGCAATTTCAACCCAACAACGGAATACACTATGGGCGTGTGCCCTTTACCAAGAAAGAATCTTGACCACCCACCTCGAAAAAATAGCGCCATTCACTCGGATGGTGATGTATTCATCCTCATCATACACGAGCTTGACATGCTTATAAGCATCTTCAGGGACGAGGTGAGCTGCTTGATGTGCTTCAGCCATACTTAGTGTTACACTTAACCAAAAATGGTGTACATGTGCAATATATTAATATAAACACACACACACATACTCAAACACACACTCGCAAACACACACACACACACACACGAACACACACATACACACACATAACGTTGACAAGTTTGTGGCTCGGGCTATCTTCCGCCATTTGCACCATTTCTACTCGTCGTACCGCTTCTTGGGCATCGAATATAAATATTTATTCATTAATGTACTTCAATCATTTTCGTTAAATTAGTACGAAATAAGTTAGTTATAGTACACAGAATATTATATTATTTAAATTAATCATGCTATTTGTCTGATTTTGAATTTTCAACACTCTCCGCAGCTTGAAACTGAGCATCAACATCATGGAAAAGTATTGGGGTAAAATATTCGGATAGGAAGGTCTTTTAATCGGCTTTAATTCTAGTACGAACATTTTGTGTGTATGTTTCATTTTGTGTCGTATATACTCGTTTTGTATGCAACTCAAATACAACATTAATATGCGATAAACAATTTGAGTCGGTTTTTATTTTAACAACGACCCAACCACAACACCGTGTGTTAGAGTAAGCAGAAAATTGGAAACGGTGTGTGTGTTTGCACAACTTTGCACTATCGATGTATGCATAAATACAAAATGGGTTGCTTCCCCACATTCGTACTTCATATAGCAAGAACGGCTTGTGCATAATGTTGGAGTTGGGTGTAGTGTTGCTGGTGATGGTACTTCTGGTGTATTGGGGGGGGATGGCCCAACATAAGGAATTGGCCCTAGAGTTTGAGGTGGCAAGCAGCCGTATTCAACTGCACCGACTCGTGTGCAATCGAGAGAAAATGAATGAATTATCTCCGTTCGTGTATGTGACTTGAATACATTGTGCTTTTTTTTGTGTAGTTTTTTATGTTTGTACAATGGGACTGTAACTATCATTCATGGATGAAGCACATGAGTTGACATCGATAGATTACGTTACCTGTAAATGCTGCACAGATTTGATGTGTTTGGTACTTATAAATTCCTTTTATACGTCTTATTATACTATTTTTCTTGTTTACATTCTAAAGCAAAAAAGACGTTGTGGTAGAAACTGTTGGCGAAAAAACAAAAACAGTCATGAAGCAAGATGTAGAGATTATGGGTATGGTGTTCAACCCTACTATCCATCGCGAGTACAAGTAAGTGTCGGAATAAAAGGTTACCAGAATTTGCTTAATCGTAATGTATACGATAATTTGCTTGATCGTATGTATACTATATGGAAGATATGGACGTGATATTATCTCAAAAGTTTGTGAAGAATACTGATTGTTACGTTTATATACAATTTGAATCGGAATTTGTGTTGGTTTACTGTATTCCGTGAAGTAAAGATATTACGGGGTCGTGGCAGAGTTGTCTATTGGTTTACTTTGTACCATTGTATACTATTGCCACTATCTGATCCTCAATCTAGATAAGAAGAACCGTTTTCTTTGTTTGTTTTCTTTTGTATACGCTCAACAACTTCACGGAAATGTCTTAAGTTTTCAGTTAACAAACATCAATCTCCGTCGCTACAAGCTTGCATGTACGAACATGTGATTTGTACTATTGAACTTCGATAGTGTATATGCACATCATATATATGCTTTGTGTGTGTTTGTGTGTAGAAATATTGCTACGTTGATATATGACTCACTTGTGAACTCGCTTCTATGTGCTGGTTCTAGAATTTCAAATGAGGAGGGAAAAGAAAAGTACGAAGAGTTGGAACTGGCATGGGGATTCCTGGGCTCCTTTTATTCTAAAACACGCAAGATACACTACGAGGTGCGTGTGTATACCCTGCAACAAGTTTAATTTATTCAGCGTTTGCACTCTGAATGGCCATTTACTAGTTTACACATTCATATTGAAAGTTTTGGGTGTTCGCTCGTCTTCTGCTAATCACCAATAGTTGTTTATGATTCACCGTTCTTTGCAATTTTTTTTTTGCAGGAGTTGACGCCAAACCTGACAAAGTATTGCGATCATATTACAATAAGCAGCCCCCGAGTATTTGCCGCTGGGGTATGCAAGCATGTTGAAAAAAATCACCGCAAATTGGGCAAGAATGTTGTAGAATATATCGCAGATAAGAGGAAAAAACAGAAACAGTTTCAGGAACCGCCGGTGTATAACAACCATAATTCAATAGTACACAATGATACAAAGAAAGACACATGATATTTAAATGACATTTATCACCCATCATACTCACAAGCGATAGCATGCTATCAGACATGGTTTTTAGATTGTATATAGTCTGTTGCGTAATGTGCCATGACGTTCATACGATTAATGAACATTTTTCTGCAAACGTGGTATTATACTCGCTCTGAGTACCTGTATATAAAATTGATATGCTTTGGTATAATAAAACAAAGAAGGATACATATATGTAAGGTATGTCTTGTCGTGCTATCATGTTTGAAAAGCACTACAAAGCTGAATATGGATACGAAACAAAACTCACCGTACCAGAGTTAAATGTCTACTTACTGAACGTCTGGTGGCCTAACGCTTACTAAAGCCAATGATTGTTACCTTACGTGACGAGATTGTAACTGCGACTAGCATCTTACCAGGGTCCTTCATCAACTTTCTAGCACACTCGTACGTGTACACTCGTTACTCGTCCATGAACTTGGCCAAGCTTTTCCAGCTGGGAATTTTCGTCAATTTGAGTATATTGGTTATCTATCATACATTCGAACTGTGCGCAAGTATCTGTGAGATTGCAGAACTGATGGCTTCGCGTCATGATAAGAGTAAATATTCGTCTATAAAGCTTCCGACTAGTGCGCACATGCTCTTATCTTATTTTTGCTCGATATTGGTGTGTCTGTACTTCGGTATGCGACTGTGTAAGTTATTTAGGCGCAAGACCTATAAAGTTATGTTAACGTTTACAATCGAATAATATAAATTTAGTATTGACAACAGCTCAATTCAAAAATTGCACTACAACTTTTGAGAGAGTTAGGAATATAATTGCATTGTCTAGATTTATATAAATTGAACTCTACCTAAGTGATGGGGTGTATATTGCAGCACCTTGATAATCAATGGACGAAAGAATGCAAGGAAAGAGACTAACTGTTTTACACGGTATGTGACGTCGGCTGATCTCCCGTCGATTGAAGCTATGTACCTTTAAACTACTCTCGTAAATATGGACAGGAAACGGTAGAATGGTAGAAGTGGGATTAGATCATAGTGATTGCAAACGTGTTTACATATTCGTATGGCTAACGTTCTATATAGTACACTGAATGCTTCATGCGGATATTCATGTAACTACAATCATCTACCGCCTCAATATTATAGAGAATATATATGGTGCTGCTAGTTCGTTAATTTGTTGTTGTTCCTCTCGATCGACAGAGATCGCACGTCCATCTATGTTCAAGCATGCATATGCATTCTAAGAGGTGTGTGATCTGCATTGATGTAGACAGTCGAACTTTAAAATGATGTCTCTCTGCGGAACACTTTCTTATCTTCTAGCTTGATGAGATAGGAGCAAGTAAAAAAGTAGGGAATATTCTCCTCCTTCAACCTATCCACAGCTCCAACTGCCAACACCTCCCCGACGCCTGCGTCAACAGAGAAAGTATGAAACAGTAATACTTGAGGGTATATACTCAAATCGGGGTCAACTTGTTGATATATGGGGGGGGGGAAGAAAGTGCGACTGTACATACACGTACATATATACACGATCAGGTTCAACTTCTCCGATATATGGGAGAGCGAAAGACAGTGCGAGCCATATATACGCATGTGTGGTGTGGTCGCGCATAACTCTAAAAGTCAGAAAGAAATAGTAAGGCGACCAACCGTGAACAGAATACAAACACACCTTGGCCACGATACGTTCCAGGTACAGCCGCATGATACAAGTCATATCGTCCCTTCTCGTCCACTCTGTATTCAATGGTGGCTTCATCTGGCCAGGGTAAAACGTGCAAGGTTATTAGAACAATGTATTTGGTTACAAAATTCGGTTTGTCGTACCAAGCAAAATACTAATGCTACTTCGTGGTTTGGCTACAGTCAATACATATCCGATGTATTTTGCAACAAAAAATCGTTCCATCATACCAAGTAAAATACAGGTACAACGAAACATGCGTGGTTTGGCTATATTCCATACATATCGGTTACACATCCTTGGTTGGATATATAAGCAGGAAGACGGGGACAGGGAATTGCACATAATCAAAGTACATTTGCCAACCAAGATCTGCACACTCATGAACACACATATTGCATCAACCACGATTAGTTTGGAACATACCAGATCCTTTTAATGGCATGACGAAACGTTTGTTGGTTGGGTCATGGCGGACGGTCTTTTGCTTGCCCACGAAGTTTATTGCTTCCATGATGCGCCGACCAACTGAAGTAACCTTCGAAATGATTGCAAAACTTGACGAGTTCCGTGGTGCTAGGTGTTGTTATATGTACGTCAACTCGCTCTATTATAATGTATATACATATTATGTGCGTAGATAGAATTGGTTTACTTCACACTCTTCGGTTGAACACTTTTTGAAGTTACACTTCCCTTGGTGGCACGATGCGATCTCCTTGCTATCTATCACCTTTTACTATACTTAAAAGTTGGATACAGGTTATTTATAATGGTACTTATTTACTTGCAAACATATTATTTTCAAGATAACCAACAGCTGTATAATATGACGTTTTTACATATGTACTACTATATAGTATGGCTGGCTATCTCACATATATAGCTCTTTTACTATACTCGAATGACATTAAGCACAGGTAGGTGATGCTAGCACTTTATGTCGCTTTTAGATATATACACTACGAGGTAGGCTATCTTGCACATAGAATACTAGTATCGCAAGCAACTGTCAATTCAAGCTTATATTCGATTCCAAACTAGAGCTTAAGCTCTTTTCATCCCTTATTTTTGCGATCGAACCATGAGAAGTATCTCACTATTTATATAAGTGGAATATGCAGCATTTGACCCACTCATTTTCGTGCCGATTAATACAAGAAACGTTGAAGAACTTCAAGAACAAGTCATTGAAGCTTCAAACAAACGTCCAGTGATAAGGAGTATATGAGTATCAAAAATGCGCTAAAAGTCCGTGTGATTGAATCTGGCGTGTGTTCCTGCTTTGAGTATTCGCACGTGGGTCCATGAACAGAGAACTTCCGTGCACTCTTCTCTTCAACAGAAGGGTTATTATCAAGTCTAGCAAGGATTTTTGTTTAAAACATGGTATAGGCGAAAACTTAATCCGCTCTGTCTAGTTTATGTTTCTACAAGATACAGTAAAGACACTTCGTTGACCGTTCATGTACGATCATTCATGTGCAATAAAACATCAAACGGTACGTACCGCAAAAATCCATCACAGTTATTAGGCGTAAATATATGTGAAGATTACCATGAGACTGTACGAAGTAGAAGACCATGAGGCACAAATCACCGCCACAGCGTTTTACATAAGAAGTCAGTTGACGTCATTTCGCACTCATTTGTATCTAGTAGCGACAAAGAGTTTCTCTATCTTGACCTCATATGACGACGTACATATCATTTAGCGCATTGTCTGTTCTCACATCCATGTAATTGACATGATAATCTCGGTTTTTGTTGTTTAATTAATAGCAACGTTAATTTTGTCAAGGACAGCGACTTTTTGTCTTGCCTTAGATGAGGCAGGCAACAATGCCTAAATTCAACATATTTAACTGACAGTCTGGTTGACATACATTTGTATACGCATTACTGACCACTGCCTACTTTGATTGCTCGTGTATTCTACATGGAACTGTTGCCAACACTAGAGAGCAACTATGATTATAAAATTGCTCTCGTAGCCATCGTTGTTGGAATGCCTGTCTAGTAGTGACTTTCATGTCGAGCGTTGTAACTATTATAGCTTTAAATGTACAACGAGTTAACTTGATGGTTCAAGGTTCAGCACCCAACACAACAAAGGCAAAAGGAACAAAACGAAGAAGAAGAACGGTGAAGTATGTTAAAAGTCTAGATAGATAAGAAAGGAAATGTCGAACGTGCAGCAGACGTCCTGCTTGACAAGAAGAATCAACACAAAGTACTTCGTGAATTATCTTGTAGTTTAGATATATAAAAGAAGAAACGCGGGATGTTCGGCAGACGACTTGTTGAGAAAAGAGCAAACCGTCGCGTGAATTATCTCAGTCCAGATAGATGAGGGGAAATGGTGAACGTTCATCAAAAGCTTCACCTAACAAGAACAAAAATGAAACACATCTCCCTGCTGGGAATCGAACCCAGATTTTGGCGTTGCATCGTTTGAGGGAATCGAACCCACTTCAGCATATCAATTTCGATATAAGCACCACATTCTAACCGTTAAATTACAGGGATTATGCCAATTACGGAATGGACTGAAAAACAAACATTAAATAGTGACGTTGGGCAGTGAGGAGTCAGAAGGAAAAAAAAGCGAACATCTCGTTGACATCTAAAACACAAACAAAACAATAAAACGAGAAGAAAAAAAATCGATCTCCCTGCTGGGAATCGAACCCAGATTTTGGCGTTGCATCGAGTGGGGGAATCGAACCCCCTTCGGCATATCAATTTCGATATAAGCACCACATTCTAACCGTTAAATTACAGGGACTGTACCGATTAGTACGAAATTGGTACATTAAAATTTAATATTATTGTTTTTTTAAGTATCTTAGCATCCCATCGTATGAAGACTGTCTGGTTCTATCAATGTGTGTAACAGTACCAACATGACAGCACATCACAAGCTACTCTCTTAGATTGTTGGTGTGAGTTATTTAAAGAATAGTAATAACAGACACTTAATCGCATTTTATCATGCGCCTGAGCATGCTTATATCAAATTATTCATTTGTGTACACAGAACTGAAATAATTTCTAAAGAAGTATTACGACACATTTTAGGCAGTAGCAGACCGAGTACAATACTCAAATAGTACTGAATAGTGCACGCTGTGCGTGCTACTGTATGATATATACCTACAACATAAAAGTTGTGAAGAGCAATCTACACGCAATGTTACTCTTTGTAGGATGCTATATGTTGCTTTCATCTAATAAGTCGTACTCCTGTAAAGACACGGGTGCTTTAACTTGCTTTGATGTAAAAATGTATATTGCTTGCCGTGTATAACCCAATATGTAGGCCATATAGGCAGCATCATGTGATGGTGAACAAAGTAAACTTTAATATATATTTCAGTAGTCCCAATTAATTTGTTTTCATGTGTATGGACACACTAACAGTGTATAATCCTCGTTAGAACGTAGCAAATGAATTGCGAGAAATGGCATGGTAGGATATGTACATTAAAGAAAACAAAGTATTGAAATTAAATCAACTATCCTTGTCAATTCATTTTAGTTTTACCAACCTCATCTTTCCCGTCTTCACTTAAGTACAACACTTGAAAACTCTATGTGGGATGCAATAGATACCAGTTTTACATAGGCCGAAAACTTCTCAATGCTCTGATTGACATATTTACAATGTATTGGTACAAAACACACCATATCAGCACTCAACTATATAAAGGTTGTTCTACATTCGATGCTCCGTCAAATAGACATTGTTGCACTACGAAAGACATCACCACTACAAACAACTCGAATAGCAACCGGAGGAGTGAATGCTCTTGTGATTATTCATATTGGATACTACTTACGTCCTCTTCGAAGTCATACACATTGTGATCTTTGGATCACCAAGCCACTGGAAGAATAATCAAACCTGGCAAATCGGTTTTACAAGCACTTCTGATATGATTCTCCTTGCCTTCAACTTCCGAAACACATCGTGCATTATGTACACTATATATGAGACCAACATTTGTGTAATGCGATAGAATGTTATACTAAGTAGGATTTGAATCACAACGTAAAAAATTGTTATTCAATCTATGACCATGGCAAAAGTATAACTATACTTATGCTATGCATTACTGTCAGCGTGAATGCAGGGTGTTCATAATTTTACAAACTGTCAATGCAAGTATTAAATATTCTGCGAGTGTGAATGTGACGTACTTTCAATTTACTGTATTATTAAATTCAGCTACGTTTACATAAATATATTTACAAGTGTAGAATGCTAAATTATTGACAAGTGTAGAAGGGTTAGCCTGGCATTATCATACACGACAGGGTTGGCCGATTGCACAGCTTCACAGTGTTTACATGCACAACACCTGTGAAATCATGAAACACAGCAGGCATTATATACTAGTGTTGAGCTTAAATATTTCAATTTTCCCATCGGACTGGCATGTTGCAAGGTAATCAGTACTTTGGACATCTCCCTCTACGTTAGCCATAGATTGCACAAGCTCATTCGTCACACTCTCACACAGCAATCCCACGCTCGCACCAATGATCCAGTCATCAGTTTGTATTTTCTGCACGAGCTACGGCAAGGGTTAGTTGAGAAGATGGGAATACTGTAAGTAGCATAGAACCACGCAACGTACAAGTTGAAAGTTAAACCAATAAGAGAAATCTACGCAAAAACATATATACATACATTCCCATGCAAATACACCAGGATAGAATTGAAGGAACCTGTCATTACAACGCCATCGACATCTGAACTGATGGCATCCGATGGGATTCTCGCAATATTCGTTACAGAGTGCACCCCACGAGCGTATGGATACACCTAGTCGGTTAGAAGACGCGGTACAATAAAGTTATTAACCACGAAATGAGAATAGTGGAGAAAATATAAGTTCAAGACCAGCAAATATCATAGAGGGCTCAGGGCCGATCATACAACGCCAATCGACTTTTAACTATACTTTCAACACAATAACCGACGCCAAAAACAACAAAACCAAACATAGCTGCACACGACCGCATAACGCCAATAGTCACACGAAGCACTCTTCAAATGAATAGATACCAACCGTGAATCGATGTAAAATATAAGCATTTCCGACATCGTCAGTGAAGATCAACTGTTGTTGCAGCAGCTCTCCATGTGAATCTACAATTTCCGTGTCATCATACGACTTGAACCATCCAGTTTGCATGGTAGCCACTGGGGATCTTACAGGTAACGAGCAAAACCATTGTCCATTACTTAGAAAATGGAGGTTCTGAGAGGGCGTTGGTCGAATTAACTCTAGATGAGTAAGCAATATAACACAAAGTAACATTTCACTGTATAGTCTAACAAGCGGATATTACGACATAAGATTAATATTAGCGGTTGGCAGGATGCGCTTACATACATTTGTACCGTCAGCAACAACAAGGAAGTGAGTGAGGATTCCATGAATGTCATACATGTTAATTCCCATTGCACACCGGATATCCCTATCCATGACATCAGTATATTGTATGTAATGTGAGAGGTTAAGTCTCCACAATACATCGCAGAGCGGGCCAAGGCCAGTTAATATGCCGTTAGATCCCGCAGCTACAATGGAAACAAAGCGGTTCTCCAGGTCAGTATCTATACATAGCATGACAACGTCAGTGCTTTCACCAAGCTGTACTTGACGGAAAGTTCGCCCCTCTGACAGCAGTGAGACCATGCCATGGGTGTCGCCAGTTACGACATTATTTTCTTCGAACTGGAACAGGTTGTATACAAGTACGTGTTTCATGGACCCTCCCTTCGTCTCAATGGTTATGAGTTCAGAAAGGGTCGTTGAGGACTCTGACTTTGATGGGGGAACAGAAACCACCTTACTTTTTAATTTAGGGGTGAAGTACACAACGCGACCGTCTGACGTACCAAGGATAATGCAATTATGCGTGCAATGGAAGGGACGTGCCACTGTGAGTGTGGTCAGATGGCAGTCTGACAGTACTCGTGTCCACGCTGGTGTGAGTATCATATTGCGCTTACACGTAGAGGACCTAACATGTAGACTAACATCAAACATATATAGTCACCATGTACGAGTGTGATGTGAGCTAGTTTAATTTTTTCTTTCTCTTGTGTGCAAGAAGTGTGTTGTGTGCATTTGCATCGAATATCTTCCTAGATACATGAATTTCTTACGCAACTCTCCTAGTTAGTGTACGTTGTTCAGGTAGTAATACCAGTAGTACTGTAAGTAGTACTGTTACTTAACATGTATAGTCACCATGTAGTGTGCACATGCACTTGCTTACAGCAGCCGGAGATGAGTAAACAAATACGATCAACATGGGTGATAACGGAAGCTACAAACGTGAACAATTGCACTTGAAACCGGGACCTGAGACCTAGTCATAAGACCTGGGCCACTGCAATGCATAGAGAGTATCCTTATAACTTTGGTGGTCTT
Source organism: Creolimax fragrantissima (assembly GCA_033442365.1). Taxonomy (NCBI): domain Eukaryota; class Ichthyosporea; order Ichthyophonida; genus Creolimax; species Creolimax fragrantissima. The sequence goes on from JAWQFL010000011.1 coordinate 839,796, forward strand.
TGCACGTAAGACCTAGATTTGGACCCGGAACCTGTCCTGCACCTAAACTCAATAACAGTGGTTAAGTTTTTTTGAAGAGACATGGACTCGACTAAACTTGAACCATTTATAAACAGATACTTTCGAACCTATGAATTTTTCGGACCGTAAATGCCTAATAAATGAAGAGTGAAAATGCACCTATGTCCTGTGACGAAACGCACCTATGTCTTGTGACAAAGCGCACCGTTGGTGTTTATCAAACACAAATAGGCATAAACATTTATGCCTCGCGCATCGAAGCACTTCTAAGCACACCAACTGCCATTGCTTGCTTCATACATACGTACATATAGCTGGGGAACGAGAACGAGTGAGCACTTTTATTCAGGATTGTTATGACCACTTTCAATATCTCGTATCTACATATATGCTTACCATCGCACTTGCGGGTTGATTTACAAGCACAAACACAAACTCTTAGCATAACACCCAAGCAAATACTCATAACTTAAGGTAGGCAAAGAAAGTAGACGTTCCGCTTTTCATTGTGGCCTCGCACGAGACAGCAATGTATGTAAAAGAACGTCGTGTTGCCGTTTTCGGATCCACAGGTCGAACCGGACGAGTTATCGTACGGCTGCTGGTAGAGAGCGGATTTAAGGTAACTCTTGTTGCACGAAATGCAGAAACTGCACACGAAGTGTTTGCCAGTTTGCAGAGTACAGACGAGGACGAGGTCTTGACGGTGGTTCAGGGCGATCTTTTACGCATGCCTGTCGAGACTATAAATAACATTCTCAAGAGTTGTGAGTTTTGTATCTGTGCAGTCGGTTCAAGGCGGTTTTCAAACGTGTACAAGGATGTATTGTTCAGACCAGAGGGCAATCATCCCTACTTTATTGACTACTTAGGTGTGGCGAGGTACGTATAATTATGCCCTTATAATCGGTTACAAATATATATACAGTATGCTTTACGTTTCGCCTCGAGTTTTTACATGTGCGTTCTGGTTGAGATGTAGTGTTGAAATTATACATAAATGAGGGAAGTTTGCGCAATACCATCGGGTCCTGACGGTTCTCTGGTATAGGAATGTGGTATTCAGATCTGAGAACTAACTTTGTTTGATTATGTTTTCTTGAGCGAATAATTGTGGCAAGTTGTTTTTGGGTGCTTGTGGGCTACTGTGTCCTGTCTGCATGTCCTGTGTTGTGATCATTTAGCTTGTATGAAGATATTTTGGGCTGACTCAGTGATAGGTGTTGAACCTTATAGTGACTAATATGTGGTAAAGTATGCGCATTTATGTGCGTATACGTGTACTTGAACTAAAGTATGTTGTGTACTTCTCTTTTTGAGACTCTTGGTGTCGTTTCACGACCTCTATGGTTACCAGTGCATAAACACTCAAAACCCAATTTCGCTTTACAAAAGCACAAATACAGTATTGACATTCGAGCACATTGTGATATTATCATATGTTGTTTAGGATTGCTGGGGGCTGTGAGAGAGTGGGAACTATTAAACGACTGGTTGTGTTATCTTCAGCTGGGGTGCTACGACCTTGGCACCCTGTGTCATTCTTTCATAATGTTTTACTGTCAATGGTACTGAAATACAAGATTGAGGGTGAGCGTGCTGTACGTGCGAAGGTAAAGGCTCTAGCACACATATGTATGTGTATATTGTATGCAATTATTTGTGTTTGTGTACGTATGCGCCTATATATTGCGTGTGCGTTCTTGTAGGTTTACTTTTATATGTGTTCTGCATGTGATGGTGCGCAATGTAGAGCGTATAGGATTCGAGGTGCTTGGTAATTGGCTACCAACACATTTCCTTCAACATGTTTAAGACTGGCACTGTTGGAATGTACGACTGAGGGTGAATGTGATGAGCACACAGACAAATAGATTTTCGTGTATTACTGTACATCACACTCTACGGCTTCTCCACAAGTACAACATATGATGTGTAAGTATTTTCTCGCTCACTTATTCCAATATCAAAGTTATATACAATTGCACTTCTTTTCGATGTATCCACAGAACATATCTTATACAATCATAAGACCCGGACGCCTCACCAACGGGCGAGTGGCAGATCCACGTAACTTAAAGGTACCGAGTCCATTGGGGCGCACATGCACCGGCGCGAGCACACGCACATGAACATGCATACTTGTATATGCATATACATATATATCATGACAGATATTGATTGGGCTTGGATGTCTTTTAGCATGCGATTGGTAGCTAAGTAGTCCTTGAGAGGATATGTGAGTTTATGTTTACGTGACATATTCCACTACGAGTACTACTTCATGACTGACTTGTTCAATGGAGAAACCATCACCAATTGTGATTGTATTTGTATGTAGATGGGTCTGTGTTTAGGTACCTATGCATAGATGAGAATATGTCTGCGGATAAGTATAAAATCTGAGGCCTAGACATGATGTGTGTTTCGGCTTATTCCCAATCCTGGCATATTACGAAATGATTCCAATTTTATTGCGGCGAGATTACCATCATGAGTTTTTGTCATTCTAATAATAATTGTTAATGTTTATACGTCCAAAGTACCCTAGTCGGAATGAAATTAAGCCTGCAGAAATGTACCAAGCACGCACAGCTATATTACGAGTGCACACTCCGTATCCAAAATCACCCCCTTACACGTTCAAATACATGTACACAATCAATCCTTATCCAAGGTGGATCAAGGTGACCGCATGAGCGGTATGAATGGCATTTCGCGGGAGACGTTGGGTCGTCTTTGCATAGCGGCAATGCTGCGTGAAGACATCACACGACTGACGATTGATGTGGACTCGATCACGTTCACACCACTCACATCTGCAAGCCTGCCTCTATTAAACACTGTACCCAATCCTGAACATAGCGAGAGCAAGATCACAGACAATGCAGACACACAGCACGAATCCAGTGACAGTCATTATGACGAATGGATGCATTTGTTCGATGATGTAAAGCCAGACGCAAAAGTGTTGCCTGAAGTGTATCATAGTTTTCCGATTGCAATTACTGTGTTGTCGGCTGTCGTAATCCCTCTCGGTGCATGGCTCTTGTTTCTTTTCATGAATTTGGTTGGTCTTCGATAGTTCACAGAGTATTTTCAGAAGGGAACATATATCTATCCAAGAAAGCTATGCATAGTCCTTATGGAGGCCTTTATAGTTTCCTTCGTAGCCACTATTCTATCGACCTTGGAGATACCTCTCAGTATACTTCTTGTTATTCGTGTATTTGGTGCGGTTTATAAGGCTGCCCTGGGCAACGATATACTGGGATTGTAAGTTGTTCAGAAGCTGAACACGATATAATCATGGCGAGGCCTTTCTGTACGCCTGTGCTACTGTGAGGCATTTTTTCAACAAAAACATATTGGATTACCTAACAATATTTGAAGCTGATGCTGTGTGCTTGGTATGTTAGTCTATATCGAGGTTTAGGAGTAATCAAATGTTCACGTTACGGCAGGACTGTACGTTTTCATGATATCATGAGTATGCATATTCCATAATTTCGCGCGGTTGATGCACGTGTGTATGGAAACAGAAACAATAGTCTCAATTTGTATCAACACAAACACTTCTGAGTTGGTACCCCGAATACTGGGTAAACAGAAAACGTCTCAAGTTAGAAAATTAGTAAAATACACTAGGCGATAAATTCCTAGGCATACAACATCCTATTGTACGAGTTTGTTGTTTTCACATCAAAGCAATTTGCTATCGGTCATACTATTTTTTGCACGAAATAATGCGTCTCTCAAATGTACGTTTTCTCTGCAGAGCAATGTTTTCGATGCTTGAACGAGAGACAAGACCTATCTCCTTTCATGAGATGTTGTGCTTGTGTATGTGTATTACCGAGTTAATTCCCTTACTAAACCTTCACTCTTCAACTGTTGAACGTTCTTTCTCGACAAAAAACAGGTTTGAGTGCTTAATTTCGTCATAGCTCGACTAGATTTATTAATGAAGTATTCAATAGTTCTATTCATCAGCCCAACGGAAATAGTATCCTTGCAGCCCAAATACACATTTATCTGCGGAACCCATGTTGAGAGTATTGTGGTTTCCTGAATATTGTGTGTTGAATTCTTGCGTTGTACAATATTAAATAGCATACACGTCTAGTGGATGGTGTTGCGATAGCCAACGCTGACGAGAAAATTATGTTAGCGTTTCACTAACAATTACACAATGAGAAAAAGGGATCAGTATATAGATGAAAATCAATTCTTATAACTTTTTATAAACGACATAGGTCACCGTCAAATACTCTACGCATTAGCCCAAAGACAATGCAGCAAATGCGTTGCTTCCCGTAGCACCCTTCCCAGAGACCTTTTTTGCCCCACCCCCGCCCTTCTTTCCCTGTGTGGACCATCCAGCATTGCCCGCACTACCAAACTGCGATGATGATGTTGTATATGAGGCTGGAGACGTTCCCTTCTTCTTCTTTGCCACAAGAGTTGCTTTTAACGTTCTAATACGATTTGCTAACTCAGCCTCAGTCTCAAACACTTCCTGCGACATGATTTCGAGACTTTCAATCTCCTCTTTTACCGCTGGCATCTCGTCACGTAATCGCCGCATTTCTTCTATCGTCTGTGCTTGTTTGGACTCTATTTTCTCTAGCTCGCGGAGTTTATGGTATGCCTTTTTCAGACGATCATTGTGTGAGAGTGGTAAGCCCTACATTCGTGCATGACCGTAATAGAAATTCGGGCAATAAGTTCTGATTAATTAAGGGTAGACGACTAAATATTCCTCTTCTTCATCTCATTCCATATCTTTGAAGCAAGAACATTTACAAACAATTCCCTTATGCATATAAGGAATGAACACAATCAACGTGCACTGCATTTCACTCTCAAACAGAACGCATGGCACAAATACAAACATATACCCACATTGCAGGGATACCCTCATTCAGATTTTTTCTTGAATTGGCTACATGAGTGTAAGACTAGGCTGCGTATTTTCTTTTCGTACACACATAGACGAAGACACTTTTAGTTTCATACCGTGGACACCTCCATGGTGGATAAGTTTTTATGAAGCGCCACTGTAGAGGAAAGGATGCTTTGAATTTTCTCTTTCTTCTTTTCATCCGTAGCTTCACTCAGTTTCTTTTTCATAAGCTCAATCTTCGACTCCAGCCCACGCACAACCGAGTCTCTCTCTACACCTGTCAACTTGGCCACACCATCATTGCCTCCTTGCTCTATGTGTTTTTGTAGTGCATGCTGTAACCATTTCATCTTATCACCTAGTTCGACACAGTTGTCGTACAATTCTTGCTGGTCGGCAGCAACGGACTCACGGTTAGCCATTTTCATCTCTATGCCTTCGTTACGGGCAATTGCTTCCTTGATATGTTCGAGACACCGGAGTTTGGACGTGTAACTGCGGGCTGATGTTATCATATATTTGTCAGTGGGCCAGTGAGTACATGCTCGTACGCTCATTTATTTCGCTTCTATATACTTACAGCACGTTGTCATACCTTTTTTCGCACAGAACATTTCAAAGTCTTTCAGTGGTAGTATCTGCACAATATCTGACGGGTCTTTAGAAAGAGGATCATCTTCGTCATCAGAGCAATCTGTCGTTTGTTTTCAAGCTCAAGGTTAACATATGAATTTATACAGTAGAATACCTTTGCCCATGCACACATATATGGACACACAAATTGTACATGTGACTTCTCTTTTGTGTGAATAAATGCGTTGTACATGTTCGTGGAACGAGTCAAATCAGCATCAACGTGAAGGTGTTTAACACGTTCTACATACATAAAAGAAATGCATGCATGCACATACCTTCATCTCCATCGACCTGGTCAGCATCCCTCTCTCCATGGGGGAACACATGCATGAATATTAAATTCTTAGCGGTATCGTGTTGATGCTTGAACGTGCCAGGTGTTTCCTACAGATTGTACAGTTTGAATTTATAAATGTCGTGTGGGAATGAATGTGTGTATATCCATTTCTATACGTAGGTGCGGCAGCAATTAAATAAGTAAAGAAGTAAATCGTGTTTGGATATTCGTCTCTCTACAAATCTTCAAACATTGTTTGAATTCACCCACCTAAACATACGCGTGATGCTATAATACCTTGGAAGCGCCCCGATCTTCCACGTATCCAACGCCAATGAGTGATGAGGTAATGTACTTTTGCATCAAGGGATCATATTTTTGGCGTGTTGCTTTTCCACCTACATAACAAACAACATCAGCAAAAAGAATACACGGAATTCGAATCTCACGCTGCAGTGCAATGCGCCCACACATTGTTGCGCACATGCACATGGCCGTACCTTTGCCTTGTGTATAGAAGTTAGGACTGTTTTTTTCTTTATGCTTCATCTAAAGCAAAGAGGGACGAAATCTTTTATATTTAATCAACAATATAAAGGTAAGCTATCACACCAATATTCTTTGGAATTGAACATACCACCTATCAGAAAAGTAACACAGCATCCCTGATATCTAATCGGGGTTGAGAAACAGTCCTATAGACGGATTGGCCAGAATTTATGTACATTGGGGTGTGAGTGAATTGAGTGTGAAACAAGAAAGCCATCATGAAAATTTTTACAAACTTGGACACATTCGTAGGATTACAAAAATACTTGCTGACAGAGCATAGTACCGCCATGTTCGCTTAGATATACACGCACAAAAAAACAGAGGCACATACAGACAGTTGCACATGTGTTACAGATGTATATTATACATGTATATACCAAAAAAAAAAAATATGAGGGTACGTAACGTGGAATTGTGGCAACCACGCCACTTGGTACAGTTTCATTTACCACCATGAAATAATGGCTACAAATGAACACAAGACAATTTTGTCCATAAAAATTTCTTATTTGCACACATACTTGGATAAGCTTATCCAACTTGGCCTGGTTGTAACCACCAAGATCAAACTGTTCAATGCCTTGGCACACGCGTATTTCCTTGGCCAGCCCGCTAAACTCCATTATGACTATGGACTTACTTTCAAATCACTTCTCAAGGAAATTAATCGTAAGAGACTTAGTTTTCAATGTTTGTGTTGTGAGTTTTGTGTGTGGTGAGTGAGTTGTGTGGTGGTGTGTGTGTTCTTCGCTGCATGTCAGGTGTCAGATGTCAGATGTCAAGTGTCAATAAGTTTGTGTGCGCACTTTTATCATGTGGAAGTATAAAATGTACGGGAAACTCTTTTCTATACAAATCTAAACCCATATACGATTAACCATCGTTTTAAGTGATTGCTGATATGGTATCGCCGTTTGGTCGCTAATTTCAGGCAAAGACGTAGGCTCATCGACTAAAGCACGTACATACATGCGACGACACCCTCATCCTGTGTGTTAAGACTTACACGTAGCAAAAAGTGCTTGTGTATTTATCCATGAAGGTAAACATACATACTACACCACCCCGACAGATGCATTATATAAATAATTTCCAACAAAATCTATTGTGTAGAAAGCTATAAATAACAAAATAACAGGGCCCTATTTCGCGCTGCTTTTATTAATTAAGAAGTTCAGCACTATACGCTGACGTCAGTTGATGGCCTATACTTTCACAATGTATCCTTACTAAACCTCTCAACCAAAGAGACCAATATTTCACAAATATCAACTGCCAACCCATAAATCAACAACAAAAAGGTTTGATTTATGCATTGCTATATATAATCCACATCGCATTTATAAACATCCTCCACCTCATTCAGAATGTCTGTTCACGACTAACCCTAGTCCTTCTCAAGGGTACGAGCAAGCACAGTTGACGTGTAGACAAGAAAAAGAATATCAATTTTAGCAGCTAGCCTTGTACTCACGGCGTCGTTCGTGAAGAATAGATTCGGTGTAACCATTGGGGATATCTCGTCCCTTCAATACAAGGTCCAAGGCCCCCTTGAATGCAATATTAGTCTTAAATGTTCCAACCATTGGTTTGTATGCGGCATCGCCAGAGTTCTGCTTGTCTACAACGGCGGCCATCTTCTCGAATGCAGTGTGTACCTGTTCACGGAATAAAATGGACAAAAATCAACAATAGCAGGAGGAGGGAGGCTTTCACAGAGCAGCACCACACACAAGGATGTGTGAGTTGCACAAAACACAAACGAATAAAAATAAAACAGAAGTATGTACATTGTCATATACACACACAGCAATATGTAGTACACACTATCGAAGACAAGGTAACGCAGGAAACACCTCGCAAAACTATTCACCCTCAAGTACATATTCCACACATCCGATCACAAGGTGCAAAACGAACAACGAGTACACACCTGCTCAGTGGTGATAAGGTCGTGATGCAACCAGTTAGCCAAATGCTGTGATGAGATACGAAGCGTAGCACGATCCTCCATGAGTCCAACGTTATGGATATCAGGTACCTTCGAGCAACCCACACCCATGTCGATCCATCGCACAACATAACCAAGAATGCTTTGAGCCATAGCCTCAAGATCACCTTGGACATCCTCAGGAGAGAGGGGGGACGTGACAATAGGTGGACACAGAATATCATCTAATGGTGCACGTGCACGAGATTTTAAAGACTCCTGAGTAGCGTGCACATCCACACGATGGTAGTGTGTAACGTGAAGTGAAGCGGCAATGGGAGAGGGTACCCAAGACGTGTTAGCACCTTGCTTAAGGTGTCCTATTTTTTGTTCCAACATCTCCTTCATAGAATCGGGTGCGGCCCACATACCCTTACCAATCTGAGCTACGCCGACAAGGCCAGCCGCGACTCCACAATCAACATTCCACGCTTCGTACGCTGGAAGCCACTTTGTCTTTCTCAAATCCTTGAGTGCAACTACAGGTCCAGCCTCCATACTTGTGTGGATCTCATCACCAGTACGATCCAAGAACCCGGTGTTAATGAACACGATTCGCTCTTTAGCCATGCGGATACACTCGTACAGATTGATCGTCGTGCGTCTTTCCTCGTCCATAACACCGATTTTAATCGTGTTGGCAGGAAGCGAGAGAGCTTCCTCCACAGCGCTAAATAGTTCGCAAGTGAAGGCAACTTCCTCTGGTCCATGCTGCTTTGGTTTGACAATATACACTGAGCCGTTCACACTGTTGGAGAACTTACCTGTGATTGTTGATATGTAAGTGCATAAGCACATATAGAAATACGCGTATATACAATTATGGAACTTGCAAGAAAACAAACTAGATTCGAAAGACAAGTGCAATCTGACATACCTTGACTCTTGATGTCATGAATTGCTGCCAGCACTGTCACAAAGCAGTCCAGGAATCCCTCAGGGATATCATTTCCATCGGCGGTTGTGACAGCATCTGTGTACATGTGAATACCAACGTTACGCACGAGCATAAGAGAGCGACCCTTTAGGGTTACCTCACCAGTCCCAGAGGGAGACGTGAACGTACGGTCTTCATTTTGAGCACGGGTGATGGTTTTTCCTCCCTTCTGGAAGGAAGAGTTAAGAGTACCCTTCATTAAACCAGCCCAGTTCTTGTATACAATAACCTTATCATCGGCATCGACTGCAGTGACAGAGTCTTCACAGTCCATAATGGCAGTAATGGCGGATTCTATCTGAACATCGTTAACACCAGCGTGGTGGTGCTGTCCTACCATACCCTTAGCATTAAACTTCAATTCGAAGTGAAGAGAGTGGTTCTTAAGTAGGATAGACGCAGGGCAGCAGGCTTCCCCGGTGTATCCGGCAAAGTTATCTGCATTTGCGACGGAAGCATTAGCTCCACTCGACAATGTAATATCCAACTTGCCATCAACAACCTTGAAACTAGTCGTATTAGCCCACGACTCTCCACCTGCAAGGGGTAGACATTCGTCCAGGAGATCATCAAACCACTTGAATACTTTCTTTGCGCGTACGGGGTTGAAACCTCCAGATTTGGAAGCACCATCGTCGTCTGAGATAGCGTTCGTGCCATATAAGGCATCGAAAAGAGATTGCCAGCGTCCGTTGCAGGCGTTCAGTGCGTATCTAGTATATTAATATAGTGTTCAATAGAAAAATGAACATGTAATCGTTGTCAAACACATACATCACCTGCGGACCGCAAAAGAGTTAGTATGCTCAACATACTACGCTTAATAAACACGAAAATATTCGTAGTAGCGTACATGAATATCGGAGAAATGTAACCCACATATATAGGGCCAGCGTTCCTACATGCGGTGCAATAAATTGGAGAAAAACACTATGCCAATAAACAAAGTTGAAAATAGAGCATGTAAGCTAAGGGCTCACACAAGAGTAACACGCATACCGAGCGTTGTTAATCGGGACTACAAGCTGAGGTCCTGCGATAGAAGCAATCTCGGGATCAACGTTTTCGGTAGTGACTTTGAAAGCTTCACCTTCGGGTAGAAGGTATCCAATGTCTATCAAGAACTGCTTGTACTCGGTTTGGTCGACCTCGATACCCTTTCTGGCCAGGTGCCACTCGTCTATTTTCTTCTGGAAGGTGTCTCGCTCTGCCAAAAGCTGAGCGTTCTTGGGCCCAAGTTTGGCTACTACATTGGAGAGAGAGGACCAGAACGTGGAGACGTCAACGCCAGTCCCAGGTGCTACCTCATTCTCAACAAATGAGTACAACTCTCTGTATACACGCAGTGAGTCAACGCTCACATAGTCAGCCTTGGCGTCCTTCATAGTCATAATAGTACTGTTTAAACAGCGGTATGAAATCTTCTTGAGCGAGGGTTGTACGATGGGGCTTACGTGTTGTTTTCGAATGAGATGGTAGATTGTGGAGGGAGACTTGCCACACAAGGTACGTTTTATGAATGCTGGTGCTGGTGCTCTTACTCGTTCTCTTGTTGCTGCAAGTGCTAGTGCTACTGCTGATGGCGGTAGAGATGATGATGCCAATGACATCAGCAATGGTGGGTGGGGGAGTGGGGCTGGCTCGAGGTGAGGGTGTGTGTGTGGGTAAGAGTTTGTGTGTTCGTTTGACTATTTTAGTTTTTTGAGTATCAGATGACAGTGTGACAGTGTGACAGAGTGTGTGTGACAGTGACATAAATGACACCAAACAGCGCGTCACCGACCTTCGCCTATGAATGACCTGTGAGTGGTTAGGGTTGGGGTTTGGGTTTTGGGTTTGGGTTTTGGGTTTTGGGTTTGGGTTTGGGTATAGGGCTGGGGTTGGGGTTGCACCTGGTCTGGCTTAACCTGACCTGAATTTCCCGTCTCAATACCATATATACCCATAACATGACTTACCTATCAATAGCCCACCAACCAGCCTACATATAAGGCATCACACCCCAGCCCCACCCCTACAAGAAACTGAGCAAAGGAAAAATGAGACACTAAATTTAAAAATAAAAATATGTTTTATATTCTCTATTTTTCCGGTTTATATATATAATTATTGTAGCTCCGAACTTCATCTAAAAATAGTTGAAAAAAGAGAATAGAAATATTTTTCGATAAGAATCAACGCAATAGGAGAAGTTCGGTATCTCTTCATCGTGGGTCTGGATTTACTCATACATTGCAAAACGTCAATTGATAACCTGCTAGTGAACTGATTGTTGTAGCAACACCTAGCTCCCGAATTGATTGTTCGTCGTTTGCACTAGCAGGACTAGCAGGACGAGCAGGACTAGCAGGACGAGCAGGACTAGAAGGACTAACAGGACGAGCAGGACGAGCAGGACTAGCGGCATTCGATGAACAATGAAGGGACTGTCGACGCTGGCTGGCTGCTGATACCTGCATTCGCAAATGCATGCGCGCAAAAGGTTGTTTAAGTTGGTACGCAGGCTGGTATAAAGATGCACAAGTACACACATAACAAGATTGACGTAGGTTTGTGTCTTTCAGGGTGTCGTATGTATTTGAACACTTATATTTATGTTACAAAAGAATAGAGACGGATAACGGAATAACGCATTATTTTGTCACCTATTTTTTGACGATAGCATTAAGAGAAACTGATTAGGGGTAGGCATGCGAATCATGCCAGCAACCGCAACGATGATGAAGAAGATGATACCGATGTCCTACGAAATTCGATCAGTAATAAAAAGGAACATCGTGATGAAGCTGGAGTCGTAGGCAATCAGGCTACCGATATGTATGGCAACCATGACGGCGATCTCAACGATGGCGACGATGGAAATACTGAGTTATGTATGGCAACCATGACGGCGATCTCAACGATGGCGACGATGGAAATACTGAGTTCCTAAGAAATCAGAGCAGGAGTAGGTGTGAAAACAGTGTCAACAATGACTTCAACCACGAAGTTGAGGTAAGGGGTAGGTGTGAAAACTATGTCAACAATGGCTTCAACCACGAAGCTAAGGTAAGGGTTATGCCATCGAATTATTTCAGGAGTCTTAACCATGACGACGATGATAATGCTGAGATCAGATCAGGGGCGCATGCCAATCATGATGATAATCTTATAAATGAAAGCGATGCGCATGAGCTTGTACCTCGATCGCCAATTAGAGTGGAACGGGGGCACAATTGTGAATTTCCTGTGCCGAAGAGAGTGAAGAGAGAAGAACAACTGCTCCAGCGTGAAAAATTCGTGCATGATGAACTGCTGGATACTGCCGTATTAAGTGTGGTCCCCTTAGTATTTTTAAGCGTGTATATAGTTCTGTTTATTGTGTATCGATCTTATACCATGACTTGCGTACATGGCCTATGCATATGCATGCATAGTGGCCATGGGGATGAGTTTTTTTGTGTACGTGTATGTGTACGTGTACATATACACGTGATCCTTATTTTGGATTTATGCTATGTGTAAGCGAGTCTTGGGTTCGCATTATCAATATATTCGTTGTAAATCACACGCACCTCTGTCCTGAGAAAAACAGTGTTATGGTGGTTTGTACTCAAATTTTCTTGAATTCTTCGTGCAGTGCAAGCGTAAGTATTATTCGTTAACCGATCTGCAACTCAGCTTCTTAGATAGGTCTCAAACTATTTGTGCTTATACTGGATGTACATACAAACGACTGATTTTACTACAATAAGTGAATAGATCTACGTGTATGTTAGGCATACGTGCATTATGATATGTATACTATTTGCGTATACTTTTCAGGTAACCTTTCCTCCTTTGTATGACGCAAGGGTTTAGGCGGAAAAACAGTTGTGTAGATTATATCAATGCCATATTTTGAGTGTGAACAATGTAGAACATTGTGCCTGCTATGAGTTTTGAATGCATCCATAGTGGTTGATGCTAATGCCAGTGATGTAATTATAAGACACGTATTAGGCAAACTAATGTGGACGATGTTGGGGAGCGTGCTTCGTGTAGTTGCTGGTCCCCCTTTGTTGTTGACTAGATCATGACCTGCGAAAATGATTTACAAACCTTCGTTAATATAAATGCATATGCAGACTCACAGAAGATTGACCACGAATAGATGTTCCAATTTTGTGGTCTGTGAGACCATTACGAAAATTGGGTGTGCTTACGCGAGGAGATGAAGTGAATTGGAGGACTAAGACAGGAAACCTGTTTGATGTATATTTATTGTGGTTATACAGCAAACGGAACGTCATACTAGTCCAACGAAAGCTTGTTTGGGATTTAGGTGGGGACGAGCAGAAATGTTCGTTCTTTATCATACGGTTACGCTCATCGACGGATTGTGACAGGTATCGACATATAAATGTAGAACTAGATTTGTGTAGATGAAGTAAAAGGGTGTCCAACGTTCTCTTAAATAACATAGTCTAGTTCGATTCTCCGGTAATTATTACGTTCATCGTCTCCGATTCGCGGGAAGGCGGGGATGAGACCGTCTTGCATTCCTGAGGTGTGCAGACATGTGTGATATAGATGTACGTCGGATAAGTGTATGAACAATCCCAACACGAAATACAAGATACAAAGTAGTATTCACTACGATAACACGAGAAACTGAACATACACAAATGTGTGAACGATGCAGCAACCATCTCATACAGACAACACTATAACATTTCAGATGAACTCACATATACACCAGCATGTAAGAAAACTGTCACATATGACACTGATATACCTATGTAAACATTGTTGTAAATCTTCCAGTATACATCTCGGACCTTGCGAGCGGGGTGAAATAATCCCTGTTTGAGTTGTGCAACGCACGTAATATATGTGGCATTAGATGGAACGAACTCATATAAGAAACAAAGACACCAATTCGGCATAAAAGCTCGTAGTCGTACTTATATAGTTTGCGTATTCAACATAATCGTGTGCGTGTCTACAAGTAGAAAAATGACACATATATCTTGAATGAATTAATGAATGAATGAACGAATGATATGTTTCAACGGGAACATAAACAAACGCATTCAACGTTGTATATCTATACTTGATTTGTTCTCTTACTCGCGCGAGTTTAAAGATACAACATACGCACTGGGAAAATATTGTGCCAGATATATTAAAAGCATACAAACCTGCAATGTATATTGTAAAACACGAGCAGGACCAAGACAGAACGTTAGGCCCAGTACAGCATCCATGGTGGCATTGATAACATGCGGAGAGGTTTCAAAGATATTTGGCCACACAAAATTGAGAAGATGAGTCATCGCATCTTCACATCCGAATCCAATCACACCCAGAGACATATGCTTGACAACAGTACATGCTGTTTGTCTGTGTACCTGTATAGTTTCAAGATACATCTGGGTGATCATAAAGCCTAAACGAGGATTGACTGCGAAGTCGAAAATGTGAGGCATCGCCACACTCGAACACAATCACACCAACGTGTTAGCATTCTTGTTTGTTGACCTACAAACATATTTTCGATTATATATGCACACGCACACGCAGACGCACACACAGACGCACACAATACATTCATTTACATGTATTAACTTACCAAATCTCTATCCATAAGTGCGTCTTCAAGCAATGGAGTGACGGCATAGATATAATCCTTACCCATCTCTCCGATGTATTCAAACACGAAACTCAGACTCTTTAAGACACCATTCTGTACGTTCAGCTCCGGAACCCTATACTCGTTCATTAAATGGGGGATCACAGTGAATGGTGAACATGTTTCAGCCACAATTGCGATAGCCACTGTCGTGCATACACGATTCTGTCTTTCTTGCACCTTGAGGTTATTCAAAAGTGTTATTAGAACGTCTTGCGGCCCTATAGCTTTCGCAATGTATCCGAATGTGTTGACAGCCGCACGCCGAATTGACTTCTTGTGTGCCTTTAATAATTCGAGAAGCTCAAAGCAAATTCGCATCCACTCTCGCGCTCCTACGTACTCCGCACCACGATCAGCGATACGTCCAACCTACGCGTAATGTGAAGTGTCGTAGCAGGCGTGCGGTTGTGGAACCAGGTGTAAAGATCAGTGAATTTTAGGAGAAGGCAAAATAGGTGCAATAAACTCAACTCAAATTTGGCAATCGGCAACGTATTCAATTACCATATGTGTGTATGTGCATGTGCTTGTATGTGTGCAGGTAAACACATAAGAAACGAACAAGTTACACGTAATCAAGACATACATACATCAATTGCACATACGCATATATGCATATTGATGAATGCACTTACCAAGTCAATACAGTTCTCCTGGACTTTCTCATGTCTATTTTTCAGGATGGGAGTGAGACGAGGGAGAAGATCTCTAATTGGAGGCGTCATCTTAGACATACCAATCACATTCACTACAGCCTTCAAGGCACCTAGAATAGAACCCAAAACTTCGGGGTATTCTTCTCCTAGGTACTCGTACAGTACAAGACCGATCTGTACCCGAGAGTTTTGCGTACATGAACGAGTGATGAGAGTGAAGGTTTGAGGAGAAGAAAAAAACGGATAGTGCGTAAATGATAATCACATTGTGGAACTCAACACGACATATTTTCCTGGGTAGTATAATAAATAGTCTGAGCACAATTTACAACAATTTACACTTCAAGTTCATGAATAATTTACTGTTGCGGATTTCTTGATTTTACCAACTAGTAAGGTGTATTGCATTGAGAAGATGTGATGTACGTTCATATGAAGCAACATGAACGAACACTCATATGCGATATTCAACATATATGTATATAATAGAAACAACTAAACACCTTATACTACAATTCTATCTTACACTAGTCTGATAATTGTACTTGTGCTACTGCTGTTGTTTTTAGAGACATATTGTGGTACATATATTCATACGTGTACATACATACCTGTGACATAAGCTTGTCTTCACCGCAAGTCTTCATCACCACCGCGATTCGTGACATTAAATCTACAAAACCAAGATAAGTGGTTCAACAGTAACAAAGTAATTCCATGAGCAAGTATCAAACCATTGTGGAGTATATATGTCAGGAGGTAGGGGGCGAGGTGAGTTGTACAAAGACATTTGAGTATGCATGTGCATGTACATAATTGCGTGCGGTGGGAGTAAAAATGTCCATGTGCAACTCGTTTATGACATGATATTGCAAATTGAAAACTCTTACCTGCACTCTGTTGACGGACTTTCGCACTCTTATTGTTGAGTCGCCATAGCAGAACCCCAACGATTTGAGGAAGATACGGCTTTGTACGTATACCCAATATGTTCACAATCGTGCCGAATCCATTCAACATTACACTGTCTTCCGTAGTTTGTTCCTTTGAATGTGAGAGAAGAAAGAGCGCATGTATTTTTTAATATAAGGTAGGTACAGCTTTATATGGATGATTATATAATCTGCAAATCCGTTGGATATCTGCACGTGCATGAGCGTCTACATAGAGCTAACCATGAACACACATTCACTCACCTGGAACGCAAACAGAATGCCATCAATTAAAAGTTCTTCCAATCGCTGGTCAACATCAGCTGCTCCAAGATTACCCAAGACCTACAGAGATAAACGTTAAGAACAGTGTGTTTACGTCCATGTATGTACGTGTGCGATCTGGGTGATTTCGGTGCGTATGTGTGCGCGCGAGTGTGTTTGTGAGTATGCATTGCGCGTGGATTGACATAAGAGTGTATGTAAATACCTTCTCCACACACTCCATGACCATTTTCCGATATGGTTCGGACTCATCTTTGAGGTCGTTCACTACGCGACTTACGATCTCTGACACTCCAACCTGTAGGAGAAGAACAAACAGAGGAATAAGCAATTCTATTTCCGAAAAACATACATACACGTGTACATATACTTAGGCGTTCATACATTTACATCGACATCACCATATTTGCGAGTGTACCGTCACGAAAACGACGTGCTTACGCACACACACCGACGATTCTTACACTAGCAGCGTAGAGAGTCGAGATACAGACAGGTATAGATGTCTTACCTTATTTGCCAGCTCGACGGTTGTATCTACTAATTGTCTGGCTATTCTGCGATCAGGTGCTGTCCGTCTCACCCAAAACTGTTCGTAAAAAAAAAAAGTTTTCTTAACTGATAGCTATTTTCTTGTTGCGTAGTTTCTGCGTGAATATGTAATGGGGAGGGAGAACCTGTTCTACTCTGGGAGGGACCCAACTTGTATTCACAGGCTCTATGTTCGCTTGTATCAAACGGAAATATGTTTGGCCATCTGCTGGACATTTAATATATGTGTATAACCAATGTATACTAGTATGTATGGATATGTAAATCGTATCCATTCCACTCGATTGACATGCAGATAAAATCGTTGCTGTATCCACATACTAATGAACGAAACACATATTGTGTACTTTACGGAAGTTTATCGCAACACATGTCTACTGAATGTCCACATTCTTCAGTGCACAACATTGTATCACAAAAGCGATTCCCGCTACGTAAACACACACACACACACACACACATATATATATATATATAGTAGTCCATGCGTACATCGCTATATCTATACATTCGTACCTGTTCGAAGAACG
This sequence comes from Creolimax fragrantissima, assembly GCA_033442365.1. Classification (NCBI taxonomy): domain Eukaryota; class Ichthyosporea; order Ichthyophonida; genus Creolimax; species Creolimax fragrantissima. The sequence continues at coordinate 857,726 of JAWQFL010000011.1, forward strand.
GAGGGAGAATCTCTTCACGAATATACTGAGCTTCCACGCCGTCCGTTGCACAGCATTGTTTCACTACCTTCAACACAATCTTCTTCATTTCGGGGTCAGGCGACTGGAACTCACGAATAAGCACTACCATAACCTAATGACATTTAGGAAAGCATTGATGTTTAATATATGAACGGAATGTCATGAATGATTACGTTATGGATTCGTGAACATTATGAAATGGACATGCACAGATCACGAATATAGATCGATCCTACCTCCCGGGTATAGTAGTTGGCATACTCCACATCCATAAGAGGAATGATGTATCCAATCGCCTTCAAGAATGCAGCAAGACCTAGTATACGAAATCAAGATAGTGTGAGAAGACGTCAGAAATCTTAAGATAGATCAAACATTCTATATCATTTAGACGTGTATACGTGTGTGCAGCACACACACAAACCAATATATTGTGTTTGTACGAGCGTAAGTGCATATACTTGATTATGCGCAGGTAGCAGGGTTCGTACCTTTGCCATGGTGCTGGCCAATACCTCTCCAGAGAGGGAGTAGAACTGAATCAAAGGATTCGATACCGTATGGTGTGGCTGACTCGGCGAGCGCGGCTAATGCGAGAGCACAGATGGTACGACACTGAGAGCATGAGTGGACAAACATTCTATTAGTTAACAGCAAGCTAAGCAAAAAGTACGTTAAGCAAAGTAAGAATATATATTCACAATCATTTCAAATATCCATTCTATACATACCTTTTGTTGTTCATCCACTAACCCATGCTCAATAATTTCTACCAGTGATTTGAGATGGGGTAACACCGCACATCCCATAAGAATGGCTATCTGTTGACATATTTTTATTCCGGTATGCCTAGCCTGCCAACTCTTCTTGGACTTACACACAGCTTTAAGGAAAGGAAGCAGTGCTGGAATGCCTAGAGCAGATGCAACGACGGCAAACGCACGAGCGGTCGTGTTTCGCACATACTCGTCTGGGTTGTCGATATCTGCGTGTGTATATAAATTTGCGTGTGTTTGAGTAAATCGGCTAAATCGGCTATGATATAATTACAGAGAGTTAGAAACCCAGAGTTGATGCAACTGTATTGAATACTGGGTTTGATACATGCTATATATGCGCTTAGTGGGCATCGGTCTTTGTTGAAAAATGAATTCGAGTTTTCAAGTAAGGGAAGAAAGATTGGCTCGAAGAGTATTTGACAGTACGTGGTTGCATTTCATGTACTCGTAATACGTATTTGGGCGCGGACATATTCTTGCATCAGATCGTATGTGTGTTTCTGTGTGTATGGAAGTATGTGTGTGTCTGCACACCTGGACGCATTGTGGATATCATGGTGGCCAGACCAGCTGCTTTTGCCAAATTTGAGATAATCTCACGTCCCTCTACACGCGCGTAGTAATCTTCGTCGATTAGCAACGGTTCAATTACAACAAGAATCTGAGCAGAGTATATAACGAAATTGGATTTGAGTGTGGAAAGTATGTGTGGACACATGTAGTAGGAGAAACACAACAACATATCAACAACCACACGCAATTAATACAGCACCGAAACTCACGCCACAAACTCAACATCAAAATGCAGAACACATCTTGGGCAGTGGAACAAGCATATCGTACGCAAGCTGAAAACCATACCTTGTGAACATACGGACGAACGAGATCGTCGAGTTTATACAGAATTCGATCAATCACTTTCACAAGAAGATGCCTCTCTTGGTCTTCAAGTGAAGGGGACATCAGCAGCGGCAAAATCTGTGGAGAAGATTGTCAGAAGTTTCATTTGCATGCAGGTGGGCGTGCGCTTGGGCACACGTGAGTGTGTTTTCATGCGTATACACCAGCCTTTATTCGAAAAGGAGTCATACAATACAATTTAAAACGCATCAACGTTTGTCTAAATAGAACACAACATAAGGATTCAATAGAATACATCTATACAAGCATACGCGTAAAATAAAACCAACCTGATTGAACAGAGGACCCGCACCAAACTCACGGGACTTGTCAGTAATGTGTCGGAGCGCACTCTTACGCATAGGGGGTGTGCCATTTTTGATTTTCAGTAGTAGTTTCATGATTTTTCTCTCTTTCTGTTCTGTCGGTGAGAGTTCCTCTCCCTCTACTTCAGTAAGTAGCTTGCCAAAGTACTGTAGAAATAAGTAAGACGAACAAATCATAAATTTATACCGAAATGAATCACTAATGAACAAAACTGGTCAAATTCGCGAACTTGTCCGAGACTACTACATAATAGAATGCGAATAATCTTGCGGATGTCTACTGATGTGTTACAAAGTCTCCTGTAACTACACGCTAAGGTGTTGTTGAGTAAGCCTTTTTCATTCTGCACTGCATTTGGTAGTAGAAGAGCAACGATGCAAGGAACATGAACGCCCGTTAAACTTCATAGGAAAACTGAAATAAATTGTGTTAAATCTTTCCTATGATTTGTCGTGTGATTTATGCAACGTTAAAGTACGCATGTAAACAAATATATAAATGCACAAACAACACCTGGGTGTCATCAGGCTTCAACCCCGGCAAGCTCTGGTCCGTAGGCATACTTTCTTCTAACCCATACTCCTTCGCAGACATTGCAGAGCCATCTTCAGCCATCATAAACCCGTTTTCACTGTGTGGTGTAGGTGTTGCCGTTATTTTTCGTGACGGTGTCATAAGTGGTACATATCCAGCTGGCGGGTCCAGTATAGTATAACCCTCAGTTGGAAACATGGAGTCTAACTCTTCATCGCTTAAAGGACGATTTCTGTCGTCGATTTCTCTCTCCCATCGCGCCTGCGTATTGCATGAGACTTGAAAAGTGAGCATAACAAGCTCGAGGAGGAATGCTACCTTATGTATTACGAATGGAGTACGAACATCAATGAAAACACACACACACATATACACATGAACAAGTTCATCTACGCACTTTCTTCTAAGGCCATACTACAAAGAAAAACTCACATAGAATGCATATCCTCCCATTATCGTCGCTCATCGGGGGTTTGGGTATATACAAATGTGGACATGCACCATTGAACTATAAAACACGAGGCCCTCATATATATAAGTACCGATTTCTCTTGTTCTGGTGTCATAGGCACAATCACGGGTGTTTCCATTCCCATAGCCATATTACCCATAGGGGTGGCACCCACAAAGGCCTGCCCTCCCACGGGAGTCTCTGCTCCATGCGGTAAACTAGGCGTTTTGTCCCATCGAGACTTTTTGCGTGATGGTGTTTCTTCAACCTGCGATTAAAATGCTCTGTCAGTTCGTGTATATGCATATATAGTCTGATTGCCAGTAAGTTCATAGCCTAAAATCAATATACATACATCACATCGACAATCGTCACGTCCGCATATACATATGTAAGAATGTGCCACCGGCAATGTAGTAACACTTACAAACACATACATGCAAACGTACATTGACATCCAACTGAGCAAAGGCTCATAATACACATTTATTAAGTGTATAGACACAAACCAATATAACACAGCAGTATGTCAAATCATTTCGATATATGAGCTGTTTCTCCTACACAATCACATAGCACACTGACAAATAAACACACCTGGCCACACACCACTGCCATATTTTACGAATACGCGTAGGAGAGTATCTCTACCCACACCCGAAAACACTCACATATACATGCATATGCATACCCCAGCAGTATGCGATGGAGTTTCCCCCCATGTGGATGTTCCAGCAGGTTGTGACGGTGTAGCATCCCATCTATTACGTTTACGTGCGGGTGTGGGAGCCTCTCCTGCTCCAACACCTCTCTCCGTAAAGGGTGTGGCCATGATACCTCCAGCCTGAACACTGGGTGTAGCATCCCAACGAGAATCCGATGTGGACTTAACCGGGGCAATTTTTTCACTTTCATCCCATGACGATGCTATGTATTTTGGGCGTATTTATATAGGTAGAGGTGTGTATGTCAGGGCATGTGAGTGCAGGCAATATACACGGTAAGAGTCTGCTCTACGTGTTATTAAAGTTCAAGTGTAGAGTCCAAACATAGCAGATTAACATGCATGAGAATCCTAAGTTCTTCTGAAGACGAGTCATTTGTTTGAGAGCGAGAGGGAATGTGTACAAATACATAAAATATACGGTACTTTGAAGCATATGCATGTGCTCGGTGTGTGTGTCTGCGTGCAACTTTGTAGCATATAGTATACCACAGCCATTGTTTGCAATTGTCCTCTCATTGTTGTCATTCCATGGCGTGATGAGAACAAGTACGGGCATACGGGCAAAACATGACACAAAAGGCATGGTACGATCGTGAACGTGTCACATAAACACAGAATTTAAACTTTAAAGGACCAAACAAAAAAAGAATACGTACATCTCGGCGTCTCGGCCGCGGCAGGCGCCTGATCAAAACGGGAACGTCTTTTTCTAGCAGGCTTTTCAACGACGCCGACGGGTTTAGGCGGGGCAGGCATAACACCGTTAGCAACCAATTCAGCGGCTTCTTCTTTTCGTTTCTGAATCAACTTAAGCACTTCTCCATGCTCCTTGTCCAATGCCTACAATTCAGGATTATGAGCGCATGGGTGAGAGGAATGAGCGAACGAGGCAATGGGGTTGACTGTATATGTTGGGACAACATACGACTACATTGGCATAGAGATTTCAATGCAATACCACCGCACATATTGTATTTGAGAACTACGGTCATCCTTCGCACCGAGTGTGCGTGACCTTGGCCTGCGAGGGCATCGGTATAACATGTACAGTTGTATAAGACGCACCTGTTCCAACATATCACCTGCTAGGTATATCACCATTTGCGCGTAGTGTAAGCATAGGTATATAGATAATAATCTTACTCTTAGCATTAACCTGTGCAATACAAGTATGTATACATGCATGTTATACAAATGAGCACCTGTTCTTTGATGATATCTGCATATGAACGGCTATCACTTCGCACATCCGGAGTCACGCCCCCAGCGAAAGGATCGGCACGCTCAGGCGAAATTATACGATTCCTCCTGCGCGATTGATACTCGCTTTCCCGGTCACTAATTCGCTTTGACTTCTCCGCAAATACATCGTCATTATCATCGCCTCCTTGGGGCTGTGTGTAGTTTGTTATACGTCAAGGTAAGTATATGTAATATGTTAGCATCAACGCATGTGTGCATTATGATGCAATTATTCCAGCTGGGTTTGGTAGTTACCAATTCATTGTTATCTGTTCGTTATGACTGGGTGTAGCCTATGTGAGGAGGAATGTTGTGTGGGTGTTACGAGATGCACAAATAATATACCTTTAATAAGGCAGATGGGGCAGTGAATTGACGTTTTTTCTGAGATACAGCGGTAGGGCCCATGCGTGCACTGGTAGCCAGCGCATCAGCATCTGCTTCGTCATCCTCATCGTCATTAGCTGCAATCGACGTGGTGTAGCCAGCATATCTGATACATTATAGGTAAAAAATAGCTTGAGCATCCCTGTGTATTTTTACTTTGTGTCGGCTGACGTGTTACGCATGGAATAGTAAGAACTCGTGCTAGCATATGCACGTCTACGCATGCGTATATATAAGAAACATCACGTAAGTGTCAGTATGCGCGTATATGTACATGTGTCACCACTGCCTCAAGTACACGCAGTACGTGCGATCGTGGAACTGTTCACTATGCTATGTTTTATTCTACATATGACTTGGACTAAGTTCTTTAAACGCACGCGTACATCGGAGACGACTAAGCATTGATATTCGAGTTCAACACCAGCGCTTGTCACGTTTTCATGATCTTATTTCCAGTTATATAGCACAAGCATGAAAGAATATAATAAGAAAGACACACACATTGAATCAATATAAAATTGCTTGCAAAATGTGATGTTGGTAAACGAGTACATACATCGTTCGCTTGAAAATACAGTTTCACCCAAATCTCTATATTGAACATCATACTGCCCAGAAGTTCAAGGCCGCATATACATGTGCTACTCCAACGATGAACGTACGAACAATGTATAGAGAGCAATGTAGGAATAACACAAACTACGCACAAAACAAAACAATTTCAAAAACCCAACCAACCTGTCGTCACCTCCACCGCCATAAACATCCGCATCGAAAGTAGAACCTTTTGCACCTAAGGCAACCTTCTCTTCCTTTTCAGCTTCATTGGCGTCGGCTTTACGCTTTGCTTGAAGTTCGGCTATCTGCCTGTCTATAGCACTGTCATCCATTGTTTACAGTGTAAGCTTTATTCGCCTGTGCTCGTGCGCGTGCGCGTGCGCGTGCAGTACCCACTCTCGCACGGATGAGGTTCGAATGAGATGAGAGGGAGTGACAGACGACGATGCTTTTGTGTGCGCGTGTGTGTGTGTGGTGTGTGTGTGTGTGCGTGTGTTCGTGTGTGTGTGCGTGGTGTGTATTTGTGTGTGCGTGTGTGTGTGTGTGTAGTCTTATGTTTGTGTGCTGTGGAACTGAAATGAGTCTCCACAGCGCATGCAGTTCGTATCTCTTTAATTGTCTATTACCAAGTGTGTTCGGTACTCATCAGACACACACATACACACACACACAAACACGCACACATACAAACACACACACCACACACACACATACACACACACAAACACACACACACACCCACACACCCACACCCACACACCCACA